>JAEHOE010000025.1:600000-1156938 GCA_016858145.1 Edaphochlamys debaryana | reverse complement strand
GTCACGGGTCAGGATGCCTGCAAGCTGGCTCCTGCTGCCCCCCAGTCCCTGCCAGCATAGTAATCGTTTTCAGCAGAGCAGTCCTGCAGCGTTCAGGCTGCCAGCTGTGTGAGTCCACCATGCTCCACTGCCTGCTCCCACCACACTCCACACCCACCCACCACCACCCCACCCCCCCTCACGGTCACGGGTCAGGATGCCTGCAAGCTGGCTCCTGCTGCCCCCCAGTCCCTGCCAGCATAGTAATCGTTTTCAGCAGAGCAGTCCTGCAGCGTTCAGGCTGCCAGCTGTGTGAGTCCACCATGCTCCACTGCCTGCTCCCACCACACTCCACACCCACCCACCACCACCCCACCCCCCCTCACGGTCACGGGTCAGGATGCCTGCAAGCTGGCTCCTGCTGCCCCCCAGTCCCTGCCAGCATAGTAATCGTTTTCAGCAGAGCAGTCCTGCAGCGTTTAGGCTGCCAGCTGTGTGAGTCCACCATGCTCCACTGCCTGCTCCCACCACACTCCACACCCACCCACCACCACCCCACCCCCCTCACGGTCACGGGTCAGGATGCCTGCAAGCTGGCTCCTGCTGCCCCCCAGTCCCTGCCAGCATAGTAATCGTTTTCAGCAGAGCAGTCCTGCAGCGTTCAGGCTGCCAGCTGTGTGAGTCCACCATGCTCCACTGCCTGCTCCCACCACACTCCACACCCACCCACCCCCTATGGCACTACTTGAGTCCGTAATGGGGGGGTAGAGTCCCTTGTCCTCCGTAACCCCCCCCCCCCTTTACGGCCACCCCACCGTAGCCCATCGTAGCCCCCCCCCCCTTTACGGCCACCCCACCGTAGCCCATCGTAGCCCCCCCCCCCTTTACGGCCACCCCACCGTTGCCCACCGTAGCCCTTCCCTCCGTAGCCCCTCTTCGCGCCTTTCGCGCCTTTCGCGACGTCCTCGACAGACGCCTTCATGTGCTCGTACACTTCTGGAACTCGCCTGGGCGCCTTCTTATAGCTCAAGTTGCCGCTGCCAGGTTGTTATCACCACACATCACGTCTTCGACGCGTATCCCCAACGCTGCACCCTGCTCCTGCCCCTCGCGCGTCGCTCGCGTCCAAGTAATTCAAGTAAGCGCGGGCTTTGTTTGCTCTTGAGTGCTCTCCGTTGTTGCCTGGCTGCACTGGCTTGCAGCCATCGCTGCCTGCTCTGGCTCGCTGTAGAGGAGCACGCCCGTTCCACAGCCTCCCTAGCCCCTAGCCCGCGGTTGCTCCTGCTCACGGACCCCCCCGTTATCTCTGCCTCCCTGAGCTTTTAAGCCAGCATCGGAAGGCCTTATCCCCCACAGCCCCCAACCCCGCGGCCGCTTTCCCACTCTCCTTGCCTTCTCCCCCAGAGAAATGGCACACGAGGTGGACTCCCACGTTATTGCCGCAGGCACGGATACTCACTGGATGATCCGCCCCGGCACTCCCCTGGGAGGCAACCACGGCCTCAAGCTGCGACAGCCTGCCCGCTGCTCCATTGGTTCTGTCCTCCGCCGGAGCGGCCCCATCACGCCCCTATTCAGGATTCAGGACGTTTACGCCGCCTCCCTGATTCCCAAGAACGCCCAGGGCGTTCACCCGGTCAAGGTCAGTCGCCTATCTTTGTTCAGCGCTGGCCAGCCATACGTTGCGTCTGGCCCTCATGGGGTCTCCAAAAGGGCCAGCAAAGGCAGTAGAGACCTTCCGATCCTACAGATCTCCCCCCCCCCTCCCTTACCATCCGCTCACAGGCCTGGATTCCCGCCGGCAACGTCACCATCGGCACCCTGTACGCAGGCGGCCACGTCGACCCGGACTGCTTCTTCTGCGAGATCAGCTACGAGGACCTGGTGTCCCGGCTGCGCCTCGAGCTGCCCTTTGTCGAGCTGTCTGACCACGACCTCGAGCGCTGCACCCCCATTCTCTGCCCCCACACCAGGGCCTGGGGCCTGCTAAGCGAGAACCGCAGTCACGCGTTCCTGCACCCCGAACCCCGCTCGGTCCCCTGGCCCACCACCAGCACCGTGGAGGGGCTCATCTGGGTAGAGCGCGTGTCCCTGACCTACGCTCCCATCTTCACCAACGCCCTCACCAACCCCGTCGTCCTGGACCGCCTGCCCTCGCACCTGGGCATCTGGTACCCCGAGGGAGGGGTGGACGCCCCCCCCATGGAGGAGGGCGCTGCCGTGCAGGGCGCCGTGCTGCAGGTTGACCCCGCCGATGGCGAGGCCGAGGCTGAGGCCGAGGCCATGGCATAGTAGCCATATGCATAATAGCAGCTGAAGCTTGTCCTGAGCGCAAGAGGTACTTGCACTTGGAGGATGGGATGGATGGATGGGCCAAGAGGGCCCCGGGCGCCTTTTGGTTGTTGGCATTTGGCGCAGGAACTTTTCGGAGCCAAGGCATGTTTTGTGGTGGCATGGCATTATGGACGTCAATGAGTGGCTTGGGAAGCGTTGAGGGCCAGCAAGATCTGGTCTGGGGCGGGCTGGAGCGGCTTGGGCGGGGCGCAGGATTGCAGGATGTTGGCAAGACACGGACGTATGGATGCAGCACTAATGATGTTAAAGCCTGTGTCCTGTCGGTGCCCCTATACATGTGTCCACTCTCCTGCTCCTGCTCACCACAGCCCATCACAGCCCTTCATTGTTTATGTGCCCTGCCTTACACTCCAGGCATAGCGTGTTCAGCTTAATGCACTACCACGGGCCCTTAAGCGTAACCATTCCTTGTCATGCCACGCACGTTAGTTCTTCCGCTGCTCCCATCATCCTCATTTCCCACACCAAAGCCACGCTAGACATCCGAATGTTAACAGGCGTCCAACCACCATATGTTGGCCGGAAGAAGCGTGCCTAATGCACCGAAAGCCCCTGAGGCCCCCCACGTAATCACAGGACCCTCGCCAACGCCACTACATTTTTGGTCACCAGTTTTTCGAGGTACGTATAGTCGAATCCATAGTATGAAATGAGGCCCTGAGTGGCCAGGAAACGAGGGAGCCAGAAGAGGGGCCCTGCCATCCTTAGGTCGGCCACCTCCCACGCCACCTTGACATTGCTGTTGACGTTGGTGACCTGGTGGGCCCACCCCGGGGGCACTTCCACCAGGTCAGCGTGCTTCTGGTCCACCACCCGCACATGCTCCTCCCCGAACTCCTCCACACATGCGTCAATGCCCTCCTGTGTGAGGTGAGGCTGCATCACCCAGGTCGGAGTAGGCGCCCAGGGTGTGCGGTTGCGGCGCTCCCACTTCACCTTCTTAGCCCCTCCCTTCTTCCCCTTCAGCCCCACCACCCACTCGTTGAATTTTGAGATTATTGCAGGGCTGATGAACACCCAGCGTGCAAGCACCGCACCAGGAGGCACGTGCCATGCTGCAAACGCGACATTCTTTGCCCCCGCACGATCTATGTGGAAAGCCGAGAAGGTCACTCCTCCCCGCCCAACAATTATGAGCACGATCATCGACCAAGGCGACACGTCCCTCCCCGGGGCGCCCCCGCCAGACTCCACCTCGTCCCACAGCGTCTTGATCACCCAGTACAGGATGGACTTCTCTCGCTTCTGCGGCGGGCAGTCGTAGTTGAAGCTGCGGTAGATCTTGCAATTCGAGTCCTCCGCCAGGCAGCTCCCCACTGCCGCGGCTCCTCCCTCCTCAACCAGCGCACTGCAAGAGGGACACGGGGGGGTGGGGGTGGGGTGGGGGGCGCGGGAGCAGACGGAGAAGGTCGTTGGAGGGAAGGGGGCGGGGAGGACACCCAGGTTGGTAGTACTACCGAGCACAAGAGCCAGGCAAAGCATGGGTGTGGTCAGCAAGGTTGGGCCAGAGGCTCCTGAACTTCCCAATCCAACCTTCCAACACACCTGAACTCTGGGTCCTTCTCCTCCTTCACAAGCCTCGCCAACGCACAGTTGCCCCACAGCGTCATCTCCGCCTCCATCATCTCTGGCGTCCACCGTGGCGCTCCACGCTCAGGTAGCAGGCATTGTAGCTCCTCGACAGCGCCCAGCTCAGACAGGACAGGGTAGACGCTACAGGACAGGAACCGCAAGCACAGAAGCAGCTTGGCCTCTTCAGCCTAGCATGCCCTCACTGTTCCCTCCCACCCCCAATCCTGCGCTCTACTCTTTCCCCTGACCACAGTGTCCCGCCCACCTTGGTGGCGTATTAGCCAAGTTGGTCGGCTTGAAGGGGATGTTACCGATGTGGTAGGCGTTGAGCACCTTCCTGTACTCAGGGGACGGGCAGTGTAGGCACGAGTCAGGCACGTACCCATTCCTTCCCCTTCGTCCCCTCTTCATTCCCCTCTCACCCGCCCCGCCCCCCCCCCCCCTCCCCGCGTTACGCACTCGAGCGCATCCAACTCTTCCTTCTCGGCAATGCAGAAGCGCTGCAGGCAGAAGCCCTCCTCCTCCGCTCTCTGGGCTGCCACAACGGGAGCGCACGCCCAGCACCACCACTCCGAGCCCTCCTCCTGATACCCAATCGCCTCCTTGCTGGGCTGTGCGAACACTACAAGCGCACACTTGGCCGTGCACAAAGCGCACGTCCACTCGCCACCCTCGCTCTGATTGTTCTCTCGCCTGATGATGCTCTCCCTACGCAGCTCGTCTACTGAGTGCCTGCCCTTGCCCTGTCCCAGCATAGTCCCCACAGCAGCGACCAGTGCGTATGACTCCTCCCGGTGGCGCGCCTCGTCCTCCCGGCCTGGCGGCAGCTTGATGTGCCGGACGATTTTCGCTGCGTGAGACCCGTAGCGGGCCTCCCACTGCTCGATGCAGCAATCGCTGGCAAGGACAGGGTCCAGGTCGGCGTTGGGAGCGTCGTCGTCAAGAAACGACGCCAGCATCCGCTTGCTGGTGGGCTTCCGGCACAGCTTCTCCACTACATGTTGGCCTATGTGGTCTTTGCAGAACAGCTTAACACTCGACCTGATGTTGTTGGGGTCCTGTAGGCAGAGGTCCGGGCAAGCGCACATTGTGTACGCGGCCCGCCGCCCGCACTTCTGTGCGCCGCACTGCACGAAGCAGTAGTCCTTTGACATGTTGCTATGATATTGGGTAGCCTATGTGCAGTAGGGTGCTTTAGAGAGGCGACCAGTCCCTGTGCCGTACCGGCGACCCCATTACGGAGGGTGCAAGGCTTCCTTGCACCCTCCGTAATGGGGGGTGCAGCGCAGCCTTGCACCCCCCGTAGACCTCCCGCGCCCCGTTACCCCCCCCCGTTACGGAGGGTGCAAGGCACCCTTGTGCCCCCCGTAGCCTCCCCGCACCCCGTTACCACCCCACCCCCCCCCCCACCTTTCCTCCTGCCTTGTCCGCCCTGGGGCGCCGTACACAAAGTCCATGCAAGCCCGCGAAATTTAAGTTGCCGCACTTCAGCGTGAGTCCCACAAGCAACTGCTCGTGCATGTGTTGAAGCAGCGCCAGACACACACGCCCCCCATCGCCCCCAATACGCCAAGCCCTCCGTGCCCGCTATGTCGTCGACTCCTCGCTCTTCAGCTTTCGGCGACCTGGTAACGGAGCTGCAGACCGTCCCCACAGATGAGACTAAGTGAGTGCAGGGTGTGCAGTGAATTCAGGGTGTATTTTGAGCTGGGAAGGCCGCTAGCCTCCACGGCACGCTATTACCGAACTCGCCTCCTCGCCACCCTCGCACCTCACCCCCGCCCCCCTTCCCCCCACAGCTGTCCCCCTCGTACCTTCAAGGGCATCAACTACCTTTGCGAGGATTCCCGCTTCAGGTCTGAGAAGAATTTCCAGGAGGCCAAGACGGCTATCCGCGCCTATCTGAGCGGCATCCCTGGAGTCCTCCTGCCTCCGTGCATCCCCTCCTGGATTGTACGTGACGCCATCAACACCACCCCCTCTTACTTCGAGAATAAGAAGGGCTCGGGGCGCTACGTCATGGACATGCAGAAGTGCAAGGACCTGAAGCGCATCATGAGGGCCAATTTCATCCGCCAGAAGATGCGCCTCGAGTTCAAGCCGTTCCCGTGGGCGCCCGTGCCTGTTCCCAGCTCCATGGAGCCCATGCCCACTGCGAACCTCACCCTGCTGATGGCTCCACCGCCCGCACCCATCCCCGCACACCCTCTGCTGGGTCCAGCCGCCTCGTCCACCACTGAGGGCCCCTCGCCCGCTCTGGCCCCCGCCCCTCCGCCCTCCGCTCCGCCCTCCGCTCCGCCCTCCGCGTCCACGCGCCTCCGTGTTCCCCCCGTGCTCCGTCCCTCCTACCGTGACATTGCATACCGTGTCTCGCCCACGGGTGAGGTGTGGGGCCCGAGGGGACACGCCCTTCTTCACCGTGGCCACCACAGCCGCGTCATGGTGAGGATCCGCGGTGAGGCGGCCCGCCTTGACATGATTGTGGCGCACGCCTGGCTGGGCAACGGCTCTCTCCTGCACCGCCCCGGTTACAACGTCTTCCACATCGACGGCAACCGCTTCAACAACAACGCCAGCAACCTCATCGTGGCCACCAAGCAGCAGGCCAGGTGGCTAAAGGCGAAGCGGTACCGCTTCCTGGTGTAAAGAGCAGTAACCGTATGCATAGCACCATATGGTCCGCTGGCGCAAGGGTGTCAGCATGCAGGGTGGTGGACAGGATGGCAGTAACTGTGTGTGTTTGGTCTGGCTGCGGGCTGGTGATGCCAAGCAGCAACGAGGTCTAGTTAGAGGGATGCAAGTGCGCTGGCTGCGGTATGGCAGAGATTTGAGCGACGGCCCTTGACGGTTGGGTGCACCGTTTCCTTATGTGGGGCACTGGAACTGTATGCATAGAACCAGATGGTCTGCTGTCACAAGGGTGTCAGCATGCAGGGTGGCGGACAGGACGGCTGCGGGCTGGTGATGCCCTTTTGCTTGAGAAGTGGATTGAGCGGCTTGACAGAGATTCGAGCAGAACTGTAACGGGCTCAACATTAGTGCTGCCCCCTTCGATCGTTCCCATCTGCCCCCGCGCAAAGGGGCTGACCATCTAGGACAGTCGGCAGGACAGGGCTTTGCCAGCGGGCTGGGAAGGGGTACCAGTCATCCAAGCGGCGGGGCTCTCGCGCAAAGGGGCTGACCATCTAGGACAGTCGGCAGGACAGGGCTTTGCCAGCGGGCTGGGAAGGGGTACCAGTCATCCGAGCGGCGGGGCTCTCGCGCAAAGGGGCTGACCATCTAGGACAGTCGGCAGGACAGGGCTTTGCCAGCGGGCTGGGAAGGGGTACCAGTCATCCAAGCGGCGGGGCTCTCGCGCAAAGGGGCTGACCATCTAGGACAGTCGGCAGGACAGGGCTTTGCCAGCGGGCTGGGAAGGGGTACCAGTCATCCGAGCGGCGGGGCTCTCGCGCAAAGGGGCTGACCATCTAGGACAGTCGGCAGGACAGGGCTTTGCCAGCGGGCTGGGAAGGGGTACCAGTCATCCAAGTGGCGGGGCTCTCGCGCAAAGGGGCTGACCATCTAGGACAGTCGGCAGGACAGGGCTTTGCCAGCGGGCTGGGAAGGGGTACCAGTCATCCGAGCGGCGGGGCTCTCGCGCAAAGGGGCTGACCATCTAGGACAGTCGGCAGGACAGGGCTTTGCCAGCGGGCTGGGAAGGGGTACCAGTCATCCAAGCGGCGGGGCTCTCGCGCAAAGGGGCTGACCATCTAGGACAGTCGGCAGGACAGGGCTTTGCCAGCGGGCTGGGAAGGGGTACCAGTCATCCGAGCGGCGGGGCTCTCGCGCAAAGGGGCTGACCATCTAGGACAGTCGGCAGGACAGGGCTTTGCCAGCGGGCTGGGAAGGGGTACCAGTCATCCAAGCGGCGGGGCTCTCGCGCAAAGGGGCTGACCATCTAGGACAGTCGGCAGGACAGGGCTTTGCCAGCGGGCTGGGAAGGGGTACCAGTCATCCGAGCGGCGGGGCTCTCACGCAAAGGGGCTGACCATCTAGGACAGTCGGCAGGACAGGGCTTTGCCAGCGGGCTGGGAAGGGGTACCAGTCATCCAAGCGGCGGGGCTCTCGCGCAAAGGGGCTGACCATCTAGGACAGTCGGCAGGACAGGGCTTTGCCAGCGGGCTGGGAAGGGGTACCAGTCATCCAAGCGGCGGGGCCCTCGCGCAAAGGGGCTGACCATCTAGGACAGTCGGCAGGACAGGGCTTTGCCAGCGGGCTGGGAAGGGGTACCAGTCATCCGAGCGGCGGGGCTCTCGCGCAAAGGGGCTGACCATCTAGGACAGTCGGCAGGACAGGGCTTTGCCAGCGGGCTGGGAAGGGGTACCAGTCATCCGAGCGGCGTTCATCTCGTTTGCACTCTTGCAAGGCCGTAAAGACCATCCAGTCAACGTCCCCGCCAATCTGACTGCATCTGCCACCACCGCCGCCACCGCACCGCAGGACCGCCACCGCACCGGCACGCTACACCTCCAACCACCAGGGCCACCACCGCAGCCACCGCAGCCGCCAACGTCCCAACCACCGCACCGGCACACTACATCTACTACCACCAAGGCCACCACCGCAGCCACCGCAGCCACCGCCACTACCATCGTCGCCACCGCAGGTGGAGGCTCTTGAAGTTGCGGAGAACGTGCCAGTGCCTTGCGAGCACGACTTGTCGCCGCTTTGCAGCGGCTCGCTTCTCGTTGTGTGGGTGCGGCTGTGCAAAGCACACCCAGGGCACAATTGCTCTCGGCAAGAACCATGGCCCGTCTGCGTGTGATTTCGCCTCCATGGGGATCACTGGGCAGTGGAGCAGGGGGTCAGGCTTTGACTCGGCTTTGTACCATTTGGCCATCACCAGTGCCTCTGCATACCCGTCACGTCCCACGTGCTTGATTACGTTTTCCACCTTGCCGAACCAAAGCTCACCCGACGTGTCAGGGCGGCAGAGAAACCAGGACCCAGCGGACAGCTTCACACGCCCCACCCTCACTCCCTTCAGGACTTTGACCGTCGCATCCCCACCCACCGAACTGTCCATGTCCCACCGTTCATATGCCGCATCGAGCTGCGACATTTGCTTCTTCTTCGACAGGGTCATCTCCGGCAGCGCCCGTCGCTCCTCATCGTCCCCGATGGGGACAACAGTCAGTGTACGGCAGAAGTAGGCTCTCTCGTCGTACATGTCGACCAGGTCGTCGCAGTTAGCGTCCTCCTCTTCAGAGGCGGCCACACGCTCGACATCGCGCAGCCCCCCCTCGTCCTCGACCTCGCCCTCGCTCCCACCCTCATTGCCCTCGCCCTCGCTCCCACCCTCATCACTGTTGCCCTCGCTCCCGCCCTCAGCGTAGCCCTCGCTCTCACCCCTGGCCTCAGCCTCACCCTCCCTGTCACCATCGACCTCGGCCTCGGGATCGGCCTCACTGCCCATGCCCTCCCCTCCGCCACCTTCCGCGTCGGCCTGCGTGGCCTCGTACTCCAGCCGCAGTGCAAGGCAGACCTGCCTGTCGAGGGCCGAGTAGAACATGGAGGCCTCCATGTAGCGCTTGCTGTGTGCCCACCGGCCCAGCACTCCCCATAAGTGCTCAGCCTTGAACATGGCAGTGCAGTAAAGGGGCCCTGTATAAGGAGATATGGGCGTAGGAAAAGGGATGGGGAAGAGCACAACGATGGCCCCCGAGCCCCCTAGGCCTCCACCCAAACCCCAAGGCCCCCGAGCAACTGACCCAAAACCCAAGGCCCCGCCCCCCCCCCCCCCCCAGGCCCACCGAAGTTGGCTATGCCGTCCACCAGGTGGATGCAGTTGTGCAGCTTGATGTCAAGCTGCACTGCACCCAGGTAGGTCTCCACGAGGCACAATGCGGTTGCGACCCGTGCCTTAAGGGCTGGAAGCCTGTCTCGGCACGGAATCTTGTCCCACAGGTCACACGACACCTGGAGAAGGGCGATGAGCGTTTCCTCCACTTCAGGACTGAGCCCCGCGCTCGCGACGGCATATGACCCGTATGGCCCCGCCAGCAGGAAGAATGTATGCGACTTGGCCTTCTTTCCAGCGGAGGTCAGGCGGGCAAGACGCTTTGCCCCTGGATCGATCTTGGCAATCTCCAGCAGTGCGTCCCGGAACTTGGCAATCACGTCAGGTGGGAAAGCTGTGGGATGGGGAAGACGGTGCTCAGACCCAGCCCCCCGCCCCCAGCCCCCCAGCCCCCAGCCCCCAGCCCCCAGCCCCCAGCCCCCAGCCCCCAGCCCCCAGCCCCCAGCCCCCAGCCCCCAGCCCCCAGCCCCCAGCCCCCAGCCCCCAGCCCCCAGCCCCCAGCCCCCAGCCCCCAGCCCCCAGCCCCCAGCCCCCAGCCCCCAGCCCCCAGCCCCCAGCCCCCAGCCCCCAGCCCCCAGCCCCCAGCCCCCAGCCCCCAGCCCCCAGCCCCCAGCCCCCAGCCCCCAGCCCCCAGCCCCCAGCCCCCAGCCCCCAGCCCCCAGCCCCCAGCCCCCAGCCCCCAGCCCCCAGCCCCCAGCCCCCAGCCCCCAGCCCCCAGCCCCCAGCCCCCAGCCCCCAGCCCCCAGCCCCCAGCCCCCAGCCCCCAGCCCCCAGCCCCCAGCCCCCAGCCCCCAGCCCCCAGCCCCCAGCCCCCAGCCCCCAGCCCCCAGCCCCCAGCCCCCAGCCCCCAGCCCCCAGCCCCCAGCCCCCAGCCCCCAGCCCCCAGCCCCCAGCCCCCAGCCCCCAGCCCCCAGCCCCCAGCCCCCTTCCTTACGTGTGATGGTCAGGTTGTTTGCATTGTCGTATGCAGTAATGGCGGGGCTCCGCTCACGCAGGTTCTGGAGAGTCAGTACGATGGTATCCTTAATCACGCTGGCGAGGGTGTGCATGGCGTCGTAGTTCCACGACAGTACCGGGTCAAAGGATGGTGAGTTGTAAACAGGCGAGGACACCTGGGGCTGATCACGCGAACGGGGGGTTGCTACACGGCTCCAGGTAGCGTTGAGGGGAGGGAGGTTGGGCTCACTTGCTGCTGGTGGGCCGTTCATGCCCCGGCGGATCTCCTCTGCCCCCCGTTGCCGGGGCCGTTTGAAGGGGTTAGTGTTCCCGGCCAGCCTCCATGATTGAGCCACAACTGGCGCTGCTGCGTCCGCCGCTCCATCACCACCCGCATCCTCATCTTCTTCAACCCAATTGTCCTCGTTGTCAGTGCCGTCTGCTGGCCGCTCTTGTTGACGCTCTTGTTGACGGCCCCAGCCCTGGCCCTCGGGATCACGGCTGGTGAAGTTGGCCTTGAGAGCGCCAAAGAGAGGGTGGCTGGTAGGAAGGAAGCGAAAGTGGTCGGTATAGACCGTCTTGCCGCCACACTTGAAGCCTGGCTGCCAGCACTTGAGGCATGCCCACAGGGCAGGAGAGAACTTGACGCCCACGTGCTTCTGTAGCCCACGGTAGTCTGATACCATGCCCAGGAGGGTGGCATAGCACCTGGGGAGGGGGGAGGGATTGAATGCGTGGCGTTAGTAGCAGTAGTAGCAGTAACAGCGGAGGTAGCAGTAGTAGTAGCAGTCACTGGTGCCTGGATCCTCACCTGAACGTCTCGTTGCCACGTGAGGCGTCCTGCAGCAGGACACCCTCCTCCTCCAGGAACCGAAGCTCGTCTAAGATGAGGGCGAGGACGTGGTTAGGGTCCATTGGAGGCGCACACTTGTCTCCCGGGTACTTGATGTTGCCGCCAATGATGGCGAGCACGGATGAGTAACCGAGCTCAAATCGACTCTCCTGAGGGGCATTGACGGCCACCAGGTACCATGGAGTGCTTGACCGTTGCGATTCGTCGGAGGGGACCTTTATAAGGCGGGGCAAGGGCAAGGACACCCAGTCATATAAGGAATGCAAGGCACACAAGCATCCCAGGTGCCCGAAGTGCCCCAAGCAACCCACAAGCCCCTGAGCCCCACCAGCTCCACCAGCCCCACGCACCAGCCCCTCCTGCCCCACACCCCCCGCCGGATTCAGCACTTACAATGAACGGGTCCGTGATGAGGACGAAGATGACGTTGCGCCTTTCAGTCTTAAACTTAGGCTGCTTGGCGAAGAGGTCGGCGATGGCTGCCCCATCGCCGATGTCAAACATGCAGTCCGAGTGGGGCTGTGTCCGGTGTTGCGCCTCCAGGCGTTCCTTCCATGCCCCAAACTGAGAGGCGGTCACCTTGTTGCTGTAGATGCTTTGGAGCCACTGCCTGATGGAGTTGTAGAGCATATAGCGTGATGGGTCCATGGGCTTGTTGCAGCGCTTGGACTTGGTGCCTGGCGAGAGGGCCGGACAGGCCTTCGCCTTGGCGTGCTCTCCGCGATACACGAAGCCACACTCGCACATGGGGTATCGCCAGATGACCGGCCACTTCACTCCAGCAATGTCCTCCAGCATGGTGAGTACCTGCAGTGGACCGCAACGTGTAGGACCGCAAGGGAACCGCAACCCTCCACCCGCCAAACCCACCCGCCAACCACCTGACAAACCCACTGAGCCCCTTGCTCCCCAGCCTACGCCAACACACCTGCTTGAACGTGGTGGGCAGGTACTTGGCAGCATGCTTCTGCACCTCACTCGCAAAGGGACCCGCAAAGGATTCCCGGATGCTCTTGAGAAAGCGCGCCACTGAGGTCTCGGTCGCGCCAGGGCTGCACTCCTTCTGCAGGATGGCCTGGTATAGGACACGGGTGACTAGGCGTGTAACATCCGCATCTCCAGTTGGGAGCTCGAGGTACTGAAGGCGCTGCGCACGGCGGCGAGGCTTTCCGCCATCACAGCCATTGCCAGGGCACCGGGCGAACAAGCCAGATGAAGCTGCGCAAAATGGGTGGGATAGGGAAGGACGGATACCGGGATCAGCGGCATGCACATTCCTCGCCCCCCTGAAAAGAGGCTTCTCTGTCCCCCGCCCCCCGCTCTTGCTCCCTGGCCCAATTGAAAAGCCTAGACCCCCCGTCCCAACCGGTGAAGTTCTCGACGCCGCCAATGCCGCCCCCGCCATGGCTTGGGATGACGGGGTCAACGTCGCCAACACCCCCACTGCGTGCTGCAGCTGCAGCTGCTAGTGCGTCAGCAGCAGGCGGTTGAGTGACCGGAGGGATTGCTGCTCCAACCTCCCCCGGCTCAGGCTCTGCTTCGTCTATGCCCCACTCCGCTAGCTCCGTTTCGTCAAGTGCAGGCCCGGCGGGGGGAATGGGGTGGGGTCCCAGGGGGGCTGCACCAGCAGGAGGGGGGGCGGCTGGCGTGACGTCTTGCGAGTGCGGGCCTGGGTGTAGGCCGCCACCCTGATCTTGGTCGTGTTGGGAAGGGCCACCAGGATCTGTGCCCCCTGCGGAGTCATTGGAGAGACGCCGAAGGAGAGATGGGCTGAGGCTGGGAATGGGAGAGGGCCTGAGTAGCAGTGGAGTTGCTGCCTGATGCTGTACGCCGCGGCCACTGGTGCTTGGCGAAGACAATGCTCCGTCGCCTGGGGCTATGGCCTCGTGCCGGTCCAGAAAGTAGGCCTCAGCAGGTTCCAGTAGAGGAATGTCCTGTACCGCTCGGTGCCGAGGAACAGGCGAGCCCAGGGGCCCAATACCATCGGCATTTCCATTGCCAGCCACGCTCTCGACAGCGCCGATGCCACAACCACTGTCATCGTGGGCTTTGCGCTTACGTTGTCGTCCCATGAAAGACGCAGACGCGATTAGCAGGGCAGTGAGAGTAAGTGCAAGGAGGATGTGGCGTGCAGGTTGGTGGGCAGGGTAAGGAGAGTGTCGCGCGTACGCGCGCGACATGGCGCTAGTGAAGCACTGGGGAAAGTATCTACATTACAAACGGCTTGGGGTCTGTGCGTACCTTGGCTGGGCGGCGCATGCCACGGAGATGCCCCCCATTGCCATGGTCGATTGATCCTGTCTCCTGCGCCACAAACCACCGCAGTCCGCTATCCACTATCCACTGTCTTCCTGTCCACTATCTCCCTGTCCGTTACCGCGCGAATGCCATACATCTAACATAAGCGTTGGCAGACATGGCCGGTATAGGAGAAGTCGAGGCTCAGCCTTCAACTACAGATGACGTGGCAGAGGCGGAGGAGTGTGTGGAGAGGGAGGAGCAGCATCACAGCGGAATAGAGGGAGAAGGTCCGCAGCTGCCAGGTGAGCTCTGTGATTCGAGCGGCGGGGCTCTGGTGCAGGCTTGTGATGCCGACCCGCTGATGTATATGTAGTTCTCTGGGACGTTAATAACTTCTAGGGATAGGACTGGGCAGCGGGGAGCCCTGGAAGGCCCGCCCAGACGCTTGACCGGGAAGCAAGCACTTGCCATGACACCGCTGACCGTCTGGCTGTCCCGCCGGTGTTGCAGGTGATGTTGAAGGGGAGGAGGAGGATCCATACGCTGAGTACAGCGAGGAGCTTCGCGAGGAGTTGCGCGGCATCGGGTATCGCGGGCTTCCAGAGGCGCTGCGCAGCAAGCTCCAGCAGACTAAGGGCGCCGTGCAGCGCTTGGTGCTGACTGTGGAGACCAGTCCCATATGGGACAGCTGCGACGACCTCTGGAAGTCGTCGATTTCCCTCGCTGCCAATGTGCCTGGCTTGCAGAGCATGATGGTGCAGGCAATGGGAGGTGACGTGCTCGGGCACTACATTGCGTCAGCAATCGTCGCGGTGTTGGGGGAGACAAGCCTGACGCCGGAGTCGGGCGGCAAGACCAAGAGCTCGAGGTGTGTCGGGGATGGGCGTAAGTGTCTGGGGACGGGCGCCTGGGGATGGGCATCTGTGGATGGGCGCAAGGGGACAGGGCATCTGGGGACGGGCGTCTGGGGACGGGTGCAAGGGGACTGTGCATCTGGGGCGGGCGTCAGGGCCTGGTCTCGGCATGAATGTGTCAGGGGCTGGTCTCTGCATAAATGCGTACGCGTGAGCCAGGAGTCGTAATTACAACACCCCCGTGTGCCCATTCCCTCGACCAAAGCAGGCCGAGCGCCAAGGCCAAGAGCAGCGAGAAGGGCGAGGTAAAGCTCAGCGAGGCGCAGGAAACCCTGCGCAAGGAGTTGGGCAAGCCATTCGAGGAGGTCTTCAACAAGCTGGGGCTCCAGATAAACCACGCGAGCCTGGTGCGGGTGTACGGCGTGGCGCTCGTCATGACCCGAATGTGAGCCTGCCGGCTGGGCTTGGCTGGGCTTGGCTGGGCTGGCTGGGCTGGCAAATTCCCGAAACCGGCGAAGTCAACCAGCACACCCCGCTTGCCCATGCAATCCACAACTCGTGTTTCTCAAGCCAGTGGCTTATACCCTCCCGTCCATGCAGGTTCGTCCGCTGCGGGCTGCAGTGGGCGGATGTATACAAGGGGCGCAGCGCTGATATTGGCCAGGTAGTCGTCAACGGCATGGACATGCACGTTCTGTATGTCAGCTACGTCCGGTCGATCCTCAAGGCGTGGATCAACTACACGGGCGATAAGAGCGCCACAAACCACGTGGCCAACCTGACCTTAAGCCAGGTCAGGGCGCTGGGCGACCTCCTCAACGACAAGATCAGCAACGTGATGCAGAACATCCAAGGGAGCAGACGTAGGTGGGGGTGGTGGTGGTGGGGGATAGATGCAGGGCTGTTTTAAGTTGGGGGGGGACGTGAAGCTTCCAGGTTTTGGCTTCTTAAGCTGATGGAGAGCCCTGCCTTGTCCTAATGTTGTTGTGCCGGTGTGCTGCCCTCTATTCCTCGCAGTGTTCCCCCTCATCAAGAAGATCCTGGAGAAGAGGGCGAAGAAGGCGGCGAGGGCCGCTGAGGACGCCTCTGCTGCTTCCGCTGTCGACGCGGCTGCAGCCGGCCCCAGCAGGCCGCTGCCCAAGCGGCGGAAGACGAACGCGGGGAGCGGGGGGGCGGCTGAGCAGCCCGCAGCTGCGGCGGCGGCTTGTGCCGTGACTGACAGCGAGGTGGAGGCGGTGGTGGCGGTGGCCACGACCTTCAAGCCACCCGCGCAGTTCACGCACGCCTTCGACGAACGGGTGTACCCCTGGGGATACAGTCGGAAGCTACCCGGCGGTCGCGGCCCGCCATGCAGCATGGAGGCGGCGCGGGCTTACTTCTTCATGAACGAGGCTGCTGCAATCTTCAAGGAGTTCGACATTGCCGGTGGCAACAAGTGCACCAGCATGGGTGGGTTGGTTACAACACGTGCTACCAAATTGACTTGCTGTTTGCTTGCTTGCCCAGCTTGTTGCATGATGTGCCCAGCTTACTAACTTCTAACTTGCCCCTGCCTACAGCGAGCATCAACGAGTTCATGCTCATCGTGTACAGCCCCAGCGTGAAGTTCTGCGTGGAGCAGCTGGTGGGCATGTAAGCCAGGGCCCTCGGGGATAGGCTTGGTTAGTGCTGCTGCCGGGGAGGGGCCTTGGTGGTGAGGGAACTTGATTGGAGAGGTCTTGGAGGCAGGGGAGGGTATTGAAGGGCGGCTTGGCTTGACATGGCATGGCTTCGCCCCACTAAGACGACTCCTTCTCCCGAAACCACAAGAGCATCGAGGTCGCGCCAAGGGAGGAGGGAGGAGCCGGTGGAGACGGAGGAGCCGGTGGAGCCGGTGGAGACGGAGGAGCCGGTGGAGACAGAGGAGGCGGTGGAGCGGGTGCGGCAGGTGTGGCCGCGGAAGCCACGGGGGCGCCACAGGGCACGGCACAGCCCGAGCAGCCGGGAACCGCGGAACCGCGGAACGTGCAGAAGCCTCCTGCCCAGGCGGCCGTCGTGGCGGGAGGCAGGGCAGACAGCACGAAGGCCAACCCGCCCTACAGGCCGCCAAAAGCCATAGGCCCTGGCGGCCGGGGCAATGGCCGCGGCGACAGACCCGGCAGGGGTGACCGCTAGCAGGAGCAGGCAGCGGGGTTGGTGGAGGTGGCATTGGGGGCTGATGGGGGGGTACGTGACGGACGGGGGTCCATGACGGATGCTATGAAGCCTGCGGGGGGGTACGTGACAGACGCGGGTCCTTGACGGTTGCTATGAAGCCTACGGGGGGGTGCGTAACGGATGGGGGTTCTTGACGGATGCTATGAAGCCTACGGGGGGTAGGTGACGGACGCGGGTCCATTACGGATGGTCTGAAGCCTATGGGGGGGGGGGTAACGGACGCGGGTCCCTTACGGATGGTGTGCAGCTACGGGGGGGTAGGTAATGGACTGGTCCTTTACGGACGGTATGAAGCCTACGGGGGGGTTGGTAATGGACTCGGATCCGTTACGGATGGTACACCCCCTACGGTTCCGTTATGGACTCAACTCCGTAGCCACATCAGAGACCGTTACGGGGGGGGGTCCGTAATGTGTGTGTGTGATCTACCCCCCCATTACGGACTCAAGTAGTGCCATAGGGACCACCACCCCACCCCCCTCACGGTCACGGGTCAGGATGCCTGCAAGCTGGCTCCTGCTGCCCCCCAGTCCCTGCCAGCATAGTAATCGTTTTCAGCAGAGCAGTCCTGCAGCGTTCAGGCTGCCAGCTGTGTGAGTCCACCATGCTCCACTGCCTGCTCCCACCACACTCCACACCCACCCACCACCACCCCACCCCCCTCACGGTCACGGGTCAGGATGCCTGCAAGCTGGCTCCTGCTGCCCCCCAGTCCCTGCCAGCATAGTAATCGTTTTCAGCAGAGCAGTCCTGCAGCGTTCAAGCTGCCAGCTGTGTGAGTCCACCATGCTCCACTGCCTGCTCCCACCACACTCCACACCCACCCACCACCACCCCACCCCCCTCACGGTCACGGGTCAGGATGCCTGCAAGCTGGCTCCTGCTGCCCCCCAGTCCCTGCCAGCATAGTAATCGTTTTCAGCAGAGCAGTCCTGCAGCGTTCAGGCTGCCAGCTGTGTGAGTCCACCATGCTCCACTGCCTGCTCCCACCACACTCCACACCCACCCACCACCACCCCACCCCCCTCACGGTCACGGGTCAGGATGCCTGCAAGCTGGCTCCTGCTGCCCCCCAGTCCCTGCCAGCATAGTAATCGTTTTCAGCAGAGCAGTCCTGCAGCGTTCAGGCTGCCAGCTGTGTGAGTCCACCATGCTCCACTGCCTGCTCCCACCACACTCCACACCCACCCACCACCACCCCACCCCCCTCACGGTCACGGGTCAGGATGCCTGCAAGCTGGCTCCTGCTGCCCCCCAGTCCCTGCCAGCATAGTAATCGTTTTCAGCAGAGCAGTCCTGCAGCGTTTAGGCTGCCAGCTGTGTGAGTCCACCATGCTCCACTGCCTGCTCCCACCACACTCCACACCCACCCACCACCACCCCACCCCCCTCACGGTCACGGGTCAGGATGCCTGCAAGCTGGCTCCTGCTGCCCCCCAGTCCCTGCCAGCATAGTAATCGTTTTCAGCAGAGCAGTCCTGCAGCGTTCAGGCTGCCAGCTGTGTGAGTCCACCATGCTCCACTGCCTGCTCCCACCACACTCCACACCCGCCCTGGATGCTGACAGTTGGTAGCTGCTGTGTCTTTCAGATCTACAAGTGAGTTCAAGCCGACCCTGGTGAAAGATAGGACTTGAAGCACTGGTTCAGAATAGCAATTGTATGTTAAAAAAGATAGCGCTTCCAGAGAGTTACCCCCTGTATCAAGTTTGTGGGGAGACAGCTAGGAAGCATGGAAGCTGGGGACAGGCAAAGAACAAGTGAGGAACACTCTTCTCGTTACAGGATTGAATCTACAGCACATATAGCATATGAACATGACAATGTCTCCTGTCCAGCACAGCTCAGCTCAGCTACTTGTGGAAAGTGCAGACTACAACCAGCCATCAGCTTAGGATAGAATAGAGCACACATGACGAGTGCAGGCCCTGGCACATGATGACTAGAGCAGGCCCTTGCTTGTCCGCAAACCTCAGGCCAACATTATGTTGTGATCGCAGCCAGCCTCAGAGCAAAAGGTCCATCTAGTGTATGAGAACATCACACGAGGGCAGCATTGGCCTGCCTCACGTGTTGCGCCTTTTAACCTTTAATCTAAAGATCAGCACCTATTTGTACCCTTTTCCTCAACCCCATTCCTTACTTAGATCCATATCTGTTTAGTCCTGCCCCCTCTCCTCAGCCGCGTCATCCACGCCAACTGAGCTGCCATGCCTTGTACATCTCAACCCCGCTCCTCAGTTGGCTCCACAGGCCAGAGAGCATAGAGGCCGGGCACCACCCCGTCACTCCATAATGGTTGCCAAGCCCACTGGCCTGCGGTGGCGCAGGTGACATGATGGCCTGCAGCCGGTCCTGGGGGGGCGGGAAGGGAGGGCAAGGGGACACAGCACATGAGCTCTGGACAGATATGCAGACTGCTTACTGCCATGCACACGCACCCGCCTTGCATGGCGTACTGCCCCGCCCCGCCCTCCCCGCTCACCCTCCGCTCCTGCTCGCCCCGCTGCGCCGCCTCCTCCACCACATCTCCCGCCATGGTCTCCGCGAGGCTCTGCTCCAGCTCCGAGGCCTGGAGCCACGGGGGGCGGCAGCGTCAGGACACGTCACATGATCAAGCAAGCGCGGGCTGTGTTCTGGCAACCAAGAAAGGCCTCAGCTCGCTGCCGCCCGGTCCTCCCCTCTCGCGCCCCTGGGCCCCTCCCCCGCACCGTGACGGGCGCCGCAGTGGTGGTCACCCGCAGGCCGCTCTGGGAGCGGGAGATGTCGAACGTGAGCGGCCACCAGTCGGCGGTGCTGAAGGCAGGGGGAGGGCGGACCGGCGGGGGGAGCGGAGGGGAGGAGATTGGGAGCTGGGATGCCTGCCCATGCCTGCCTAGTCCCTATCCATATGCGCTGTGCCATCGTGGCCCTTCCCGGACTCCCAATGCTGTATCACCCCCGCCCGCCCCCCCCCCTTCCCCCCCCACCGGCGGGTCATTGCGTGGAACATGGCCATGAAGGACAGCAGCCGCTCCAGGGACAGGTACCTGGGGGCGAGGGGGTGGGGGGGGACGGGGGAGAGGAAGCAGCTTCATCACGCGGCGGCAGTTATGAGGACCTGGCACTTCTGGGGGCGCGTGTCCGTTAGCAAGGCAGGAGCAAGTGCACTTCGATGCTCTCCTCCCCTCCCGCCGCTGCCTCCCAACGCTCACCTTGTCCCACATGCGCCTCAGCTCCGCCTTCTTAAAGATGGTGTACAGCAGGTGCCCCCCCACTAGGTGCTTGGACGCGGGGCCAGCAACGCGGAAGTGGCCTCGGGGGACCTGAGAGCGGGAGGGGGGGGGGACGTAATCAGTCCCGGCAGGAAAAGGTCCCAGCGAACCTTGCGACCCCTTTGTGCTCCTGCCCCGTCACGCTACCCCCCACTCCCCCTCCTCACATGCCCAGCACGTCCTGGCCGCTGAGCAGGCTGTAGGCCAAGCAGGCGCCGCCCTGCAGACGGGCCCAGGTGCCCGAGGGCTGGAGAGCACCGGACCCCATGCGCCGTGGGGGAGCCCTGCCTCCCCCCGGGCCCTCCCGCTGGACGAAGCCGCGCGGGATGGGGGAACCTGTCAGTGGATGACCTGGCACAACCTGACCAGTGCTTGGACCCGCTGGAACCCCCCTTCTGTCTGCTGTCGAAATCAGAGGACCTTACTCCTAACCCTATCTGTTGCAGGCCGCACAACGCCCCTCCTCGCCTCACCCTTGGGCATTCCTCATGCACTGGGCGCCGCTAGGCCAGCGCCCCCAGCCGCCCCCGCACCAGCGCCCTTGAGGCCCCCCTCGCCACCGCCTGCGCCCCCTTCGCCGCTCCGTCCCCCAACTCCATTAGCAGCTCCCGGGCGCGGTCGTGCAGAGGGAACTTGCTGGTCACCATGTGCCTTTGGGGGAGAAGGGGCACAGAGAGGATCTGAGGAAATCAGTTCTGCGGCCAGACCACAGAGACCATCGCTGTTGGGGACGGCCCATGGTAGCCGGCGCCCCTTCCCCGCCTCCCCACCTCCTCCTCGCGCGCCCACAGCTGGTTGGGGTCCACCGCCTCCCCGCTGCCGTGCTCCAGGGCCTCCACCAGCAGGCGACTGTGGGGAGAGGGGAAGGGGAGGGGACAGCCGGTAGGTGGGAAGCAGCCAAAGAACAGGCGTTGAGCAGCGGGCGGCCCCGCAGCACGCCTCGGTACACCCCCTCCATCTCCCTCGCCACCAGTGCTGCTATCTTCCTGGGGCTTGGCTCTTGGCTGTGACCTAAAGTACCCCCTCCAGGGGTTGTGACATTCGGTACATGTGCACAAAAGTTGGCTTTCGTTGGCTTTCGGTTTCGGTACAAGGTGTTGGGAGGCCGTCTTGCAGCTGGCAAGGTCGTGCCCTGCGCTAGCTAGGGCCCCTCGTCAGGAAGTGTTCCCCGCTACAGGAACCTTGATCCCTGTCCTTGTAGAGCTGAAAGGGCGCACAGGAGGCACCGTTCGGTGCGGCGTCAGCATGATAGCCTTGTCGGAAAGTGTTCCCCGTCAAGCAAACCCGTCTCCTCGGCGTGTCAGCGCTCCGGGAGCGTGCAACTGACCCCGTGAAGGCCCTTGTGTCAGGAAGGACTTGTCAGAAAGTGTTCCCCAGCTTGGCCCAGATGCCCGAAAGGGGGCCAGGAGGGGCCAAAACCTTCGGTACATAGGCACGAAACATGGGTCCCCAGGGGAGAATCCTTCGTTACGTCTGCACGAAAGTTGCCAAAACGCCTTCGTGCAGAGCCCTCAGAACCGGAACATGCACGAGAACGAAAGGAAGATAGCAGCACTGCTCGCCACTTACGGCCTGTTGGTTGGCAGGCAGAGGTGTGTGTCCACCACGGGGGGGTGGTAGGGGTTGTGGCCCACAGACACCACCTCGGGCTGGTGGCCCCAGCTGGTGATCACCTGGGGAGGGGGGGCTGGGGCGGGAAAGGTGGTATCGGGCTAGTAGGAACGCATGCTAGGCTCCCTCGCCCCCTCCCGCCTACCACCTTGGCCTGCAGCAGCCCCAGCAGCATTCAGCTCTCCGACTTGGTCTGGGAGTACAGCCGGCCGTCGGGGCGGCCCAGGGCGATCAGCAGGCCGCGGACCACACGGTGCGTGAAGCTGGGGTGGGGGTGGGGGTTGAAAGGGGGGGCAAGAGGAAGGTGTCGCAACTAAGGTTCACACTCACATCACACTTGCAAGCCCCCGTTCCTTCCCCTTCCCTTGGGGCTCACTGGTGCACAAAGTTGTGCAAGGGGTTGGCGCCATGCACCTCTGGGGAGGGGCGGGGCGGGCGAGGAGGGGGACGAGGCCAGTGGAATGACAAGTACTGCTCTAATCCCTCGCGGCACACAGTTGGCCCGCTCCCTCGGTCAGTCTCCTCCTTGGGGGTGGCCGTGGGGACGGAGGGCATTGGATGCCTGCCCATTTATCCCCAAGCCACGGGTTGCGGCCAGAGCTTCGCTGCTGTAGTGTGTACCCGCCTGCAGCACCTTGTCAAGTGTGCTGCCCGCAGCCGAAGGCCGCTTGAGCTGCGCTCAGGGCTGGCTGAGCTCGCAGTGCTTTGACAAGCCTCCTGCAGGAGGCCCACTGCTGGGTGCGCGACAATGGACGAAGGATGCATGCTATGCCATGGATCAGATCTACGGGTGCGGTCTACGGCTGTGACCTCGATAAGCCCACCCGGCCTCACCCTCACCCCGAACCTCTACCCGGGAGACATCTGCCCGACCCCGACCCCCGGCCCTGACCCCCGCCCCTGCCCTTCACCTCGTCAACCTACCCGAACCTTTCACCCGAGCTCCAGCATCACACATGTTGTGTAGAAGGGCTCGACACGTGTCGCGTGTTGCGAACAAACATGCTGACCCCGGGGTCGCGGTGCATCCTCCGCGAAGTCCTCGTTCTCAGCGTCGAAGCATGTCCCTGGGCAATGCCATAGTTGTACCTATACTACCACCTGCCCCGAGGTGCCCACTGTTGCCTGCCGCAGCCTGGCAGTAGCCGGGTGCGATCCGGCCCGGGTGTAGACCGCTGCGACCAACTGTAGCCTCCGAAGACGTTGCACGCTGGCAAGTAGAGCGCAAATCACCATCGTCGCGAGAGGTTGCAAGCGGGCTCCGCTAGTATACTCGACAAGAGAAAGACTGCTCTTACACGCAATGGATTTTACGCTATACCTGAGTGTGAAGTAGTGTCTTATGACTGTAGTCAGCGCTCCAGCAGGGCGATGATAGCTGCGGCGAAGGGTCAGCGCTCGGCAATTCGTCAACACCCGCACGGGTTAAAGCTTGCCCAGCGCTGCATATAGACGCCTCAGAGCTCAAAAAAGGCACGGCCGTGGCCTTCGCTGAGGAGCTGTTGTGGATTGGGGCGATGAGGGATGCGACGCGCCGGCGATGGGCGCAGCGCCTTCTCCTAGTTGCGCTTATCGGTGCAGTGCAACTGGTGCGTTTATGGGCGGGGGTCAGGACCCGTGTGAGGGGTTTGCACGGCGGGCGGTGGCCGCACGGGCACCCGCCGTGGCCGCGTGGACCCCCCCATCCAGCTGGCAGGGGGTCCATCCTCGCTCGGATAGTCGCTTCCAACCTTGCTCGGATAGTCGCTTCAGCGCAGCACGTCATGCTGGTAGTAATTAAGGCTAACCCGAACGGGCAAGGCGTCTTGGGGGCTACAGGGGCCACACGTATGTGAGCTCCCACCGTAATCCCCTTCTGCCGCAGCACGGTCCAGGGCTGGTGCGCGCAGCGCTGCCCCACGTCAACGACTGCAACTTCTGCGAGGAGTGCGAGCTGATGACTCCGGAGACCGGGTCCTCCTCGCGGGGGCTCCATCAATGGCAGGGGCAGGGGCTGCCCTCAACCGAGGGCATGAGCTCCTGGGCTAGCGAGCCAGACGAGGTGTACGAGGCAGCCTCAGCAGCGTCAGGCATCCCAGGCGCTATCTCCAACCCGCACGCTGTCCTCGCTCCCATGATCACTCCCTCGGATCATGAAGCCAAGAAACTTAAGCCCAACTGCACCCGCTGCACGGGCTGCACCACGGTGCTGATGGACATGCACACAGCGCCTGTGCAGGCAGAGGGCATGGAGGGGCTGACCTTCATGCACGGCAAAGGGGGGACCAACGGTTGGCTCTTCTTCGGGAAGGCCGCGGGGAGCAGCAAGAGGTACATCGTTAAGGTGGGCAGGGGGGGCTGGGGGCAAACACTGGAGACAGGCCTGGCTCATCTCCTCTGCAGCGGATGGGCAATGGCCAGGTCATTGCACACGATTGAGGAGGGGGAAGGGAGGGAGCTCGGTTTAGCCAGTGGCTGTAAGCAGACCCGGGTCCCTTGACCACGTGACATTTCTTCCCACACCCTCGCCACCTTTTCCTTGACAGGTGTACTGCATGCCCTGGCACAAGGCCACTGGCAAGGTGCTGCCATGCGCTTCAGAAGTGTACACGGAGCGCATGCGCTTCATGATGGCGCAGGTGTGTACCGGTATAGTTGGTGTGTCCTGCAGACAGGCGTGTACACGGGGAGCCCAGCATGAAGTTCACATGTGATGAGGGCAGTCCCTCGGGCACTGCAAGTTTCATGCGCGTGTTTGCCTTCCCGTACCACCGGTCGCAGGTCCGCCTGACTGACGAGTGTGATGCCAGCGGCATTACGCCCCGGTGGGTGGGTGGGGCAGGGGCACGGTCAGGTACTGGTGCAGTTGCCTAGCGCCATCCACCCCCAGCCACGGAAGCGTTCCAGCGCCCCGCCGTAAAGCACGCCTGGACCGGTGGCTGGCCCAAACCAATGGCCCTCGGCATGCTGGCACCCGTACTGGGCAAGTCCCCCCTTTTCTTCTCCAAGCAATGACATCCACCATCCTTCCTTGTCCAGGGTGTGGGTTGCTCCTGTCAACGCAATCATCCCGCACGGTCCATTGCGCGGCTACCACGTCCGCTGGCACGGTCTCTGGATGGAGGAGGCTCCGGGCATCACCCTGCATGGACTGTTCACTGCTGTGGGCGCGGAGGCAGCCTACCTTGACCTTGTGACGAAGCGTATCAACAAAACGCAGGTGGGTCAAGGTCAGGGCGTGTCGAAAAGGGAGAGAGGGTACGGAAAGCCGCAAAAGAGCCAGCAGGGTTTACGCAGACCAGAGGCAACAAGGACGCGGCTACATCTGGACCGCGCCCCGCTACGGGAATCGTGACCGCAGGTTCCCGCCGGCTTGCTTTCATCCTGAGGGGGCTCATCGCAAACATTAGGAAGGGCTCAGCTGAGGGCCACGCATGTTGTAAAGCGGGATAAAGACGGTCAGCGCGGAGACAGTTAAGGCTGAGGAAGCAGCCTGCATCACGCCCCAGCTACTCGCAAGCCCTCCACTGCCCTGGCCCCTCTGGACACTCCTGCAGGTAGTCCAGCAGACGGTGCTGGACTTCCTTACCGCGCAGTGCGACCGGCACAGCGAGAACGTGTTCATCACGCAGGTGAGCAGGGCCAGAGGGCACTGTCATGTTGGGTAGGGAACATGAACCCAAGTGGGTCGCATCCAACGCACAACGTAGTCCTCTCTGGCCCCGCCGGATCCACCCTCAAGTTTGCTTTCCTGCCTCTTCTATTGCTGCCCCCAGTCCGGGCAGCTGACCTTTATTGACAACGACCGGGCGCTGGGGGTTGTGACGCGGTGTGGCGGGGACTCCATGCTCCTACCGGGCAACAGGTATGCAGGCGGGAAGCAAGGGCTGTAGGTTTGCGCCCTGCAGGGGTGGAAGGGGCATCTGGGATGTGGGCGCACGGTCAAAGATGTACAGTGACAGCGCATTCTTGTGTTCCGTTCTCGGGTGCTGGGTAGCGAAATCGCGGGACTTTGTCGTCAGGGTACCGTCCTGTGGTACTGTAGTCGGGGTGCCATAGTCGGGGTACCGTGGTCGGGGTACCATGGTCGGGATACCATGGTCGGGATACCATGGTCGGGATGCCGTGGTCGGGGTACCGTGGTCAGGGTACCTTGGTCGGGATACCGTGGTCGGGGTACCTTGGTCGGGATACCGTGGTCGGGGTACCGTGGTCAGGGTACCTTGGTCAGGGTACCTTGGTCGGGATACCGTGGTCGGGGTACCGTGGTCAGGGTACCTTGGTCGGGATACCGTGGTCGGGGTACCGTGGTCAGGGTACCTTGGTCGGGATACCGTGGTCGGGGTACCTTGGTCGGGATACCGTGGTCGGGGTACCGTGGTCAGGGTACCTTGGTCGGGATACCGTGGTCGGGGTACCGTGGTCGGGGTACTGTGGTCGGGATACTGTGGTCGGGATACCGTGGTCGGGGTGCCGTAGTCAGGGTCCCAGGGCGTGCTGGCCCGAGGGTGCAGCCGGCGTGGGCGCGCACGTGGCGCTGAGGCGGCGGCGCTGCTTGCCCATTGTTGCGAGGCTGGGTAGCGAGTGCGGAAGGCGAAGAAATGCCATACAGCAGGCGCAAAGCGGGTGCGGAAAAAGGTGGTGCCTCGAGGAGGTCGGTGCACGGCCAACCGCGACCCGCCAACTTCCCGAGCGCGCTCAAACGGGTTCGTGTTATTATTATCACGAGTATGCTTGTTGTTTAAACGAGAAAGCGCGAGGCGGCTGCATGGCGACTCGCGGTGGCGGTTGGCCGGTGTGGGCTCGGTGGTCCCTGCCCCACACCCCCTCGCAGCCAAGCGAGAGCTCTCAGTTGTACATGATTGGTTGTTATCAATATCGTGAGCTTAAGAGGTGTTGTGCCGAACGCGAAAAAGGAAGGTTTTGGGTGGTCGGTCGGCGGGTGTGTGGGCTCGACAGTGCCGACCCCGACCCCGACCCCGAACCCCCCCGCCCCACCGCACCAACTCCGCACAACAGCCCTCCAAACAGATCGTTTTGACCCATATTTCCGTCCTTCCCCAGGTACCATACCCAGCTGCGGATGAGCTACTGGGGCGAGGCGTATTCAAATTATTACAAAACCCACGCGCACAAGCCGCAGTTTTGCACGGGGCCCATCGACATCCGTGTTACCATCGACTATCGGTGAGTGCTGGGAGGCATGCCCAGGAGCTGGGAGCTGGTTGGCAGTTGGAGGGTACAGATGGCACATACCGGCCAGGTGTAGCCCGTGCACACAGGTTGGGGCTCACTTCCAGCTGGGGCGTGTCCTTTTACAAGACCAACCTGCTGATCCTCCGAATTCTCCACTGTTGCCCGCATCGCCCTCTGCCCCACCCCAGCTGCTACGTGGAGAAAGCGGCCATGGGCAAGGCGTACTTGCCCGGCCTGGAGCGCTGCATGCGGGCGCTGGCGAACCATCCGGTGCCGGAGATCATGGCACGGTACGGGTTTGACACGCGGAAGCCGGCAGAGATTCTTAAACGGCGATCGAGAGACATGCTTCAGGTGAGGGCGCGGCTTGTCAGGCGCGCGGGCAAGCATACGGTGTGCAGCGCCAGGATCTAGACTGCTCTTAATGACTACTGTTGCTGCCCGCGTGTCCCCCGCACCTCATGCCTGGCAACGGGCGTGGCCTCGCCCCTCCCCCATGGCCTGCCCTGCCCTAAACCCAAGCACCTCCCTGCCCCTCCACAGCTCGGTTTCGAGACTGCCCTGGCCGAGAGCCCTCCCCGCTCTGCTCCACGCTATCGCTTTACTCCCCAGCCGCCCTGCTGCTCGGTGGTGATGGACATGCGGGGTGTGCCCAAGTGCGCGAAATGCTGGCGGCCCATCCTGGAGGGCAACAGGGACCGCATCAAGGACACCAAGAAGCCTTTTAAGGAGGTGATCTTGCAGGCGGACGAATAGAGGGCATAGGAGGCCAGCAGTGTGGGGAGGCAAGCGTCCGGGTAACGAGCAGTTGGCGGAGGACATGTATGGATCAGGATGCCAGGCCTAAACAAGCGCTGCATGCTTTGCACATGAAGGCTGAGGGTAACAGAGGCGCAAGGGTTTTGTAAAGTGGTAGCAGGCGACAGGGTGTGTCAGCCGGCGACCCACTGGATGTAGGGTTTGTGACGCGGCTGGAAGAGGACTGCGAACATTTGAGCGTGCCTGGCTGTGCGACATGGTAGTCACTGAGACAGAGATTTGAAGGCACTGATTCAACCTGGACGCTCAGATAGGGCCAGAGAGGTAGTCTAGCTGGTGGGAGAACTGTCACGTGAGCCGGTAGCAGCCGGCCCCAAAGTTCAATGCGGTGGGGGCGCCCTGGAGACGTGGAGTCGTGGAGAGGCATGACAGGTGGCAAGGCATTGGTCTCTGATTTGGGTCCAGCACGGGGTCTGGAACCCTATCCTGGCTAGCATACCAAGGGTTTCACCACGGACAAGCCCACCACATCGTGCCAGGCGCTGTATCTGTTCGACGCCTTCACAGCCCTCACACCCTTTGCATAGCTTGCAGCAGTAAGCCCTCGAAGGACGGCAGGAATGGAGCCGCGCACTAAAACCCTCAGCTCCACCCAAAGATGATGTCTGGCACTCACGAAGGTGCCGGACGCGCACAAGCTCTCTGCACCCCGTGTATCCGTGCCTCTGCAGCTGCTCGCAGTGCCCCACCTCCGGCACGCAGTCATTTTGCGGTCCAACCCCTGCGCGCGTTACCGTTATACATGGTCACACCATTGACCGCCTACTCCTCCTAGCTCCGGCCTAGATGCGGTACAGCGGCTTGATCCCCAGCAGCTCAAAGCACTTGCGCATGACGCAGGCCGTGGCCTCGGCCAGCAGCAGGCGGGGCCCCTCCTGCTCGGAGCCCAGCACGCGGCAGTCCACGTAGAAAGAGTTGAACTTCTCGCTCAGGTCGTACAGGTAGTCGGTGACGCTGGGGGGGGGGGGGTCGGCAGAGGGGGCGGGGTAGGGTCAGTCAAGGAAGGGCAGGGAACACGAGGCGCACGAAAGGAGGTCGCCCTGCGGGAGGTCAAGCCGTGGGCGGGCAGTGCTACTTCACGCAGCTGCCCCCCCCCCCGCCTGCCCACACCCTCACCGGTTGGGCGCCAGCTCCTCGATGGCGTCCTCCAGCGCCTCGGGGAACTTGCACAGGTGCAGGGCCAGCTCCAGCTCCTGGGGGCGTGGGGCATGGGAGCGTCGGCGAGCCGGCCAAGGGACAGTAAGGAGGCCAATGCAACTTGCAGCTATCTGGGTCTCGCCGCCCAGCCGGGCATGCGGCAGCAAGGAGGAAACCCGAGGCGTCAGGGCTTTGGCCTCAAACGCATCGTATCGTCGGACGCACGCGCTCACAGGCCTGCATTGCCGCCACGCTCGGGGCCGCCAAGCACGCACCTTGGGGTGGTCCAGCACCACGGGCGTGTCCTTGGCCAGTGCGTACACGTCCTTGTCCGCCTTGCGCACGATGCCGGCGATGCGGGCGTGCGCGTAGAGCAGGTACACAGCGGTGTTGCCCTGGGGGGGAGGGGAAGCCGCGGGAGAGTGGCTGAACGAAGAGGGCGCATGCCGAACACACGGGCTGGGCACGCTCCTAGGATACCGTAGTCTGGGTAGGCTGGGAAGATGCCTTATGTGCGGGCCGAAGCTGTACCGCACCTCCTCTCCATGCTCAAGCTCCCCCTGCCCCCGCCCCGCACCTTGAGGTTGAGCATCTCGTCGAACGAGAACTTGTAATTGGTGGAGCGGTGGTTCTTCAGGTCGGCGTACTTGACGGCGCCGTAGCCCATGGCGCTGGCCGCCTCCTCCACCTCGGCCTCCACCACCTCCTCGCCCGCCTCCACGCGCCGCTCCCGGATGGTGGCGGCGCAGCGGGACTTGGCCTCGTCCAGCAGCTCCACCAGCCGCACCAGGTCGCCGGAGCGGGTGCTGGGAGGGGGGGGGGTTGCGGGGGAGGGGGTTGCGGGGGTGTTTGAAGCTGATAAGCGCGAGGTGCGGGGGAGGGGGCATGTTCGTTGCTGTGCAGCCGGGGACCAAGCCCATGCGTGGAGGGGCCCGAAGGTGCAACTGGGCCACTGTCTTGCCCGTCAGGCCTTTCAACCAGACGACAGACTAACGAGCCCAATCCAGGTGATTGTAAGTCCCTGCAGAGTCCCCGCAAACCACTAGCCCACTTGCTTAAGTGCCACCCCCCGCCCCGCCCACCGGAAGCGCTTGCCGTCCTCGCCCAGCACCAGGCCGAAGCCCACATGCGACACCTTGGGGCCGCCCTCCACCAGCCAGCCAGCCTTCCTGGCAGCGGCGAAGACCATATCGAAGTGCTGCGACTGGCCCACGTCTGCGCGGCAGAAGGGACAGGACAAAGATGTCACCCACCGCCGGGCAGCCACGCCTGCAATCGCTAAGGCGCCAGTGGGCCACAGCCTGGTGCCCATCGCTCGCGCTTGTTCAGACCCCCCAAGCCAGGCTGTACGCTCCCACCGAAGCAGCCCGCACGCAACTCCCGCCCGCCCACGGGAGGCCTCCCCACCCCACCCGTGACGTAGATGATCCAGTCCGCCTTCTCGTCGTTGAGGCGGTGCTTGAGCGCGGCCATGTCCGTGGACGCGTACCCGAAGCCGCCGTCGCTCTTCTGCACAATCAGGGGCACCGTCTGCCCCTCCACGAACACGCACGTGGCGCCGTCGTCGATGGTGGCCACGCCCGCCTCCTTGAGCCCGTCAACGACATCCTGAAGGGGAGGAAACAGACGTGGCACCTGAGCTGTGGCAGCCTGCCAAAGCTTACGTGGTAGAGTTCATCACTCCAGCTGACCTGGTCTTCAGGCCACGACTAGGACCTACAACCCATTTCCACTCGTCCCCCTAGCCCCGAGCGCCCAGTCCGCTCCCCACCTTGAGCATGGGGTTGTAGAAGGACTCGCCCCGCTCCGTGAGCGTCACCCCCAGGCGCGTGTAGATGGCCTCGAACTCGCGGCGCGAGGCGGCGCAGATGCGCTGCCAGGAAGCCAGGCTGGTGGCGTCTCCTGCGGGGTGGAGCCCAAGGGGGAGGGCAGCGCAATAAGTGTCCAGAGCTGGGCATTTCTCGGCCCTGGAACATCCGCCCCAACGTCCAGCACTTCCACAGTCGCTAGATCCTCCACAAAAACTGGTATGCCGCCCTTCCGAACCACCCCTCCGAGCTCCCCACCGCTCTGCAGCCGCGTCACGGCCTCGCGGGCGCGAGTCTTGAACTCCTCCTCCTCGTCGAACCGCTTCTTGGCAGCGCGGTACAGCTCCTGGGTTCAGGGATGGGGCAGCGCGCGAGGCAGTTGAAGGCCGCAACGGGGAGTGGCCCGAGGACGGCATGCCTGGCCCCGCCCAAGCCCTGCATGCTGGTCACATAGCCTGTGCGCTGGTATCCAGAGGCCACGCTTGCCCCCCGCCCGGCCCTTCGCGGGCAACGCAAGCTGATCTTGCGTCTCTCAGAAATCATCGGCGCTTACCTCCAGCTACATCCTGGATCGGGTCAGTGCATCTGCTCCTCTGCCCCACGCTTATCCCTAGCATGCTGCCCGGCGCGGTGACTTCGCGCACCCACCTTGATCCCACCACCACCCCCTCCTGCTCTCTTGCCCCCCCATCCCCCACCTGCAGGTCCGACACGTCCTCGTCCAGGTCCTTGTCCTCCCCGCCCGCCTCCACGCGCTTGCGCCGCGCGTCCGCCATGTGCTCGATGAGCATGCCGAACTGCGTGCCCCAGTCGCCCACGTGGTTGAGCCGCAGCACGTCCGCGCCGCAGTACTCAAAGACGCGGCACAGCGTGTCGCCTGCGACGGATTGTGGCGATGGGGTGAGCGGGCGGGCACAGGCGGGTGCAGGGACAGGTGCCGCAGTACCACGTCTCAAAGGGTTGCCGCATGGTAATGCCTCCTCCCTGTCCCACCTCCCTTGCACCCCCGCCCTGCCGCCCAAACCCCCCACCCTCACCGATGATGGTGGAGCGCAGGTGGCCCACGTGCATCTCCTTGGCCACGTTGGGCGAGCTGAAGTCAATGACCACCTGGGGGACGAGCGGAAGGGGTGAGGTCCGCCCGCCAGTTAAGAGCCGGACTGGTAAGCGGCACTCCCGCTGGTCAGATCCCCGACCTGGGCCTGCCTGGGCCTGCCCCGTCAACAACCCTCGGAAAGGTTCCGATTCACAACTCATCTCATGACGCTCCTGCTGCAAAAGCTCTCATTGCAACAGCTTCGTCGCTCTGTCGCTGCCTGCGCGTCAAAGCAGGCGGCGGCGGCGGCCTCTCACCTTCTTGCCTGTGTAGCCCTTGGGGGCCCAGCTGGCCAGCCCCCCCGTCAGCATGTGACTGATGCGTGATGCAAGGTACTCCTTCTTCAGGCGGATGTTGATGAAGCCGGGCCCCGCCAGGCTGGTCTCCGCCACCAGATCATTCGCCGGCAGCGCTGTAAGAATGGCGTTCGCGACGTCGCGAGGCGCCTTGGGAGCCCCCTCCGTCCCCTTCAGCTTGCCAAACAACGCCATAGCGTTGTTGCACTGGTAGTCGCCGTTCTTAGCGTTGTTGCAAGCCGCGATGGCCGGGTCGACCGCCGAGTTCGGGTAGGACACGGTCAGAGCCGAGCGGAACAGATCGCATAGCTCGCCGCGCATGCTCCCCACGGGAGCGCTGGTGGCTGCCATTGGTGCAGAGGCCGGTGCGGTCGCGGGTGCTGCGCGAGTGGCGAGGCTGGCGGCCGGGGTTCGCTGCCTAGCGACTGAAGTCGCGACAGGTCGAGAAAGCGCTTCCGAGCTTGCGAGTTGAAGCAGGTGAAACGCGCGACGGGCACCCGCGCTAGCCAGGGCGGTGTGGGCAACCGTGGTGATGGGACGCTGCGTGCGTGTGGCAGCTTGGAACGGTCGCGGGTGCAGCGTTGGAGCCAACATAGCAGTCTGCAGCCGTGTGGGGTGCCGGGCTAGCTAATCTCGGGTCAGCGAGCAGGGGAGAGCAATTGCTCGGGCCTTCGCATGGGCTAGTTCGGGCCCTTGCAAGCGCTCCTTGTGTGCTTTGCTGCTCACTAAGCCACTGTGATAGTTTAGCACACAGCGTGGAAATTCGTGGTTGACGATCAAAGCCGAGGTGCCGCAGCTGCGTTCTCCAGCCGAGCTGTCCGGGCCCATTAACCCTTCCAGTATTACCTGTGAAACGTCCTTTATACCCTCATAACGGCCAGGCGCTGGCCAGCGCCTGACGGCCAAAGCGCGGGAGAACTTAGCGATGCACGCGTGCTGAGCGCTTGAACGGCCGCGAGGCGCTATGGTTGACACTTCTGGCACTCCCGAACCCCATGGCGGGGAGGGAGCGGACGCCGGGGGGCACCAGGTGCGCTCCTGGAGGGTCCCGCACGGAGGGATTCCGCTGCACGGGTCAGCGGACGTGCCTGCCCTGCTGAACCGCACCTGGCATCCCCCTTACCCCGAGCTCATGCACATATCGCAACGAACTCAAATGGGAGGCGCTACCCCTCATTGGCCAGGCTGTTCACTTTAAAAGCTGGTAGCGGGCCGGGTACCCTTTGGGCCCCCCACCGTCCTCGTCCTGTGAGACGCGCAATCGATAACCCCCCTCGCATCATTCCGCTGCCAAATGCACTCCACCCCTTTTGATGCAGGCTCAGAAGCGGCGGCGCGTGGGCTCAACCAGCGCCACACCCGCTGCTACGCCCCCCACCAGCCAGATGGGAGCAGGCGGGGACGTGGTAGCAGGGGGCGGGGGCCTGGACGGAGCTGACTCGCGGCCCCCGGGCCTGCCACCGCTGCCCGGCGCGCCCACGCCCGGCGCCGCTGTGCCCCTTGGCAAGGGCAAGGGCAAGGGCAGCAAGGTGGTGGGCAAGGGCGGCAACCTCATGCTCAGCCGCGCGGGTGCTGGGGGGCCGTCCCTCAAGGCGCAGGGCAAGGCGGGCGCCCCCTCCAAGGGCGGGGGAGCTGGGGGCAGAGGCGGCGCAGGGGGCGATGGTGCCGACTCAGGAACCATCTTGGTGGCGGGCAAGAACGGAGTGGAGGTGAGCAGGCAGGGATGGGGAAGGAGCGGGGGGGGGGAGGCTTTGACACGGGCATGCTTGAAGGGAGTGTGCCCTCGGGTGGAGACGGGCCATGATGCCTGGACCCGCGTGTCCAGGGGCTGTCGGTGGAGGGAGAGGGCACACGTCTCCGCATGACACCTAATCCGCATGACACCAAGAAGAGCTGCGGACACCCGCTCACGTGCGGCGCCTTGGCCGCTGGCTCCTCACTGACGCGCCCCCACTGCGCCCCATCCTCAAGGTGCGGCTGCCGCTGGAGATTGGGAGTCGCGTGGACTGCCGCTGGCGTGATGGCGCCTTCCACGCGGTGCGGGTCATCGAGCGGCGCAACCTGGGCGACCCCTCCGACCCACGAGCGTGGGACTACTACGTGCACTACGTGGGATGTAGGTGGCTGCGTTCAGGGATGGCAGGGCGCGGGAGAACTGGATGCCATGCGGCACAGGTTGAGTTGTAGGGCTGGCGGGGTCGGCCCTTTGCCGCGGAACCACACGTGTGTGTTTGCGTGTCTCACCGGTGGGCGCCGGCCCCTCTCCCGTTCCCCGCTCCCAGTCAACCGGCGCATGGACGAGTGGGTGGTGCTGGCGCAGCTGGACCTGTCTACCGCGGAGGTGGAGCAGCCGGTGGAGGGGCCACCGGACAAGTGAGCGAGGGGATAGCGCTGGTGGGGGCTGCGAGTTTGCCGGGTCATTGAAGCGACTCTAGCAACGCAGCTCCGTCTGCCTGCGCCAATCTCCCTTGTTTGCCGTACGCCCCTCCGGCCGCCATTCCCGTTTTTAACCCCGTGCTCTTACGCAATGCCCATCTCTGCGTCTGCTTCTGCTCTGCCCCCGTGTGCAGGAAGGGTCAGAAGAAGAAGCAGGCGGCGGAGGAGCACGACAGCGACTCGGAGCACGCGGACTTCGACCCCAACGCGCTCAGGGAGCACGAGGAGTTCACCAAGGTATGGTGGGGGGGGGCACGTGGCGGAGGAGCGTGCCTGTCCCGCTCATTCAGAGCACGCGTCCGGTTATGTTTAGTTGGGCGAAAGGCAGTCTGACAGCAGGTGTTGGTGAGAGGTGAGGTACGCTAGAGCAGGTGTGGCTGGGCTGCGGGGCGATCAACACTGAGCATGGCGGTCACGGCTTCCAAGCAACCCGTGGCACGCAAGCCCTCCCGGAACAAGCCGGCACGTGACGCCCCACGTGCCAAGGTACCGGTAGGGGGCGCAGCGTGTCGGACCTAGAGCTGAGGCGGTGGCGGTGGGCATCCTGCGCAACATGTATGGATGTGAATAGCCGGGAGGAAGCGCCGGAGGTAACGTCTAGGACGGGAAAGGCACCGCAGGCGTAGCAGGCGGGCGCAATGCTGCGTGCGGGGAAGGGTTGTGCTGAGACAGGTGGGGACGGGCTGTGCGGCATGCAACCCGAGCAAGTCCCATGGCCGCTTATGGGCCCCGGGCCGTGCACTTGCGGGATGTGGCGCTATGCTTTGGGATTAGGTGTGCGCTGCAACAGTGGTCTCCAAGCACGCTCCTCGCATGCTGCGAAGCTGAGGCCCCACCGCTGCGGACGGGCGAGGCCGGCATGGTGGGCGGAGTGCGGGTGTGCGCTGGGGGAGCTGGGTGCTGCCAGGGGTGATTCCAGAACATAACGGTACGCAGCCCAGCTGTGCGGCGGACGCGGCCCAAGCCATGCAGGCGGCGCTGTCGGCGAACATGCAGTGGCCCAAGCTCCTCATTGGTCTGGGGCGACGACACGTGCGCTCCTGCATCGCCCCCCACCTCGAGTGCTTAACACTGCCCGCCCCCCCTCGCCGCCCCCCCCCCCCCGCACAGGTCAAGAACATCGAGACCATCGAGCTGGGGCGGCACCAGATGGACACGTGGTACTTCTCGCCCTTCCCGCCCGAGTTCAAGGACTGCAAGAAGCTCTACTTCTGCGAGTACTCGCTCGCCTTCTTCAAGCGCCGGTCGCAGATGATCCGGCACATGAAGAAGTGCCCCCTGCGCCACCCGCCGGGGACAGAGATCTACCGCAACGGCTCCGTGTGCATGTTCGAGGTGGGGCCGCGGGGTGGGGGCGCCTGTCGGGGGCCGCTTGCAGCTACTCCTAATCCTGTTCCGCTCGAGCTTTCGGCTTCCGTATTCACCCCCTTGCCCCCCCCCTCTGACTCCGCGCCCCCGCCCCAGGTGGACGGCAAGAAGGAGAAGGCGTTCTGCCAGAACCTGTGCTACCTGGCCAAGCTGTTCCTGGACCACAAGACGCTGTACTACGACGTGGACCTCTTCCTCTTCTACATCCTCTGCGAGCTGGACGAGCGGGGGGCGCACATCGTGGGCTACTTCTCCAAGGCATGCGAGGGGCGGGGGCGGCATTATGCAGGAGGGTCCGGTCAAGCAGTGTTGTGGTCCGTGCAGGTCCATTCATGACTGCGTTGGATGAAATGGGGATACGCGGTTGTGCGCCACATGTGTCGTGGCGCCAATCTGCTGTGTGCACGCCTTGCATGTGTGTGCTGCGCCACCCTCCACCCAACAGGAGAAGTGCAGCGAGGAGGGCTACAACCTGGCGTGCATCCTCACGCTGCCCGCCTACCAGCGCAAGGGCTACGGCAAGTTCCTCATCTCCATGTCCTACGAGCTCAGCAAGGTCGAGGGCAAGGCAAGCCACCGAGTGCATGGGCAGCTGCTGAGCATGGGGCCCGTGCGGAGAAGGGCGGGCATGGGAACAGGGAAAGAGGCTGGTGCGCAGGGGGCTTCTGGTTGTATGCGCCTACCGCCAGAAGCCCACAGTGGTACCACCCGCCTCAGCTGCTTCTTACCTGACTCTCTCGCCTGCTTCCCCCCTCGACCCAGGTGGGCACGCCCGAGCGCCCCCTGTCCGACCTGGGCCGCGTGTCGTACCACGGCTACTGGACGCGCGAGCTGCTGGCCATCCTGCGCGACCCCGACATCGGCTCCATCAGCATCAAGGAGCTGTCCGAGCTCACCGCCATCAAGCCCGACGACATCATCAACACGCTGCAGACGCTGGGGCTCATCCAGTACCAGAAGGGGCAGGTGGGGCCGGAAGGGAGCTGTGGAGAGGCGCGGGACGGGAGGGGAGGGAACGGGCAAGGGCAAACGGGGGGCTGCAGCCCGATTTGTGGCATGTATGGAATGCCAGAGCGGTGACATGTAGGCTGCTGGGCATGGCGGGCCCCTCCCAACCAAATCAGCAGCCAACCTCACCGCAGTCCTGTATCCATCGCTTGCTCGCTCCAACCTTGCCCGTGCCGCAGCACGTGATCTGCGCGGCGCCCAAGCTGGTGGAGAAGCACCTCAAGGCGGCGGGGGGGCCGGGCCTGGTCGTGGACCCCGCCAAGATCGTGTGGACGCCCTACAACGCGGAGCGAGACTACGAGAAGTTTGGGCGCTGATGGCTAGCCCGCGTGTGGCGGCGAGGCGACGAGCCGCAGTCTTGGCTGTGTGAGTGGTGCATGCGAGCGATGCGCGCCGTAACAAGGCAACGAGAAGTGAACGGTTTGGGATGCAAGCGCCCGGCCGAGGTTCGCCCACCGCAAGGCTTGAAGCGAGCTGCGGTGCTGAGGGGAACGACGATGAGGGCGATGAGCTGCCTATCGTGAAGCCGGCGAGGGTTCAGCTGGGTGTCCAGGGTGAGCAGGGGCTGGCACGCTTACAAGGTCAGGGGAGAGCGGTCAGAGCGGAGGGGGGGAGGCTCGTATGTAACTTAACTGGATCACGACAAGGGCAGCGCAAGGATGCGTGCAAGGGCGGGACTACAAGGGTTACCTGAGATGGACGCTCGGTGCGTGCCACTGGCCCTGGGTAGGCGGTAAGCCTTAACGAAAGGTGCGTAGGCAAGCAAGTGGTGGTGCGGGGGGAACTTGCAACTGCAGGCCGGGTCCACTAGAGCAGGTAATTTGGCAAGAACCGACGAGAACCCTGATCAATGCAGCTGGCGACTGGGCGAGGGCAGCTGGCGATGTGGGAGGCAGGGTGGGGCACTGTACCCAAGCGCTTCGCTTCGTTGATGTCTTGTAACCCAGCGGGAGGCGGGGTGGGGAGGGGAGGAGCAGCACTGGGGGAGGAGCGCAAGAGCGGGGTTCATGTGGGTCGGCAGGCTGCCCGTTTGCACCATCTGACTTCGCTGCGCTGGTTGGGGCTGGTTGAGGAGGGTTTGGGGAGGGGAACAAGTACAGCAGTGGGCCGTCGTGGGGCACACAAGAGGCCGCCTGAGCCGTGTCAAGCACGTCCGTGTCAACACCCGAGCGTTGTGACCCCCCAGAACCTGACTTTTGTACGCTTTTTGTGCGTCGTGGTCGATGCGCGAAAGGGCTCTCCCTCGAAGCGATGTGAACCCGCTCCGAGCATGGGCCTGGACCTCTTGCATCTTGGCGCGAGCCACGTCGGCGCTGCATACTTATAAACCCAGATCTTGCTCTTGTACCTCCGCGTTAGCCTGCTTAAGGCCCCAGCCACCCGCGACCAGCGACCGGTGACATCAAACTCCTGCAAAGGCTACTTTGTGTCGCAAACGTTGAGATCCAAGTCGCGCTTTCTTCTGGAGCTCACACATAGCAGAGATCGACGCGGTCCAGCGCGGGGAGCCGTTGCTGCCTGCCCATCTCGAGAACCGGACATCGGCAGCGCGCGCGCGCCCTCAAGGGCCTCAGAGGGCAAGCCTCAAAATGTCAGGCCGTGGCCGCGGCCGCGGGTACTCAGGTATGTTATCGCGCTGCGCTGCTATACCCCGGTCGTATGCCCCCTGTCGCCGCCCCGTTTTCTAACACGACGCCCCTCCGCCCCAACGACCAGGCCCGCATACTCGACACGCCTATGACTATGACGACTATGGAGACTCGTATGCTTCTAAGCCGCGCGGCGGCCGCGGGGGAGGATATGGCTATGGGGGCTATGGCGGCGGAGGCCCTCCGCGGCAGGTGGACCCTTATGCCTACCCTGCCCAGTACGCTTATGCCGACCCTGCCCAGTACGCCCCGCACCCGCATGCCATGACGCCAGCACAAGGCTGGTGAGCCTGGAAAGTTTGCCCTGGCGAGCCCGGGCGGTCTCCAGCAAGCGGTGATGCGGAGCACTGAAGCCCCCGCACCCCTCGTGTCGCCCGTATGCAGGAACCCCGCCTGCCCGCCTGGCCCCAATGGAGGGCCCCCGGCGCACGTGCGCCCACGTGCCCCCTACCAGGCTCCATCAGCCTACGGTGTGCCCCAGCAGGGCCCGGTCAGCCAGTACGGTGGAGGGCCCCGCAGCTCCTTTGACCGCCCGGGTCAAGGGGCAGCCTCGGGAGTCCCCTCCGTGCGACGGCGCACGGCTGCCCAGGCCCCCCTCCCGGCTGCCGTTGACCGTGACTCGCTGCTGGACCGGGGTGTTCCCGCCTCTGCTCCCGTGTCAGCTCGCTCCGGTTCGGCATCACCCAAGCCAGAGGCGGAGGTGGAACCCGAGGCCCCCACCAACCCCCACTTCCTCACGCCCGCCTTCCCGCAGCCGCCGCGGACACGTAAGCCGGGCTGGGAGGGACTGAGGGTCCGTAGCGCAGGCGCATGGGACTGGGGCTGCACATGGGCGAGTGGGACTGCCGGAGACGTTGGGGTGAGAGGCGGAGACTTTGGCGAAGCCCACACGTTGCCATCTCTCCTACTTGAGCTGTGTCATTATGCTCCGCAGGCACCGACAGCTGCAGCTGCTGGGCGCTCATGGTGGAGGCTGGCTGCCAGGTGCGCAGGCTCAGTGTGGGGCCTGGCTGCCAGCCATGCGTGGAGGCTCAGAATCGCCTGCCGGTGGTTGCTCCTGCGCATGCCTTGCTGCCTCCGCCATGCCTGCTGACAGTGCTGAGTGGTCTGATGACCCCCTGTCTGTGTATGCGTTCAGGCCCTGGAGGCGGTGGTGGGGCCCTTCCTGGAGGGGGCTCTGATGGAGGTGGGCAGCTCACATCCCAAGCTGGGCCCGGGGCTTCAAGTTCAGTGCAGCGGCCTGCTCCCTAGTAACGGCGGGCACGGCTGGGGCTCGTAGCAGCGCGCACTGGCAGAGTTCATGCACTGATGGTGTCGCAATCTATGTAGAGGTTTCGTGCTGCGTAATTGGCCGCTTCCCAAAACGTCCCATACTCTCTTGTCGACGCCACCCCCCACCCTCCTTTGCCCCTGCCCACAGCTGTTCGGTGAGGGCTGGGAGCGGGAGCTGTTCTCGCTGGAGCTGCCGCTACCGCCCCTGTCCGCTTCGGCCTGCGCGCAACTCATCGCTCGCTGCAAGCAGCTGCACGTGAGAGCGCTGGGTCTGGCGCGCAGGAACACCGTTCGGTTGGGTTGTGTGGGCGATGACAATGTTGCCGAGTCATCCAGCCTGTGCAGTTTACTCATAAGACCATGCGCTTGCTGTTGCTAGCATGGGCCGCTGCTGCCTTGTGCCTGTGCTCGCCCGTGCCCCATTACGCGCTAAGCTCCAGCTACCGCGCATCCCCTCAACAGGAGCGGCTGCCCATCACCATACACAAGCGGGTTGAAGCCGTCTCAAAAGTAGGACGGGGTTCGGCCGTGCCCGGATGTTCAGGATACAGGCAAAGGAGGGAGGGGGTATGAAGATTGATAGCATCACTCAAGCTTTTGAGCGCCTGGGCTCTTGAGTAGCATGCCCCCCGCCCCCCTGATGGCACGTCACCCTGCCTCCTGCTCCTGGGTTTCCCCTCCTTAGGCCACCACTGCGCTGTCCTCTGCGCCCGGCTCCCTGGAGCCCGAGGACGTGGCCGCCTGCCAGGCCGCCTGCAAGGGGCTGGTGCAGGACTGCATCAAGGCCATGAAGCTGCCCTCCCTCATGGGCGCCGGCAGCAAGCAGTGGCGCGCATTTACGGCGGAGCTGATGCCGCAGGCGGAGAGCGCCGTGGCCTTCTACGACGTGCTGCTCACGGTAGGTGGACCGAGATCACCAGGCTGCTGCTGCTGGCAGGGGCGTGCCCCCTCGGCCGTACGGTACGGCCCTTCAAGAACAACGCCCCCTCCCTCTCTCTTCCGAACCAGGACTGCTCGGAGGCTGCGGCTCTGCGGCAACAAGTCCGCGCAACGGCTGCAGCCGAGGCGGGCGGCGTTCTGGCGTTGGCCAGCCCTTAAGGCCTGTGGGCGCGCCGGCCCGGGAGCGTTGGCGACGACGTGGGGCCAGGAGCTCTCGACGTGGTTGTATCTCGGGTGGATGTGACGTTGCACGTGCGGGCAGCTCCAAGCGAGGCACGGCACAATGTGCATCCGGTCAAGCTGCCACGACACAGACGGTTGTGCAGTGCACATGATCCCAGCTGGAGTCCGGCTTTGCGCTGGCGGGGTTCAGGCAGGATTTTGCACGAGGCTCATGGAAACGACTGTGCAGGACGGGCAGCCCTGGGCAGTGCCTCCGAGGCCATACGATTTGCTAAGTTGTGCAACAATGGGTTACAGCAATGCGCTATGTGACGTGACCACACACAATAGGAATGGTTTGTGCAGATTCTGCGAGCGAGTGGGCTGGAGGGCTGGGGCATGTAGAGCGTGAACATAGGGCATAAGCTTGGATCGCTTTAGCCTGGCTTTTGTGCACATGAGTATCGTGACGGTGAGGCGGCGGGTGACTGCCTGCGGGTTCGGCTCCATGCAGTAGCCTTCACACTGGGCCACCGTGCACAGGGGGAGGGCAGAGGTCTGCCCTGCCGTGCTTCAGCAGTGGAGTAGTGTTAGGTAACGTGGAAACCGTAAGCAAGCAGAAAGCCCGGCGAGACCCCGGAGGTGTGAGGCGCCAACAGTGGAGTAGTGTGTACTCGCGCTCTCAAGGTATCGAGCGACTGAAGCCTTGATCAGAGTGGTGAGCTGCAGGAGGGAGCGGGCATGTTTGTGCCTGAGCATGCGGCTGATGCTTGGGTGTGAATTGCCGGGGAGACAAAAGCAGACACGGCGCGCACCAGCAGGGCCACTTGGGCAGCGCTAACCCATGTGTCACCCCAGCTGCAGTGGGGAAGGCTCCAGACGAGTTCCTTGAAGACCAGGTGGGCGTTGCTCACAATGAAGGCGGAGCGCTGAGCTGCCGAGCCCTGGCATGGAAACCCGGGCAGAGCTTCGGGAAAGGCGGGGACCACCCCCTCGACGGGCGCTGCACACGTAGGCGTTAGGATAGTCGCATAGCTGATGAGGCCCACGACCAACAGGGCCACAGCGCCCACAGCACAGAACCCTCCGTTGCCGACACGCGCGGACACATGTCTGGCGCCGCAAGCCGCACTGGTGCGCGTATTCGCAACGATGCCATGGTTGTGAGCATGATACCTGCTATGCGTGCGCTATGACCCCTGTCCCCCCGACTCGTGAGCATGTCGTCCCCCCCAACTGACACCCGGCCGCCCCGCCCCGGAGCCCTTCCACATCACCAGGGGCTACCGGAAACCACATCAGTAGGTCTCCATCGCCTGCAGCAATCCCCACCCCTTCTGCACCGACCGTGCTTACTACAGCCCTTCTGTTGCCCTGTCTACTCCCACCCAATGCCACCGCCCATGCCCACTGAGAGGTGTGCTGGCGGGCGCTGCATGTAGGCATCGGGCATTCTGGCTCTGCAGCAGAGGAGCACTGGCACCGGGTGGCACTCTCCGGTGATACTGGAAGGTAGGGCCCCAGAAAGGCCGGAAAGGGGCACATGGCGCACATGGCTCGAAGCCGCCCTGACTTGTTGGATTGCCGGCACAATATCAGGGTTGCCCCATCGGCCCCGGTCCTGTCTTGCCCTCCTCGCCGGCTCGCTCTTCCCTCTACTTCCCGCCTCACCGCGTCCCCCGCCCGCCCCCTCCTGCATCCCCTTTGCCTGCCCCCTTCGCCCCTTTCCCCAAAATACACACACACACGCTCGACAACCTCCCGCCCCCTCCCCCCTGCCCCCTTCCTCCCGCCTACAGGGACTTGTCCCAATCCTGCCCCAATCTCGCCGGAGGCGGGAGGCTTTCCGGCCGGTGTTCCCCTGCCCCTCTCCGTCATGGCGACCGTGTCCGCCTCCCCGCCGACACGAACAGGGGGCAAGCCCCGACTGCTGCGCAGCTCAGTGGTTTCCCCGGCTTACACGACTACACGAGCAGCTCTTGACACACACCCTCCACCCACACCGCCCCTCAATGTCGTACGCTAGACGGACGAGCGGACACGTATGGTTCTCATGCGCACACTTGCCAGTATACCGACCGGTATGCGCAACCCTGAGCGTGATGTCACGTCTAGCACAAACCACCTGGTCGGCCGGTGCTTGGGTAGATGGTAAGGTACAAGGGGGGGAGGGGGGCCTGGGGGGAAAGGAGGGGCCCAGGTTGGGCCGGCAAACCGACGGCGGGCCCGCACCTCGGCTTCAGACGACCCTAATGCCCACCAACCCATACACCCTGCTTTTAACCCCGGGAGGGCGGCTGCAAATGCCCAAACCTTCTTCACCTCCGCTCACCCTCGCGCCCCATGGGTTGCTGACAGGGTTCCTCAGGGGTTAGGGGCCGGCTGCCAAGCATTGTCACGGCATCAACCGCCTGTCGGATTGCTACGGAGTTGTACGGCCGCCGCACAACATGCTCACGAGTCTGGGGGACAGGGGTCAATGCTCTAGCGCACACATAGCAGGTATCATGCTCACAACCATGGCATCGTTGCGAATACGCGCACCAGTGCGGCTTGCGGCACCAGACATGTGTTCGCGCGTGTCGGCAACGGAGCGGTTCTGTGCTGTGGCCCTGTTGGTCGTGGGCCTCATCAGCTATGCCACTATCCTCACGCCTACGTGTGCAGCGCCCGTCGAGGGGGTGGTCCCCGCCTTTCCCGAAGCTCTGCCCGGGTTTCCGTGCCAGGGCTCGGCAGCTCAGCGCTCCGCCTTCATTGTGAGCAACGCCCACCTGGTCTTCAAGGAACTCGTCTGGAGCCTTCCCCACTGCAGCTGGGGTGACACATGGGTTAGCGCTGCCCAAGTGGCCCTGCTGGTGCGCGCCGTGTCTGCTTTTGTCTCCCCAGCGCGGCTGCACAACCAGGTAGGCGCTTAACTGGCCGAGAACTACTTTTGCGATGGTTGTCCAATTGGGAACGTCTAGTCTTCGCTTCTCTCTTCTTTCACACGCGTAAGGTGGTGTGCAGGTTATAGCTCCGCTGTCCATCTACGTCGAGCGGCTCATCGCACCCGCCTGGTGAGCTCGCAGGAATTTGCTTTCGGACGGCCGAATGCAGCTTTCTGTTCTCACCTGCTGTCCGTGGCCGGGTTCGTCTTCATACGCTCGCAGGAACGTATTCCTCGGCCCCTCGGCGGTGCCAACGTTCATGACCCGGCACTGGTGTGCGGGGAACCCGGCCCCGGGCGGGGCGGCAGGAAGGAGCTGGGAATGAGGTGTGTTTCAGCACCAGACCCACCACCAGCCTTTGACCGCCTCCCCCTCTCCGATATCGCAGCCTCCTGGGGACCTACCCGGTCTTCGACCTGGTCTTCTTTTCGTCGCTGCTGGGAATCTATGTGAGGGCTGCGCCAGGGGTCCATGCAAGCTACGGTACTGCCTGTGTGTACCCACTGCCCCGCCACGGATCCGTTGCCCCAACCCCGTTTGCCCCAACGCCTGATCCCCAGGAGCCGCTCATGCTGGTGGAGGGACTGTGTGCCATCGCCTCTACGGTGGCCATGGCTCTGCTGTGCACCTGGTGGCGCCGCACGCTGCCCGAGCTTGGCATCAATACGGCATACCACCTGGCGGCGCGCCTAGCGGTGTCGGCAGCTGCCCTCTACCTCTCGTCGCCTGGGTCAAGGCAAACTCAGGTGGGGAGGGCTGAAGCCGTCGAGCCAGGCTCACGGTCAGCGCAGGCCCTGGGCCCCCAACAGCCTTTCACCGTCGCCCCCTTTGCTGCGGTCCCATGTCGCAGCGGTCTGCGCCAGGCCCCGCTGCGGCCTCGACACAGCGCTGTGCGGGCCCCACCTGCAGCGCCAAGGCTCTGCTCTTGCAGCCGCTTCAGCAGCAGGATGCTGAGGAGGAGCAGGCCGGCGAGCCGGATCCGCAGGCGCAGGGCTGCTTGGTTGGCTCCTGCCGCTCGCTGGGGCAGGCTCAGGCGTACACTGCGTCTGCGCTGTCGGCAACGGGTGGGTGCAGACGGCCGTCGGCGCGTACAAGTCGGTGGCGCGCTGGCGCTTCCCCCGGAGCGGCGGCGAGAGCGAGCGCGAGGCGGAGCGCGGCGGCGCCGCTTGGGCGTACCCTTGGCGCTCAGGCGCTGTTTGCCCATGCTTGGAGCGCAGCGAAAGCGAAAGGAGCTATGGCAGCGAGAGAATAGTGCCTGTGCTTGAGAAAGCCCTTCCGCATCACTCCCTCCTCCCTCGCTCCACCCTCTCCACCCTCCCCCGCTCCGTCGCTCGCAGTAACCCAAGCAGAAGCAGCCAAGCTGGCCGCCTACCAGCAGGTGCTGCGGCAGCGACCCTACCGCACCCCGCGGCCGCGGCGGACCGTCTACGTCAAGGTCAGCAGATGGGTACCAAGGGCGCCGTCACACGGCCGGACAGAATTGTGGCGCCCTTGACGCTAGCAGAACCGACAAGCTCCAGACACGCGCTTACTCTTGTACTGGCCCGCGCGCAGATCCCCTGGGCCGAGCCCGAGCAGCTGGCGGGCAACTTCCGCTCCGCGCTGGCGGCCGTCATGGATCGCAGCTGCACGGAGGAGGGCGGGGGCAGCGTGCGCCTGGTGCGGCTGAGGGAGTACCGGCACAAGGGGAGCGTGTGGCTGAGTGCCTGGGGTGAGCTGATTGGCGTTTGCGACGTGGTTTGCCTGCAGGTGGGCGCGTACGTGCGCGCCGGCTGTGTGGAGCTGCTCATGGTGCTGGAGGCGGAGCAGGCGGCCGACAACCAGGGTGGGTGCTGGGCGGGGCAGAGAGGGGGGTGGGGGGCGGAGAGGGGGTGCGGGGGCTCATCTGGACGCGGGGGAACTGCAGGGTGTACCGCGCACATGGCGGGGGCCCACACCTTTTCGCACACCTTGCAGCCCGACATCGCTATCCCACGGACTGCAGGAGCAGACAACGCATCGGACTCCTCCCGCGAATGGCGGCTGCCCCCCTGGGACGAGGTCCTCGAGGCGCTGGGCCTGCAGCCGCCCGAGGGGGGGGCCGGCGGCGGCGAGGGCGCCCGCGGACCAGCGCTGCACATGGCGCAGCTCCCCCTTGCGGCGCCACGCTCGGGCGCCGGGTCCGCACAGGAGGCCCCCACCGTGCTGCGCCTCACTCCCCGGGTGCTGCTGCTGCCCAGCGCGGCGGGGCCCGGGGCGGGGGGCGCGACTCTGGAGGCGGAGGTGCGGCTCCCGGCGGGTGCGGAGCTCGAGGTGCTGGTGCGGGCGGGCAACGAGTACCTGCCGTGCAGGCTGCAGCGCCTGCCGCTGCAGGGGGAGCGGGGCATGGACGAGTCGGCGGTGCTGGGCGGGCGTGGAGGTGCCGAGGTGGACGCGTGGGCCTATGCACTCCAGCTGCCCCGCCTGCCCGAGGCGCCCGGCACCCTGCTGGTGAGTACTGAGGGCCAGCCAAGCTGCATGCGAGCTACACGGCAGCTCCGGTGGTGTGGACATCACCATACGCCGCGCTTGACCTGCCGGTGTAGCAGGGGCCCTAGCATCCAGCCCCCCCCCTGGGTTATGTGACAAGTCGTATCCGTCCTCACGTGTGCCCCCTCACGGCCCGTCTCAATCGTCCCATGCATGCTGCTTGCGTGCAGGTGGAGTTCCGCTGCTCCGGATGCCCGCCAGGCTGCCCGCGCGCGCTGCTGCCCGTACTGCTCACGGACGATGCAGGTGGGGCCTGGGTGGCGCCAGGGCGGGGCTCTCGGTAGGCGCGGGCCTCGTGCTGGGCTGGGCTGGGCTTTGTCGGTGCCGAACGTTGGGGCAACCAACCCCTTGCCTGCAGCTTTGACTCCAAGACCCCAGGGGCTCCCTCGCAAAGTCAGAGCTCTTGAGCGCAGGCGCCCAGCATACAGCCGCATTAGCCCCTCAACCGGCACGCTGCATCTGCACTGCCCCCAGAAGCTGTTGGCCTCGCACAGCAGTGGGCATGCGTCGCGCCCTGGGGATGTGCGTCCCAACCCCCCCCCCCCCCCGCCCCCGCCCCCCAGCGCTGGCCTCCGAGCTGTCCTCGTGCGGGCTGCTGGCCGACCCCGACTGCTTCGACCTGCTCATGGACCTGGGCACACTGGCGGCGGCGGCGGGGGCGCGGCTGCCGGGGGACCAGCGGGTGGCGGCCAGCGTGGGCCCCGCGCTCGCGGAGTTCCTGGGGGCGGCGGGGCTGCAAGCGGCCGAGGCGCACGTGAGGCGGGCGATGGCGGCGCTGCAGCGGCCTGCAGACGCTCAGGCGGGAGCCTCCACCTCAGGCTCTTCCGCTGCCGCCGCCGCCACCTGCGCCGCTGGTCCGATGTCGAGCGGCGACGTCGAGGAGACCCCGCGTGCGGACCAGCGGGCGGCGGCCGCTGCGCAGGGCCGCGCGCAGGCCGAGGAGCGGCCGCTGCTGAGCGTCCTGCCGCGGGTCATGGGACTGGAGGCGGTCCCCGCGGCACAGGTGGGCCCAAGCCCCGAACGCATGGGTCTGACACAAGTCAGCAAGTTAGGCCTAGCTGCCCGAGGACCACTTGCGGTATGAGGCCCGAAGGCGGCGTTAAGCTGCAGACGGAAGCCTGGTCGTCGTCATATGCTTACCATGTTTTTGTGCTGACGGCGCCCCACGCCCGGGGCCCCCTGGTGTCCCTCCCCCAGGTCCCGCTCCTCCGTGCAGAGAAGCGCGCGTGGATCCTGTCACAGGCGGTGCCCTTGTGAGTGCTTGCGCGCCGAGACACAGCTGCCGGGCGGATGACTGCGCCACAAGGATCTAGCCCTACTTGCCCCCACGTTGCCGACATGGCCAGTCCTCCATTCGCCGTCAGTGCCCTGCTCAAATGCCTCCCCCCGTCCCCCCCTCCGCCCCGCAGCCAGGCGGTGGAGGGCATGGCCTTCCTGGTCATGGCCTGCCGCGCAGCAGCGCACGGCGACGTGACGTCGGCGGGCAGCGTGGTGGCCGTGGGCGTGGGGCTGGGCTTCGTGACGCTGTGCGCCTGGCTGCTGCTGCCGGGCCCCCGCTGGGCGGCCCTGGTGGTGCGGGTGCACCCGCTGCGCTACGCGGGGCACATCGTGGCCAAGGCCATGGTTGCGGTGGCGGGTGAGGGAGGGGAGGGGGGAGGGGGAGGGGCACGACCATTCCGGGTCACCGATGGGGCGGCCGCTGTTGCCACGGCGTATCCTGGGCTGAGGGTGTCCGCCACGGCTGCCTCGCCACACCGCGCAGGCTTCCACTCGCCCCCGGGCATTGCCTCCTACGTCTCCGGCGCTGGGGGGGTGCTCCTGGAGGGCATCATCATCCCCGGCTGCATCCTGGTGGGGCGAGGGGGGCGTGGGATGGGGCCACAGGGCCCCGCAGAGGGCTGCTGGGTTGGGGCGCATGGACCGGTGCCTGCGGTGGGCCTCGGGCTTCACTGACCGCACCGCCTGACGTGCGGACTCCCAACTGCCATTCCCCCCCGCACCCGCACCCAGGTGTCGTGGCCCGCTGCGATGGTGGTGTCGGCCCTCAAGATGGTGTCAAACGGTGGGCAGTGGGGCCGTGGGGCTGAGGAAGTCAGGAGGGGCAGCGTTGGGCGCATGCGGGCCGCAACCCGCCGCCAGGGCACCCCCATCACCTCTTGCCCTCCTCTTCCTGCACCTCCCCCCCCAGCCGTCATGATGATCAATCACTTCAACAAGCCGGCGTGGATTGCGTGGGCCTGCGCTGCGCGGATTGAGGCACTGGCGCTGGTGAGTTCGGTGCGCTGCACGCGGGCTCCATGCGGAGGCACACCGACAGCGGGGCGCGAGCCAGCCCACGGCATTGCCCTGCAGCCTCTCCACTCGGCACCACTGCCGGGCCCCGCTTCTCCCTGACCCGCCTCCCGCCCCCTCCGCCCGGCACGCCTGCAGGCCACCTGCCTGGTCTGCAACGCCTACCTGCACATGCGAGTGGCCCGGGAGGCGGCGGCGCGGGAGCGGTCGGGCGGCAGCGCCCTGCTGGCGGCGAGGGGGCCCTCGGGCAGCAAGAAGGTGGACTAGGGGGCTACACGCAGTCACGCACCCTACCCAATTGTCAACTGGGCGGGTTAAGGGTTATTGAAGGGGAAGGGCGCGCGTTTCACCTAGCTGACATTAAAGGAGCAAGGGCTCGTGGGCCCGTACATAACGATGCGGAGGTCGGAGCGAAGGCCACAGGCGTAGCCGCAATAAGCATTTGTGGGTAACAGTGCAGTCTGTCCTGAGTTACCAAGGTATGAGCAACCCCTTTGGCGCTTAGGGGAATTTGGGCTTTAGCAGGCCCGAGGGGGGAAAGTGTTTTGAGGCCAGGCTCGGATGTGACGTGTGGGGCAAGCGGTGATGGGACGCCGGTAGGTACAGGCTGTTGAAAGGGTGGGGTCACCCACCACTGCGCGGCTGCCACTGTCCGGTTAAGGCCGCCTGGCAGCATTGCTGTAGTGCGGGTGACGGTTATCGATGTGTGGTTGAAACCTGGAGTTGTCATGTCGTTCGGTCTCTCACGCCCCCTACGCTGTGAGTGCTGGCGCCTGCAGTGCCCAGCCCCGTGGCCCGTACTCGGGCGCAAGCCGTCGGCCGAGGCGGGATACTTTTACCCGCCCTGATTTGGGTAAAGCGTTCGCGGCTTGGCGTAGTAGTGCTGCTTTGAGGTAATATATGAGACATGCACGGGCCGACCTAGCATATTTACTAGCTACATGCGTACGATAAGCGGGCCGTAGGGTGCAGAGTTGTGACGGCATCGATGTCTTTCTGCAAAGATCATCTTCTCCGCAAACGAGCTGCTGTGCTGTACCGTTCATGTGCTGTGCGGGGGTGTAAGGCTCTTCTGGTGCCGCTGGCGTTGTAGGGCGTGTGTTTGAGCAGGAACGTGTTGGGTCCTTTGAAGCAGTCGAGCCGCCCAGTCCTTTTTGATGTCTTTGCCAGTTCCATTCCTTCTCCTTGTGTGAGGAAGACAGATACCTCTCTTGATGAGGCTCGGTCAGCAGTCCGGTTGGGCGGAGTGTTGCCTGTGTGGACGCATGTGGCCCTCCCAGGGCTGCAAAGGGGCTGTGCGCACCGCTGCTGTTCTTCCCGCAGAGAGGTGTGCTGACTTGCGCTTCGCAGCTGCGCAGTGGAGCTGCCTGTGCCGTAGCCCGACAAGACAGGTTGCAGCAATCAATCGACCTTGAGCTCAGTTGGCCTGAGGGTTGTGGGCCATACATGTAGGGCGCACGCTGGGAGGGCAGGTCACCTAGGGGGCACCGGTCACTAGTGCGTGGGCGGCAGCGAGCGAGTGGTCCGTGCCCCGTGCCTGGGCTACTGCGGCTCAGCGCGACTGGGCCCGCCTGGCTGTGGCGCAGCTGGCGCTGTTCCCAGCGATGCGCTTGGCCTCAACCATTACCAACGGGGGGTCGAGAGTAATTGAGCACCCTGCCAATGGACCTTCCGCCATTGTTCCTCCATCCCCAGCAACCACGTTGCTGCCCCCCACGCCTGGCGGCAAAGTGATGCCTCGCTGCCTTCCCGTCCGGACGGCCATTCCTATCCACCTGGTCAAGGACTGCCAGCGGCACTACTGCCCGCAAGTCCAGGAGCCGGCATGCAGCCATCAAGTGACGCAGAGCCACAGCCTGTCCCATCAACCCTCACTCACGTCACTCACATCAACCCTACACGTCCCTTTGGCCCACGGCCCGGATGGGAGTACACGGCTGATGCCCTTCTGCGTGTAACAACAACCTTCCAACCTTTCTTCCGATTATCGGAGGTATCTCGCCGAAGCGCCGAAGCCTGGCAGCGTGGCTTCTGGTCCACTTGCCTCCCTGTTATCCCTTGCTGCATCAATTAGAGAAGCGCACGGACAGGGCACGCATGCAGACCCGCGCCACGGTCAAGCAGGGCTAGGACAGCGCCCTTGGCGCCGCGGGCAGACGGTGAGGCCGGGGGCTGCGCTCAGGGTTTCCGCGCCTTGAGCTCCTTGACCCAGTCGCCGTAGGGCCGCCAGGTGCTCTGCGGGGGGAGGGACGGCGGAGAGCCGAACGCAAGCTGACCAGGCCTTGTCGACAGCTGAGACGGCCGGTTGCCCCATGGCCCCGTGTTCGAAAGGCACTACCCAACATGCGTCTCCACTAGAAGCCGCCCGTGCGTCCACGAGTGCCACCCCCCTCTCCCCTCCCCGCCCCCCCTCTCCCCTCCCCGCCCCTGCACTCGCCTCGCTGTTGGGCGCCAGGGGCGAGGCCACCAGCACCTGCGCCCAGGAGCGCCAGGGGTAGGTGCCGCTGGCGCCCGCGGAGGCGCGCTGGCAGAAGACAGTGGGCGTCAGAACCTGGGGCCGGGGGGGCAGGGGGTGAGGGGAGGAGGAGTATGCCTTCCAGAGGAGACCCTGATACGGGCAGCCAAGAGCAGGAAGCCGCGCACTGTCCTCCCTCCTTGCCCCCTGCGCCCACGCACGCACCTGCGCGTGTGCGTACACGTCCGCGGGGTCCCGCGGGGGCGCCGCCGGCCCCTCCGCCCCCGGCTCCCGGGCCTTGGGCAGCGCCTCGTCCGGCACGTAGAGCACCCGCACGCCCGTCTCGCGGCCGGGGGCGCCGTCGCCGTGGCGGGCGCCGGTGGGGCAGTAGGCGATGCCGAACCTGCGGCAGAGACAGGGGAGGGGGGAACGGGAAGAGCGGGGAGAAGGTTGCCAGCGTATGGCGAATGCAAGCACATGCGAAGCGAAGGAGGACCAAGAGCCCGGTGGAGGGGCGGGCCCGAGCACCAAGCGCCGCAGGGCCCACGGCTGGGCGCCGCCCTTCCCCGCCCAGCCCCACCTGAAGACCTCGCTGTTGCGCGAGCACCGCACCCGCATCAGCACCTGCGCGGCCAGGGGGGGGGGAGAGGAGGGATGGGGATGCGCGGCAGGTGGCAGGGCCTGCCTGGGTGCCACCCGCCAACACCGAGAGGTTCCGCCCCGCCCGCCCCGGCCCCCACCGGCGCCGTCTCCTGGCCGCCCTCCGCCACCGAGGCCTTGCCCGACTGCGGGGGGTGGGGGTGGGGGCGAGGGTGATGGCAGGGCGCGCCCAGCGAAAGGTCAGGACTCAGACGAGCGGCAGCCCAGCCTCGACCAAGGCATGGCTCATGGCCCCTCTCGTACTCTGGGCACTTCTCCTCCCCTTGAGTTTGACGCAAGCAACACAGGCCCTGCGCTCGCCTCCGCTTCCGCGCCTCTGCCATCCTGCGCCTAACACGCCGCCTCCCCTCCCACCCCCTCCCACCCCACGCCCCACCTGCACGTGCTGCAGGAAGGCCGCCTCCAGGGCGTCAAGCACCGCATCGCTGTCCAGCTTGGACGCGCCGCCGCCGTCGGGGCTGCCGCCGCCGTCGGGGCTGCCGCCGCTGTCGTCAGCGTCACTGCCCAGCGCCAGCGCGGGGCCCGGGGTGGAGCCGCCAGCGCCCGACCCCGTGCCCACACCGCCGCGGGCTGGGAAGCCCTCCGCGTCATGGCTGCGTGTGGGCGCCGTACCCGGCTGTCCGGGTGCCGCCCCGGCGCCGGCAGGGGCAGGGGCACCCGCCGATCGGGTGGCCTCGGCCGGCGCTGCGGGCGGGGCTCGAGGCGGCTGCGTGGTGGCTGGCTGCCGGGACCTCCACTCCCGATAGCCTACCCAGGTGGGCGCGGAGCTGCCGGCCTGCGTGCCAGAGGGCAAGGAACAGGGGGGATCAGGTGTACGGCACTCAGGGGCGACGCGCCGCGTGCGCTTCCTCGGAAGACGCGGTCCACACCTGCAGGATTGCCCCCCTCGCGCCCGCTGTCCCACCCACGACCCACCTTTGCCGCCTCCGCCACCTCCACCTCCTCCTCCCAGCTCCCCCGGGCAGGCTCCCCGCCCGCCGCTCGCTCGCACCACTGCGCCGGGCTGAGCACAGTGAGCCGCAGCGTGGGCGCCCCCGTCCCGGCCTCGCCCCCGGCGCCAGCCCCCGCGGCAGCTTGGGCTGCCTGCGCCTCCCAGCACAGCACCCTGGGCCCCGCCCGCTCGCCCGCGCCGTCTCCTCCGCTGCCGGCCGCGGGGGGCAGGGCCAGGGCCAGGTGCGTGCGGGGCGGCCCTGCGCCGGCTGGATCGGGCAGGACGAGTCGCCACAGCGTCTGCCGGGTTGGGGTGGGGAGGGAGGCAGTGAGGGTAAGAGTATAAGATACCTGCCCCCGGCGGACTGTATCCCCTCACCTCAACCCCCCGCATTGTGCAGGCCCTTACCGCAGCGGCCAGTCCCCCTGCCGCGGCCCCCGCCAGCCCCTGCCGCCCCCGCTCCAGCGCCTCCGCCGCCTCCGGCTCCAGGCGCTGCAGCAGCTCCAGGGCCGAGGGGGTCGCGGAGGGGGCGGTGGGGGCGGGGCGGGAGCTCGGGGCCGCGATGATCACGGCTGGGGGCGGGGCTGCCAGCGGCGCGGCCGTGACGGACGCTGCCGGCGTTGCTTTGGGCACCGTGAGGGGGGAGATGCTGGCGATGCCGGGGGTGGTGGGGCGGGCCACACGGGCCGTGGTGGGGCCGGTGGGCCCCTGGGCCACGGCGGCGTCCGGCTCCTGCTTGACGTGCGCCGGGCGGCGGGGCTTGTCGGGGCTGGAGGGCGCGGCGCCGCGGGGCGAGTGCGCCGCCCCGGGTGCGGGCGGGAGGGTGAGGCGCCAGTCCTGGTACTTGGCCCAGCGCAGGCCCCGCCACGTGAAGCTCTGGGCAGGAAGGGGGCAGGAAGGGGGCGGAGGAGGGTAGGGGCGAGGCGGCAAGGCGGTGTTCAGAGCTGAGCGGGAGCGCACGGGCAACAGGGGCTTGGCTGCACGAGGAAAAGTCCAAGTCCAACCTGCAGGGCCGACCCCGCGACGCCTACCCCCGGTTGCAACCTGGTAGCGCTGAGGCGCAGGGAGCCCGCCTCCACTGCACTGGCGCCTGTCCGCCCGCGCCTCCCCTTCCGCCACCCTCCCGCCGCGCCCACCTTGGGTCTGGGCGGGGACGTGCCCCGGTCCACGCCCTCCCCCGCCAGCAGCGCCACCTCCACCTTGTGCTGCCACTTGTACGTGCTGCCGTACCGCCCCGCCAGGCGCTTGAACCAGGCGGACGGCTGCAGGACCTCCGCGCGAGTGTGGGGCCGCCTACGCTTGCCTGGGGGCGGGTGGGCACACGAATCGGGGAAGGTCAATGTGGCTGCGGGGAAGCCTCGACAGGCAGCAGCACCACCTGGAGCCCGTTGCAGGCCCACCGCCTGGGCCCACAAGAGCATGCCAGACCTGACGGCTGGGCAAAGCAACCCAGGGCCTGAAGCTGCCGGTTACCTCACCAAGCCACCCCCGCTCCCCTTTAGCTAAGCCTTAAGAGGCCCGCTGCCCCCCCTCCAACCCAGCCGCGCGCTCACCTTTGTGCAGGTCGGCCCCGTCCTCCTCCCCCTCGCTGCCCCCCGCCTCGCCGGCCCCCGCCCTGCCCCGCTCGTCGCTGCTGGATCCGCCCTCGGTGCCCCCCCGCCGCCGCATCACCGCCACGAAGCGCACCAGCGAGTCACGGCCCTGGCGGCTGGCGTTGAAGGAGCTGGGGGCAGGGGGGGGGGAGGGGCAGGGTGAGGGGAAGGACGGGGAGTGCAATGGCGCTCTACCTGCCGCATCCTGGGTGGTCTTGCAGACTTGCCAGCCCCACCCAGCGGTGGGGTGCCACGCAGCAGCCGCTACCCCGCATCAGCGGGGCCCCGCCCTACATGCCGGGGGGGCAGAAGGCCACACACAGGGCCGAGCGCTCGGGGAAGCGGAAGCCGAACACGCGCTGCGTGGCGGAGAGGGGAGGGGGGCCGAGGCGACACGTGCGGGGGTCAGTGACGCGATCTTGAGGTCTTGAGGTCCATGCACGCGCCCACAGCCGTCTCCCCACCCAGGTCTCCCCGGCCTCACCGGTGCGTTGGCCCCCTGCGCCTGCACCCGGCACCGGGTCAGCGCCAGCGCCACCAGCCGCGCCGCCCCCGGGTCCAGCGCCCGCAGCAGCCCCACCGCCTCCAGGCTGTGAGCCGCGTCGCCCAGGGGCTCCCCGGCCGCAGCCGCGTCCTCCTCCTCGGCAGGCTCCCCTTCCTCCCCCTCCCCGCCCGACTCCGAGGCCGCCTCGTCGCCGCCGGCGTCCTCCTCCTCCCCCGCCTCCTCCTCCGCGTCCTCCTCCCCCGCCTCCTCCGCCTCCTCCTCCTCAGTGCCCGAGTCCACGGGGGCGGCCTGCTTGGCCCTGCCGCGGCGGCGACCCCGGGCCGCGGGCTTGTACACCTCTGCATCCTCCGCCTCTGCCTCCTCGCCCTCGGACGACTCGCCCCCGCCTGCTCCCCCGCCCGCGGCCCTGCCGGCCTGCAGGTTGCACCCACGCCACTTGTGGAAGGGCACCCACGTGAGCCCGTCGAACCCCGGCTGCAGGGCAGGGGGGGGGGGCGGGTGAGGGCGTGATCGGGGGCACCGGGCAGTCGGACAGGTGGCTCCAGGCCCATGCCTTCACCCCTCCCCATGCGCCTTGCCCCTTCCTGCACCCCGCTAGTCCAGTCCCACCTTGGCCACCGGCGGCGGCACCTCCCAGGGCAGCAGCGCCACCTCCACCTTGAACTGCCACCGGCCCCGGGCGAGCTGGCCCTGAGGGATTGGGGGGGGAGGTATGTGTGTGTGTGAAGGGCTGCTCGCATGAGTTTGGGAGTCTTAGGCGCGGTGATTAGCCGGCCATAGATACAGAACCGAAAGCCCGAGGAAACCGAAGCCCGACCCATCACGCCCATCCCGGACCCGTTCCGGTTGTGTCGCCGCTGGAGCCGCGTCGGAGCCGTAGTTTGTAGCTGGTAATAATGAGGTAGACTAGAGCTGGTGCGGCCCGCCGGCGGCGCAGACGGGCACAGCAGAGCAAGCATGCGTACCGAGCAGCCCGCGAGACCGAAGCCCACCCGAACGGAACGGTGTGTGCGTGTGGGGGGGGGGTCCGCGACCAGGCGGTGCATGGCAGCAAGGCGCCGGGGCTCCTCGGTGCAAAGGCGAGCTAGCCAGCCACCACGCCACTCACCCAACCCCTCACGAGGCCCATCGGTTCGCAATCGTACAGCTCCTGCCCTCCCAGCACAAGTAGCCCCCCCCCCCCCGGCCACACGCCAAGCCGTCTGTGCTCACCGCAGACTGGTGGAACCAGGCGCGCGGGGGCAGCTCCAGCGCGGACCGCCGCCCGCCCGCCCCCGTCGCCTCGGCCGGCGGCGCCCACAGCAGGCGCACGGGCGTGCCCCCGTGGCGGTTGGGCGCTGCGTCCAGGTAGGAGGCGCCCCGGGCCACGAAGGCCACAGCGTACTGCGCCTCGCCGGACAGGCTCCAGCGCCACAGGGTCTGGGCGGGGCACGGAGGGGGGGGCGCATGGCGCGCAACGGGGCTTGGAGTGGCACGCAACGTCCTGAGGCTCTGCGGTCCAGCCGGTCAACGCCTCCCCGCCTGACCCCCCCCCCCCTACTCACCGGTGCGTTGTCCCCCGCCGCCTCCACGCTGCGCACCGCCAGGGCCTCCGCCACCCGCTCCGCCCCCTCGGGGTCCACCGCCTGCAGCTGGGCCAGCGCAGCGCCCGACCCGGACGCACCGGACCCCGGGCCGCCCACAGGCCCGCTGCCCGTGGCGACCCCTGCCGCGGGGGCGCTGGGGCGGCCCACGCGGGGCCGGGGCGGCGGCGGCGCGTCTGCGGACGCGGCCTGCCTGGCGCCGCTGCCCCCGCCGCTGGGCTCTGGCCCCAGGGCCTCCTCGCCCTCGCTGCCGCTGCCCGTGTCGCTGGCGCCCTCGCCGTCCAACTGGTGGAGGCCAGGGGCACAGGGGGGGGGGAGCAGGTGAGCCACATGCGCCCGGTGATATGTCCCCCGCTCCAATCACGGCCTGCACCAACCCCCTTGAACCTCCCCGCCCTTGTGTCCCCCCCCCCACCACCAGCCGCACCCTGGCCGCCACGGCGCCCAGCCAGTCCTTGAACCGCATCCAGTGGATGCCGCCGTGCTCCCGGGACTGACGGGGGTAATTGGGGCGGGGGCGGGAGAAAGGCGAAAGGGTGAGGGGTAGAACTGGAAGGAAGGCTCTTGAAGCCCACGCCTACATGCGGGACACGATGCCGCTGCCCTCGCCCCGCTCCCATCCGCTCGACGCATGCGGCCCGCCCCTCCCCGGGCGGCAGCGCACCTTGGCTGCGCCCGGCTCCCTGCGCCCCTCCACCAGCGGCAGCTGCTCGGGGGTGAGCGCGATCTCCACCTTCTTGGGCCAGCGCTGCGCGGGAGGGAGGGCCGGATGGGGTACGCATGGAGACCACGCGTCACGTGCATCTCTGGCCCACACGCCTTTGGCTGACGTAAGCAACACGCCGGTCTTTCTTCCTCCATCGCACCACTCCCCGTCCCCCTCCCCGTTGCCCCTTCCCCTCCCTCGCCCCCCCACCTGCGCCACGTAGCTCTGGCCCATGTGCAGTCCGAACCAGGACCAGGGCTCCAGCTCCCGGAGGGCCCGGGGGCCGGAGCCGGGGGTGGGGCCGGGGCCCGGGTGCAGCACACGCACGCGGGTGCCGCGGCCGGGGCGGCCGTCGCCGTAGTGCGCCCCCGAGGGGCAGAAGGCGAGGCCGTAGTGCGTGGTCTTGCCGGTGACCAGGCGCCAGAGCGTCTGCGAGGGGACGGAGGGTTGCCAGGCGCCTCAGTGCGCATGCAGTATGCCGGCTGTGAAGGGGCTTGAGGGAGGGGGCAGACCAAGTTCGTGGCACGTGAGATCGCTCCACGCAGAGCCGGGTACCGTGACAAGGGTTAGCGGTGAGCTTGGCAAGGGCGCCCCACGCAGAGGCGTGCAATTGGTGCGGCCTGCAGTTGCGACGCACCGGAGCGTTGCGGCCGGTCCGCACCCAGTCCTTCCGCTCCCGCAGCGCCTCCCCCGCCAGGCGCGCCCCCTCGGGCTCCACCCGGCGGTACAGCTCCAGGGCCGCAACGGCGCCCCCGGCCGCATCGCCCGCGGCCCTCTCGGGAGCCAGGGCAGGGTCGGGGCTTGGGGCGGGCTTGACCGGGGCCACGGCCGGGGCGGGGCCTGCAGCAGCGGGCCCTGCCGAGCACTGGGAGCCGCCGCTGGGCTGGGCGGCCGGGCGCTGGTCCGTGGGCGCAGGCGGTGCTGGCGCCGCGACCGCCCGCTGGGGCTGCGCCTGCGCCTTGGGGGCAGTGGTGCCAGCGGCGTGCGGCGCTGCGGGGGCAGCGGCCCACTGCGCCAGAGTGCGCCAGCCCGTGCTGAGGGCCGGAGGGGCTGCGGGCTGGGCGCAGCACCACTCGAGGTCCTGCGGGGGCAGGCGGGGAGGACGGACAGCAAGCGTTGGGCGCCGCTGGTACGTCCAAGGCAGGGTGCTCGCCGCGTGCACCTCTTATCCACCCTCTTCTCCAACTCACCGCCACCCTCAGTTGCCGGCACAGCTGCAGAGCCGCCGCCGCCGCCAGCACTCCGTCCGGCCCCCGCCCCCCCGGCAGCCCCAGCACGCGGGCCGCCAGCGAAGGCAGCGCCTCCACCACCGCCTCCTCGCCCCCGGTCCCCGCCCCGTCCCCCGTCAGCACGTGCACCGCACGCCACTCTTCCAGCGAGGCCACCTGGGCCCCGGGCCCCTGCCCCGAGCCCTGCCCCTGCCCCTGCCCCGGGCGTGGGCCCGGGCTCAGCAGCAGCAGCTCCAGCGGCGCCCCGCACACCACCCGCGCCAGGTCCACCCCGGAGCCGCCCAGCGCCGCGGCCCCGCAGGCGCCCGCCAGCAGCCGGAAGCCGCTGACGAAGTGGGGGCTCAGCTGGGCGTAGGCCTGAGGGCATGACGGGCATGGGTGGGGGCAGCGGTGTGGGGGTGGAGAGGAGCTAACGTACGGTGCGCCTTGCCATGATGAGTCAACCGCTGCTTGGGGCTTATTGCCCCCAGGAAAAGCCCAATGCAACGCTTAGCAACGGTGAGCGCTCCACACCCGTCTACCTCAGATCAACTTACTAGCCTTGTCGCCAGGGCTCCCGGTTGCGCCGTAGCCGCTGCTGCTGCCAGCACTGCGGCCGCCTGCTGGGGGCTCCATGCCGTGACACGGACCAAGTCCTCTGGCCGGCACCTGGTCAAGGCCCCGACCGGTCCGTGGTTCCTCTGATCCGCGGTAACTGGCGGTTGCCCTTCACTCCGCGGCGCCGTCAGGTCACGGATTCGCTTGGCGGCTTGGGGGGCCCCGGCAGAGGCGTCCGCCGCGGGCAGCTCCGCGTCGAGTGCGGTCGACGGCCGCTTCCGACCGGCCGGGTAGCCCGCCGTAGTCTCCGCTATGGCCGTTGCTTCGTATACGCTCATGGGAGCTTGAGCCGTGCGTTCTCCGTCGGAGCCAGGGCATGCGCTGCCAGGCTCCTCAGCTACCGGCCCAGCAGCGTCTGCCATCTTAATCTTGCACGCTATATAAGGGGTTTAGGGCTACGTGCGCCCCTCTTCAGCCTGGCCAGCTGGCCGAGACTTCTCGCAAGTAAGAGACTTTTTCACAACGCGCTACCCTAGGTCTGATTTCGCTTTGTACTTCGGCTACGTTCACAGAGTATTAGCAGCCGCTGGGAGACAGGCCTGTGCGCGGTCTACGCCAGTGTCATCCGCGTTGCCGGCGCCGGATAACCGGCTGGTGACAGCTCAACCTTATTTGGATTGTCAAATGGTAAGTGAGGGGAGGTTTTGGGTTGGCGCCCACGCGGCGCTGTATGATGAGAGATTCATTTTACGACGCGAGTTGGCGCGCAAAACCGTGCAGTTCACAGGCACCAGGCACAAACAAAGACTGTACTATTAAAGAAAGGTAGAGGGTGCACAAGTGGTGCCGGAGTCAGGGGAGAAGAAGCGGCTCCGGCTTCAGTCCGGCTTTGGCACGCCCGGGCACCCTCCGGGCGCTGCGGGCACCGCCTCCAGCCCATCCGCGTACCTACTTGCTAATTGCGGTTTGGCGGCCCTTTGCGTACCTGGATCAGTCTCCTCATCCATATCCACTTCCGCTCGCGCTTCCCCACGGTGGTCCGGGCCTGGGCCCAGGGCAGTCGTGCGAGTTCTTGTTGGCGTGCCAATCCCCGCCCTTGCTGCCCACAGCGTTCTGGTTGCCACGCGGCGCACCGCCTAAGAGCCGCCCTGACGGCCCCCTGGACCCATCGGTCTCGAACAGCGGCAATGCGGCAATTCAGCCAGGGGAAGAGGAACGTAAGTTCCGTAGTTTCCTACACGATCCCACCCCGCCACCCGCCCCACCCCCCCACGCACCCCCTTGCCACGACGTTCTCGTCAAACCCCCTTCGGAGACAGTTGGGTTGGGCCGTCTCCGAGGGGCGTACTTGCTTGTCTCTTGCCGTCGTATGACCAATTGCAGAGGTTTGACACCGCACAAGCTGCATGTATGTCCTCCGTACTTTCGGGCTGGTCCCTTAAAGCTTAACCATCACACGGTGCTCAAGTGTTGGTTACCGGCAGGGGTGGTGACCGGACCTCAGGCCCTTGAGGTCGTAGGCGACCAATACCCAAGCACCAGGGTTCTCCACCCCCTTCCTCGCTCCACTCCCCCTTGCAACGGTTATGGTTGCACACTCTGGTATCTTGGCTGTTGCTTTGCTCGTCGCAGTACGGGCTGGGAGCCAGACCGGATAGCTCTCCCCTCCAGTTCTTCTCGCGCGTTCGGCAGGGGCTATGCCGACGCGCTCAGCTGCATCCCCCGGCGTCGTCCTGACTACGCTGCATGCCCCCTGCGAGTACAGAAGCACCCGTCCGGTGCCGATGCAGTGTGGGCCTGGAGAGGACGCCGCACACCAGCTGGTCAACGTGCCCCGAGGGTGGAAGGAAGGACCGATGCCTTGCCCACTGCCTCGCCCCTGTGCCAATTGTGCATGGCGTCAAGGCCTTCTACCAACACGCAGCAGTCCGTCTCCGTACTCGTCCTGGACCCCGGCCAAGCCCGGGCAAGCAGCTGGAGCCCAGAGCGGGAGAGAGCAGGGTAGAGACTAACATCAGTGCCCAAACGGGCCTAATGGCGCCTCGGCACAGCCCACTGGCATCCTTACAACTCAAGCCAGATCAAATCATATCCAGCCGCCGCGTTCAAGGTACGCAGGCCAATCGGCCTGCAGCTTCTCAAACACAGGGCGCCGCTCTAGCCGTACAGCCGCCCCAGAGGAGTGCAACATGGCGTCACCACCCGTCCATGACCCTCTTTCACAGCTTCTGCCACTGGCCGCCTTCTGGATACCGATAGGCGTCACCCTTGGGCTTGTCGTGACAAGATCAAAGGCGGAGTGCAACCCAGATGTGGTCCTGACTGGACCTGCCTTCAGCAACGTTAGCCAAGCGGCCGGCTCCACTTTGACGGAGCCCGTAAACAGGCCCTTACACATACCCACAGGGTCAGCACACATACCCACAACCCTGCGCCTCACAAGTAATGAACTTATTATTAAAAGGGTGAGCTGACCAACCCCCCCAGACCGGTCCAGGTGGGGACCGTAGGCTACCACTACGACTGATTGAAAGCCTGTGCGTCCCGCACGTTCTGTTTCACGCTCATCCCGGCCCCACTCTTCCTCACCCCAGGCGTCAACAGCCCCGTCCCCTGCGCCAGCCCCACTGCCATACCGTTCAAGTTTGGAAGATAGGTTCGTCCATTCCGCTGATGCATTCAGACGGTTTTGCACACGCACACAGGGTTGAGGTCAGCCCATGGGTAAGGTCCCTACCGGAGGGCGTGGATCGTCTCGGCCTTATCCGGATGAGACATCCCTTGTCACAGCCGGTCCTGGTCATGTCCCGCGCCCCGCGGGCGGGGGGCGGGGGGTTCGTACCGGTACGCACGTCAGCACTGTTTAGCTCATGACACGGCTCACCCGTACCGCGTAGCCACCTCGACCCTTCGAGACGTCGTCCACCCCTCCCCGGCTACACAGCCTTCAGCCAGCTCTAGCACGGCGCGCCGCAAGCCTATGCCCCGCCAACGCCGCCCGCCTTCCCCTGCCTGCCGGGCGCTGGTGCCGCCGGCGAGGCCCTGCCGTGTGCGCCCGACGCCGCCTCCGCCAGCAGCAGCAGCGCGCGGTGGCCCGCGAGCGCCTGCGCGTCCTCCCCCGCCATCGGCCCCGCGGACGAGGCCAGGCCCGCACCCCTGCCCCCGCCAGCCTCCGGGCCCGGGGCGTCCAGCCAGGCCTCCCAGCTCAGGCGCAGGGGCTCGCCCCCCTCCGCGGCACCCAGCCAGGCGCCCAGGGTCGCCTCCCCCGGCACCGCGCCGCCCGACAGCGCCCCGTGCACCGCCTCCAGCCCCGCCAGGCCGCTGGCAGCGGGCGTGGGCTGCAGAGGGTGCAGGGGGGCATGGGGGCATTGCACGGCAAGAGGGTGAGTAAGGGCCCAGATAGTGAAACGATACGATTGATTTGTGATTAGTAGCATGGGCAGAATCTCAAGCAGAGCCTGCCCCCCGCTGCGCCTCAGCCGGCCCGCCCCGCACCCACCAGCACGCGGACGAGCTCCAGCACCGCTGAGGCGAGCGCCTCGCCCTCCCCTGCCCCGCCCCCGCCGGCTGCGGCTGCATCCAGCGGGGCCTCGGGGCAGAAGCGGGCCACAAAGGCACGCAGGGGCTCCAGCTGGCCCCGCCCTCGCGCCCCTGGCGTGCCGCCCGCCCCCGCCCCCGCCCCCGCCTCGTGCAGCCACAGGTGCAGCACGAACCAGCGATCCCCTGCAGCGGGTGCTGCTCCCCCCGCCGCCCGCGCCCCGCCGCCCATGTCCAGCACCAGCAGCGGCTTGAGGTCCAGCGCCGCCACCTGGGCAGCGCTGGCGCCGGCCATGGCCGCCGCCGCCTGGGCCGTGGCCAGGCCGCGCGCCTGCGCCAGCGCCCAGGGGGTGGGCTGCGCGCCCCTCCGTGCGGCGGCGGCCGCGTGCATGCCCAGCAGAGCCGTGACGCTGACCACGCAGAAGGCCTGGGGGCGGGGGGAGGGGGAGACGTTAATTGGCCACTGTAAAGCCGGTGCAGTTGTGAAGCTCTTAACGCTGATACAGCTCCCACGGAATGGTCCCAAGCCCCGCAAGCCCGTTGCCGCTCTCACCGGGGGCCGCGCAGACAGGCGCTCAATGGCCGCCAGCAGCGCATCCACGTCCGGCACCGACGTGCCCTGCACCGTCCCGGCCCCCGCACCCGCGGCGGCACCTGCGCCCTGCGCCGACGCCCCGTCCATTGGCCTCGTGTCGGCAAAGAGCCGGGTGTCCGGCACCGCAGGCTCCGCTGCGGCTGGTGGAGGGCCGCTCAGCCTGGGGCTCCGGGCCACATCCACCGGGGGCACGCCCTGGCTGCCCGTGCGGCCCGGAGCCCCGGAGCTCCCCGCCGGTAGCCCGGGGTTGCTGCGGCGCCCTGTGCCCGCGGACCCCAGGCTATCCGCCGGCGCCGGCGCTCCGTGCGTGGGCCACCCCATGAGCCGCACGGGGGCGCGGGCGGCCGCCGGGTCCCCCTCGTGCATCTGCACCAGCTGCATCTGCATCTGCAGCGGAGCCGCATCGGCAGCGCCCAGCTCCAGCGCAGAAGCCCGCCGCCGCGGCTGCCCCTGCCCCTGCCCCCGCTGGCTGCGCTGCGCCTCCGCCGCCGCGGCCGCCTCCGCCTCCGCCGCTGCCACCGCGTACAGCCCCGCGTCCAGCAGCCGCTGGTCCTCGGGCGCCCGGCCCCGGCGCTGCGACTCGGTCTGCAGCAGCGCCTTGAGCAGCTGCGCGTGGATGCCGGAGGCCTCGGGCTCGGGCGCCGGGGGCTCGGGCAGGCGGGAGGCCTTGGCGGCAGGCGGCTGGGCCCACAAGGTGTGCGGCTCCACACCCAGGTCGTCCTCGTCGTACCCCTGGCGCCCGTAGCCCGCAGACTGCGACCCCCGGCCCTGCGCCTTGCTCCGCTGGCCCTGGGGCGCAGCGGCGTAGAGGCCGCCGGAGCCCGCGGCGGCCAGGCGGCCGGCGTCTCGTGCGCCGCCGCGCTGCGCCTGCGCCTGCAGGTGGGCGTGCAGCAGGGCGTGGTCGGACAGCTGGCTGGCGTACTGGAGGCTGAGGGCGTCGTCCGGCCGTGTGCGGTAGGGGTCGCCCCCGGCCCCAGCGGCCATTGCTGCGGCCACCGCTGCCTGCAGGTCGGCCTCCGCGTCCCCGCCGCCGCCCATGAGCAGCCCCTCCAGCGCCCCCTCGCTCGGCAGCCGCCGCTTGCGCATGAGCAGCCGCAGAGCGTCCTCCACGTGGGCCGCACCCAGCAGCTCCCCGCCCGGGTCCGCCCCCACCAGGCCGCCCCCCGCCGGTGCCACGGTGTACACCTGGCTGGCGTCGAAGCCCCGGGAGCCGTTGCGGCCCCCCCCGCCCCCGCCTGCCGCAGGCCAGGCGCTCCGGGAGCCGCCCGCCCCCGCCCCTGCCCCGTGGCGGGAGCTGCCGGGCCCCAGCCCCGCGTCCAGGTTGAGGGTGGCGCCCACAGAGGCACCACCCGTGCCCCTGCGGCCCCCCTTGCCGCCGCCACCGCCCGCCGCGCCGGCTCCTGCACCGCCCCACCCCATCCCCGCGCCCCCCAGTCCCCCGACCCCCAGCCCTGCGGCGGCCAGGGTGGCTGCATCCAGCCCCGCCAGCGCCCCGGCGCCCAGCCCCCCTGCTCCGGCCAGGCCCAGCAGCCCCGCGCTCTCCAGCGCCTGCAGGGTGGCTGCGTCCAGGCCCCCCAGGTCCGCCGCGCTGAGGTTCACCAGCTGGTAGCCGCCCGGCACCAGGGGGGCGGCCGACAGGTGGTCAGCCTGCGCCCGGCCGCGGCCTCGCGGCCCCGGCGGCTGGGCGCTGTAGCCCCCGTAGGCATCGCCCTTGGGCTGACCCTTCATGGGGCCCAGCCTGCAGCGGGCAGGGCGGGTGGGGTATGAGGGGTCAGGGGAAGCAGGTATGGGGCGAGGAGATGGCACGGGTAGGCGTGCAGAGAAGGCAGAAGGGGTACGGTCGACGAGGGTGGCTTGCGTGGCTCAGGTCGACCTAACACTGCTTTCTACTGCCATCCAAGGGCGCATCGACCATAGATTTAGTAATTGGCATAAAGTAGAACTCAAATATAAGGAAGGGAAGCAACTCATCAAGGGCGGGAAAGGGTAACGTGGCCACGGGCGGCAGAGTTACGGGGTCTGAGCCACAGCAAGCAAAGGACGCAGGCACCCAGCAAGGGTCACAGCAACGCTAGTAGAACAAATTTGGGTAGGGAATGCGGGGAACGACAGCTGGAGTTGCTCTGCGCATACATGGCTGGCAATATCTCCTACGTGCCGTGCCGGGGTAAGGGACCATAACGGCACGGTTTTGTGCGCTATCCTTACCAACGCGTCAACGGCGCATGGAACGACAACAATCTACGTTGTATGCAGGAATTCCGTTCGCACGCGCGCAGCGCCGTGAGCGTGGCGCAGTGGCGGCATTGGAATCGGCCCGGCGAGTACCTCGTGACCGCTAACACTCCCGGCTGTCTCCCTCATGCCAGCGAGAGAGCCTCAAGTGGACTTACGTGCCCTACGGCGGACTAGATGGACACGCGAGGCTCGCCAGCAACCAGGCAGGAAGGCGGCCCAGCGCAGGATCCTGTGTATTCAGAACCTTGGCAGCATTGCGTGGGTGACGACTGCAGGTGGCCGCTCGCACTGCGCACTGCTTTTACTGGTCAGTCTCAGCGGGAACCACGTCTGGTGTTGTATACGCCTTCTAATAGTTGGTATATGCAATGGACAGGAGTGGGGGTGGCACCACTGTCAGCTTCACGCGTACAATCCAAGCGCGGGAGTACACAGAGCCACAACTGGCCGGTCGCCGCATAACCGATGCCTTGTCAACATGCAAATGGTCTCCACTAATGACGATATGCACAACTTTAAATGTTGCTTACACCCCAGGGTTGGTCGGCTGGTTGAGGGCATGGACCACGGAACGGTGGTGAAACGATAATCCAGGCTTCCGAAAAATCAATGAGGCACCGTAATGTCATGTAGGCCAAGCCCGCGTGCGAAGGCTTGCCGAAATGGTGTCGGCAAATGGTGGCTGGCTACTATCTGTTTCTTACCTGCTTATCGGTTGGCGGCTGCTGGTAAGCCTGATGCATGCGAGAGTGTCGGGGGGTCGGGAGGGAACCGGCCTGACCTCCAGCGTTCGAGCACTCGCCTGCGCTTTCCCGCCTTCCCTCCCCCCCCCCCCCCTCCTTGGTCACGTCTCACCCGTGCACCGCCATGGTACTACTCAAGGGGTGCGGTGCGCTCTGGTGTGAGCCGCTGCAGCCGCTTGGTGGGCCTGCGGTACCCTCGTTGTACGGACACGCTATGGTTGCCGTCGGAGGGCAGGTGCGGCCCGTCAGGGCAGGCAGGCACACCGGAGGCAGGTTGTCGGCGGGGACGCCGCCGCACTGGCGGTCCAGCACCACGCACCGGCGGTCCAACTGACCAGCTGATCCAAGACGTGGGCAGGCGCCAACGAGTCAGGGCCTCGTGTGTTGGCTGAGGCTAAGGACGTATTCCATGAGCTCCATGGCGACTAAGCCTATAAGCTTGCGGTGACAGCCACCCCAGCACCAGCCCAACCTGTCATCGTGTGCCCCGCCCCCGCCCGCGGCTCCACCGGCAGGTCTACGCCTACGGGGGCCTGGAGGGCGCGGGCAACACCTCCCGGCTGGCGCCCGGCGACCGGCTGTGGGCCTATGACCTGGGGGGCATGACGGCGGCCAGCCTGCGCCTGAACGCTTCCATCGCTGGTGGGCCGCAGGGGGCGGGTGCCATGGTGTTTGAGGGCGTGCAGGCCATCGAGTCCGCTGACGTCTGCATGCGTGCGCCCGCCAGGGTCACCGCTGCCGGGCCGCTGGGGCCACAGCCTTACAGCCTGGGGCCGGCGGCTGCTGGTCTTTGGGGGCGCCTCGGGTAAGGAGTTCAGGGCGGAGGGCGCACCTAATGGGACGACCTGCCTGCTCGACCGCCCTCGACCTGCTTTCCCCATCCCGGGCTTGCAGGCAGCCGCAGCGGTGGCTGGCAGCTGAGGGGCGACGTGCTCCTGCTTCACCCGGGAAGTGGCGCGGCGGAGACCTTGTGTGGAGGGGGGGACCAGCCCCCGCCCCGTGTGGGTGCTGCCGTGGCCCTGTGGGCCCCGGGCCCCGCCCTCTTCGTGGCGGGGGGCTTTGGGGCGCCCGGGGCCGCCAGCGGCAGCGGGGATGCAGTGGGAGGCGCCTCGCTCGTGAGGTGAGGCGAGGGCGGAGGCGGGCTGAAGACTTGCACGGGCCTGTCTCCTGCCAGCCCAAGCATTCGCGCTCTGTCCCTTGGACTCCCCGCCCCAGGCTCACGGACCTGTGGGCCTGCGACCTGGCGCTGGGCGCGTGGCGGCGGCTGGGCGTGACGTGGGCGCCCGCGCCCCCACCCCCGAGTGGGGAGGACGGGGAGCAGGGCCCTGGCGCCCCGCCGGAGGCTGCCGGCGGAGGGGCGCCCCCGGTGCAGCTGCAGCCCCTGGCGCTGCTGGCCGTCACCGCAGCCTCCGCCGCCTCCGCTGGCGGCGGCGGTGGGGATGGCGGGGGCGGGGCTGGCGCACCCGGGGTGGTGCTGCTGGCGCACGGGGTGCTGGGGGCGCCGGGGCAGGGCCTGGAGGCGGCCGGGGGGGAGGCGGGTGACGGCACAGCCGGGCTGCCCGACACGGCCGGGGAGGCCCTGGCCTTTGCCCTGATCCCAGCCGGGGGCGAGGCCACCGCCGTGTGGCGCCGGTTGGGGTCTCTGGAGGCAGCGGGCGACGCAAGCAGCAGCACAGTGCCAACGGGGGCCTCGGGCGCCCCTACGCCTGGGCCCCCGCTGCAGCGCTGGGACGCGGGCGGCAGTGCGCTGCGGCTGGCGGGGCCCGGGCTGGTGCTGGAGCGCCTGGGGAGGAGCGGGGCGGCGGGGGGCAGGTGGGGGCGCGGGCAGGGCTTGGCGGCAGGGGGCCCTGCAGGGGGATCCAGCACACGAGCTGTGCTGCCGCGGGGCAATGTCCACGGTAGCCACCCGCCACAGCCGATAAATCTGTCGGAGTGTCCCTTGCATACCGTAAGCCCATCGCCCCTCGCCAACGTTGCCCCCACTGCAGCAACCTCTCCTCCCCTGCCCGATCCACCGGCTGGCACCTGGAGGCCTGGGCCGTGGGCAACCTGACCGCCGCGCTCACAGCGGCAAGGGAAGCGATAACGGGAGGCGGGTCATGGGAACCGCCCGCGCTGGAGCTGCGCTGGCGGTTCGCCGATGCGGCTGGCTACCCTGGCGCTTCCCCGCTACCCCCGCTGTTGGCACCAGACCCCGCCTGGGCTCGGCCCCCGGGGGCCCAGCGAGGGCCCCAGCCCGCCGCCCGCTGGGCCAGCGCCGCTGTGCTGCGAGGGGGCCAGGCGCAGGTGAGCTGGGCTGCCTCGAGGGGCGCAGGGGCCTGGGTTCGGGAGCCAGAGCACACGCATGCGGGCCCCGTCGCAGTGTCCCACCTCCTGCCCCTCCCACCGCCCCTGCCGCTCGTGGTGACCTGGGGGCCCGCTCCGCCCTCCCCCCCCCCCCCCGCTGCCTCTCCTCAGGCACAGCAGGTCGTCCTCGTCATGGGGGGGCTGCAGACCGGAGGCCCCGACCCCGGGACCGGCTGTGGGGAGCCCAGCGCCCCAAGCTCCCAGCAGCAGCCCCCGCCCGATGCATCCCCCCCGGGGCCTGCCCCCCGGCAGCCCTCGGCGAGGGCCGTGCTCCTGGACCCCGCCCGCCTCGCCGCCCTGGAGCTGGCCGCAGACCCGCGGCCCGCGCCCTGCGCCCCGGGCCCCGGGGTCGAGGCAGGCGGCACCGGCTCGCTGAACGGCTCGGCCCTGCCCGCCTGGCTGCTGACAGGGGGACCCTTCATGGGGCCGGCCAGCACTCCCCCGGCTTCCGCCGCCAGCTCCTCGCTCCCCATGCGTGTGCTGGGGCCCTGGCCCCTCCCGATCGCCGCCTCCGCCGCCACGCGGACCGTGGGCGCCCTGCTGTGGGGCGCTCGGCAGCCCCCGGACGCCCTGGCCCTGGGGCTGCTGCGGCGGGGGGCCGCGGGCGCCGAGGCCAGCGGGGCCCTGCTCCGCTGCACCCCCTGGCCGCCGCCCCCGGCCGCAACCACCTACGTGTCGGCCAGCGGGGCCCCGGCCCCCCGGCCCCCCAACGGATCCTGTGTGGTCGCCACCGCCGCCGGACTGCAGCAGCTGCTGGGGCCCCTGCCCCGGCCCCAGGCGCCCGGTGCCGCCGCCCCCGACCCCCTGGCGCTGCTGCGGGCCCGGGTGCACCCCGCACTGGCGCTGGCGCCCTGGGCCGCACCGCCCTCGGGGCTGGCGGGGCCCGGCAGCCCCGCCTCGCAGCCCGGGTTGCTGGTGGTGGTGGGGGGCGCGGTGGCACCACCGGGGGGCGTAGACGGGGAGGCGCAGGGCCCAGATGTGCCCAGCCCCGGGGCCGGAGTGGACGTGTTCGAGGTGGGGTACGGCGCGGCGCCGCCCCCCGCCTCACCCCCTCCGCCCCCCCAGCTGCTCGAGGACGCCTTCCTCCTGACCTGGCGGGAGCCCGCAGGGGGGGACGCCGGCAACAGCAGCGGGGGCGGCGGTGCAGGTGCGCGCGCCCGGAGCGGCAGCCTGCCATCTTCCCATAATGACACCACGTGGGTTCCCTACCCCCCGCCCCTACCTGTGTGCCCCTCATTCCTCAGGGCTGGGCGCTGGGGCCTGGGTGGTGCAGCGGCTCGTCCCGGGGCTGCGCTCGCGTCCCTGGCCCCTGCCCCGCGCGGGTGCCAGTCTGTCGGCCGCCGCGGCGCCCGAGGGCGGCCCGGGCGGCGGCGGGACGGTGGAGGAGGCGGTGCTGTTCGGCGGAGTGGCGCTGGGGCCGGGTGCGGCCAGCTCTGGGGAGCAAGGGCTGGGGCCGGGGCCTGCATGGCAGCAGCATACGGCCTAGGTACAAGGCCCCCTTCTAGCCTTGGCGCTATCCCATGAGCGCTTGCACTGCCCGGCCCCACCCATCCCCTTCCGCAGACGGTGCCCTGGCCGCCAGCGCAGAGCTCTGGGCGCTGAGGCTGGACCCCGGCCCCGCCAGCCCCAGCCCCGGCCCGCAACCGGGGGCACGGCGCCGGAGCCGGGTCCTAGTGGAGGGGCTGGAGGCGTCGCATCCCCCCGGGGACCCGGGGCGCCATGCGCGGCTTCTGGCCGAGGGCTCAGTTTCGGCTCCGCCGCCCCCCCTGCCCCCGCCCTCCGCCGAGGCCGCGGACCCCCAGTCGCCCCCCCGCTGGCAGCTCAAGTACCAGGCCCTGCGCAACCAGTGTGAGCACACAGGGGGGAACGCGTGGGTGTGAGGGGGGTTGTCCCACCCTACAAGCCCTCCTACTGACTGTCTGATCCCCATCTCGCACTCCGCCTACCCCCTCCCATCCCCCCCCTCCAACCCCTCAGCCGTGCCCTCCGTGTACGCGGCCGCGGGTGGTACCGCTCTGGAGGTGTTCACCGACCCATGGGCGGCGCAGCCCGACGCAGCAGCCATATGCGCCGCCAGGGGTGCGCGGGGGCGGGGGGGGGAGGGGCTGCGGGGCATGGCCTCCCTCAACTGTATCACCAGCCCTGCGGCCTGACCCCTTGCCTCCTCTCCGCAGTCCCGCTCCGCTCCCCTTGCTCTCTGCCGCAAGCCCGCGCATCCACCTCACCCATACCCCCCCCCCCCAGGCGGCACGCTGGCCTCCCTCCCCGACGCCCCCGCCAACCAGCGCCTGGCGGAGCTGGCGGCGGCGGGGGACGTGTGGCTGGCGCTGGGGCGCAGTGCGGTACCGCTGACGGCGGCGGGGGCAGCGGCGGGGGTGAGGCCGGGAGGAGGGCGGCGGGGGGCGATGGAGGCATGGCGCCAAGCTCCTCTCGGTAGCACGCCTGCGCGGCCCGGTCTGCGCTGACACCCACCCCTCTCCTTCTTGCCTAACCCCCCCCCCAGGACCCGCTTGCCTCGCTGCCCTCCCCGCCCGCCCCCCTGCTGCTGGCGTACGGCCCCGCCGCCGGCAGCCCCGCGCTGGGCCCCGGCTCCGGCCCCGCGCCCTCGTTCGCCTGGACCTGGGCGGACGGAAGCAACGCCAGCCTGGCGGACAGGAGGTGATGCCGGCAGGGGGGGGGGTGAGGGAGTTGTGGAGGGGGCGGGGCGCTCTCCGAAACCGCACTAGAACTGCAGCGGCACACTTGTACGACCACGCCAGGACCCCCCTGTGCTCCGTCACTGGTCACGGTGCCCTGCCCCTCACACCCCCGCACAAGACACCAAGCGGTGCCAGGGAACCACGCCCTGACAGGCTCCCCCGTCCCCTCCCCGTCCCCTCCCCTCCCCTCCCCTCCCCTCCCCCCCCCTCCCCTCCCCTCCCCTCCCCTCCCCCCCCCCCCAGCGCCTGGGCCAACTGGGCCCGCCTGGAGCCGGACAACGCGGGGGGGGCCGAGGGACAGTGCGTGGTCATGCAGGCGCAGGGGGCGGGGGCGGGGCAGTGGCTGGACCGGCCCTGCAGCCTCATGCAGGTGGGGCAGGGGCGGGGAGGGGGAGCGGGCGAGGAGCACACCCCGGACACCTGCCCCTCCTGCCCACGTCGTGCTGTCAACGCAGCCCCGATTGATGCTCTGAACGGCCCACCTCCGTGCCGCCCTCCCGCCTGCCTGCCCCCACCCCGGCTGCAGGCCTTCGCATGCAAGCGGCCCGCTGTGGGGCTGACACCCCTGCCTGGTGGGGCCCCGGGGCATGGGTTGCGCCCCGGCTCCTGTTGCGGCCGCAGGTCCACATGACCCCCACCTCGGTGCCACCCACCTGCATCACCCCCTCCCAACCCCCCTCCCCCACCCCCCAGGCTCCCGGCCCATGGTCCTGGACTACGCGGGCGGCGCCTCCAACTCCTCCGCCGCCTTTCTCACCGGCCCGCCGGGGGACAGCGGGGCGGGCAGCCAGGAGTGAGCGGCGCCCGCGGCGCAGCGCATGGGCGGTGGCGGGGTGCCCTCGAGGGGGGGAGGGGGAGGGGGAGAGGGGCGGGAGCTCGCTGGGGCTGCTGGGGTCGGGGGCGCTGGGCCGCAGCTGACTGGGGGCGCCCGCCCGGTGCCGGCCTCCGCGCAGGGTGTCCGGGGGGCGGCTGTACTGGGTGCCGGGGCCCCTGCGCACCTGGGAGGAGGCCAACGAGGTGTGCAAGCAGGTGAGCGGGGGGGGGGAGTGCACTGGGGGTCGTAAGGTCGGGCGGACCCGGCTCAGGACGGCCTTCCGCGCGGACCCGCCCCGGGCGCCCTCGCGGGGCTTGGGACGAGGGGGTGGGGGGCAGCAACAGCCAGCATCCTCCCCCCTCCCCCCCAGGCCGGCGGCTGGCTGATCGAGGCTCGCACCGCCGACGTCCACGACCTCGCCATGCGGCTGTGCCTGAGGGTGCGGACGCCAGGTGGGGCGGGGCGGGGCGGACTGGGGGCGGGAACGTGGTGCTCGTACGCTCTCCGTCCCCCCCTCCGTCAGGACCGGCACAACCTCGTCCCGTGCACCTCCCTCTTCCCTCCCTCGCCCCCCCCCCCTCTCCCTGCCCCCCTCTCCCCCCCAGTCCGCTCCAGTGTGTCCACCACCGCGGGCGGCTGCTGGTTCGGGCTGTACAGTGCGCAGGGGGGGGGCGTGGCGGACTACGGCTGGGGCCCGGGCGGGGCGCGGGGGCCGCTGGGCGCCTTCACGGCCTGGGCCAACGACTACCCGCAGAGGTGGGGCGGGGGATGGAGGGGAAGGGGAAGGGGGAGGGGGGGGGAGGGGGGTGCCGGGTGGGGTCCACTTAGTGGTCCTGCCGTACAGCACGCCTCCTCCAAGCGCCCGTCTCCTCGTCCGCCACCCCTGCGCTGGCCTGGGCACCCCACGCTCCTTGAAGCCCGGGTCCTGCCCCTTACCCCTCGCCACCCCAGGACCGGCACGCCCCAGTGCGGGGCGCTGGGCATGCCCGCGCCCGCCTCCACCTTCACAGAGTCCTCGGGGTGGATGAACCTGGTGGGGGCGGGGGGGGGGATGGGGGCTCCAGGGGGGGTGCCTGGCCCGACAGAGGCTCCTGGCGCCTCGGCCCTCCGCGGGACACTGCCTTCACCCCTCTCCCTTACACACACACACCTCCCCCCTCCCCCCCAGGACTGCTCCCTGCGCCTGGCCTTCATCTGCGAGCGGCCCGTGCCCCCGCCCCCGCCCGTGGACGTGGTCCGCTACCGCAGGGGCAGGTGCGCGGGCGGGGGGGAGGCGGGGGAATGGGGGAAGGGTGTTGCGGGGGACGGGGCCCCAGCACACCCCACATCTGCGACGTGTGCATGGGGCCTTCCACGGTGCAGGACGCATGCGCACCACACGTCAGCACACCGCCGGTCACCCCGCCTACCCCATCCCCGGCCCCCCCTACCCGCCCCCCTCCTCTGCCCCCCTCCCCCGCGCCAGGGTTCTGCGGGCCGTGGCCGCCCCCTCCGCGGCCGCCCCCTTCGACGACGCCGACGTGGGCTGCCAGCGCTCCGGGGGCCGCCTGGCGCCCGCGCCCTCCGCCCCCCACCTGCAGGACCTGGCGCAGGCGGCACGGGACGCTCTGGCGGCGCAGACGGGGGCGGGGGCCCCGCCCGCAGCCCCGGACCCTCCCGCCCCCAGCAGCCCCGGCAACGCCTCCTCCGCGAGGCCCTCGGGCGCTGACGAGGAGGGGCTGGTGTGGGTGGGGGGCGACAACGGCTGGGGCTCGGAGCTGCGGGCGGAGGTGGCGTGGCTGGACGCCGGCGGCACCGGGGAGCCGGGGGGCCGCCCGCTGGGGGCGGGGTTGGGGGCGGGGGCGGCCGGGGACTGGCCCGCGCGGCGGGGCCCTGTGGCCGCCATGTTCGAGGGCGGGGCGCTGCCGCCCGTGTCCGCCGCCGTGCGGGTGTGCACGGCCCTGTCGGTGCGGTCGGGGCGGCTGCGGCTGCGGCCCTGCGCCACCCGCCTGCCGTACGTGTGCTCGGGTGCGCAGGGGGGGGGGGGCGGCGGGGCGGGGGTTCGGGGCCTGGGGGGGCGCAGCAGCTGGTTGAGAAAGGAGCTGGTGGCTGGGCTGTGTGGACCTCCCGACACCCATGGATACGTGCGAGAAGGGCGGGTCGCTGGCCTGTGTAGAGGGTGAAGCCCTCTCCAATCCCATGGCCTGGCGCCCCTCTTCTCTGCCTCACCTCCAACCTCCCCCTCCCCTTCCCCCCCCCCCCCAGCCCTGCTGCTGCCCGACCTGGTCACACAGCGCACCATCGCCGCAGGCCCCGACGCCCCCCCGGCAGCCGCCCCGCCCCCCTCACCGCCCCCCTCCGCCCCCGGCCCCACCCCCGCCGCCCCCCCGCCGGCCACCGAGCGCCGGGCCACCTACGCCTTCTTCCGCACCAACCTGGTGACCAGGGGGCAGGGGGGTGGGGGGGAGGTGAGCCCAGCCCACTGCAACCACTGGCGCCCCTGACCTTCCCCCCTATCGCCCCTCCACCCCACCCACCCAGCCCTTCGCGGACGCCGAGGCCGCATGCATGGACATGGGGGGGCACGTGGTGCCGGTGGGGGCCTGGACCGGGAGGCGGGAACGGGAGCGCGCAGGCTGTAAGCTTTGGTAGTGATTCTTTTGCTCCTGTGCCGACCCACACCCAACGGCCCCCTCATCATCCCCCCCTCTCCCACCCCCCCGCAGCTGCGTGACCGGGAGGAGGACACCTACCTCTCGTCCATAGCGGCACAGCAGGTGGGGTGGGGCGGGAAGGAGGCAGCAGAGTGAGGGGGGGCGGTGGGGGGGGAGTGGGGGCTGCCTCCTGTGGCAGACCTGGCGCTTCCGAGTATCGGACGACCCAGGGCCCGGTGCCATTATCTGCCCTCCTCCCCAGCCCGTCCTCTCCCGCCCCCTCCACCGCCCCCCCTCTCCCCCCTTCCCGCCCCCCCAGCTGACCGAGTGGCTGGAGCTGCGCGGGCTGTGGATCGGGCTCCGCTTTAACCCCGCAGTGGGGGACGGAGGCTCCTACGGCTGGCTGGAGCCCACGCGGGTGAGGGGGGGCGGGAGGGGGCGAGGGGGGTGTAGGGAGCTGGGCTGGGAGGGCGTCGGGAGGTCAATGTAGGACCCGCTCTTCTGTGTACGACCGCCCTGTCCCCCTGCCCTCCCCTCCCCTCCCCCCCCCCAGTCCGTCGCCGTCGCCTCCTACTCCAACTTCGACCAGTCCCGCGGCTACGAGCCCACCTGCCGCTCCCCCGCCTGCTGCCTCGTCACGCGCCTCTACTTCGATGCGGTGCCCATGGCGGCGGCGGCAGCGGCACTGCAGGCGGCGGCGGACGCCAGCAGCTCCGGAACGGACCAGGCAGGGGGGGGCGAGGGGCCCGCTAGGCGGGGGGGGGGGCGGGGGCGGGGACCTGGGGACGAGGCGCGCATTCATTGACGGCAAGGCCAGGGTTGAATGCGCAGAGATGGGCGAACCCTCCTGGAGAGCTGGTTAATCTCTACTGCGTGGGCGGTGGGCTGAACCAGCCGCCTGTCCCCCCTCCCCCCCTGCCCCCCAGCCCCCCCGGCCGCTGCTGGCCTCCCGAGTGGAGCTCAAGTGGGCCTCGGTGCCCTGCGACCTGCCCCGGCCCTTCGCCTGCAGACGTGGGGAGGGGAGGGGAGTGGGAAGGGATGGAGGGGGCCGGCCCATGAGAGGTCACCGGGCTGGGAGCGTCCACTGAGAGAGGGCAGGGTTGTGTCTCCCGGTATCCGCTTGAGCATCGGACCAGGTGCCACCCTTCCCCCTTGCCTCCAATCACCCGCCCCCCCCCCAGGCGTGGACTGGCAGGGTGTGGTGGTGGGCCGCACCGCCTACGCCGCACTGCACTCGGTGCCGCTGGACTGGGCGGGGGCGGCGGCGGCCTGTGCGGGGGGCGTGCGGGCGGCGGCGCTGCTGCCCTCCGCTGACGTGGCGGCGCTGGGGGACACGCAGGCGCTGGCCCTGGCGGCGGGTGGGGCAGGGGGGGGGCGGGAAGTCCACTGGGGTGGTCGGCACTGCTTTGGGCCCCAAGGGACCTCGCGTGTGCGCCCATAGGGTCCGTTGCACCGATGCTCCCAGCTGCCGGAGCCATGCCGATGCCACCTCCCCGTGCACAGCTTACCGGCATTCCTGCCCTCCCCTCCTTGGCCTCAGCATGGGAGAGCGGCACACTCACCCGCCAGGCCCAGGCCCAGGCCCAGGCCCAGGCCCAGGCCCAGGCCCAGGCCCAGGCAGGCGCCTCCCCGCCGGGTTCGGGCCCGGGCCCCCCTGCCACTCCCGCCGCCGAGCCCCTGCTGGTGGGGGTGCGCTCGGCCGTGGCGTGGGCCTGGGTGGGCCTGGCGGCCTCCGCGGACGGGGCCTGGTGGTGGGCCAACGGCACGCGCCTGCGCCCGCAGCAGCTGGCGGCGGCCATGCCGGGGGGGAACGCCTCGGAGGCGGCCGCGGCGGTGCAGCGGGCGCCCTGGGGGGAGGCGGCGAGGGTGCTGCCGGCGGTGGGGCCGGGGGCGCTGGGGTCTGATGCCTATGGCACAGCCCCACCTCCTCCGCCCCCGTCCGCGCCCTCCCCCACCCCCTCCGCCGCCTCCCCCCCCGCGGTGCTGTGCGGGGCGGTGGAGCTCAACAGCAGCCGCGTGGAGCTGCGGGCCTGCGCCGGGGACCTGCCGTACGTGTGCTTCGGTGGGCAGGGGGGCGGGGGGCGGGGGGCGGGGGGCGGGGGGCGGGGGGCGGGGGGCGGGGGGCGGGGGGCGGGGGGCGGGGGGTGCGTGCAGGACGTGTGTGACGAGGACGTGTGCCTCAAGGGGTGGCCAGGGGGCGGGGGCCGGGGCGTCTGGACACTTGAAATTGAGGGTGTAAGTGGCAGGCGCTGGGCTCGCTCGGCCTTCGTCGCCCGCCTTCACCTGCCTAGCCACCTGTACTGACTTGCCCTCTTGCCCCCCAATCAACCCGCCCTCCTCCTCTCCCCCTCTCCCTCTTCCCCCCCCCCCCCCCAGGCGGTCTGCAGCCCCGCGCCTCCTCCGTGACCCCCTGGGCGCAGGAGCTGCTGGTGCTGGGGGAGGCCCTGGCCTACACTGACGCCGAGGCCGCCTGCCGCCTGCTGGGGGGGCACCTGGCCTCGCTCACGGCGGAGGAGCCCAGGGTGGCGGGCTCGAGGTGCGGGCGGGGCAGCGGGGGGCCGCATCGGCGTCGTGGGCGCGTGCAGTGCGCTGTGCGCGTGAGGGCCGGACGTCTGGGTCCTGAGCCGTCCGGCCGCATCCCGCCTGGGCGCTACCCCCCCCGCCCAGCTCCCGCACCCTGCCTGCCCCCCCCCCCTCAGGCTGGTGGCCTCGGTGCTGGGGCCCCAGGCGGCCTTCTGGATAGGGCTGGACGACAACCGGTGGGGAGGAAGGGGAGAAGGGGGGGGGGGCCTCGATCAGAGTGGGTAGCTGCGGGCTGCGGGTTGTGGGGTGTGGGCCGGCGAGCTGGGTGGCGGCGCTCAACCGACGTGCCTCCTTTCCCACCCGTCTCCCCCACCTCCGTCTCCCCCCACCCCGCTCCGCCCCCAGCTGCTGCCCCGGCTGCGCCCCCGACCAGCCCCCCACCGGCTGCTACCGCTGGACCGACGGCCGCGACCCGGGCCTCGCCTACCACCACTTCGACCCCCTCATCGGCCTGCCCCTGGCCACGCCCTCCGCCCCCACCAACAACTGCACCGCCGCCTCCGCCACCCCCGCCAACGCATGGACCAACCGCCGCTGCAGCGACCAGCTGCCCGCGCTGTGCATGAGTGAGCGGGGGGGTGGGGGGGGGCTGGGCCCCGGGGAGAGAGGCACGCCTTCCTACCTGTCTTACAGCGCTCGGCCTCTCGGTCATGTACCTGAGAGGCTTGGGGCAGTCTGCGCAGCGCCGAGGGCCCCAGTTGGTCTCCTGCAGACCGCACGCCTCCACACCCCTCCCACTCGTCTCCACTCCCCGCCCCACCGCCTGCAGGGCAGCTGCGCCCCACGGTGCTGCTCCGCTACTCGGACCCCTCCGCCCCCTCCGCCCCCGAGCTGCTCTTCCTCAACGCCTCCGCCGCGGCGCTGGACGCTGAGGCCGCCTGCCGCGCCCTGGGGGGCCACCTGCCCTCGGCGCACTCGGCCCCCCAGCAGCAGCTGCTGGCCAACCTCACGGCCCTGGCCAACGCGGAGTACAGGTGGGCGCACTGCAGGCGTGGGGGGGGGGGGAGGGGAAGGGGGCTGTGTGGGGTGGAGCAGGGGCGGCAGGGCGGACACGTGTGTGAGGCGCAGGCAGGACTCACGTGTCCAACCCCCTCCCGCCCTCCTCCAACCCCCCACCTCCCGCCCCCCAGGCGCAACATGCCTTCCCTGCGTGTGCCACCGCCCTACGTCACCTGGTGGACCGGCCTCAGGTACACCGCCCCCACAGCGGCGCTGCCGTCCCTGGACGCAGGTGCGGGCGTGTGGCCCTGCGAGGGACGGCCGCTGCGAGGGACGTGTGGCCAAGGGGGTGCACTGCGGAGCCCGCGTGCGGCCCATAGCTGCACAGTGGCGCACAGTGCCGCCCCTGGGCTGTGTGCCTCGCGCCTCCCGCCTCCACCGGCGTCAGTCAAGGCTTCCTTCCCTCCTGACCGCCACCCCCGACCCCCACCCTTCATCCCCCTGACCCGCAGTGAGCTTCGCCGGCGCCTCCTCCCTGGCCTCCCCCCCCCCCCTGGCCTGGGCCGACGCCACCCCCTACGACTATCCGGCAGCCATGCCGCAGGGGGCGGGGGCGGGGGCGGGGGCGGGGGGCGACCTGACGGCGCTGCCCGCCTCGCTGCTGTCCCTCGCCGCCACCGCCAGCGGCAGCGACGGGGCGCTCTGCTTCCGCACCAGCGCCCTGGGCTCGGGGCCGCCGCCGCCCGCGCCCCCCCTGGCGGACCTGGTGGGGAGGGGCCGTGGCCCTGGGGTGGCGGGAGGGGGCGGGCTGTGGGTGCTTGCGAAAGCGGGACGTGTTGGGGGGGCGGCCGTGGGGCCGGACACGCGCACCATGGCCCCCTGCCCCCTGCCCCCTTCACCTCTCGCCTTGCCACCACGCCGCGTGCCTCCCCTTCCCCCTCCCCCGCTCCCCCCCTTAGGTGGTGGCCTCCTGCTCCGAGGCGCACGCGGTGGTGTGCGCCCGCCCCCCCGCCCGCGCCCCCGCCTTCGCCCGAGTGGCGGGGGGCCGCGAGCTGCTCTTCCTCACGGGCCTGCACCAGGCGGCAAGCAGGACGGAGGCGCAGGCGGCGTGCGGGGCCCTGGGCGAGGGGGCTGGGCTGGCGGCGCCCTGGGCGGAGGCGGAGCAGGGCGCAGCGGGGCCGGGCGCGGGGGCGGGCGGCAGTGGCCGCATGGGCCCCGGGGCGCTGGGCGTCATTGCGGCCTCCCTGGCGGCGGTGGTGGCGGACGGTGACGGCACCGCCCCCCTGCTGTGGCTGGACGACACGGGGGCGCCGGAGGGGGCGGAGGGGGCCGGAGCCAGCGCGGCGGCGGCGGCGGAGGGCAGGGGCTGCCGCGCGCTGACTGCCGCGGGCACGCTGGCGGCGGCGGAGTGCGGCGCAGCACTGCGCTTCGTGTGCTCTCGTGAGAGGGGCAGGCAGGGAGGGGCCGACCGCTGCAGTGCGGGGAGGGGGCTGTGTGGGTGCCGTCAATCTGCCCTCCCGCATTCCCGCCTGCCCCCGTCTCTGGTGTGGGTACCGGCACTGCGGTACGGGTCGCTGCGTGTGTACCTGGTGCACCCTCGCTCACGGGCCTTGCCGACTCTGCCCCCGCCCTCCCTGACCCCCCCCCCCCAGGCCCTCTGCAGCCCCGCGCCCGCGTGCTGCTCCCCGGGGGCCCCCTGGCCAGCCCCGGGGAGGACTGCGCCTACGCCCTGTACGGCAGCCACGTGGACGCAGGCACCGCCGCACGGGCCTGCGATGCAGTGGCGGACAGCGGTAAGGGGGAGGTGGGGGGGTGGGGGGCTGCAGTGGGAGGGCAGGCAGCGGGGTCCGCAGACACCCCTTGTTATGGTCAGGTTGACGCGCTGTGTGCCGTACACGCCACCCTACCCAGGCCTGACACCCTCCCTGCACTCGTCCCCTCGGCTGCCCGCAGGCGGCGAGGGCGGCGGCCAGCTGCTGAGCCTGCGCAGCGACCTGGAGGGGCGCACGGTGGCGGGGCTGGTGGGGGACTACGCAGGTGGGGGTCCGGGGGGGGGCGGGGGTCGGGCTGGAGCACACCGGCACTCGGCACTCCCCGTGTCCCGCATCTTCCGCTCTCGCACACACCATGCCGCGCCTCCGGCTCCCCGGCTCATTCGAGCATCCCTTCACACACTTCCCTCCCCCCTCCCCCCTCCCGCCCCCAAAGGCCTGATCTGGTCGGGCCTGTTCTGGGAGGCCGGCCCCGAGCAGGGGGGCGCGGGGGGCCGGGGGGCGGGGGGCCGCCTGCGCTCCGCGGACGGCGCAGAGCCGCTGTACGTGCGCTGGGCGGCGGGGGAGCCAGAGCCGCTGCTTGCGGGGGGCGGGGCTCAGGGGCGGGGGGCGCTGCCGAGGCTGTGCGTGGCCCTGGCGCGGCAGGAGCCGGGGGACGCGGACGCGCCCCCCTCGAGCCCCAGCCCCTCGGCCCCCCCCGCCCCCGCCCCCGCCTGGCGCATGCGCATGCTGCCCTGCGTCATGGAGCTGCCCTTCGTGTGCAGGGGTGAGGGGGGGGGGGGGGGGAGGAGGGTCAAGGCAGGGTGGTAACGAGAGAGCATACGAGCATGTGCGCAGAGAACCCGGGTGAGCGTGATACGTATTGCCCCCTTTCCCCCCAGTACCCCTGCGGACGCCCGCCTTCTCCCTGCTGAGGGGCACGCAGCGCCTCTCCGCCTTCCCGGTGAGCCACCGCACCGCGGCCGGGCAGATCCATGCAGTGCGGCACCACGCGCTGACCGCCCCCTCCCCCTCCCTCCGTCCCCCCTCCCCCCCTCGCAGCTGCTGCCGCTGCCCGCGCTGGAGGCCTCAGCGGTGTGCGCCGCCCGCGGGGCCAGCCTGGTGCGGCCCAGCTCCCCCGGGGAGGCCGCACAGCTGGCGGCGATAGCGGTGGGTGCGGGGATGGGGACCAGGGCTGGGTGCTGCAGACCACCTGCAGTGCAGTGCAGTGCAGTGCAGTGCAGGGACCATGGACGCTGACGCAGCCCCCCCCTGCCGCCGCCCGCACGGCCCCCAGAGCCGCACCTGGCGCCCCCCCGAGGCGGCGGCCGCCCCCGGCTCAGCGCTGTGGAGCGGCCTCCTGGTGCGGGCCGTGGCGGGCGCAGGCGGGGCCGCGCAGGCCGCACCGCCCTCGCCGCCGCGCAGCGCCAACGCCTCCGCCCCACCTCCTCCGCCGCCGCCACCAAGCCCCAGCGGCACCTCCAACCCCAACGCCACCTCCGCCCCCCCCGGCGGCACTGTGTTGCTGCTGTGGCTGCCGGGGACGCCCATCGCCACGCTGGGGCCCGGGGGCGCCTGGCCGCCCCCACCCCCCGGCGGCAGCCAGGGCCCCGGCTCCAGCCCCGGCTCCGGCTCCGGCCTGCTGCAGCGGGCGGCGGAGGCGGGCGCCGCGCTGCTGCCGGGCCTGGCGCCGGGGACCTACGCGGAGCGCTGCGTGGGCCTCCTGACAGCCACCGTGCCTCCAGCATCGACCGCCGCCAACGCCACCGCAGCCGACGCGGGGCCCAGCGGCGACCCCGCCTCCGTGCTGCCCTGCACCGCGCGCCTGCCCTTCCTGTGTGAGTCGCTCCCGGGGTCCCCCCCCCCGCCCGACCAGGCCCTGGCCCTCCCCGCGCTGCCGGGCGCCGCGCTGCACCTGCACCTGCTGCCCGCGGCGCAGGCGGCGGCGGAGGCCGTGTGCCGGGGCAGCGGGGGGCGGCTGCTGTCGCTGCACTCGCCCTCGGAGGCGGCGGCGCTGCGGGGGGCGCTGGAGGGGGTGCTGGGGGACCTTGGGCAGGCGCCCAGGTGGGGACGGCCGGGGGTGGGGGTCGGGGCGGGGGACGGACGCATGGAGAGGGTCAGGGGATGACGGAGTAGGGAGGTATCGGACAGGGCTACGGGCTGCAGTGCTAGCAGTGCTGGGCAGGTGCAGGCCCCCATGGCCCCCCTGCCGCGGTTCTCGTGCACCCTCCGTCCACTGACGCGCCCCAACCCCAATCCCGCACAGGATGTGGCTGGGCCTGGTGGAGGTGCTCCCCGCTTCAGACTCGGGCGTCCCCCCCAACAGCACCGTCAGCCGCTGGCTCGACGGAACCGCACTCGACTACGCCAGCCCCCGCCTGCGCGCGCCGCCGCAGCCCCCGGCGCCGCGCCCCCTGCCCGCGCCTGTCGCCGCAGCCGCCCCTCCAACGTCCGCGTCCGCCTACGCCCTCGCCGCCAGCCCCGCGGCCTGCTATGCGGTGTCGGGCGGCGGCTGGGTGCAGACGCCCTGCGCCTCGGAGCTGCCCTTCGCCTGCAAGGGTGCGTTCTGCTGGGGCGTCCGTGCAGCGCTCAGAGGCACACGGTCATGGGCTCAAGGGCCAACTCTTGAGAAACCGCGACTGCAGTGGGTGTATGCCATACCGCGCTGGTCCATCTCTTCCTACCTGTCCTGACGACTTAATCCCTCCCCCTCACCCCCTCGCACCTCTGCCCGCAGTGCCCGACCCCTCCCAGCCCATGCCCGCCTCCCGCCGCCCCATGCGCGGCGCCTTCAGCCTCTACCTCCACACCCTGCACCCCGCCACCTGGGCCCAGGCCCAGGCGGTCTGCGCCGCCAGCGGCCGCGCCCCCGCCTCCTTCGCCTCCGCCTCCGAGCTGGAACAGGTGCTGGCGGCACTGCGGGAGGTGGCGCTGTTCGAGCTGGCGGGGGGGCGGCGGCCGGCGGTGTGGGCGGGGCTGGGGGTGCGGGAGCGCAGCCCCGCGGACGGCCCAGGCCCAGGCCCCGCGCCCTCGCCCTCGCCCTCGCCCTCGCCCTCTGCTCGGGGCAGCCCAGCGCCCGACGGAGCCGCCTCGCCTGCTGGGTGGGGCGGGGGCGGCCGCTACGAGTACGCCTGGGCGGACGGCGGCCCGGTGGCGTGGGACCTGGAGGCGGGGCTGGGGCTGCCGCCGGCGGAGGAGGCGGGCCCGGGGGCCTGCGTGGCTGTGGAGTTGGGGGGAGGGGAGGGGGAGGGGGGGGAGGGGGACCTGGCGGGTCGGGGCTACGTGGCCGACTGCTCCGAGGGTCTGTTCGTGGCGTGCAAGGGCGGCACCACCCCCGCCGCCCACATCGACTACGACGGCCGCCGCCTGGCCTTCTTCCCGTGAGACAGCCCTGGCCTGGGGGCCCTGTGGGCTGCGCTGCTGCGCACTGGTTAGGGGGTGGGGTGGGGTAAGCCCTCAGAAGGCCTGGCGTGGACAATCCCTGGCCCCTGAACCCCCGCCCCCGACCTCTCCCGGCCCCAGGGAGCCCGCCACCGCATCGCTGGCGGCCACCGTGTGCGCCAGCAACCAGGCAGGGGCGGGGGGGGGGGAATGGAGGAGGGAGGGAGGGAGGAGGCCAAGGCCCCCACCCAGCGCCGGGCCGGACTTTCAATGCAAAGGCTTCGCTGCGGGCCCTGCCCTGCCTGCCCCCCCCCCCCGCCCCACAGGAGTCGGGCGGCGCTAGCAATGCCTCGGAGCTGGCCCCCGGCCCCTCGGGGGGGTGGCTGGCCTCCCTGCGCAACGCCGGAGAGGAGGTGCGTCGGGTGGATGTGTGCCCTCCTGTACCCCGCATGCCTTATCACACACCCCTTCCACTCATCATGCACCCCACACCCCCCACCCCCACCCCTCCAGGCCGCCCTGCTAGCGCTGCTGGCGAGTGCCCAGGCGGAGGCGGGGGAGCAGGTCCTGCCCGAGGGCAGCGTGTGGATCGGGGTGCAGCAGCCCGCGCCCGGGCAGCCCTTCGCCCACGCGGACGGCTCCCCGCTGGCCCTTAGCCGCTGGGCGGCGGGGGAGCCGCGGGCGCTGGCCCCGGGGGAGGGCGAGGGCGAGGCCCCGGCCGTCGCCTGCACGCGGCTGAGCCTGGCCGAGGGCGGGGCGTGGCACGCGGAGGCCTGCGCACAGCGGAGCCTGCCCTTCGTGTGCACAGGTGGGGAGTGGGGAGGGGGGACGGGCGGGCTGCACTGACGGGGGCCGGGGGCCAGCTGCGCGTGCAGCAGTCGTCGTTGCACGGCCCAGCAGATGCGTGCCTTGAGCTCAGCGTCGCTCTGCTCCGTTCCGCCTCGCCCCTGCCCTCGTTCCCCCTCTCCCCCCAGCTCCCGCCCCGCTGCCCGCCCCCTCCGCCGCATGGACCTGGTCGGGATGGGAGTACCTGCTGCTGGCGCCCCCGGACCTGCCCCCGGGGCTGCCGGGGGGGGGGCCGGGCAGCGGCGGGCTGTCCTTCGAGCAAGGCCGCGCCGCCTGCGCCCGCCTGGGTGGGGACCTGGCGGCGGTCAACAGCGCAGCGGAGCACGTGGCGGCGCTGGCGGTGAGGCCTGGGCCCCGGCCCTTACCGGTACACCTCGTCTGCCTTCCCCCGGCCTTCCCTCTGCCCACCGCCCACCGCCGGCTTGCGCGTGGGATGCACCCGCGCAGCCCTGAAACCTCTCGTGCGCAGGGGTTGCTAGGCTTGTAGTCCCACCCTTCATGTGTTCCTCTTCCTCCCCCACCCACCTTCCCAGGGCCTGGCGGCCTGGGCCGACTCGGCTGCGGCGCAGCGCCCCGCCCAGGCGCCGCCGCTGCAGGTGTGGGTGGGGCTGCGAGTGGTGGCGGCCCCCTCCGGCCCCGGCTCTTCGGGCGGTGTGAGGGTGGAGCTGGTGGACGGCTCGGAGCGGCTGTGGGACGGAGCGGGGCCCACCGCCGCCACCCTGGCCCTGGCGCTCACGCCCCCGCCGGCCGCCCGCTCCGCTCCGCCGCCGCCGCCCGGGGCGCCTGCCGCCTCCCCCAACGCCTCGGCCGCCTCGGGCCCCCCTCCCGCGGGCCCCCCCGCCCCCGCCCCCCTGGCCTGCGTGGCCTGGCAGCCGCGCATCGCCTCAGGGGCCGCGGGGGCCTACAGCCTGGCGCCCTGCAGCGCCCTGCTGCCACCCCTGTGCAAGCGTGAGGCGGGGAATGGGGAAGGTGGAAGGCTGGAGCACTCCACACAACACGTATGGCGTGCGTTGTGGAGGCCGCTCCACAGCAACCTGATGCAGCACCCTGCGCGTGCCGTGCACAGCACGCAACGCACCGCGTTTGTGCATGCGCCTCCCCTCTGCGCCTCCTTGCTCCCTTGCCCCCCCGGAGGATGTTCCTGAAATCATCCCGCCCCCTCCTGCTCACCCGCCGGTGCCGCCCCCCCCCCAGGCTCCAGCAGCCAGCCCAACGGCGCACTGCTGCGGGACGGCGTCCGCTTCGCCCTCTTCAGCGGCGCATCGCAGTGGAGGAACCCGGGTGGGGCCGCGGGCGGCCGGGAGCGTTCCACGCGTCGCTCGCATGCGTCGTGCAGCCCGTGAACACCCTCCCCGTGTCCCCTTGGCTCACCCCCCACCCCCGCCCTCAGACGATGCGGACGCCGCCTGCACCGCCGCAGCCCTTGCGGCGGCTGCAGTGCTGCAGGTGAGGAGCGCTGTGGCGCCGGGACCCCGCCGCCGGTGTGCCTGCATGGCCGCCTCCCCCACCCTCCCCCGTGCCGCTCGCGTGCAGCGTCCCACCCCTGGCGCCCCTTTGCCCCACGCAGGGCGCTTCCCGGGCGCCCCTGCCCCTGCCGCCCCCCGCCTCCCGCCTCGCCACCCTGCGCTCCCCCGCCGCAGCGCGGGCCGTTGCAGCCGCCATGGCCCCCCTGCTCGCCTCCACCTCCCTTTCCGCCCCCGCCCCTGCCAACGCCACCCTCTTCTGGACCGGCCTCACCGTCACAGCGCTGGGCGCCAGTCCGGGCTCACCCCCCGGGCGCCTGCAGGGGCCGGGGCCTGCAGGGCCCGGTGGGGGGGCGGTAGTGGCGTTCGCCTACCGCTGGAGGGACGACGCGCCCTACAGCCCCGACTGGGCCGCGGGGCTGCCGGGGGAGGCCGCCCTGCGCCCGCCCCTTGCCTTCGCCGCCCCCACCTCACCGCTGCTGGCGGCGCCCGGCGGCCGGGCCTGCGTGGCGCTGGAGGCCGGGGAGGCCGGGGGCGGGGGGGCGCTGGTGCTGCTGTCCTGCGACACGCGCCTGCCCTTCGCCTGCAGCGGTGTGCGCGGGGCTCGGGAGGGGGGAGCGCAGCAAGGGGGGAGGGCGGGGTCGGGCTGGACCCGGAAGTAAGGGTGATGGTGGAGGTGTTGGTGTTGGAGGGGGGCGGCGGGGCCAGGTCGACCGCCAGCCCCGGCCCAGAGCTCCCCGCCGCCGCCCCGCAGGCGACCCCCAGCCCGACCTGGCCGCCACCTCCAACCGCGCGGCGTACCTGGTCTTTGTGGAGGTGAGCCAGGCGCTGAGCCACACGTGCCACCGACCAGCCGCCCCCTGCGAATGCCCCCAGCCCCCGGCTAGCTTATCCGGCCTCCCGCCTGCCCCCACTCCCAATCCCCTCGCATGCCCCCACGCTCCTGCTCACTCCCCGCCCCCCCCCCAGGACCTGTCCCGGGACCAGGCCATGGCCACCTGCGCCGCTGCGGGCGGGGATGGGGGTGGGCTGGGGGCCGGGGCGCTGGCCTCTGCGGGCTCTGCCACGGAGGCGGCGCTCCTGGCGGGGCTGGTCACTCAGGTGCGCGAGCGCCGCTGAGGAGCAGGAGGGGGGAGCGGAAGCGCGTGGCCGCTGGGCGGAGCCCGTCCCTGGCGTAGTCCCCGCTTGCAGCCTCCCCGGCCTCCGGCTCTCCCGCCTGCGTTGACGCAATGGCGCGCAGCATCCGACCCCTCCCGTCTGCCCTCCCGGCCCTCCCGCCCTCCCCCCTCGCAGGCCATGCCCGCACGCTCCCAGTTCTGGCTGGGCCTGCGGGCGGCCGCCGACCCCGCCGGGGGCCCGGGGGCCTGGGCCTGGGCCTGGCAGGGCGCGGCCGCCGAGGCGGGGCCCGCGGCCTCCACCCCGCTGGGCGCCTACCGGGCCTGGGCGACAGGGGAGCCGGCCACAGGTGGGAACCCCTGTTGCGGGTCAGAGGGTGGCAGCAGCGCTGCTAGTGCTGCCCCTGCGAGCGGGCGTGACCCCCACCTGCCCCCTCCTCACCCCCCCTGTCGCCGCCAGGGCTGGCCTCGCTCCTCACGTGTGCGGCCGGGCAGCTGGCACCGGGGGAGGGCCCGGGCGGCTCGCCCTCGCTCCGCTGGCGCCCCGCGGCCTGCAGCGGCCCAGAGATGCCCTTTGTGTGCGAGCGTGAGCGGGGTGGGGTGGGGTGGGGCTACACGCCAGCGTGCGCTGCCCGAGAGCTGCCCCATCGCTTGTAACCCCCAGGCGCTTGGCAAGCCCATGCAGGCCAGAATGTCCCCTTACTTCCAACGCGCCCCGCCCCCCCGCAGTGCCCCTGGCCGTGCCGCTCCCCCCCGCCTCCTCCCTGGCGCTGCTTGGCCGAGGGGGGCTGCAGTACCTGGTGGCCAGCCCCGCGCAGATGCAGGTGGGGGAGGGGGGGGGGGATGACTTCTGGACGTATTGGAGAGCTTTGGGGGGGACGGGGAGGGGGGTCCGGTGGGGGCAAGCGAGGGTATGGAGGAGACGTTGCGGGCTTCCCGCGAACCTCGGAAACCAAGAGGATAGAGGCACTGGCTTTGGCAGTGCTCAAAGCTCCAAGGGCCCGCTGCGCCCTGTGGCTTTCCATACTTCCGCTCCTCCCGCCCCGATAGGTCTCTGCGGACGTGGCTGCCAGCAGCTGCGAGCAGGTGCGTGCGTGCGTGCGGGCGGGTGGGTGGGGTTCGCCTTGGCCGCCCACTGCACCACTGCACCAGCGACCAGCCTGTCATTGTGAGCGCTCAAGTACTCCCTCCCCCACCATCCCCTCACCAGCCCTTACGACCGGCTCCCCCCCCCCCGCAGCTGGGCGGCTGGCTGGCGGCCGTTGGCTCACCGCAGCTGCAGACGGCGCTAGCCATGGTGGGTGCGGGGAGGGTGGGTGCGCGTGCCGTGCGTGGGAAGGAAACCTGTAAGACCATTGGACCCCGCGAGGGGACCGCCGCCCACTGTCCCGGCACAGCCACGTGATCTGTACCTCGATGCTGAAGGCCCGCCACCTCCATCCCACCCCTCCCCCCCACCCCTCCCCTAACCCACCCACCCTCCCCCCCAGGCCGCCCTGGGCCTGGCCGAGGCGCAGGGGCTGGTGCGGGGCAACACCTCGGCGTGCGGAGGGGGCCGGGGGTCGCGGCTGCCGCTGCCCCAGGCGGCCGGGGGGGACCTGGTGCGGCTGTGGACCGGCATGCAGCTGCCGGCGGGTGAGGGGGGGGGGGGGCTGCAACCAGCCGCGCTGAGGGCATGACCGAGGGGCTGTGCCGAGGTGCAACTCTCTCTCTCTCTCTCAGCCGCTGTAGCGGCCCCAGCCAGGTCCCAGGCCTGCAGCCATCATGCGATCCGGACCTCCCTCACCGACGCCATCTGTTGTTGCCCTCTGGAACCCTTGCGGACACACGGCTTGCTTCCCCCTTGGGCCCCTCCCTCCCCCAGACGGCCCGCCCCGCTGGCCCGACGGCAGCCCCCTGACGCCCGAGCAGCTGCAGGCCTGGGACGCAGCGGCGGGGGGGTGGGGCGGGGCGGGGCTGCTCCGCCCGCCCCCCGCCCCCGCGCAGCCCCGGCGCCCCGCGGCCCTGCTGCCCCCCGCACCGGCGCCCCCACCCGCCGCGGGTCCCGGCTCCGCCCCCGGCGGCTGCGGGGCGCTGGCGCTGGGGCGCTGCAGCGACGGCCGGGCGCTGCTGGCGCTGCAGGGGGCGGCGTGCGAGGAGCAGCTGGGCTTCGTGTGCGCACGTGGGTGCTCCGAGAGGGGGGGGGGCGGGGCCGGCGGCTGCTGCGCCCTTGTGCTGCGCCTCTGCACCACACACAGGCCCGTGCTGAGGGGATGCGCTGGAGAATGAGAATGCCTGGTTGGGGCCTGCCCAACGCCCATCTCCCCCGCCCCCTCTCCCCCCAGGCCGGCCCCCCCCCGACCGCCTGCTCCCCCGCGGCGGCCACGACTTCCTGCTCTACGCCCACCGCTTCACGCAGGCGCAGGCGCGGGCGGTGTGCGGGGCGGCGGGCGCGGCGCTGCTGTCCCTGGCGGACGCGGGGGAGCAGGCCTGGCTGCTGGGGGCGCTGGGGGCGCTGCTGGGGGAGGGGGAGGGGGCGGGGGCCGAGGGGGGCGGCGCTGCGTTCGCTGTGCTGCTGGGGCTGGACAACGGCCGCTTCGTGGACGAGTTCAGGTGCGGCCTGCGTGGGCGCCCCTGCACCCGGGCTGTCGCCACGCGTGTGCGCGTGCTGGGGAGAAGGCGGGCGGGAGACTGGGCATTTCCTATGTACAGCCAACGTCGGGCATGTCTGCCTTCCCTTGTTCCCCGTGTTCCTCGGGGGCTCAGGTGGCTGGACGGCAGCCCCTTCGTCTTCCAGGCCTGGGTGGGTGCGGGCCTGCCGGGTGTGCCCCCCTGTTGCTACGAACAGAGGGATGCGTTGCACCGCTCCCGCCCGTCCGGAGGCCCTGCGGACGTGCCCCCCTGCAGCGCCTGCAGAGGGCTCCAACGGCAGGCGCTGCATCCAGACACACCCGCCCCCCCCCCCCCTGTGCTCAGGCGCCCGGGCAGCCCAAGCTCCCCTCTCAGGGCCCCGGCGGCGCCTCGCCCTCCTCCCCCTCCTCCCCCTCCTCCCTGTGTGTCAGCCTGGACTCGGTCACACAGACCTGGGCGGTGGGTGACTGGGGTAGGACAAGGAGGGAGCGTTGGGGAACCAGATCAGTCCTCCGGCTGACGAGCCCTGCTCGGCTGTGCCCCTTTCGATCAACTCCCTCTCCCCTCTGACGCCCCCCACCCCACCCCACCTCATCCCACCCCAACCCCAGGCGGATGACTGCGAGGCGGAGCGCGTGTTCGTGTGCAAGCGCCCCACCGCAGCTGCGCCCCCGCCCCTGGCCCGCCGCCCGGCCGCCCCCAGCCAGCCCCCCGAGGCCGCCCCCGCCCCGCCCCCGCCGCCCCCCCGCTGGGGCAGGCCGCCGCCGCGGCTGTCTCCCCCCCGCCCGCCACCCGTGGAGCCCCCTCCGCCTCTGCTCTCCCCTCCCCCCTCCTTGCCGCCGCCTCCCTCCCCCAGCCCTCCCCAGGCAGAGGGGGACCTGGCCGCCGACCTGGAGGGGCCCGAGGGGGGGCCGCTGCTCGCCGCCACGCCCCTGTGGCCCTCGGGGGGAGGGCCCCAGCCCCCGCCCCGCCAGCGCCACGCGGCCTCGCCCCTACTGCCCTGGCCCCCAGCGCCCCCCTCGGGGCCTGGGTCGGGGTCGGGGACGGAGGCCGTGCGGGCCGCGGGGTGGGTGATGGCGGTGTTCGGGGGCAGCGGTGCGGTGGACCCCGGGGAGGCCTCGGGGCTGCTGGGGGACGCGTGGCTGCTGAGGCACCGGGCCGAGGGGGCCGCGGCGGGGACCAGGTGAGCAGGGGCTGGGGGCGGGGGCGGGGGCGGGGGGTGGAGGCGGGTGTGTGGGGGCAGGGGGTGGGGGTGGGGGGGCTGCATGAGGGTAAGCCGTGCCCCAGCAAGCAGCGCACCTCGCGTGCAGTGACCGATGCGTCTGTGCCAACTCCCCCCCTGCAGGTGGCTGCCCCTGCGCACGCTGGGCTGCGGCCCGGGCCCCCGCCTGGACGCCGCCCTGGCGCTTGCGGGGTCGCGGCTGCTGCTGACGGGGGGGCTGGCGCGGGGCGGGGCGCCCCCGGGCTGGCGGGCTGCGGGGGGCGTGTGGGCGCTGGAGCTGGGGCCCGCGCTGGAGGCCCTGGCGGCCGCGGAGGAGGAGGCAGAGGCAGAGGCGGGGGAGGTGGAGGGGGCATTGGAGGCCCTGGAGCTGCCGCTGCTGACGTGGCGCAGGCTGGACGGAGGCGAGGGGGAGGTCGGCGGGGAGGCGCCGCTCGGTCCCGAGCTGCTGCCGCCGCCCTCCCTGGCGCGGGCCTCGGGAGCTCTGGGCGGCTCCGCGGCCCTCCTCCTGCCGCCAGTGGACGCGCCGCGGCTGGTGTTCGGGGAGGGGCAGGTGGGAGGGGGGGGGCAGGTGGGAGGGGGTGCAGGGGGGGGGGGGGCAGGGGATGCACAAGAGAGTGCACAGGCTGGCACAGGGGGGCGGAAGCCAGTTGTAGGTGCTTCGCAAGAGCCGGGTGGCACGCGCCTGCCCCTCCACTGCCTCTTTCCTTCCTCCCTCCGCTCCTGGCCCCCGGCCCCAGGCGCTGCGGGTGTGGAGCCTGGAGCCCGCCCTGGCCCCCGCAGACTCCGGCGGCAGTGGTGATGCGGCGGAGGGTGCGGTGCTGGACGGCTCCCTGGGCGCAGGCGGGGGCGGGGGTGGGGTGCTACTGCTGCCGCCCCGCTGTAGCCCCCCCGCGGGGCCGGAGGGGCTGCTCGTGTCCCGCCCCGGCCTCACCCTCCGCGCCTCAGCCACCGCCCCGCAGCAACCAGGATCCAGCGCCCCGCCGCAGCAGGAGGGGCAGGGCTGGGGCAGGCGCCGGGGCTTGGGCGAGCAGCCGGCGGCTGCCGTGCCGGCCCCCGGGGCTCTGCGCGAGTGGCTGGCTGCGGGGCCGGGCCGTGCGGTGATGGACTGCCGGGGGGGCCCCAGGGCCCTCACCGTAGCGGCACCGGGGGTGGAGCTGCGCGGGCTGGTGGGTGGGCGGGCTTGCGATTGGGGGAGGAAAGAGAGGATGCTGCTGGTGCGAACAATGTGGGGGCAGAGCCTCAGCACTGGGCCGGCTGCTGTGACAAGCCTTGAGACCGCACCTCGCCCCCATCCCCGTCACCCCCCCGCCCACCCACCCCAGGCCTTTGTCAACTGCTCCGAGGCGGCAGTGGCACTGGACATCCCCGCACCCCTCGGGGCGGGGGCTGCGCCGCTGCTGGTGGCGGACTGCTGGTTCGAGGGCAACGCGGGTGGGGCCAGGGTGGGGGGGGCCCAGGGTGGTGACTGTGTGGGTGGCTGCCCTACGCGGGGGCCCCGCATTCCACTGACGACGTGCACTCCCACCCCCTACCTGGATGCCCGCAGGCGCCGCCCTGTCTCTGGTCCGGGGGGAGGCGGTGGTGGAGCGGAGCGTGTTTGTGCGCAACCGGGGCGCTGCGCTGCGGGTGGGCGGCGGCGGGGCGCTGCGGCTGCTGTCGCTCAGCCTGATGGCGGGCAACGCCAACCCGGGGTAAGGAGCGGCGCGGGGGGGGGGGTGAGGGGCGCATGCGAGGCTGGCCTGCGTTCACCCCGGTGCCAGATCGTGCTTGGTACTACGACCTATGTTCCTGTGTGCAGGGGCGACGGCGCTGCGCTGGTGGTGTCCCCCGGCGGCGCCCTGGTGGTCCTGCACCGGGTGGCCTTCGCCGGCAACTACGCAGCCCGGGGCCCGGCGCTGCACCTGGCTGGCGGGGGGCCCTCTCCTCCCACATCCTCGCCCTCCCCAGCCCCCCCGAGCCCCCCCACCGCCTGGCGCTGCTCCTTCGCCGCCAACACGGCGGCCTGGGGCGGGGCGGTGGCGCTGGGGCCCTCGGCCGGTGAGCCCGGGAGACCGCCTGCTTGGCCGTGCTGTGCCCGCATTGATAGCGATGCCTGAGCTGCGTCCGTGCATTCCAGAGCAAGTATGGCCCAGCTTGCGCTCCCCTTCACCCCTCCCCCCTCTGCCTCCAGGCCTGGCGCTGTGGGAGTCGGACCTGTCGGGCAACAGCGCGGGGCAGGCGGGCGGCGCCCTGGGCTGCGACCGCTGCGGCCCCCTGCTGCTGGCGGCCTGCAGGCTGGGCTGGAACACGGCCAGCGGTGCAGGCGGCGGCGGCGGAGCAGTGGCGCTGGAGCAGCCCGCGGCGGCCGTGGTGCTGGCGGGCTGCAGCCTGGAGGCCAACACCGCCCGGGCAGCCCTGGCACCGGCGGCAGCGGCAGCGGCAGCGGCAGCGGCAGCGGGTGGGGCGCTGCTCCTCCGGCTCGCGCCAGCCCCGCCGCAGCAAGGCCCGGCCGCTGCCGGCGGCAACGCTAGCGCTGCCTCCGTGCTCCTGGTGGGCTGCCGGCTGCAAAGCAACAAAGCCCAGGGCGCGGGGGGCGCCATGCACGTGGGCAGGGGCGGCGGCGGAGCGGCCCCCGGTGGAGCCCTCTACCCACCCCCGTCCACCCCTGAGGTGGCGCTGCTGGGAGTGGAGCTGAGCGGTAACGCGGGGGCGCCGGGGGGCGGGCTGCACTGGGCCGCAGGGGCGCCCCTGCCCCTGGTGGGCTGCGGCCCCGCGCCCCCCGAGCTCTCGGCCGAGGGAGCGGCCCTGCAGCCCTGGATGCAGCGGGCGGCGGGGGCCGCAGGGCCGGGGCGCTGGGACCCCCTGGACGCGGGCGCCGCTGCGGAGGCGGCCGCCGCCCTGCTGCTGCGCGCCTCGCAGGCAGTGGCGGAGGCGGGGGCGGGGGCGGGGGCGCAGGCCGCCACCCCCGGGCGCAGCCCGGAGCGCCTGCCCCTGTGCGCCGCATGGGCCGCCGGCAACCGCGCGGACGCGGGGGCCGGCGGAGCATGCGGCCTGGACACCGTTGGTGGCGGCCCCATTGCCGCCGTCAGCGGTGAGGGCGCCCCCGCCTCCGACCTGCTGCTGTCCCCCGCCGTCATCCACTTGGCGCCCGGGCAGGGGGGAGCTGCCGGGGCGGCAGGTGCGGCCCCCGCTGTGCTGCTGCGCCGGGACGCGCTAGGGCAACTGCTGTCGGGCCCACCTGGGACCCAGTGGAGCCCCTCGGCGCCCGAGCCAGACCCTCGGCTTTTTGCCCTCTGGCGCTCGGCTCAGGGCGGCCTGGCAAGCGAAGGCACTGCGGCGCCCGCTGGAGGCTGGGTGCTGAACTCGCTGCTAGCAAGCGGCGGCAGCGGCAATGGCAGCCGCTGCGGCGGCGGTGTCGCGGGGCCGCTACAGCTGCTGGGGGGACTGGGGGCGGCGCTGGGGGCGGCGGGCAGCAGGGTATCCACTGGCCCCTCCCCAATCGGCTCCGGAGCGGTCGCCACCGCCGAGGCTCCGGCCAACACCACCTGGGCGCTGCTGGGCCCGGCAGCCGCTGCCGGCTCCTGCGGGTCGCCGTGTGCCGCTGCCCGGCCGCTAGCCACCCTGACCGTGGTGGCGGAGGGGCTCAGCAGCTCAGACCCCGCCGCCGCCGCCTGTGCGCAGCCGGGCGCGTGCCCCCCCGCCGGCAGTGCCGCTGCGTGGGCGCTGGCGGCGGCGGAGCAGCTGGCGCTGGAGGCGCGGCGGCGGCAGCAGGGCAGCGCCCAGCCGCTCACCGCCCCCGGCCCCGCCTCCGCGCTGGCCTCCCTAGACCGCCTGATGCAGCACACAGCACTGTGTGCCGCCGCAGCGCCGCAGGCCGCCGCCGCCTGCGCCCAGCCCTGCGTGCCGCCCGCTGCAGGCCCCACCATGTACGGCACCTGTGTGGCCTGCCCCCTGGGCGGCGGCAGCGGCTCCCGGGCCCTGGCGGGCCTGCTGTGGGCCCTCACACTGGCGGCCACGGGGGCGGCGGCGCTGGCCATGGCGGCCGCGGGGGTGCTGGGGGGGCAGGCGGTGGTGCGCGCCTGGCGGGGCCGGGCCACTCCTCTGGCGCCCCTGCCCCCCCACCTAGGACTGAGCGCCGCAGACCTGGGCTGGGGCGCATCCGCCAAGCGCCCCCGCCCCAGCGGCGGCGCCAACGGGGGTATGGGGCATGAGCAGACGGGCAGCGGAAGCAGCGGCACCAGCCGGGGTGACGCGAGCGAGAGCGGCGGGAGGGGCCTTGTCAGGGGCAGCAGTAGCGGCAACGACGAGGACAGTGGCGCAGAGGCTGGCAACGCGGAGTACAGCCGGACGGCCCACGGCCTCTACACCCGCCCGGCCCAGCTGTCGAGCAGTGGGTCCCGCAGTCCCAGCAACGGGGGGAGCAGCCCGTCACAGCACGGCCCGAACGGGGCTACTGCCTTCGCCGACCTGCCGGGCCCGCAGCCGGCTGACGGCCCCGGCAGCAGCGGCCCCAGCGAGCGCTGCAGCCACGGAGCTGCACAGCCCGACCAGGCGGGGGGGCAAGAGTCGGGGTCCGCCCTGCCACCTACGCCCCCGCCGCCGCCGCTGCCCCCGCCTCCCGGCCCTTCGCCCCCGGCACCCTGGACCGCCACCGATGGGCACCACTCAACCCAGCCCCCGACAGACCCCGGCGCCGCTCTTGAGCTCAGCGCCAGTGGCCGCGAGGCGGGTGGCAGCAGCGGCGCAGACGCTGCGGCAGGCAGCCGGCCGCCTCCTCCCGCGGTGCAGCGCGGCCGGGGGTCCAGTGGCTCCGCCTCTGGCGACGGGCGGCCGGGCTCTTCACCCCAGGCTCAGTCGCAGCACGGCTCTGCGCCGGGCGGTGGCTCCAAGACGCTCGAGTGGGTGGCCCGGCACGTGACCGCCCCCGGGCTCGAGCCCGGCAGCTCGGGATCGTCGCGTGCATCCACTGCCGGGGCACGAGCGGGGCGTGCCCAGGGCGGGGACGGGCCGGCCACCGCTCTAACGGTCCCAGGCCCCACCCCAGACCCGGCACCGCTGCCGGCACCGGCCGCCCTCCAACCCCTTGGCTCTCCACTGAGAGCCACGAGCGCCCGGGCCGAGGGCGGCGGCGCCTTCGCCTCCATCACGCCCTCCCCCACCCGCACCCCCACTGCCAGTGCCAGTGCCAGTGCCAGTGCCAGTGCCAGTGCCAGTGCCAGTGCCAGTGCCATCAGCGTCCACGGCCTGAGGCAGGACCAGGCCCCGCCCCTGCCGGGCCCCGGCAGCGGCTCTGCCAAGGCGGTGGCGGCAGTGGCGGCGCTGGGGTCGGCCGGGGAGGATGAGCGAGCGCCGGGAGGGGGCAGTGTTAGCGGCAGCGGCAGCGGCAGTGGGCGGGCGCTGCCTGCGGGCGGCGGTCGGCGCTACCCCCTGCGGCCGCTGCTGCTGCACTGCTGCGTGCTGGGGCTGCTGGGGCGCATGCGGGGCGCGGGGAGGGGGCCGGCGGAGCTGCGGGGCATGCTGCAGGTGGGGGCGGGGGGATGGGGCCTTGGACCGCGGGGCGGAGTGGGGAACGCACCCGACTGCCGCATGAGAGTGTCAGCGCCCAGGGTTATTGAGGGCTCCGGTGTGTAGCTGCGGCCGAGAGTCCGCTTGCAAGCGCAGCCCCACCTTTCCAACCCCCTACCCTCCTCCCCCTACCCCACAGGTCCTGGGCCTGTTTGGAGGCGTGGACCTGCTCGGGGGCGGCCTCGTGTCCCCCGCCTGCGCCCTGGACCCGCCCACGCGCCCCGGCCCGGGGGGCTGGGGGCAGGCGGTGGACGCCAGCGACCTGGCGGCGCGGATGCTGCTGTGGGGCTGGGCGGTGGCGGGTGAGCGCGTGTGCTGTTTAAGCGTCAAGTGCGTGAGAGCTTCGCCTTCCTGCATTGCTGACACGAGGGTGCCCCACCCCCCGCCCCCCACCCCAAACCCGCAGCGCTCCTGCTGGCCACCGCGGCGCTGTTCGCTGCGGTGCTGGCGGCCGCCGGCCCGGGCCGGCGCATGTGGCCCCCGGGGCTACGCGGTCGCTGGCGGCCCGTGTGCACCCTGGCTCTGGCGGGGCTGCTGGCGGCGCTGCAGGTGGTGTGGCCCTTCCTGGCGCTGCAGGCGCTGTCGCTGCTGCTGCCCTGCCTGCCGCGGACCCGCGCGACGCAGAAGCAGCCCGCCGCTGCCTGGGCCCCGCTGCTGAGGCTGCTGCCGCTGGCGCTGCAGCGGTCAGTCCTCAGCGATGGCTGGTCAGCTGATGGCAACGGGGCCGGGGCGGGCGCCAGCATGGTCCGCGTGGTCCCCGGCCTGGGCTGGAGCGGGTGGCCGGCTCGGGGGCTGCTGCAGGCGGCGTTCGGGGTGCCCGGGGCGGTGCTGGGGCTGGGGCTGCTGCCGGCGCTGCACCTGGCGCTGGCGGCGCTGCTGCGGAGGGTGGACGCACGGGCGGCGGCGCTGGCGGAGGCGGCAGCGGGCGGCGACGGCGACGGCGACGACGGCGGTGGCGTGGAGCGGGCGGGTGCACCACTGGCGGGCGGCTCGGCGGCGGCCAAAAGGAAGCTGCGGGGCGGCCCGCCGCGGCCTCCGCTGCTGCTGCTGCTGTGCGGCGGCCTGGTGCAGTCGCCGCTGCCCGAGCTGCTGGACTGGGGGGTGCGGCTGGCGCTGGCCGTGGTGGTGGCGCTGTGGCGGCCGTGCGATGCGGGGGCGGGGGCGGGGGCGGCGGCGCAGCAGCTGGGCGCGGCGCTGCTGGCGCTGGCGGCGGTGGCGCTGGTGGCGGCGGTGGCGGAGCAGGCGCGGCAGGAGCTGGACGCGGACGCGGGGTGGCAGGCGGTCGTGCTGCTGCTGGGGAGCTGCACGGCGGCGGCGCTGGCGCTCATGGAGGCGCTTGGGGGGGCGGGGGGGGCGGAGGGGGAGGGGGAGGGGTCCAATGCGGGGGCGGTGCGGGGCCTGGGCCTAGCGCTGGTGGTGGTGCACGCGCTGTTCATGGCGCTGGCGGGGCTAGGCATTGTGAGCGTGGCACGGGCGGGGCCTCAGGGGGACCTGGGCGAGTGAGCTTGGGGTACAAGCACTTGCTGGATGGGGAGTGGTGTGGGCAATGGCGTGGGACTGAGGGTCATCACTTGTCAAACGATGCTACGAGTGCGCTTGGCGTGGCCCAGCACACACGGGTACCGTATAGTTGGACAAGGCTAGGGGACCAGACGCGAAGACCCCACGCGCGGACGGGTCCGTGAGCTACACGATCTCATGCCAGGCTCATGCAGAGACATGCTTGTCGGGCCAATCGGCAAAGCAGAGTTCACGTGCTCGGTCTGCAGGGCCCGACACGCACGACTTATCCCTGATCCTTCTAGGGCATTGCGTTCCATTTCATTCTGCCCTGCAGAGATACAGTCATTCGCCCCCCGGCCCGTGGGCCAGCCTGCTAGACGTAACCAGCACAGCTCTACGTCATCGACAGCAACAGCAACAGCATGCCGGTTACTCTAGCGTAGCCGTTCTCAGCCGCATCGCCGACTACATCTACCGCGCATACCGCTCCGTGTAGTGCTAGATAGTCCTGTTGCTTGTGCACTGCATGCAGGCTATGCCCTCCGCCCCCCGGCCCGTCATCACCCCCTCCGTCGAGGACGCTGCTGCTGCGGGGCGTTGGGAAAGGTCTGCACGAGACACGTGTGTTTCTACTTCAGCTCCAGAATCAGGGGCCGAGCTGAGTGGTCTGTTACTCGCCGCAGGAGGGCAAGGTTGACCCATCCATGCCTTACAAATCCGGTGCTCACGACTGGACGTCCTACCGATCCGCTCACACTCCTAGCAACAGTACTGAGAAATAGAATTTGGTTGGCTCATGAAGCAACTCTCTCTCCCCTTGCCCTGCAACGCTAGTAACACTCGCCCTCGCCTCGAGAATGTAAGGCATGCCCTCTCTCTCCCCAGCGCGGCCGGCGACCCGGCTCCAGCCAAGGGTTGGGTTCCAAATTATGCTGGGTGGGGCTCAAGGGTTGGCGGAGCAGCTCGAGCCGTCAGGCTAGCTCTCACCGCTCCGCGCCTTCGAGCCAATCCCCAAGTCAATAGCGGCATCTAAATGTGGGCGAAGCGCCCCCTCGGCCTCAACAGCGGCCGGAGACCACAGCACAGATGAAAACGAATGCACGGCGGCACCGCCCAAATAGATCCACTGCAAGCAGCCACCCCGCGGCTCCCTACGATACACCGCCTGTCTGGCAGCACAAGCGGGGGCTGCGACACACTCCGATTCCCTGCCTCCCCGACCCCAACAAGGCCCTGCGAGGGCTCAACACCCCCTACACCCCAAACATCCGAACGCACTTTGGCACTGTACCCCCGACCTCAAAGGAAGCAAGGCCCCGCAACAACAGCACACGGGGCCCGCCCATCCGCCAACTCTGCACATCCCCGGCTTGAAAGGCTCTCTTCAGCGGGATGCTCGTACGCCGATTCAGGCGGTACGGGGTCGCAAAATGTGGACCGCTGCCCAGGGCTATCAATCCCCGGGCGGCAACGGCCACACCCCGCACCCGCCTGAACCGCTTGTTGCGCAACGCACACCACCGCACGTTGGTCCGGCCCGATCCGCGATCCGATGCGCTACCGGGAGCGGTCCCTCCCATAAACCGAAGCATATACGACTGAGGCTTTGAGGGGACAGAAGCCCCGCCAGAAACCACGCCCATGCCTCTTGGGGAGGTTATCCAAAACTAAGGGCCGGGATGGCCGCCGGCGCTCAATAAAGCCAACTTGGCCGAGCGGCCACCGCCCAATGCCCGACAGCATTACCCGTCCGTAACGAGGGTCCGCACACGCATCGCTGCCCTGAGACCTTTCTGGCTCCGGGCAGCACACATACTCTTGCTCACAACACGATCTACCGTACGACGCACAGACCCCCGGCTGCCGGCGTGCCCTGCCCCCTTCCACCTGAACGTGCGGAAGGGAAACGCGGGCCGCGGCGGCCCAGCATGCGAGGGGCGCGATGCCTTCTGATAGCGACAACGGGTTCTTGACGAGTCGCCAGGTCACCACAGTGAAACAATAGGGTTAAAGGTTGAGGAAAAGTGATATTTGCAGCAGCACAGCGGCAGCGCAAGGGGCTCGAATGCTGGCTTGCCCCGACTCCCGACTGGGAGCGGGCTACAAGCCGCGCACTACTCGAGGATAGATACTAACGAGGGGAGGGCCGGAGGCTGCCTCGGCGCCACAACCCCTAATACGCGGCGGCGGGCGGCACCGCGGCGGCAATGGGGCCGGCCATGCCGCAGCTGGCGCCCCCCGCGGGCGCGTAGAAGCGGAAGCTGGCGTGGAAGTGCGGCTTGGAGCGGTGCGGGTCGCACGCAGTGGCAGGCGCAGCGCCGCCGTTCGAGCCCGCCGGAGCGCCCGCGGCCAGGCCGAGGCCGTGGCCGCGCGACGAGGGACCCTCAGGCCCCAGGCACGCTGCGGCAACCGCCGCCGCAGCGCTGATGGTCCGGCACAGGCCCCCGCCGGGTGCGGGCGTGACGCCGGTGATGTGGGTGGGCACGAGCCCGGGCGTGTCGAACATGTCGCCGCCCGAGGGCAGCGTGGCCGCGGGCGCCAGGCCCAGCGCGCCCTGCAGCCGCACCACTCCGCCCGGCTGGAAGGCCAGGGCGCCCGGGGGCACCGCGGCGCCCAGCGGCGGCGGGAGGGCGGCGACGGGAGGGGCGGTGACACCCAGGGCGTTGAGCAGCTGTCTGCAGCCCTCCGCCGCATCCTCATCCCGTGTCGTGGCATGCAGGCGCTGCAGCAGCGGCACCGCGCCCCAGCCCCGCAGCGAGCGCACCACCTGCGCGCGGTAGGCGGCCAGGCGGCCCAGCATGTACAGCACGCCCTGCAGCGGGGGAAGGAGGGAGGGGAGGGATAAGGAACACGATATGCGTCAGCCCCTGTGGCCAAGACTTTAGAAGCACAACACATTGAGAAATTCGTAAAATTAAACCTGCGAGAGCTCCCCCTACCACCGCCCCTATGCCCGCCCTCCTCGCTCACCAGCGTCACCACCACGCAGTGCCCCGCCTGCAGCACCCGCAGCATGGCCAGCAGCGCCGTGTCCTGGCACAGCTTGTCGCGGGACAGGCCGCCCTCGCTCAGCGCGCTCAGCACGCACGAGGCTGACTGGCTAATGGCGCAGCGCTTGTGGTTGAGCAGGTGCAGCAGGGGCGGGATGCAGCCTGGGGAGCGGGGGCATGAGAGGGCGGGGTGAGGAGGAGTTGTGCGGGCTGGACGGCTGTAGGCGGCCTTGGCGGCCTCCAGGGCCCAACTAGGGCCCAAAGCGCGACGCGACCATCCGATTTCTATCATACGCGAGCAAGTCTTTGCGGCAAAATCGAAGTAGGTTTGCAGCTGTGGCAGCTGCGATGTCGATGCCCATGTTGCGAAGTGTTAGGAAACGAGGAAACCGTAAGCAAGCGGAAAGCCCGGCGAGACTCCGAAGGTTGCGATGTGTGTCGCGATGCCTTACGCAGACTGCTATTCATTCCACGGCTAGTACCCGGCTAGTACAATGACTATTGCCCATTTTACCCCCTCTCACCAGAAGCAAAGAACATGTTATGGAAGGTATCCAGCTCGCTGAGGTTGACCAGCACCGCCAGCGCCGCCTCCACCACGTCTACGTCGGCGCAGTGCGTGAGCAGCGGTACCAGCCGGAACACGGCATTGTGCCAGTGGTGCGCCGAGCTGCCCCCGCCCAGGCCCCCGCCCCCGCCCCCGCTGACGCTGGAGCCGCTGCCCACGCCCATGGCGCCCATGCCCGAGGCGCTGGTGAGCAGCTTGAGCGCCTTGAGCAGCACGGGGCGGTCGAACGAGGGGTGCAGCAGCTCCGCCACCACCGTCAGCAGAGCAGGCTCCAGCAGCACCAGCTGGCTGTGGCCGTGGTGCCCGCGGCCGTGGTGGTGGTGGTGGTGGTGCGGGGGGTGCCGGTGCTGGCCGTGGTGGCGGCCGTGCGGGTGCGGGTGGGCGGCGTCGCCGTGCGCGTGCGTGTGGTCGTGGTCGCCCGGCTCGCAGCAGGGCATGCCGCAGCTGCCCTTGCCCTCCTGCCCGGCCCAGCTCGCCAGCGAGCTCGTGGAGCCGTGCGGCGGCGCCTGGCCCACGGCGAAGGCCAGCAGGCGGCAGGTGCGCAGCGCCTCCACGATCACGGGCGCCGAGTGGCGGCTGCTGAGCATCGACATGAGCGCGCCCTTGTTGGGGTGCTGCCAAAGCGTGAGCTTGTCGGCGGCCGAGTGGCGGCACAGCGCCTGCAGCACCTCGAGCGCCGAGAAGAGCACGGCGGGCTCCGTGGCGCGGCGCAGCACGTCCAGCACCCCGTCCAGCGCCCGCAGCTCCAGGCAGGCACGCCGATTCTGGCGGTCCAGCAGCAGGAACGACAGCGTGTCCAGCTGCCGCACCATACGCCCCGTGTCCTGCTCGCCAGAGAGCATGGTCAGCAGCGGCAGGAGCGCGCCGGAGTTCCTGGCAGGAAGGCGCGGAAGGAAAGCGCGGGTCAGCAAAGACGAGGCCAGGAGCACGCACAGGACCGTCAAGCTCTTTGTTCTGCATTGCGAACTAGGGTTTGCCGGCATGCACATCATCCCAATACGTCGCGAGAGTCTCCGCAGTCGTAGCACGTCTTCAGCCCGCGAGCTCACCGGCAGGCAGCGCTCTTCAACACCGGGGCGTCCACAACGGCAGGGCACCCGGCAAACATCTCCGTAGCCTCCGCCAGGATTTGCTTGCAGAGGGTGATGCGCCGTGTGGCACGCTGCGAGGCAGAGGCCGCGGGTAGGTGCCGAAAAGCCGGGTGTTGCGGGGACACACGAAGCGCCGCGAGCCAAGCCAGTGAGACAATCCGGTAGATATTGCATTGAATTGACACTTGGGCGCCACAGAAGGCGCAGAACCAGGCCCGTTCCCGCATGCGGGCATAATCCACTTTTCGCGCTTTCACCGGCTTACCGGTTGGTCGGCCTCCTCGTCATCAAAGCTAGAGGAGGCATCGGTTGTGACGTCGCCGTTACAATCTGAGGAACCACTCCCTCCCACGATGGAGCGGCTTTGTGTGCGAGCCAGAGGCGCGCAAGCGGCCCAGGTTGTGAGCGTCCAGGACGGCTCCCGCCTCAGCAGCGGGCCACCGTCAGGCTGGAGCAGCTGCTCGAGCATCAGGCTGCGGCTTAGCGTATATGCACAGGCATCGAACCTGCAGGGTCAGGACACAACCACCCTTTTCAAGGCCACTGGCAAAGAGACAAGCATCGGGGCTGCAGCGACAAGGGGCTGCGGAGCTCGGCAGCCACGCCCGGGGCTGCGGCCCACTGGCCTGCCGCCTTGCAAGCCCGGCTGAAGCGTGAAGCCCGCGGGGCGCCTGTTGCCGCCAAGGCCTCCCAGCAGCTCCCGGCCCGCACCTGGGGCGCCTGCGCAGCTCCTGGACTCAACGCGGGGCGTGGTGGGGCTCCGGGTGCTTGGCGAGGCTGCGTTCAGACGTGGCAATCGCAGTCCTGGTGCAATTGTCTTGGAAAGTGGAGCAGTGGAGCCGGTCTTTGGCTGCTGTGGTATCTTGTGGAAAGCGCTTTCTGCGTGTGCGCTGCGGAGTGGGCCGGGGTGGAGCCTCTGCGCGCGCGGCTGGCGTACGACCGGGCTTGCTCTGGGGTCTGGTCGAAAAAGCGGCCGCTGGCTCTGGGCCCCCGACCGCAGGGCCCTGCGCGTAGGCGGCAACAAAGGCTACCGCCTGGGCTGAGCGGGCGCCGCTGCGGGGCCCGGCCACAGGCGCTGACCTGGCCGCTTGGCAGCCCAACACGCGTACTAAGCCTGAAAGCGAGGATACGCCCAGGACATCCCTATTACGCGTGAGCTTAACACGCGGAAGCAATGGAGGATTGTAGGCTTGTCGCGCAAACGGGGCCCCACTTGCAGGCCCAAAACGCGTGACGAGCAGAGTGCCGCGTTGACGGCACAGCTTCCAAACGCGTGAGCCCTGACATAAGCAGCAGTTCCTTGAGGCCAAGGCTGCCACAAATTCCTGAACACCGTCAGGGCCCCTGCGCGGCGTGCTGAGGGCTCAGCGCCGGGTTCCGGAAGCACGACTGCCCCTGTCGCAAGTGTGGCAAGGCTTGCCACCCGCGACGCCCCCCCGCAGTCCCCTGAAGCTTGCCCTGTACTCCGTTATGCGGACGGGCGGAAGCAGGGGCAGAGGCACAGCAAAGCAGGCCTAAGCAGGGAGCGCGAAAGAGAATACACCGCCTGATGGGGGTTTGCTATGGCACGCTCGGCTCTTGGCCCCCAGTCACCTCACGGCCGTGGCAAAGCATCAAGTTGAAGGAGTTGTGCGTGGGGGCGAGGTCAGGGCAGCCCAACTGAGGGAAGGTCAAGCACTGGTCCTTGGACGTCAGGGCAGGGGCCAGGGGGTCAGGGCAGGGGGTCGTCCGCAATGCGCTTTGCCGTCAACTGAAGCCCAATGCACGCCCGTGCAGACCGAGCGACTTGTAGCAGCAGAAGACGGTCATCACCTGGCACAACAGCAGGGGGAATGCAGACCAGCTTTGCGACATGACGCATGGGAAGACTTCTGGGTCCTGGCAAAGTCGGTCTGTCACTCTGATCATACTTGCGGGGATCAGCCCTACAGCGCTCTCATGTAGAGCTGACTGGCTCTAAGGCCACTCCGTCAGCACAGAATTACCCCGGAAGCTCACGCTTGTCTTGGCAAGGAGCGATGGTGCCTGGACAAGCGGGAACAGCAGCTTCCGGGGGAGGCGCATAGGAGGCGGAGGCGCCGGGTTGGAGTCGGGCAGAATGGCGGGCGGTGCTCGTAAGCGAGGTGGGATTGCGCACGCACGCGGGGGTTGGCTTGCACACAGATAGTAAATTGAAGATTGGCTAAGTTGTAGTGAGTAGAGCTTGCCAACCTGCACTGGCAAGTCGACTTGGCGACATGCATGTGATGAGGTCGTTGGCTTCAGCGCTGCTGCTCGCGATCTCACAAGTGCTTGTAGCCTCTGCGGCCCAGAAAGCCAGCACCAGAACGGCAGTCTATGACGGTGCATATGGCGTGGACTCAGTCCACAACCTCTCCGAGTGGCGCAGCTCGCTCTTCATGCGACTAGAGAGGGTACGCAACATACTGACACAGATAGAGCAGGAAGCGACAGGTGCTACTGCACTGATCCGAGCCCGGTTGGCAACCACGTGCCTTGGCGCTACCTGCCCCCCCCCCTCCCCTCGCGCTCCTCACGCAAGCTCCCCCCCCCCACCAAAACTGACCAAGCCACCGAGCCGCGCCCGACGGTTTGCGCTAACCGTCAGTGCCGTTCGCGACCTCGCGGTGATATGCCCCCACACCTTCCCCCGCGCTCCCTCTTGTGTCCCTGCGTGCCGGGACCATGTGCCCTGCTCGTGTGCAGTTCCTGCAGGCCAACCCCGACTACCAGGTCCACCACCAGGGCTCGGGCCACGAGGAGTCGGCCAAGCAGGAGCTGGCCGTTGGGCATGGCCACTACCAGCTCTTCGAGCCCTTCATCAGGTCGGCAGGGACCTCTAGCAGCAGCTGGACCAGCGTGTCCTCAAATGAGTCGCCAGGCAGGATGGGTACAGATCGGAGGCCCCTCGCAGCCACCAGGCGCTGGGCGCCGGCCCTCTGCGCACACACCTGCCCTCACCTGCGCCCATCCGGCCACCTCCACCCCACCCCGCCCACGCCCCCCTGGCGCCCGCAGCTGCCCGCCCGGCAAGCCCCTGCGCCGCGTGGGCAGGAAGGGCGACGGCGGCAAGTGGCTGTGCGGCATGGAGACCATGCAGGCTCCGTGCAGTGTCATATCACTGGGCTCGCGGAACGACTACACGTGAGCCCGGAGGGCGGGGGGGGGGGGCCTGGCGCCGTAGGGGATGCCACGGGGCTGTGCTCCGGGCCCTGGTGGGCTGGGCCCAGGGCGTACCGGTAGTGGCGGGGCGCACGAGGGCTGCCGGCGTGCACCCTACACGCCTACAGGGCCTGGCCGGGAGGCTGCGCGAGGGCGCCCCAATACACTTGCTCCCCCCCCCTCCTCCGTGTCCCGCCCCTCACCGCCGCAGCTTCGAGGAGGCAGTGCTGGAGGTGGGCGGCGCAGCGGGGGCACGGGGGCGACGTGGTCTGTGTTCCGGGGCCTGGGGTCTCGGGCCTGAGGGGCGCGGGGGCCCGCATCAGCGCTCGGACCACGCCAGCACCGCCATGCCCGAGCGCACGGGGCCTGAACGGAGCCATGCAGGCCCAAGCGAGCGCCCGACATGGCCCCGCCCTCCACCGCCCCACCCGCCCCGCCCCCAGGAGACCCAGTGCAGCCTGGCCACGCTGGACTGCACCATCAAGGGCCCGGGCCGGGTCCTGGACGCAGCCCGGCACAGGTTCTTCAAGGCAGGCGGGGGCTGGAGAGGCGGGGAGGGACGAGCGAGGGCCTGGCCGAGGGGCGCCAAGATGGCGGGAGGCGCACTGCAGCCGTAGCCCAGGACGGGTTCTCGGCCTGTCCCCGCTGCTGAGGCCTGCCGCCGCCCCCCCCCCCCCCCGCAGAAGTGCATCAGCGGCAAGGCGGCGCTCAACGACCGCCCCGACTTCATGACGTATGAGGGGGTGAGGGGGTGAGGGGGTGAGGGGGTGAGGGGGGACTGAAGCTGACAGGCAACAAGGGCCGTAGGCCTGCTCAAAACCGCCCAGAAAACGCGCCGCCCGGCGGTTGCTTAGTCCTTAGCAAGTTCTCCCGCCGAACACCACCAGCAAGGGCTCAGTTGTGGGTTATCACCCAGTCAAAGAAGGATGTCGCTCCCAAGCGCAAAGCACTCTACCCTAACACCAAGTATCTACCTAGGGGATACCTACGGTGAGGGGGTGAGGGGGTGAGGGGGTGAGGGGGTGAGGGGGTGAGGGGGTGAGGGGGTGGGGGTGAGGGGGTGAGGGGGTGAGGGGGTGAGGGGGTGAGGGGGTGAGGGGCTGCGTGGATTTGCATACGAGCTGAGGGTGTAGACCTGTGACACATACAGCTTTCACGAACCCGCCCTCTGCCCCCCCTCCCACAGCTGGTCACCGAGCTGGGCCTGCCCCCCACCGCCAGCCCGCTACTCAAGATCGATGTGGAGCTGTACGAGTACGCGGTCATGTCGGAGGCGAGCGCAGGGGGGGGGGGGTCAGCTGGGCCGCACCTGGGGCGCCTGCGCAGCTCCTGGACTCAACGCGAGGCGTGGTGGGGCTCCGGGTGCTTGGCGAGGCTGCGTTCAGACGTGGCAATCGCAGTCCTGGTGCAATTGTCTTGGAAAGTGGAGCAGTGGAGCCGGTCTTTGGCTGCTGTGGTATCTTGTGGAAAGCGCTTTCTGCGTGTGCGCTGCGGAGTGGGCCGGGGTGGAGCCTCTGCGCGCGCGGCTGGCGTACGACCCGGCTTGCTCTGGGGTCTGGTCGAAAAAGCGGCCGCTGGCTCTGGGCCCCCGACCGCAGGGCCCTGCGCGTAGGCGGCAACAAAGCCTACCGCCTGGGCTGAGCGGGCGCCGCTGCGGGGCCCGGGCACAGGCGCTGACCTGGCCGCTTGGCAGCCCAACACGCGTACTAAGCCTGAAAGCGAGGATACGCCCAGGACACCACTCTTTGATACCGTAGTATGCTAAACAGGCTTGGCTCTGAACCGGACCCCACCTCAGGCCCATGCCTGGCTTCAAACCCTACGCGCGGCACCCCGTTCCCATGCCCCCCCTCCTCATGCCTGCGCCCCCTGCCCTCCCGCTTCCCCCCCCCCAGTGGACCGAGCACACGCCCAGCCTGCCCGAGCAGATTGCCCTGGAGGTGCACTTCCTGGGCTGGCGGGCGCCCTACCTGTCCGTGACCAGCCCCATCTGGGGGCGGCGGCGCCTGGGGCTGCACGACCTGGGGCTGTTCTTCATGCACCTGGCCAACCTGGGTGAGGGGAGGAATGGGGAGGGAGGGGGAGGGAGAGGGGGCTGCGTGTCGGGCGGTTGCACGGCCCAGGAGCGGAAAGGGCGCACAGAGGCTATGTGGCGCAGATCCAACCCCATCAATCCGCTACGTTCTGCGTAGAGGGCTCGGGAGCACTAGTCTTGCCTTGCGAGGGATGCGGTGAGGGACCGCGAGGCCCGAGGTGAGGCCAACCCGTCTGCTGCCAGAGGACCCTGCCAGCCCAGCAGCTCGTGTGACCCCCTCCCCCCCCCTCAGGCTACGGCATCGTGAACAAGGAGGACAACCCCTACTGCCCCCACTGCACAGAGGTGACCCTGCTGCGCGTGGAGGCGCCCGCGGCGGCGCGGTGAGGCGGCGGGGCGGTAAGCCAGGAGCAAGGCGCACAGCTGCAGTGTGGGACGCGCTTGGGCTATAGAGAGACGCAAGCGGGACGCAGCTTGAGTCCGCTTTGTGTTCAAGGCTGCTCGTGTCAAGGCCAGGAAAAGCGTAGGCGCGGTAATTAGCCATGAGTCCGCTTTGTGTGTGTTTGGGATGCGAAGGGTCAGCGCGTGATAAGTATCAATGCAGTCGTGAGCAGACAGACCGTGGGGAAGGAGCGTGTGTGTGTATATTGTGGCTTCAAGACTCCTGTTGCGGTGGTTTTGGGGACCCGAGAGTGTTTTGGTGGGGCCGGGAAGATGAGAGTGGCTTACTTGTCCAGATCGTGTGCACAAGACTTTAAGGATGATGTGATGATGAGGGCGTGGTCACGATAGCAAGCCACCAGCTTCGATGGACATGGGGCATGGGCGGTCTGTGGTGGCGGCCGACAACACTCCCCCGGGCCCCGGCATGCGAGGGCGAGACCGCGGGGGGAAGGTTGGGAGTTCGCGGCAGAACCGGAGGAAGGGTTGCCTCGGGGTCGGGGAAGCTTGGTGCGGTGGGGTGTCTGTGCGGGTAGGGGGCGCCTTTGAGTTTGGACAAATGTAGTTATCAGCTTGCATAAGACTGGTAGTACACCGGTCACAGCAGGATGCGCAAGGACTGTGCATGGGGTGTCCGCGGCGAGGTGCGGCTGACTGATAGATGTGCATGTGGGGAGCGTGGACTGAGCGTGGGGGCCTGGGGACCATTGGGTGTGCGTGGACTCCGTGGAGGGGCGCTGCTGGGGCGGACCTTTCACGCTGATGCGGATCTCTACCTTCCCCTTCGGTGAGAAGGGGCCAAAGAGGGCCGTGGGCCGTAGGCTGAACGGGTCGAACAGAGTTGTGGCTGTTGTGCGGTCGAGGCGGGTGGTTGAGGCGGTTGAACACACCAGTATCTGCTGGCTATGGGCACCGTTTGGACGCACCCACATCATCAACATGTGCGGATGCCCCGCAACTCGACTCGCCAACCAACCCCGCACAGCACACGGCCGGACAACACACCAGCAGGCTGTAGCACCACTCTATGCACCCATAGACCACCAAACGGCTGCTAGACAGTTCTCATAAGACCACCCACGCCCTCCCTCCTGCCCACGCGCACTAATCGAGGTTCGGAAAGATAATCGTTCGGGGTACCGTAGTGCTTCGGGGTACAGCTCTCAGGATCCCCCTTACCATTTTGCGGGGCAGCAGTGCCCCACGCCCAACCTAAGTCGCACCAGCAGGCAACACAGCCGCCACCTCCCCCGCTCACCCCCCAGGCCCATCCGCTACCCGCAGCACACAACACAACAGCACCCTGCAACAGGATACGCCTTGACAACACAGTCAGGACTCTTCTGTCTTGCGCGTACCGCCTCAGCAGCCAGCTCCAGTTTCAGGGCTGACATCCGATTCTGCCCATCTTCTTCCCAGTCCTAGTGGCTCGGCGCAGTACATGGTCCACTCCCCATCACTGCTCCGCCTGCTCCGCGCCCCGCCCCTCCCCCTCCCCGTCGCTCTCTCCCCTGGCCTGCCCCGCGGCCTCCGCCGCTGCTCCTGCCGGTGCCTCCGCCGCTGCTCCTGCCGGTGCCTCCCCCACCGCCTCCGCCGCTGCCTCCACCTCCTCCTCGCCCCGCTCCCGCTCCCGCTCCGCCCGCTGCCGCCCCTCCCGCCAGGCCGCCTCCCAGTCGATGGCGGCGGCGATGGAGTCGATGTCGCTCACGATGGCGTCCCCCACCTCGGCCCCCCGCCCCGCCGCCACGCGGATCACGTCCGCCAGCAGCACCTCGTTGCCCAGGATCTCGATGTGCGCCGCGGCCAGGGGGCCGCCGCTGCGGGGGTGGGAGGAAGTAAATGGGGGGGAAAGAAGAAGAAGGTGAGATGGTAAGGGTGAGGAGAGAGGGCGAGAGGATCAGACGACTGTGTCCACGTACACTTCGGTGCCCGCCGCTGCCGCCCGCCCCCAATCAGCTGACTCCCACTCCCACGCCCCTGCCCCCCCCCCCCCCTCCCCCTCCCCTCCCACACCCACCGCGAGTCCCCGCCCTGCAGCAGCGACACGGGCGTGTGGCGGTACTCCCGGGTCACCACGCGCATGGGCCCCGGGTTGAGCCGCCCGCGGCCCCGCCACCCCCCCCGGCACATGGCGCCTAGGGACAGCAGCGGCACGGTGCCGTCGCCGTCCGTCAGCTGCACGCCCACGTCCTGAGGACGGGGGGGGAGAAGGGAGCCGGACGAGGGGGAGAATAACGTTGAGAATAGCACAATGTTACATGGGGCCGCCCGTGATCCGGGCGGCACCCCCGAGGTCTCTCCCGAAGGCAGCATCCCTCCAAGCCCCCATCCCCCACCCCCCCCATCCACACCCACCAGGGAGCTCTCCGGGTGCGACACGTCCTTGAGTATGGACCACCCCGCCCCCGCCTCGCCAGCATCGGGGCTGGCCTCGGCCCCGGAGGCCTCGGGCCGGTGGGGCGGGGGCCGCACGCCGCCACCGCCACTGCCCGCCGCGCCCCACGCGGCACCGGGCGGCTCCTCCCCCTCGGCCCCAGACCCCGCCCCCGGCCCCGTCTTGACGGGGGGCTCGGCGCCTGCCTCCGCCGCCGCCCGCGCCTCCGCGGCCTGCGGCGAGGGCTGCTGCTGCGGGGGCTGCGGCTGCTGCGGGGGCGGGGGGCGCAGGTAGTGGTAGCCCCGCTCCGTGGGCAGCCCCACTCCGTAGAGGCAGTAGAGGGCGGTGGAGGGGGCGGAGGGGAGGGGGGTGGTGGTGGCGTCGGGGAACAGCGCCGCGTGCCGGCCCCGCGCCGCCAGCCCCGCTGCGCCCCCCGCCGACTGCTCCGCTCCGGCCGTGGGGGCGGCAGCAGCGTCCTCGGAGCGGCGCCGGCCCACGTCGGCTGCGGCAGGGGTGTGGGGTCGGGTTGGGGGGAGGGCAAGGAAGGGGACAGGGCGCTGGGCGGGTGCAGGCCCGCTAGACGGAGGGTATGGGCGGGCTGTGCATCCAAGATCCAACCATGCAGGCCCTGGACCCCCCCACACCCTAGCTCGTCCCCGCAACCTCCTCCGCCCCCGCCCCTCTCCCCGCCCTCCAGCCCACTCACCCTGCTGCTCCGCCCTCCCGCTCCCCAGCGGCAGCGCCCCCCACTCGTCCACGTGCGCCGCCACGGTGGCACCCCCCACCTCCCTCAGCAGGGCCAGGAAGCCGCGCACGTCCAGGCGGGAGATCTGGGGGGGGAGGGGGGGCGGAGGGGGTGATACGGGGAGGTCTGGGAGAGGAGAAGCAGGGGAGGCAGCTCGGGGTGAACCCGCCCCCCAACCCCTCCTCCCCAGTCGGCAGTCGCTACCCAGTCCGCACCCTCCGCCCTTCTCCCCAGCCGCACCTCCCCTCCCGCCTCCCCTCAGCCCTGCATCCGCCCCCTCCTCACCCCCCCCCGCTCGCCTTGTCGCTGCTGAGGTAGTCCGCGGGGTCCACCCCCCCCGCCCCCACCAGCCGCCGCAGCTGCTCCGTCACCCGGGCCAGGGGCGAGGGCGAGGCGGCGCCAGGGGCCCCCGAGGCATTGGAGGCCGCATCGCACTCCGCGGGGGCGACGCAGGTGGCGTTGGCCGTGGCGTTAGCGGAGGCATTGGCACTCGCGGCCGCCCTGCCGCCCCCGCCCTCCGCATGGCCGCTGCTGCCCGGTGCGGGTGCGCCGGTGCCCGAGGCCGCGTCCTGCGCCACGCCCTCCACCACCTCCCGCACGGGGGCCGAGGGGGACGCTGCCGCCGCCGCCGCCGCCAGCTCGGCGCTGGGCGCCGCCGCCGCCGCCGCCTGCTCTGCCTCCGCCAGCACCGCCGACCAGTTGTGGGGCCACAGGGTCACCATGGCACTGGGCAGGGGGAGGAGGAGGGGAAAAGGGGAGGGGGAGGGGGAGGGGAGAAGGGAGGGGGAAGCGCGTGGGGAAGGCGAGGCCAAGATGAGTCGGCCGCGGGGGGTCCACGCAGTGCGGCCCAGGAGCAGCGGGGTCACAGGACGCAGTAGAACGCCCCCCGAGGGGGTTGCCCACCAGCCCTGCCCCCTGCTACCGGCATTGCCAGCCCCGCCACGCTCCCGTCCATCCCGGCCTCGTGCCTGTCTCCACGGCCCTGCTACCGGAATCAATCGCTGCACCAGGCCCCCGGAGCGGCCTGCCTACCCCTTCCCCCCTCCACCCTCACGCTCCCCCCCCCCTCACCCGTACGTCCTCCCCGCCGCCCGCATGGCCGGTGTGTCGTCCGGCGCCCCCCCGGGCCCCCCCCACACGGCCGCCCCCCCCACGGGCAGCATGGCGTAGGAGGAGCCCCAGGTGCGCCACACGCGGGTGCGGGCGGCGCGGGGCACCATGCCCGAGGTCAGGAAGCCGGCCAGGGCGCCCAGCTGGGCGGTGTCGCGGGTCTCGCCTGGGGGGTGGGAGGGGGTGGGGTGGATGGGGGTGGGAGGGGGTGGAGGGGGTGGGAGGGTGATTTGGGGGTGCCTGGCCGCAGGAGGGCGGGGCGGCTGCGGGGTGGTGGCTGCGGAGTCGTCGAGGCCCCGGCCACACCCAAGCCACCAGCCAGGGCGTGTGGCTTGCCCCTCCCCGTACGCTGCTACCCCCCCCACCCCCCACCCGACAGCAGTGCCGACACGGACTTGGGGACGCCCAGGGAGGTGCCTGGGGGTGGGGGTGGGGGTGGGGGAAGAAGAGACAGGGAAGCGGGGTGACACGAACGGCACCAGCAGTCATGGAGCCCGGCCCTCGGACTTGCTCCCCCCCAATCCTCCCGCCGTGGAGGTCATCCACCACAGCCCCGCAGCGGTGCCCCCCCACCTCCTTGAAGGCGCCCCTCAAAGCCTCCACATCCCCCCCCCCCCCCCACCCGCTATGTTGAGCACCGCCTCCACGTGCGCCTCCACCCATCCGGGCTCCTCCGCCTCCACCCAGGCCATGAAGGAGCGGACCTGGGGGGGGGGGAGTGGGGGAGGGGGGGTGGAGCGGGGCAGTTCGGCGCTCAGGCTGCAAGCACTTTGCCCCTGCGTTGATGTGGGCGTACCCTGGCGCTTCTTTGATCCTCGTGCCATGTCCTCCCCGCCATCGCCTATCCCCCCTTCTGCCCCCCCTTCCAGCCCCCCCCCCCCCACCACGTTCTCCCCGTACGAGTGCGTCATGACCACCGCCCGCTCCCCCGCCACCGCCGCCATCGTCTCGATGGTGGAGCGGGCGCGGCTGAAGTAGGCGTCGCGCTCCTGGGGGGGGGTTGAAGCGGGGAGGGAAATGATGATGCTGATGTGTCAAGGTGGGGCGAGGCTGGCCAGAGCGGCTCCCCAACCCGCTCCATCCGTGCCTGCCCGGACTCCCACTACCCTCCGCCCCTGCGGCATATGCTAGAGCCACTGCCTGCCCCCCCGCTCCCCCTCCCCCCCTTCCCCCCCCCGCCCCCCCCCACCTCGAGCAGCGGCATGGCCAGGCGCCAGTCGTACGGCAGCGACACCAGTGTGTTGGGGTCGTACCCCACATCGGCCAGCGCCTCGACCAGTTTGCCCCACACCCTGGGGGGGGGGTGTGGAGTGGGGGGAGTTTGAAGCTGATAAGTGGGGGGAAGGGCGGTGAGGGGTGGGGGGTGGGGTGAGTGAAGAAGGACGGTGACAGCCTACGGACCTGGTCCTGAGCCCGCAACCCAACATCCTCCGCCCAACCGACCGGTCTGCGTGGGATACGCCTCCCCATCAGGGCCCCGTGCCCTGGCGCTCTCCCCCCCCTCCCCCCCCCACCAGTAGCCCTGAATGAAGTAGTCCACCGCCTCCAGCCCCACGGCCGCACGGACCTTGATGCCCTCGGGGTCCTGAGGGGGAGGGGGGGCGGGTCAGGAGGGAATGGGTGGTGGCCGGGGCCGCCGTGTTCCCTGGGTCACTCGCGTCTCCTCCCTGGTCCTCGCTCGGGGAGCGTGTTGCTGGTAGTCGGGGTCGCTCGCCGTGTGGGGCAGCACTCCATTTCCTGGCCCTCGTCCTCCTGTCCCAGGGCCGTGCCGGCCGCTCCTCTACCACCAATGTCTTCCCCCTCCCCCCCCAACGGCTAAGCAACCGCCGGGCGGCGGGTTTACCGAGCGGGTTTGAGCGGGGCTAGTCGCCCGTAGGCTTCCACAGTCCCAGTACCCACCAGCCCCGACACGGGGTCCAGCTCCATGTGGCGGAACCAGCAGGCGGCGTCGGTCAGGAAGGCCTGGGGGGGGGGGGAGGGGGCGGAGGGGGAAGGCCCGCAAGCTGGTCAGGTGCTCTTGAGCCTGAGTCCCCGGGATCACCCCGTCCCTTCAACGACCTCTCTCCGATGAGCCCGAGGCCCACAACCTGCCCCCTAGCATCTGCGGACCCCCTCTCCTCTCCCTCCCCCCATCGCCCCTGCAACACCCATTTCCCCTCCTCTTCCCCCCTTCCTTCCCCCCTCCCCCCTCCCCCCCCCACCTGCACCATGGCCAGGGTGCCCCACATGCGCTGGCGGAAGTAGCGCTGGCCGCAGGGGAGGCCCCGCCACAGCTCCAGACCCGACGTCACGAAGCCTGGGGGCAGCGGCGAGGGGCCGCGAAAAGGGTGGGGTCAAGAGTTGGCGCACCGCAGCCCTGGTCCATACCTCTCGCTACCCCCTATCCCCCACCTCCTGCTGCAGCCCTCCCCCCTCCAAACCCCGTATCATCTCTTCTTTCCCCCCCCCCCCCCGAAAACCCCGCGCCCCCCCTCTCGCCCCCCCCCCCCCCCACCCGGCACGATGACCACGGGGTGCTTGGCCCGGTAGCCCTTGCGCGCCATGGCCAGCCCCGGCCGCACCGCCGCCTCCTCCGCCTCCGCCTCCGCCTCCGCGGCCCCCCCCTCCGCCCCCGCCCCCCCCGCCCCGGGCAGCGAGAAGGCCGGCAGCGCAGCCACCAGCGCCCGCAGCTGCGCCGTCAGCGCCGCGGGGCCCCCCGCGATCTGCCCCCCGATCTCCGCCAGCCGGGCCGAGTCCGGCAGCCCCAGCAGCGAGCGCAGGGACGCGTTCCCGCCCGCCCCCGCCAGCGCCCCCGCCAGCACGTCCAGGGAGGGCATGGGCAGGGACATGTTGGCCAGGGCGGCGGGCAGGGGCACGGTGGCGTTGAGGCGCTGCAGGGAGTCGGCCAGGAGCTCGGACACGTCGGGCTGGGGGGGAGGGAAGGGGAGGGTGGGGGTGAAGAAGGTGGTTAGGTTGGGGAGGGGAGCAGAGCGATCAGGGTGCAAGAGCGGATCCGGACGTGCGGTACAGGGGTAGGGGCGAGGTGTGTGTGTGTGCGGAGTGGGGGGGCACCAGCGGGTCCCCTGGGCTCTAGGGTCCAAGCTGGGCTCGGGGGTGAGGCGCGCGGCACCCCTGCCCCGCCTCACCTCCTGCGCCACCCACAGCCCCAGCGACAGCATGCCCGCCAGCGCCGCCGCCGTCAGCAGCCGGGAGGCCCACACGGGCACGCGGCGCTTGGGGGGGGCGCCGGGGCGGGAGGCCGCGGCGGTGGCGGAGGAGCGGGGCCGGGCCCGCTGCTGCGGGGGCTGCGTTGCGTCCACATGCACGCGGCCGTCCGGGGAGGCGTGGCGGGGCCGGGAGCTGCCCGGGGCCGAGGTCGGGTCGGCCGAGGCCTTAGCACTGGCCCGCTTGCGCGGCGGCATGCCGGGCGGCTTGGATGTGCTTGCAGAGCTCGCGACGTCAGGCGAAGGTGCCTAAGGTTACGCCGATTTGCTCGGAGGCGCTCTTAGTGGTGCCCTGTGAAGGTCGTCTCAGCTCGCCCGCGCTCGCACGAGCAGGCGCTTGGCGTCAGCCCGAGGCCGAGGGAAGCCAGGATGGATCGAAACTTGGGCCCTGAGCTTCGGACTCGCGCTTAGAGCGTTGGAGCTGGCTCAAGTGAGTCTATAGAAGCTCTGCCGGATCAGACGTACGCCCTTGGAGCAGCGAAAGCTTCCAGGCGAGTGATTGCGGAACTCGGGCACTTGCAGGCGGGCAGGCACGATACGTGATGAGCCCGTTTGGGCAATGCGCTGCCCGATCAGACTAGTGCAGCTACAGGATGCCTTCGCCCCCAACAAGAGCTGAAGATTGCGACGCCGCGTGGCGGTTAAGGGTTTTCCCCCAGCCCCCCTCCCCTTCCCCAACGCCCCCCCCCGCCCCCATCCCCGTTTGCAAGCCTTGCACCCACCGGCGGCGCGCCAAACTCTCACTTCTTGTTTGCACGTCACCAAGTCATCAAGTTTTTTTCACCCCCTGTTCGATCAGGCCGCCAGGGCCTTTAAAATCACTTATATCATATATAGTGCATTCATCCACGTCATCCCCTCGGTCGACCCCTCCGGGGCGCAAGCTGAAGGCTACTGGGGGAGGAGAGGGAGGGACAGAAAGCAGGGGGCAAGAGGGGGGCACGCACCGTGGCGTGGCACCGTGGCGTGGCGAGCAAGCGCTTCTTCACATCCGCTCCCATCCAACCATGCCGACAGCCGCGCCAAGTCGACGCCGATGGCGACAGGACTCCACGAGCGGTAGGCAGAACGGTCCGAGGCTGGTTTGGGCGCTCGGAAGGAAGATTGGAAGTTGCAGAGTCGCCCCATCAGCGCGCTGCCAACAACGGTCAAGTCCCCGGCGTCGCCGACACAGTCGCACCGTCTACCCTACCTGCAACGTCACTACACTCCTGTCGCTGTCTGCACCAGTTTACCGACACGCCCACAACCAGCACATTCCTGCCTTGCACGCAACGGTAGCAAGGACACGCTCACGACACCTAGCTGAACCGCTAGCGCAATCGCGATAGAAGACGAGTCATTTGGGGGGCCACAGGGCCCGCGAGGGTCAGCATGCCGTCGCCCGCTCTGGTCGCTGCGTCGCCCAGCATAGTGGGGACGAAGTCTGAAGGCAGGAAGGGATTGGCAACTGGAGGGCTTGGCGACCGCTGCAAAGCCCCTGGGAGCTCCGGGAAGGCTCCTTCCGCGGACCCCCAGCATTGTGCGAGCCCCTCACGCCCGTTAGCCTCGTCCCAAACAGCCGGCACAGCCCCGCCCTCGCCTAGCCGACCCTGCCTCCTCTCTCGGCCCTCCCCTCCCGCAGACCCTCCCGCCCCCCACCTAGAGTCCAGCTCCGCCTGGCTGCCGCTGCTCACCGCCGGCATCGCCGCGGCCACCCTCATTGGCTACAAGCTCTACCGCAGCTCGCGGCAGCAGCCGGGGGCGGGGCCCCGCTCATCGCCCTCACGTGAGCCCCTCAGCGCCCGGATCGGTGTTGGGACTGCCGGCCCTTGCGCGCGCGTCTGGAGGGGGCGCAGGGCTCTTTTTTAAGGCCCTAACCGGCCTTCGCAGTCAGGCCTGCCCGCATCGCAGCCTTCCTTCGGCCCCGCCTCTCCTCCCACCAACACTCCCCTCCCCTCCCCCATGCCCCGCCCACCCCCAGCCGAGCAGCAGCTGGCCGCCGCCCAGGCCGAGCTGGCTGCCAAGGAGGCGGCCCTGCGCGCCCTGCAGGACCAGGTGGCGGCGGCCAGGTTCACGCAGGTGGGGGGGGAGGCGGGGGGGCAAACTGCAGTGGGGTAGCGCCGGGGCCCCTAGGGGCTGGGGGCTGGACAATGGCCGGGCGGCAGGCACCCACCGTGCCGGTTGAGCCCCGTCGCGGCTCCCACCCGCCTGCCCAGCCCCGCTCCCCCTCCCCCCCTCCCCCCCCGCCCCCCCAGGACCAGTCCGAGGAGGTGGCTGCGCTGCGGTCGCGGCTGCGGGGGGCTCAGGAGGAGCTGGTGGCGGCGGGGCAGCGCTGCAGGGAGGCCTCGGACAGGATGGCCAAGACGGCGTGAGCGGGGGGGGGGCGGGGAAGGAGGGCAGTGGGTCCAGGGAGCCGCGTGATGCGGGGGGGCCTGCGTGGCATGCCACCTCTGCCCCCACGGCGTCCTGTCCGTGTCCCACCCTCCCCGCCTTTCCCGCCTTTCTCCCCTCTCCCCCCCAGCTGCGACCTGGCGGTTACAGAGACGGAGCTGCGGGCGCACCGGGCGCAGCTGCAGCGGGCGGCGCAGCAGCTGCAGGAGATGCAGGTGGGGGGGCACGGGGGGGAGGGGGAGGGGCAGGGGGGGGCCTGACTTGGGCATGTTGGGAGGGACAGCGACGGAGGCTTGGAGCCGCAGGGGTAGGGGTGCGGGAAGTTGAAATTGCAAGGAAGGGGAAGGCGCAAGGGCAACAGGGTGATGTCCTGTCCTCTGGGGCCCCCTCGGGCCGATCCCCGTGGCTCCCCAAGCTGGTCATGCACCCAAGACCCCACACCGGCCACCTCTCCCCCTCTCCCACCCCTTCCCCCCCCCCCCCAGGCCCGGCTGGAGGCTGCTGAGGGCGAGCTGGGGCTCACCCGCTCACAGGTGGGGGCCGGGGCGGGGGGGGGGGCGTGTGCAGTCCCCTGGGCAGGCGGGCATGGGCTGGGGCGCGTGCGCATGCGCTGGGGCAATGGACTGGGGCCCAGAGCCCAGGCAGCAGGCCGGGAGCAGGGGCCTGGACCGGGTGGGCCTGGCCCACTGCTGCTGTCCCACGCCCTTCCTCACCTGACCCTGCCCTCCCTTCCCCCCCCCCAGAACCTGATGATGCAGCGGGAGGTGGCTCTGCTGCGGCGGCAGCTGCGGGACGCGGGGCAGCAGCTGGAGGGGCACCTGGCGGCGCGGGCGGCGCAGGCGGCGGGGCTGGGGTACGCCGAGGTGGACGACGGGGGGTGGGAGTGAGGGAGGGCCGGGGGGTGGGGAACTGGATGGCGGGGCGGGGGCATCGCGGGAGCGGCGGGTTGCAGGCGTCTGGATTCTGAGGCCCGTGCTGTGCAGGGGGGGACACAGACCTTATCAATGTCGAGCTTGGTCCTGCGACGGGCCAGTATGGAATGAACGGAGCACAGCCCTGGTCTGGCACGATGGGCAAATGGCCTGGCAGTGAAGGCGTTATGGGCGGGACGCAGGATGATGTCGCTGGTACTGCTGGGCCGTGTGGATGGGGTGTGCTGCGCCCAGTGCGTTTACACGCGGCCCAGCCTTGAGGGCTTACGGGGGTTTCGTGCGGCGTTGCTGCTTCAGGCAGTGGAGGATGCGCGGATGACAGGATTGGCCGCTGACACGCGAGTTGCGAGTACCGGGTGGGATTGTCTTGCACAACCCCTGATCTTGCAACTGTTGCAACTGCCTTCCGACCCCATGCCGTCCATGCTCCAACACATGCGTGTGCATGGCTGGTCCTCCAACTCTAGTCCTTCACACTAAGCCCAGCGCAACACATCCAGCGCTAAGCGCGCCATGGCCTCAATGCCAATGCATACCAGCCAGCACAAACTCTTCAATTGAGCAGCATCCCAGCCTCCATCTCGTCCCCTGCGTCCGGCCATACTCCGGCACCGGGCTGACCGCCCCACGTCTGCAGTATCCAGCCCCACGGCTCAGGCCAGGGCCAGCCCCCGCGCCTTGAGCTCTACCCCCAGGCGGCCCAGGTACTGCCGGATCCGCTCCCCGTTGGCGCCCAGGTCGCCCTTGCCCACGCGGCTGCGCGACCGCACGTCCACCCGCACCACCGCCCCCGCCCGCCCCTCCGCCCCCTGCCACTCCCCCCCCGCCTCCGCCCGCAGCCGCACCACCACGTCGTCCTTGAACCGCCACAGCCGGGTGGTGGACACCGCCTCCAGCGCCCCGCCCCGCACCGCCACCACCTCCCAGCGGGGCATGCCCCGGGCCGCGGCAGTGGCGGCGTCCAGCACCGCAGCCACCTCCGGCTCCACGGCCCCGCCCTCGCTGGCGCCGGTTGCTGCCGCCGCGCCCGCAGCGGCGCCGGGCGGCACGCGCACGCGCAGCGGCTGCACGTCCGGGTAGGCGGCGCGGATCTTGCGCCTCCAGGCCTCAGGCAGCTCCCGCTGGGGCGCCACCAGGAATTGGGGCGGGTCGTCAAGGTCTACAGCGACGAGAGGAGGGCATGGGGTTTGCAGCAGGGAGTGCAGGGCAAGCGAGTGCGTGAGGGCACGGCCTGGGAAACCAGTCGCCTGCTGCCCGGGGCAAGGGGTGAGAGAAGGGAACGGACACTTGTGTGCCTCTGCGCTGCAGGCTGGACCCCATAACGTACCCGTTGAGACGTCGTTCAGTACGGGCGCTCGCCACCACATCTTGGTGCTCCCCGGAAGAAACTGCGCGCGCGGGTGGGACACGATGGCGTCACCGCGTGTCGGCAACTCCGGGTCCTCAACGTCGCTCCGGCAACGCCGTGCAACCTTGTGACCGCTAGCGTGACAGTAGCAACTGAGCCACGCACCGCGGAGCCCACCTGCAGCGCGCCTGCGAAAGCTGCGAGCGCGATTAACGTATTCCGAGTCTGCCTTCTCATCGGCCGGGACTATCTGTGGTAATGTATATATACTGAGCTCTCCTTCCACTGTGTACTCACGCAGCGCATACGGGCTGCCTGCGATGGAGCTCATCGCGGGGTCAACGGCAAGCGGGTTGGGGCTTCCTTCTTCACGAGTATACTTGCTCATTTGTGTTCCTTAACAACCGATACCTGGAACCGTTGCGCGCTTGGCTTTGACCGAATGCCGAGCCGCGGAGCCCGACGCCACAAAGCGCTGTAAATGCACTCACCACCATATTATACCCGAAGCTTAGGTGGATAAGGACTTGGGAGGAAGCGTGGGCGTCGTCGAAGCGGCGAGCGCATGTCCGGTCTGGACGGAGCACCCGGGCGGGGCCTGGGCCACTATGGAGCCATCATCACGCCAACGTGAGTGGTTCGGCGCACAACGCCGGGGCCGTCGGGTTGTCGCGGGTGACCTGTGCAGGGCGTCACCCGGGGGTACCCTCGCGACGGGGTGGGGGGGTCCCAGGGGGTCCGTAGGGGCGCCCCTCCAGTCTTCTGCCTGCGCCAGGCGCCCTGCCACTCGTGAAACCCCTCAACCACGGCATCCACGCACCCCTGCCACGATGGCCCCGTCACCGCCCCGCCCCGCCCCTCAGCTTTGCCTTTGGGCTGGACGCTGCGTGCAAGAACTGCCTGTGGCACCTGGACGCCGACAAGCTGCTGTGGAGCACGGGGGCGCAGGTGGTGGTGTACAGCGCCCTCTCGCAAGAGGTGAGGCCGGCTTGGGTTGGGGCGGGTGCGGGGTCAAAGGGCCCTACCTGGCCCCCGAGGTGCGGTTGTGGGGGCTCTCCGGCAGGATGGGGTCCCGCTTGGACGGCCCCATGGAGATCCACCTTGCCCTTGCCTCACCCCCCGACATCCGCCCCCCCGGTACCCCCCCCAACCCCCCAGATGCGATTCATCTCGCTGGCCGACCCCGGCGCTCGGGCGCTGGTTCTGGCGGTATCGGCCAACGCCAAGTACTTCGCAACGGCGGAGCGGGTGGCGGGGGTGGAGCACGACCAGGTGGGGTGTGCGGGGTGGAGGGAGGGGGGTCGGTGGGGAGGGAGGAGCGGCTGCGCCTTCAAGTGGCTGTGGTGTGGATCCATCCTCGAGCCAGAGCATACCCCCTGCCCCATCCCTTCCCCCCCCCCCAGGTGTGCATCTACTCCGTTGCCTCCGAGAAGCGCGTCAAGCTGGTGCCGCACGGCCCCGACTTCACCGGCTCCGAGGCGCCCCGCGTGGAGCACCTGGCCTTCTCGGAGAACTCCAAGTTCCTGCTCACGCAGTACGGCAACCCGGACTGGACGCTGGTGGTGTGGAGGTGGTACAGCGGCAAGGTGGGGCGAGGGGGAGGAACGCGCAGGAGCAGCTCACCACGGCCTGTGCAGACCACAGCCCGCCTCCCACCTTCCGCGGTCGCCCGCCCCCTCCCCCGACAACCCCACCCTCCCTACCCCCCCAACCCACCCCCCCAGGTGCTGGCCACCCTGCGCCTGGCTGAGACCGCCCCCGTGCTGTCCGCCCTGTTCTGCCCCGTGGACGACCTGCTGCTTGCGGTGCTGACCCCCGCGGGGGTGACCACGCACCGACTGGACGTGGACAACGACACGCTCAAGCAGATGCCCTCGCCGCCGGTGGGGGGGGGCGTATGGGGGGGTGGAGAGTCGGGCGGGGCTCGGCGGGGCCATGAAGGGGCTCTGAGCGCTCCCTCTTCCTCTCTCTGCCTGTCCTCAAGGAGACCCCCTTCTCGAGCTCTCCGCCCGCTACATGCCCCTCCCCGCCCCCCCCTGTGTCCCCCTCAGCCCTGGGACCACCCCCACCTCACCTCCATGGCCTGGCTGGCGGGCAACCTGCTGGCGGCGGTGGGCAGCGGGGGGGAGGTGTACGTGTGGCAGGACGCGGCGCCGCGCCTCAACACGCGGGTGGAGCCGCTGCAGGCCTCGTCGGCAGCAGCGGGAGACGGCCAGGGGCACGGGCACAGCGCGCACGGGGGCTCGCACCACGGCCACAGCGGTCACGGGGGCCAGGGGGGGGGCCGGGGCGGCCGCGGGCCCTTCGCCGCTCTGAGCGGCTCAGGGGAGGCGGGGGCGGGGGAGGAGCTGCTGGCGGTGGCGGCCCGGGGGCGCGGGTTCGTGGCGGCGGGGGCCTCGGGCACCGTGTACGTGTTCGACCCCCCCGGCGTGGAGCAGAAGCGCAGCGGCGTGCGGGAGCTGTTCGTGCTGGCGCGGCGGCTGGGCACGGACCTGCCCCTGGCCCCCGGGGGCGGCCCGCGGCGGCTGGTGCGTGTGTCTGTGTCCCCCGGCGAGGACGAGGTGGTGGCGGTGAGCGGCGAGGGGGACGTGTGCGTGGCCAACCTGGCGCTGGTGGCGGAGCGGGAGGAGAAGCCCATCGCGGCGGTGGTGGGGCACGAGCTGCTGGTGAGGGGGCTGGTGGCCCGCCACGAGGTGCTGGTGGCGGGGGGGGGGGGGCAGGGAGGGTGGTGAACGGTGGTGGGAGGGGGGAGGGGTCAGGACAATCTGTTGGGGGGCAAGACTGCTTGGGGGGGCAAGACTGCTTGGTCTGGCGGGTCTGGCTGAGGGCGGGATGAAGGCGGACGGCGGGGTCAAGGCGTAGCCCTGGCTGGCCCCTCGTCGCTGCTCTCCGATATCCCCTTGCCCCATTGTCCCCCCCCCCCCAGGAGGGCGAGCCCTTCCGCCGGCTGCTGGGCGGCTTCCTGAGCGGCCGCGTGGTGGGGCTGGCTGCCTCCGCCTCCGTGCCGCTGCTGGCGGCCGCCAGCGCCGAGGACCGGCAGCTGCGCGTGTGGCACTACGAGGCGCGGCGCTGCGTGGCCAGCCTGGCGCTGGAGGAGGAGCCCACCTGCCTGGACCTGCACCCGGGGGGGCAGCTGCTGCTGCTGGGGCTGTGGGACAAGATACGCATGTACAACATACTGCTGGTGGGGGGGGCGGAGGGGGAAGAGGGTGGCGGGAAGGAGGACGAAGAACGGGTGGCAGGTGGAAGGGGGTGCGGGCGGGCGTTTACCGGTAGTTGGGTGAAAGTGCAAGGGCGGCCGAGCTCGGGAAGAGGGCCTGGGGTGCGGCGCCACCCACCTCCCTCCCACCTCCCTCCCCTGAGCCCCCAACCCCCCCCCCCCCAGGACGCCCTGGAGCCCGTGTTCGAGGCCCCCCTGAAGCGCGCCTCCGTGGTGCGGTTCTCGCACGGCGGGGGCATGTTCGCGGCCGTGGGGCGCTCCAACGCCATAGTGCTGCACGCCACCTTCCCCTTCCACTCCCAGCCGGCGCTGGGGCAGCTGCGGGGCCACGCCAGCGGGGTGGCGGACCTGGCCTTCACAGCGGACGACCGGCAGCTGGTGTCCGTGGGCGTGGGGGGGGCAGTGTGAGCATGGGGGATTGGGGGGGAGGGGGAGGGAGGGGGGGGAGGTAGCAGGGGGGGGCATGCGCTAGCCGTGAGGGGGGGCCGTACGGAGCTCCCAGCTGGTCCTCGCAATGGGTAGGCAGGGATGCCAGCAGGTCACCCACCGTGAATGTTGTCACGACTGCTCGCTTCGCCAAGGCACACGTGCCTGCCTGTGCTCCGAGGGTTTGCGGCTTCCCTGTCCCCCCCCTCCGTGACCCCCCTCCCCCTCCCCTCCCCAGCTACTTCTGGGACCTGGCCACGCTGCAGCGCCTCACGGAGCTGGAGCTGGTGGACAAGCAGTGCGTGTTCTGCGGCCTGGCGGTCAACAGCGCGGAGCAGGGGGCGGCGGTGGTGCGGGCGCACGACGGAAGGGTCATGCAGGTGGGGGGGGGCGGGGGAGGGGCGGGGAAGGGGCGGGGGAGGGGCGGGGGAGGGGCGGGGAAGGGGCGGGGGAGGGGCGGGGGAGGGGAGGGGGAGGGGAGGGGCTGAAGGCTGCCCTCACACAGCTCGTGGGTGACCGGTGGCGCTGCGCGCTTTGACTGGCAGCCTGGCGCCGGTGCATGAACTCTGCCGTCCACCCCCAACGCCTGTTCCACCCCCGCCCCCCCTCGGCAGGTGTACAACGGGCGTGTGGAGTACGAGGTGCCGTGCCGCGGGGGGCAGTCGGCGCCCTCCTGCCTGCTGGGGGCGGACAAGGTGGGGGCGGGGGGGGGTGGGCGGGACGAGCCGGGAGGACAGGGCGAGGCCCAGCCCCTGCGCCGTCGGATGCACTCACCCGCAGGGGAGCGCACCCCTGCCGTCACCGGGTGCCGTCAGACAGGCAGTGGGCCCGAGTCCAACAAAGCACCTTCCCTCCCCCACCCCACCCCACCCCACCCGCCCCCAGGTGTACCTGGCCGCTGACGACCGCGGCTGTGTGGTGTCCCACGCATGGCCCTCGGAGCTGCCCCCCCGCCCCGGCTTCGCGGCGCTGGCCCCCCCGCCCGCCACCTACCCCCTGCACAGCGCCGCGGGGGGCGGCATCACGCGCATGTGCCTGCTGCCCTCGAGGGGGCTGCTCTTCACGGCCAAGTGAGGCGGAGGCGCGGGCTGCTCAGCGGCAGGCCTGCTGGGGGGGGGCTATGGGGCTCGGGGGAAAGCGCCTGGACGCGTGAACGGCGGCTGCAGCCCCGACCGCCCTGAGCTGCTCTGCCGCAGTGGCTGCAGCCCCTAGCCCCGCCGGCTCTGCCCCGCCCCGCCCCGCCCCGCCATGATGCCAACACCCTCCAGCCCTCCACCTCCTGCGGAAGCGCCTCCCTCTTCCCCCGCCTTCCCACCTTTTAACACCTGCACTCACCGCTCTTCTCACCCCCTCAACCTCCCCTTCCCTCCCCCCCCCCAGCGGCGACGGCACCGTGCTCATGAGCTCCGTGGCCCTGGTGCTGGACGGAGTGCTGCTGGAGGCGGCGCTGGGGGCGGGGGGGGGGCACCACGGGGGGCACGGCAGGGGGGCGCACGCGCACGTCCAGGGGCCGCCCTCGCCGACGGGACCGGGGGGCGCGGGCGGCGGCTCCCGGTCCTCCTTCACGGTGTGCGTCCCCGCCGAGCGGCTGAGCGGTCTGCGGGACAAGGTGCTGGAGGTGGCGGCGCTGGTGGGCACCGCGAGGAGCGACGCGGAGTACCAGGTGGGGTTGGGGGGGGGGCGGGCGGGTGGTAAGGAGATGGGTATGTGGGCGGGCTCGGTGGGGCCTGGCTCATCAGGGCGGTGGTGGGGCTAGCGAAGGGGTGCCCTCGCCCGCGCCGGACGGCCCCGGCCCAACCTGCTGTTACCCTGAACCTGCATGCAACCCCTGTACCCCACCCGCCCGCTTGACCCCTGCCCCCCCCCAGGCCTTCCGCGCCTCCCAGCTCCTCCGCGACGCCATCAGCCGCCTGGAAGGGGAGCTGGCGGCGGCCAAGGGGGCCATCGCGGAGCGGGACGCGGCCATAGAGCGGCTCATGGTGGGGGGGGGCGGGGGGGGGGGGGGGGGTAAAGGAGGATTCCGTGGGAGCACAGGGGCTGCGGCTTGGTTGGCATACTCATCGGACGTGCACACACCCTGAAGCCCCAACCCCACCACACTCGCCAACCATCACCCCAACCATCACCCCAACCGCCTCCTCCACCACCCCCCCAGGGCGAGGGCCGGCAGCTGGAGCGCAAGGTGGTCAAGGAGCTGGAGGGGGCGCACATGAACGCGGCGGAGGAGCTGGAGGCGCTGTACGAGAAGAGGCTGCAGGTGGGGGGGGCGGGCGGTGGGGGGGAAGGAGGAGGGAGGTGCGGCCGCTGCTTGATGCAGGCACACCCCCGCGCACTCCAACCCCTGTCCCCCCCTCCCCCCAACGACCCTCCTCCCCTCCCTCCCCCACCCCAGATCGAGTCCGACAAGGTGCGGCTCATGGCTGCGGCCCGCGACGACGTGCAGTACCGCTCGGAGGAGGCGCTGCTGAGGCTGAGGGAGTCGCACGCCCGGCAGATAGAGGTGGGGGGGGGAGGGGAGGGGAAGGATGGGGAGGGGAGGGAGGTGCGGAAAGCAGGGGCCAAGAAGGGGGCACGCACCCCGTCCCGCGTCTCGGCCCTCGCGCACCGCAGCTTGCACCCAATGCGCTGCCTTCAACCCCTTCCTTTCAACCCCCCTCTCGCCCCCTCACCCCCCCAGGAGCTGCACAACTCGTTCGCGGCGCAGCACGCCCTGTCGGACGCCCGCGTGCAGGCGGCGGTGGCGGCCAAGGAGGAGGCGCAGAGGTTCTTCGACGAATACGTCAAGCAGGTGGGGGGAGGGGGGGCGGGGGAGGGAGGCGGGTAGAGGCCTGACCGGGGAGCTGCGCGGGGCCCTCACGCCTCGCACCGCTGCACCACCAGCTGCCGGATACACCCCTGCGCCCCTCCCATCACCTCCCCCCCCTCCACCTCCCCCCCCTCCACCTCCCCCCCCCCCAGGCCGAGGAGGACTTCGAGGACCACTCCGAGCGCATCAACGACAAGGTCACCGCCCTGTCGGAGGCGGCAGAGCAGAAGGAGCAGCGGCTCAAGGCGGACAACAACATACTCAAGCGGACCAACCTGCGGCTCAAGGGTGGGGAGGCGGGGTGGTGGGGCGGGAAGCAGGGGGCCGGCGAGGGGCAGAGGAGCCGTGGAGCCACGTGTCCGGCCTGGCCTTGCTGAATCCACGCTTCGGCGGTCCCATTCACCCCACTTGGCCCCCCCCCCCAGCCGACAAGACCATCGACCTCAAGCGCATGGACAAGCTCACCTCTGACAACGCCGCACTGCGCGAGGCCTCCGAGGAGCTGCGCCTCACCATCGCCAAGCTCTCCCGCGAGCTGCAGGAGCGGGACGCCGTCAACGCCGACAACTACGCCACCATTCAGGCGCTGAGGCGGAAGGTGCAGGACCTGGAGAAACACAAGTTCGTGCTCACGTACAAGGTGGGGGGGGGCGGGGGCGGGGGGAGAGAGGGGAGGGGGGCGGGGGCTGGGAGGGGGCGAGGGCGGGGGCAGGGTGGAGGGCGACCAGGGTGGGGCTCTGCATCAACTTGCAGCCCGGGCGCTCATTCCCCGTTGTGCATCATATTGACTTCCGCACCCCGCCTTACCCACCGCCCTCCCCCCCCTCACCCACCCCAGGCCGAGACGTACGCCAAGGCCCTGGAGCCGCAGGAGAAGGAGGTGGCGAGGCTGCAGGTGGGGGGGGGAGGGGGGGGGCAACGGGGAGGGGGCGCAACACAAGCGCAGGGGGGGGGGCTATGCGCTGGTCGTGCAAAGGCCGCCTCCGCGCTCCACCTACCATTCCGCTTACCGACCCTCCCTATGACCCCCCCTCCCCCCCCTCCCCCCAGTCCGAGCTGGAGGGCCACGACAAGGAGCTCACGGGCCACATGTCCCGCGGCCAGCAGCTGACGCGGCACCTGGCCGAGAAGGACATTGCGCTGCGCTCGCTCAAGCAGGAGGCGGCGGGGCTGCGCTCGCGCGTGTCCGCCCTGTCCGGCTCGCTGCTGGCGCTGAGCCAGGAGCTGTACGAGGCCATGCAGCAGCCGGACGACAGGGGGCCGCGGGGGAAGAGCAAGCGGCAGAAGGTGGGGGCGGGGGTTGGGGGGCAGCGGGGCGGGGCAGGGGGGGGAGGCTCGCTAGGCTCCGTCAGTGGCATTGGGTGCGTGGGGCCGGGGAGACTCCGCGGTCCCACTTGGCTAGCATCCCCAACACCCCCTCACCCCCCCCCCCACCCCCCCCCCCCGTCAGGCGCTTGACGACCTGGTGCGGCGCTACTGCACCTCGGCCGACCCCCGCGCCGCCGCCCCCCGGGACGAGGTGGCGGAGGCCGCCGCCGCCGCCACCGCCGCCGAGAGCCGCGTGGTGCTGCTGCAGTGGCGGCTGGAGCAGGAGGGCCGCACCGCCCGCTCCGCCGCCCGCTCCACGCTGCACCAGAACAGCCAGCTGCTGCGGGAGCTGGCGGTGGCCACGGAGGACGGCCGGGCGCTGCGGGACAAGCTGGAGGGGTCGCTGTTGGCGCTGCGGGAGCTGCAGGCCAAGTACGGGCTGCTCGAGCGGAGGGCGGCGGCGGCGGGGCTGGGCGGGGGCTGGGCGGGCGCGGCGCTGGGCGGCGGCAGCACGGGCGGGGGCGGGGGCGGGGAGGGGGACTCGCCGGAGCGGAGGGCGCAGGAGGAGGAGGGGGAGGGCGAGGGCGAGGGCGGGGCGGTGGTGAGCATGGCGGGGCGGGCCAGGCCCGTGTCGGCCATGCCCATACCCCCCGCCGTGGCCGCCTCCGGGGCCCTGGCGGCGGCGGCTATGGCGGCGGCGGCGGCCATGGCAGGGCGCGCGGGGGCCGGGAGCGGCGGCCCGGTCCCCCCCGGCGTGTCACCCTCCTCCTCCCCCACCACGGCCTGGGAGCGCATGGGCCTGGGCAGCCCCTCGGCCGCCGCCGCCCGCCCCGCCTCGGCCTCGCGCGCGCGGCCCATCTCCGCCGGCTGGGGCATGTACCGCACGCAGGGGGGGGAGCCGGCGGCGGGGGGCCTGGTGGCGCGGGGCCCGCCCCTGCGCGCCTACGTGGACGTGCTGGCGGGGGAGCGGGCGCGCATGGAGGCGCTGGCGGAGGCGCTGGGGCAGGGGCTGGCGGAGGCGGAGGCGCAGCAGCGGGCCCTGGCGGGGCTGGCGGCGCGGGCGCAGGCGGGCGAGGGCGGCGAGGAGGGGGAGGCGTGGGGGCACGGGCACGGGTACGGGGAGGAGGGGCACGGCGCGGGGGCGGCCTGGCGGGGCCCTGGGGTCATGCCTGCGGTGCCCGAGGTGGCGGCGGAGGGGTCGGCGGCGGACCGGGAGGCGGAGCTGCGGGGGGGCGGGGGGGAAGCGGGGGCGGAGGGGCCGGGGCCGGGGCGCGAGGGCAGCGAGGCGAGCTCCGCCGCCCTCAGCAGCGCCAGCGGCAGCGCCAGCGGGCGGCGGCGGCACGGCCCCAGCAACGGCGCCGTGGGCCCCGGGGCCAACCGGGACCGGGCGGCGCGTGTGGGCGGCTCCAGCCTCACGGGCAGCCTCACGGGGGCAGGGGCAGGGGGGGCGCTGCGGAGCTACGCGGCGGGCAGCGCGGGCAGGAGGTGAGGCCCCGGGGGGAGCGGGGCGGGGTGGGTGGGGTGGCGGAGGCAGGGCTGCCCTTGGGCGCGGTGCAGGGGCTAGGGCATCGGGCCGGGACACACCAGCGGGCCAGACGGCACGGACCTCCTCCCCTCTCCTGCCCACTATCCTTGCCCCCCACCCCACCCCACCCCACTCCACTCCATTCCCGCAGTCGCCCCCTGACGGCCTCATGGGACGCCTCCCGCTCCCGCTCTGCCTCCGCCGCCACCGGAGCCGCCGGCCTGGGGTCCGCGGGCGGCCCCGGGGGCCTGCGGGGGCGCATCGCCAGCGCCCGCGCCTCTCAGGGGGCCTTCTCGCCCGCAGCGTCGCTGGGGGGGCCGGCGGCGGCCCTGGCGCTGGGCTTGGGACCGGGGCCCGGGGCGGGGGCGGGGGTGGGCAGCCCCGGCTCCCCCACCGGCCCGCCCCTGCCCGGGCGGCGGCGGCCCAGCTCCGCCGCGGGTGTGGGGCTGCGCTCCTTCACGGATGCGGCCGCCGACCGCTTCCGAGCCCCCGGGGCGCCCGCGGACGCAGACGTGCTGGCGGCGCTGCGGGAGGGGCGGCCGGGGTAGCGCCGGGGAGGCGCAGGAGGCGTAAGAGGGGGGGTCGCAGCGGCACACGGACGCAGGGCCAGTGGTGTGAATGACAAGCATATGGGAGCGAAAGGGGGCGCGAGGCGGAGGGGCTGTGGCTCCGCGGCGCGGGCGGCATGATGGTTGGGAGAGCGGGCAGAGGGCGAGGGGGCATGCATGGCAGGGGGTGCACACGGCCTCGGGGGGCCGTCTAGCATTGCATGGGCGGGCTCGGGGGCTCGGGGTCGGATGCGGGGCATGGAGGGCGTTGGGTGTGTGCTGATTGAGGTCAGGTGGAGACGGCGCTTTGGGGCCCCGTGGCCCGTATGGCTGTAAGCAGGATGGCCTGGCCCCCTCGGCTGTCGGGGCATCCACCAGCGGGGACCTGAACCTAGGCCAGGCCTGGCCACCTGTGCGGCAGCACACCCTAGGCATACGGCCGCTGGGCAGGCCGAGTCAAGCTGATATGGGTCCAGTTGCTTAAAGGAGGGGTTGGGTTCAGGCCAGGCCAGGATCAGGCGGCAGGTGACACCTGAGCGGCAAGGTAAGGCGAAGCGGCCACGAGCACGTCGGGCGCACACATTCCTTGACCGAAGTATCGCATCGTGATCTCCGCAGGCATACCTGTGACCTCATCGTCGTCTCCGCGCTTAGCGACACCACACGAAAGATGCCACCACCTCTCACCTCGCCCTGCCTGATCCCATCACACGTGCCTTCCCCCCTTCAGCTTAACATCATGCCATGCACGCACGGGGGCAAGTCCGGCCATGCAGCCACTACACAACCCGGCTCCCCGCCCTCGCTACTGGCCGTCCGGAGACCAGCCGCCTCCAGTCAGCCCCGTCGTCAGCCCCGTCGTCGGTCATCTATGCGCGGCCCAAGCCTTGTCCCCCAAGTCGCGAAGCTCAGTAAGATTGTCCGGCCATACTGTCCCGGCCTCCCTCCGTGCGCACACCCTCCCCGGATCCGGCCCCCCGCCCAGCCCCGCGCTCTCCTCCCCGCACGCTACGTGTGCGCCACCCCCGCCCCGCCCGGCAGGTCCCCCCAGGGGAACACCGCCCCCGGCCTCAGCAGCGGCCGCTCCACGTAGGACCCCGCCGCCCCCCGCCGCGCCACGTCCGCCAGCAGCGCCGCGCCGCCCCCCAGCGGCACCACGACGCGCAGGGCCAGCTGCACGGCGTCCGCGGGGGGGGCGATGGAGAGCACCGCCAGAATGATCTGGGGACGGGATGGGTGGGGGGCGGGGTGGAGGGAGATGTGGGTGTGGAGGCGGCGGGATGAGCGGGCCGTGATGCAGATGCTCCGTTGCATGAGGAGACCTGGGATGACTGGAGCTGATTCAGCAAGCTGCATCCCATCCAGGTTTCCCCGCGCCCCACCCATACCCACACACACCCCACGCACCTGCGCCAGCCCCGCCAGCAGCAGCAGGATGCCCAGCTGCAGCGTGGCGGTGTTGGGGGGCTGCCGGACGGACAGGTGCGCGGGCGGAGAGGACATCTGGCGGGGACGGTGCAGGGGATGAAAGCGGGGAGGCACGAGCGAGAAGAGGCGTGGTCGGTTGGGTCGGTGCCTCCAGGGGCTGGAGCCAGACCCCAGCCTTCGAGCCAACGTCGAGCACGGGGGGCCTGGGGCCCCGCAGGACGCACACCATCCCTCTCACCCACTCGTCATGACCCCACAACCCCGCGAGCACACACCACGCCCTGCTCACCCAGACCCTCCCCCTCCACATGCCTCCCCCTTCCACCACCACCCCAGCCCCCCCCCCAGTTCCCCCACCCCACCTTGTACGCCCCGCTGGCCAGGTCCAGTGCGTCCTGGCGCTTGGCGTCCTGGAAGCAGGCGTAGTAGTAGCGGGACAGGGAGTCGCCTGGGGGGGGGGGGGGGGGAGGGGGCCATGGAGCCAGGCGGCGTGTGTGCAGAAAGGGTGGAGGCGCTTGGCCAAACAGTACCCCCTGACGCTGGCCCACGCAACCGTGCTGCCCTGCCCCCAGCCCCTGCCCCCAGCCCCTGCCCCCAGCCCCTGCCCCCCACCTCTAGACCCGGTCCCCACCCCCCTGCCCCCACTCACCCACGCCCTGCATGACGCCCCACGGCGCCCGCACCAGCGCCTTGAGCCCCCCCAGCGCCCCGCCCGCCTCCAGCCGCCCCGCCGCCGCCCGCAGCGCCCTGCCGGCCGTGGAGGGCGTGCCGTGCGCTGCGTCGCTCAGCACGTCGGCGTTGTGGGACCACAGCACGGCCAGCGCTGGGGGGGGGGGAAGGAAAGCGGGCCAGGCAGGGCGGTGAGTCGGGGGTGCGGCTGTCAGCCAGGACTTTGCGGGCCTCAGAGGAGAGCCGCCAGTACTCCCTCTCCACCCAGCCTGCCCCGGCCACCGGGCCCCCCCGCCGCACTCCTCCCCCCGCCCCCCTCCCGCCCCCCTCCCGCCCCCCTCCCCCTCACCGTGCACCACCTTGGCGTGCGCCCTGCCCAGCTCCCCCACCTCCTCCAGCGCCCCCAGCGCCCCCAGGCAGGCCGCCAGCGCCGGCAGCGCCAGGCAGTGCTGAGCCAGGTCCACCTCCTCGCAGCAGCCGCCTGGGGTGGAAGGGGCGTGGGGTTGGGATGGGGTAGGGTATGAGCGAGGCTCGCAGGGCACCTCCTCTCCCGCATCTACCCCTCCCCAACCCAATCAACTCCGCCTTCCCTGTACTCCTACCACCCCTCCCTGTCCAGAGCCCACCCGCGCCCCCCCCCCACCCGCCGACGCGTTGCTTGCCGCGCACGCCTCCACCACCCCCCGCTGCCGCCAGCGCACGGAGCGCCCCACGTGCGACAGCCGCGAGGGGGAGGGGCCCGCGGGCTGGGACCCCGGCACCGCCCCCGGGGGCGCGGGGGCGGACAGGGGTGTGGCCATCTCCATCTCCTCCTGCGGGCGGGAAGGGTGAGTGTGTGGATGTTGGAGAGGGAAGCGGGGAGTGGGTGGCCATAGGATGGGAGGGTCGGGCCTTACCCTCAAACATTGCGCCCAGCCCTCACCCTCTTTCAATGCCTTAAGACGGCTTGGAGAGGTCCCTCGCCAACCCCGTCCCCGTTCCCCCTTCCTGCCGTTCCCCCTTCACTCCCAGACCTCAAGCAAGCAAATCCCCTCCCTCCCTCCCCCCCTCCCCCCCCCGCTCACCACCGCCACGTACACCCCCATGCCCGGCAGCGCCTCCCCCAGGGCCCCCTCCAGGCGGGAGCACACGCCCCCCGCGGCCCCCGCCGCCCCCGCCCCCGCCGCCGCCGCCAGCCCCGCCATGTCACCCGGGCCCAGGGGCAGCCCCACCGCCACCGCCGCGGGGCCGGGGCCGGGGGTGGGGGGCACCGGGGCGCAGGCGGTCTGGGGGTAGGGTGGGTAAGGTTTGGGGTGGGTAAGGAGGACGATAGGAGGCAGGTGGGGAGGCGAACAAGGGGGCCAGGGGGGGGAGCGTCACGGGTGTCCTCACTGCCGTGCTCAGACAGGCCCCCTCCCTCCCCTGCCCTCCCCCTCCCCAGACACTGGCTTGTGCTCCCCCCTCCTCCCTCACACCCCCCCCCCCCACCAGCTCCTGCAGGCAGTCGTGCAGGCGCAGCGCCCAGTCCCGGTGCGGCCCCGCCATGAGGTGCAGCAGCAGGGCGGGCTGGGGGGGGAGGGGGGAGGGGGGGAGTTGGGAGGGGGAGGGAATGAGGGCCGGGGCTGAGTGTTGCAACCGGAGGCGGGCAGACAGCGGGCACGGGCAGCTCAACGCCCGTATGCTGTGCGCACTGCCGTACCTTGCCGTACGCCTTGTTCAGCGCCCCCACGTGCGCCGCAAAGGCGGGGGCGTGTGCCGAGGCCTCCAGGGGCCCCCGGGGCGCGGGGCTGGGCAGCATGTTGGGGGGCGCGGCCCAGAAGAGGGGCACACTGCCGCGAGCCTGGGGGGGCGGAGGGGGGCATGGCAGCTGCAGGGTACTGGGGGTTGCCGCGGCGGTGGTCGCTTGTGTGGCGGAGGCAGGCAGGCAGCCAGGGGCCGAGCGCCAGGGGCCCAGGCGGTGCCGCCGGGTGGGGAGCAGAGGGCGCTGGGGGCCTGTCTACCCCTGCTTCTACCCCCACAAGGTCCACTGCTCCACGGAGCCAAACACATTCCACAGTCTTCCGCCCCTCCCCGCCCCGCCCCCCTCCCCCCACCCCACCATGACGTACGAGGCCACCGCCACTCGGCTCCGCCGCCGCACGATGCCGTCCCCCGCCTGAGCCGCGTCCGCCTCCTCCGGGGTCAGCCCCACGGCGGGGCCCCCCGCGGCCTCCCCCTCGGGGGCCCACAGCGCCAGAACCAGCTCCGTCTCAGCGAAGCCCGCGGCGTTACCCTGGCGGGGGGGGGGGCGGTGCGCATGAGATGGGGGGGGTTCGACGTAGGGGGAAGCCGGCGGTGGAGGGGGGGGGGCGGGCGACTGGAAAGCTCCACAGACCTCCCGCTCTATCGCATGCCCCTGAGCCCCTCCCTCCGCCCCCCACCCCCACCTCCAACCCAACCCCACCCCCTCACCTGCGCATCCAGCCCCCGCCGCCACCCCCCCGCCACGGGCCGCCCCACGCCCAGGCGGGTGATGAGCGTCATGTCGCCCCGGCAGGCCACGAAGCCGGGGGGCGGGGGGGCGTCGGAGGCGGGGTCCGCGGGCCGCCGCACGTCCCCCTCCGCGCCCCCCCCGGCCCCCGGCGCCCGCACCAGGAAGGTGGCCCCCACCGCCTGCCCCACGTACCCCGCCATGAGCGGCAGAGCGAACGCCTCGCCGCCGCCGTCTGGGGTGGGGGTGGGGGTGCGGGGGCAGGCTGCTTAGGGAGAGGCTGCGCTGACCACCGTAACCCCTCCCCTGGCTCCCACCCCCACCCCCATCCCTACACACACCCGCCGACACCCTCCTCTCCCCTCAACCCCGTCCTCCCCCTTCCCCCCCCCCACCGATGATGGGCTTCATGAGCTCCCGGTTCCAGGTGAACCGCGGGTCGGCCCGGGACCAGGCGCTGCCCGCCCCCCCGGCCCCCAGCGCCTCCAGGGGCGCGGCCGTGTCCCACCAGCGCCCCAGGGGCGGGGGGGCGCCGGGCGGGGGGCCCTCGGCGGCGGCGGCGGCTCTGGCGGCGGCCAGGTGCCCCCCCTCCACGTCAGCCTGAGGGCACATACGATGTAAGGGGGGCTGCTCACTCGAGCAGACGAGCTGGGACGCGTGTCCCTCTCTCGCCCAGCCTCCATCTGCAGACTCTAACCTGGCCACCTCACCCTCCCCCCCTCCGCAACCCCCCCTCCCTCTCCCCCCGCTACCCCCCCCACACACACGCGCCTGCCTCTGCCTGCTGCTGGTGATGTTGGCGGTGTGCGAGAAGTAGAGGTGGCCCCCGTAGGAGGGGGGGTGCAGCGCCGACTGAATCAGGGTGGCATACCTGGGGTGGGAAGGCAGGGGAAGGAGCGGGGGCTCGAGGTCCCGTGGAGGGCGGTGGGGCAGCGGGTGCGCAGCGGGTGCACCCAGGCCCCCGCAACCCCGGGTCACGGCCGGAAGCCCCGAGGAGTAACCCTCTCCATCCTCAGCCGGCGGCCGGGCCCCGGCTCCAACTTCCGCCTTCCCTCTTCTCCTCCTGCCCTTCCCCCAGCCCGAGCCCCGGCCCCCACCTGAGGTCGTTGTCGCTTGCGTTGATGGTCTCCGGGGCGATGAGCGAGGTGGCCTCCACCTTGTACACGGGGCCGTCCAGCATGCCACACACCTGGGGGGGGGGGGAGGAGGGATGAGAGGGATGGGAGAGGGCAGGGACGGGAGGCGTGAGGCAGGACATGTGCGTCTGAAGACTTATGGCAGCCCTGCCTGGCCCCTTGAGGGCCCCGCAGCGCCACTCTGCCGTTCACCCTGCCCTGCGCCGCTCTCTATCCCCTCCCCCCCCACCCCACCCGCTTGGCCTTGCTGACCAGCGCCAGCACCGCCCCCCTGCAGCCAGGGACACGGAAGGCACACGGCGGCAGCAGCGAGGGGACCTCAGGCGGGGGCAGCCAGCCGCCCCGGGCTCAACCGGGTCGAGGCCCAGGCCCGGGCCCAGGCGCTTCCTCTATGCGTGCCTGCGCCGCCCGCCTGCCCCCCCCCCGCCCCAGCTCCCCCGTGCGCGAGAGCCCATGACACTGAAGCCCCCTGCTCCCTTCCTTTCCCTCATGTGGACAAGTAGCAACCCTCTCGGCCCCCCCTCTCCCGCCCTTCCCTCCCCCTCCATCCCCGCCCCCGGCCCCCCCCCAACCCCCCCACCGCTCCAGGCGCAGCAGTCCCGCCAGCCCCAGGGCCATGCCGCTGCCCTCCTCGGGCAGGGGAGGCTGGGAGCCCACGGACACCTGAGGGGGAGGGGGGAGGGACGAGAGGGGGTGTCGGGCGCTCAATGCAGGGGGGGGAGGCGTGGATGGGCGGCCACGCATGCGCCCCTCGCGCCAGGCAGGCACCCGCCCAGCGGGACGCTCCTGCGCCCCTGCTCCGCACCGTAGCACATCTCCTCCCGAGCGCTTAGGCGAGTCGCGACAATGCGCAGCCTCTGAGCGTGTGTGGTGATGGGGGGGTCGTGACGGGGAGGGGGAAGCCGAGGAACGGACCCCGCACGCACCTTGCCCGTCTTCAGGTCGACGCGCAGGGTGGGCACGGGCGGCACGCGACCCTCCGACGGCGAGCCTCCATGTGCGACATGCTGCAGCGCCACCGTGCTTCCATCGGTCTGCGTGGGCGCTTAACTCAGTCGGTGAAGGGCAAGGGAATGCGGGGGATCGTTCTGCATGCGCAGCTCAACCCGCGGGCTCGCTTTACCTTGAAGCGAAGCAGACCCAGTGACGGCAACGCCTTGCTGGATGCAGGTTGCGAAGGCGGCTGTTTGCCCTTGGGCATTCTATACTGATAGCTTAGCTGCAAATTGCCGGTCCCGAGGACTACAAGTTTGCAAGCAAGGTCCTGTGTATTCTGTATATATGTCTGTGCAAGCAGTGTTCAGAACAAGTAAGCCATTGCTGTGCGCGTGCGAGGTCCACGCACACCGTTGGCTTGGGTTCGTGTGTTCGTTGCCCGTACCCCATCTGACCCCCTCGGTCCCCGCCTTTCTCCCCCCACGCCGCTCCCGCTGTCCCCCTCCCACCCCCGCGCAGCGCTGCCAGTTTGATCACTGCATGGCCCTCCTGGTGAGTGAGGCCCAACAGCGACGGCTCGTCTAAGTGTTCGGTGTGAGAATGAACAGTATGTCGAGGAGCCGCACCGCCCAGTCTCACCGCAACGGGAGGGCTACACACGATCGAGTTGGACTGGATGGGCACGAGCTTCAAGTTCAAGCCTTCACGGCTGGTGACCACACAAAGGGACACATCACCTGTGGACAGCTTGTAATAGTGTGCTTCAGTCAGTTGCGAAAGCGCTGGGCAGAATGGCAGCCGCAGGGTTCGAGGGGAAAGAAGGCGAGGGGAGGGCGTTGTGAGGCCAAAGGGGTGATGTGAGGGCCGGCGCCGGGCCGGTAGCCGCCATCACCCGTCGCCCGCCGCCCCAAGACCTGTGCAAGGCAGGACGGAACTGTGAAGCGCGCGGCGGAGGCGGAGGTGGCCCTCCCCTGCCTTCCCTGACGGGCCCGCACCCGAGCACTTGCGTCATGTGTTTAAGCAAAGCGCTATGCAGCGCAGAGCACATGTGTGACGCGACGCTGCCGGTCAGGAACCCCAGGGGCGGGCCTAACAGCTCGTCCTGGTCGTACAGCACCAGGGCCACTGGCGGGAGCGGGGCGGCGGAGGCCAGTCAGGGCGGGAAGGAGGGCGAGGAGGAGCTGCTCGGGGCCTCCCGTGGGGGCGCGGCTGTGCCATACGTGCTGCCGGGCGCTCATCCACGGCCGCGACAAGCAGCTGTGCGCGCAGCGACAGGCGACGCAGCAGCCCCCGCAGCGGCGGCTGCACCGGCGGCACCTGGCGCCTCCCCGATGGGTGGGTGGCTGCAGCGCACACCCCAGGAGACCCTGCGGGGTCTGAGCTCGAGGCATGGGGCAAAATAGCAGATAGTGTGGGGTGTGGGGACGCCACCCTGAGCAAGATGACGGTCAAGATTGCAACCCAGCTGCAGCTGGGCCCAGCGCGCACCCGTCTGGCACGCAAGCATGCAGAGTTTATTCAGGAAGCACTGGGGACGGGGGAGGCCATGGAGTCTGAAGTCACGCGCCTGAAGGCTGTCTGGCCCCGCTTGTGGAAGTTAAAGTGGGAAGCAAGCAACAAGGAGCCCCTGTGGCGACTTGCCATGGACGGCTATCCAGGATTCGGCATGCATCGAGCCCAGCTGGGCACAAGTGAAGTAGCCAGGTGCCCATGTGGGCAGGCGATGAACCAAGGTGACCGGCTCCACCATTTCTGGTCGTGTGCGGCAACAATGGCAGTGCGCACAAGATTGAGCGATGCTATTGGTCGGGCGGTGAAGAGGCATGAGGTTTGGTTGGTGCAGGTCCCCGCGGGCATTGCGCAGCAGGTTTGGGACGTGGTGTGCTTGGCCGCCGTGGGGGCCATGGAGCAAGCACGCAGGTACAAGTACGCGCATCGGGGTGCAGAGGGCCTGATTATGCAGGCAAGGGCACTGGCAAGGGGAGAGCTGGAAGCGCGCCTTCAGTGCTTTGCCGGGGTTTGGCCGTGACCGAGGAGGGAGATGTGCGTTACATGCCCCACGTTGAGGTGATGGATGGTCTGCACTAGATCTCGTTTGGAGCCAGGGTAGGGGCCCTGCCGTCCAAGTCAGGGGGCGGCGTGCTGGCTTGTAGGGGGCAAGCCCGTGAGGTTGGCTGCCAAGCCCCAGGTCCCTCATTGTAACCACCGAGGACAGGCGCCATTCGTGTGAGCCGGCGAGCACGCACCGCCAGCACGCACGGTCCTCCTGCACACGGCTCCCAGCAAGGGAGAACGGTTGGAGACGCCCCGCAAGTTGGCGAACTATGTCCTGTCCTGGCGCAAGGGGCCATCTTGCTACGCTACGCTACGACTCGTTACAGTGCTCTCTGAAGGATCGGCTGAGCACGTACCCATGTGCCGTTCGGAACAGTCCCCGCGCAGCTTCTTTATGGGCGCTAGTTGTGTGCGTCATTAAACACATGCGCGGCTTGATTTGTGAACGGTCAAGCTGCAGAGGTAGGCAGCTCGTGTTCAAGGGCATCGCTCTCCACAGCCCGTTTTTAAGTAGGCTGCGTTGCGTTCGATACCGAGTATGCATGACATGAAGCGCCTTCGCGTCACGAGCGGGGCGCGGGTCGACCCAGGCTCAAAAAGTGTCCTAGATGGCGAGGTGGGCGTACCCGATCCCAGCCCGGCGGGCTGAACCTGCCTCGCGCCGGGGAGGTACCAGACCAGGACCAGACCAGGCGGGCTAAGACACGTTGCACACCGACCACACCCTGGTGAGCTTTGCTGCTGCCGTGACAGCTTTCGCGCCCTGCTGGCGGTGTGCACCGCCATTTCAGACTCCCGTCCCAGGACTGGGCGGCCGACGCCGTCTACCTCGCTTTCACATGCAGGGCACGGATCTAGCGACACCAGCCATGCGGCGATCAGCCGTGGCGCTGGCCCTTCTGGCCCTCGCGTGAGTCGGGGTGTGGGCGGAAAGCGCGGCGGGCTGGCCCGCGTCGCTGCTAGCGCTTGGAGTTTTCTAGAGATTCCTGCTGTGGCGTTGAGGCGAATTCCGGAACAAGGGCAGCAAAGTCCTTGGCTACGAATGTCTGCGCGCGACACATGGCGTAGTGTCCACGCCCCCGGCGCGCGCATGATTGCAACGCGGCGGTGCTGGGATGTCACGAGGGCCAGCGTCTTTGTGATCTGCGTAGTCGGAGGCACACCTGCTGGCGGGCCAGCGCTGCACCAGCGTCAGCACGCCAGCTGACCGCGGGCCCGCCGGGCGCGCCTTGGCGGCCGGCTCTGTACTTGAACAGCGCTCTGGGACAATTGCTGGCATTTGGGCATTATCGCGACTGGTCGACCAAACCGTCACTCAAACATCTGCCCACCATTGCTTGAATTTCCTCTGCAGGGCCGTCGCGTCCGCGGCAAACGACCGCTTCCCCTACGCCACCTGCGAGCGCGGCAGGTCATACTCCGTATACTCGGTGGTGCCGACTAAAGAGTTGGGCTCCACGTTCTGCTTCGAGGTACATGGTCGTGTTTTCGGGGCCGGCTTCGGGTGCTTTTGAAGGGACAGGGTGCAACTTATAATGCTAAGCATGAGACGGGTCGCTTGCACGGGCATCGACGCGTTCCACGCAGTGGCCTCACTCCTCTGGGCCCGCCCCTGTGTTGCCCCTCTTTTGCTTCCTCGCAGATCAAGTACAACAGGCAGCAGTGCACGAATGAGAACCCGTGCTGCGAGTGAGGTCGTGCATGCGGAGCGTAGCGGACTAGAGCGCGCTTCACATGCTGGGGGCTCACTGCCTGCTTTGGGAGGTCGAGACGGGGATCGGCACCAACCCGGCACAAAACCCCCTTGCCTGCTGCTGCTCCTCACCCCAAACAGGACCAACATCCACAAGTTTGAGCTGGACGCCAGTGAGTGGGGGGCAGGGGCGCTGCGGGGTAGGGGCGGGCGTCTTGTCGAACCCGTGGGTGGGCTCGTGAGCTATTCGACTTCCTCGACACCAACGGATGCTCGTGGCAAGCTGGCGGGGCCCACCACGCGCTGTGCACGCACCCGCCGCCGCCCTGCCCCCGCCCTGCCTAGCTGCCTCTAGCTAGGCCCGGGGCTCTGACTCTGTTGCAACTGTAAGGAGAGGAACTCATCCCCCTCCGCTTGGCTTGGCTCCGTCACTCTGACGCACACCTTCACACCGCCCGCCACACCAGCCACCGCTTGGCCTTCCCCGGCTGTGTGGCCCCGACCTCGGCACCCTCCCCCCTCCCCCCCGCCCCGCAGACCCCGCCTGCAAGGCCGGCTTCGCTGCCAAGGCCACCATCGATGGAGTGGAGACCGACAAGGCCCCGCTGGTGAGCACCGCCACACCGGGGGCTTGCCGCGGCCGTACCATACTACCGCGTACCCCGTACACTACCCCCGCTCCCGATGGGCAGGCCCAACGCCGGAGCAATGCGCGGGTGGACGAGACGTCGTTCGCTGTGCTGCCTCAATTGCGCTGACTGCCCCCTCTGCCACCCCACCCCCAGCTGCGCACGCCCCCCAACGCCGACCCCAACCTCTACGCCACCCTCTACGTCTCGGAGCTGGACGGCCTGGACGGCCCCTCGGTGGACGGCAAGGAGGTGTGCATCACCGTCACCGCCGGCTCGTGCCGCTCGCTGGACGCCCTCGCGCCCAGCGGCCGCTGGTCCGTGGCGTTGTGGGACGAGACCCACAAGTGCGTGGCGTTTGGGGGGGGGCCGGGTGATGGTGTGTGGGGGGAAAGGTTGTGACTGGGACTATGGTAGTGCTGGTGTTGGGTCGAGGTGATATGGGGAGCTCTGTTAGACACGGGAGTGTCGGCCGCACCTGGCATGGCCGCTGCTCAGTCTGTAGCAGCGCCCATCCCAGGTTCCGGTGGCTCATCTAGCACCTAGCGACCTAGCTTGCGCCCGTTACCGATGCGCCAGGTGCCTGCCTGCCTGGGACCGCCGTGCCCTGCCTCCAGCCCCCCCCACCCCCCTCCAACCCCTGCCCCCTCACCCCACCCCCCCCAGGTGCTGCCCCGTGACCAAGGAGGGCCCCGCACCCCCGCCCAAGCGCCCGGGCATGCCCCCGCCGCCGGCCTTCTGCCCCACCCAGGTCTGCATCACCTGGGAGACCCGCGCCGCCCAGAACCCGGCCTACCCCTGGTTCGCCAACTCGGCCAACTGCGCCCGCGCCAAGGAGTACGTGGACGAGGTCATCATCCCCGACATCACGGAGCTGGGGCTCATCGCCAACGGCTTCACCAGCGGCACCTGCAGCCGCGGAACGCTCAAGTACTGCGGCTACGTGAACTCGGGTGGGGGCGGGCGGGCGGTGACGTGGAGGAGCGAGAGCGGGCCCCGCTGGGCGCAGGGAGGGAAAGAGGGGTGCGGCTTGGGGGGCATCAGCACTTGACTCGGGGCCTGCACGGAAGATTACATGCTGATGCTGATTCGTTTGCGCCCGCGTGCCGCCCCCCCCTCCCGCCCCTCCCCGAGCGCAGAGCAGGCCGGCAGGGACCTGGAGGAGTACTTCCGCTCGGACGTGGGCCGTGAGTGCGGGGGGAACCGGGGAGGGGGGAATGAAGGAGGCTTAGGAGGGCAGGCGCCGGCTGGTGGACCCCAGCAGTCCTCGCTGGCATCCCCTTGGCGCGCGTCCAGACGCGGCTACGGCCCCCCTGCGGCCCTGCCACTTCCCGCTTCAACTTCAACTCCTCCCATGTCCATCACCCCCCCCTCCAGGCACCGTCAACACTGTGTTCCAGATCACTGACCGCTGCCCCGAGGAGCTCCAGGGCAATTCCGTGGGCGTCGTGGCGGTGGGCGGCGAGTGCGCCGACTTCGAGGTCGGCGGCAGCGCCTGCGCGCCCTCGGACCCGCCCAGCCCGCCGCCCCCCCGCATCCCCCGCTCCCCCAGCCGACCCCGCTCCCCGGGTATCCCCCGCTCCCCGGCCGTTCCCCGCTCCCCGGGTATGCCCCGCATCCCCCGCTCCCCCGGCATCCCCCGCTCCCCGGGCATGCCCCGCATGCCGCCCCCGCCCGCCGGCTGCGACGTGTGCTTCACCTGGGCCGTCACCGACAGCGTGGCGCCCTTCGGAGGCTTCTTCGACGGTGGGGGCAGAGGGGCCCGAGGGGAGGGGGCAGCGAGGGGGACCGTGGGGGAAGCCGAGGCCAGGGAGCAGGAAGCCGCTCAGCGCCCGGGCCTGTGCCGCCACCTCTGGATCACCGTAACCCTCAATATCCCCCGCCCTTCTCACCCCAAGAGGCCAAGAACTGCAAGTACGCCGAGGCCTACGTCATCGACATGTTCTTCATCTGGGCCGACCTGATCGAGAAGGGCTTCACCAAGCTCACGTGTGCGTGGGGGGCGCTGGGCGCTGGGCGCTGGAGGGGAGACCGCTCATGACGTGGCGTCTGGGGGCGCAGTGGAGTGTGGCGCTTGGGGCAGTGGGTGCGGAGGAAGTGGGAGGGCACAGCACGGGGCTGTCGGAGGCGCACAGCTCCCGCTCCAGACCCGGTGCGCTCGGAGCCTGGCCCCCTGCCCCTCCCTGCCTGCCCCACTTCATCCCCCCCCCATCCCACCACCCCCGGCCCGCAGGCAGCGGCAACTCCGCCACCTTCTGCGGCACCTTCACCTCCGCCGCGGACGGCCAGCAGGTGGCGGACGCCCTGGTGGCCTACGGAGCCGACTACTCGGGTGGGGGGGGGGGGGGGAGGGGCTGGGCCGGGGGCCGATTCCTAGGTCCCACAGGGCGCGCCACGGGCCAACAGGCATCGGTGCGAGTAATTCAGCGTTCGTATGAGGCTCTGCATCGGTCTACCCGTCTTCTGCCCACACCCCTGTCGCCCCGGGTGGTGTCGGGGGGAGAGAGGGGGGGCTGGGCCGGGGGACCCCGTGCGCGCAGGTCCTGGCTCTCACAGGGGACGCCATGGGCCAGGCAGCAGTGCGAGGCGGAGAGGACGGCACTCCCGAGGCACGGCGTCGGCCTTGACTCCTGGCCCCGACTGGCCTGCCCACACCCGCGTCGCCCCCCCTCTCCCCCCTCCGCAGTCGGCGGCGTGTTCGGCGCTGACTACGGCCAGTGCCCCTCCGCCATCGCCGGCGAGACCATGAGCCTCACCACCAACAACCGCGACTGCGCCCGCATCAGCCTGCGCTACAAGTGCGACAACCCCAGCCCCCCGCCCAAGAAGCCCCTCCTGCCCGGCCGCCCCCCGCGCTCCCCCTCGATGCCCCCGCCCCCCGCCGGTGAGGCGCAGGGGAGGTAGCAGTGCGGCAATCAGCGCTGGAAGGGGTGAAGCTGTGGGCTGTCTCGGGCTGCCCCGGAACCGCCCCGCTCCGAGGCGAGCACGCCCTCTCGCCGATGCATGGCCTGGTGAGGCGGGCTCTGCCTGCTCCCAGACCCCGCAGCCCCGCTGAGAGCCCCCCCTGCCCCCCCCGCCTCTCCATCCCCCCCGCAGGCTGCTACGTGTGCATCACCTGGGGCCTGTACAAGGCCGGCCCCGTGGACGGGTGAGCGGGGCACGCGGTCGGTGCCCCCTGCGGTGTGCTGCGCCCGTCCCCTTACCTGGACCTTGCGCGTGCCCCCAAGTGCCCCCTTCCCTGTCCCCTCCCCAACTCCCCCCTCCCCCTCCCTCCCTCCTCCCCCCCCAGCTACGCCTGGTTCGCCGACGCCACCGCCTGCGACACCGGCAAGGCGGCCGTCGGCGACATGCTGGAGCCCTACATGGACGACGGCTCGCTGCTGTCGGGCTTCACGTCCTTCACCTGTGAGCGGAACCCTGGGGAACGGGCGCAGCAGCATGACGCAGGAGAGGCCTTGCATGGCCAAAGCCCCTGCCCCTTGAGGCTCCCCACTGAGACCCGCCGCAACCTGTGCGGCCCCCACCCCACGCCTCTGGCTCCCCCCAGGCCGCGGCAACAAGCTGACCACGTGCGGCACCGTGCTGGAGAGCGAGGCGGCCCGCGTGTCTGCCGAGCTGGTGGCGCTGGGCGGCAGCGCGCAGACCTTCCTGTACAGCCCCTTCGGACTGGAGAAGGGCGAGTGCCCCGTCTTCCTGGCCGGCAACTTCCCCGCCGTGTCGGTCACCGACGAGTCGTGCCTGCCGGTGGCCATGACCGGGGGCTCCTGCGCGCCGGTGCGTGCGGGGGGCTCTGGGGGGCAGGCGGTGGCTGGGCTGGCGCTGAGCAGCCAGCCAGCAGCCAACTAGTCGGGGGGAAGGCCGCCCGCGGACCTGGCTCCGTGTTCGGCCCGGGCCGGTGCTGGGCGCTGGGCCCTGTAAGAGCGCCAACGAGGGGCCATGGATAAGCGCCCCGCCTTCCCTCCCCCACCCTGACCCTGCCGTCCCCTCCCTCTTCCCCCCTTGTGGCCGCAGCCGGAGGAGGTGGAGTTCCCCTTCTGCCTGTGAGCCGGGGCGCGGGGGCTGGGCGCTGAGGGGAGACGGGTCAGGGCGGGCAGCTCTTGTGCGCACACGCCACACCACGCCACCTCCTTCCTCACTCCCCCCCTCCCCCTCGCCCCCCCCCAGGTGCAACAAGAAGGAGTTCTCCATGCCCTTCGCCGTGGGCATGTACTCCACCGACGAGGCCCGCAACGAGTACTGCTTCCCCATCACCACCGGAGCGGCCCTGGACCCACGGGTGAGCCGCCCCGCAGCGATCCCCGCCCCCACCTGCCCTCGATCCCCCTCCCGCCCATGAGGGCCGCCTCTGTCGCTCCGGACCTGCTTTCCCTGGCTCCCGCGCATTTCTGTCCCGCGCTTGAAACCCTCTCCGCTCTCCCACTCCCGCTCCCGCTCCCCGCCGCTCCGCTTGCTCAATCCCCCCGCACCGCCCCCCCCCCCCAACCCCGCCCCCCCCCCCAGACCACGTGCGGCCGCGAGACCGTCATGAAGAAGGGTGAGTCCCTCGCCGGGGGCTCCCCCACTCTGGGGTCATTCCCTAGAGTCGGACCCACCCCTACGCTCGGACCAGCCTGAAGGACCCCTGCCCCCGCTCCCGCCTCCTTCCTCCCCCCTCTGACGCCCCCTCCCGCCTCTCCCTCCCCGCAGTCGAGTTCTGGTTCAACCAGGACAAGCGCTTCAAGCTGGAGGAGGTGGCCATCCGCTTCGCCGACGGCACCAAGTCGGTGCGCTCGCCCACCTGGGGCAAGTGGGGCGAGAACACGCTCAAGGTCAACGAGCTGGACTGGGACGCCGCCGAGGTCAACCGCCGCCAGCCGCGCATCTGCTTCCGCCTCAAGTCGGACACCACCATCCAGGACTGGTCCATGGGTCAGGGCGGCCGCGTGTGGGCCTCGATCTTCAACAAGGACCAGAACTGCTGCCCGGTGAGCGCCCGCTGCCTGCACACGAACACACACACGCACACACACACACCTGTCTGCCGGTACTGATGGGCAGCCGCGTCCCGCCCCGGGGTGTGGGCCTACGCCTGCTGAGCTGCTGCATCGCTGTGCGCTGCGTGCTGAGCGCGCCCCGCCCCTGTCCCCTGCCCGCCCGCAGACGTACGGCATGTAAGCCGTCCAGGCCCTGGGCCCCGCCGGTGGCTCGCCTGCGGAGCCGCCGGCGCCTCCTCCCCCTCCCACCATGACTGACGTAGTATGACTCTGCGTGCGGGTCGCCCGCTGAAAAGTTTCATGACGAAGCCTGGCTCGAGTTACTGGTAGTGTCCTCGGAGGCGTCTGCGCAAGAGGCCGTTGAGGCGGTTTGTTATTGTTGTTGTTGGTGGTCGAACGGACAGGCATCAGCCGGAGCCGTGAGGAGCCGCGTGCGTGAGTGGACACAGGGCCGCAGCCCGCGTGCGCGCCTGCGAAGGCGTGCGGGCGCCCCTTCATTCCGCTGTAACGCACCGGCGCCCCGCCCTGACGCGCTAGGCTCTGGGCTGCGTGCCCCGGGTCGAGGGAAGGGCGTTGGCCGCTGGCGGCCCTTGACCCCTGCGCCCGACGGACAGCAGACCGGGCAGGACCCGGGCAGGACCCGCGCACGCCCGCGCAGGGGCAGTGCCCGCCTGACTGTCAGCAGCGAGCTCGATCCATGCCACGGGCTTACAACTGGCCTTTCTACTGCGGTAATTAACGGCTGACGCCCTGGACTACCATCAAAGCTAGCTAGCTACGCAACGGCCCACCCGCCCGCCGTCCATGACGCACGGCCAAGTCCTATCAACGTCCTGAGCTGCTACCCCTGGGCCCTGGCCAGCCCCAACCTGCCTATTAGGCGGCTACCCCTGGCACCTTGGAGCCCTCTGTGGCGCGGGGCTCCTCGCCCCGAAGCCCCGGCTCCCCCTACAGCGCCCCAGCCCCGGGCCCCGGACCAACTGCCATTCATACGGTAGATGACGCACCAGATGAGGAATGATCAACTGCCACCGCCCAGTAGCATGTACGGTGCACGTACCAACGGGTGAGCGCTCACGAGCGACGTGCGCGAGAGGCAACACATGCATGCCCAACGAACTGGTCAAATGGATGAACGACAGGGCATTAGGAGAGTGACAAGCTCCCGAGCCAATGCGGGCGGCGGGTGCCTTCGAGGGCTGCCCAAGATCAACGTGGCACTTGAGCAGAGACACGCTTCGGGTGCGTGGCGGTGAGAAAGGCAGGTGATGAATACCCCTCACTTATTGCGAGCAAGCTGCCTATACAACCCTCTAGCACACAATGTAAGGCTACGCTGCCTACGCGCAGGTAACAAGGCAAGAAAGCTGGTGTAGTGCCCCTCCAGTTTACTACTTCCGAGACATGCGTGCCTACACTCGTGCACCCAACATGCCCTCCTTCACGCATGCCCTGGGGTGTCTTGCTACTTGATCCCAGGCCTCACAGCTCCACCCCTCATGTGGCAACCACGAACAGCCTCATGGGATCCCTCTCCTCAGCCTCATCCGTGGCAACCGAGGGACTAGAGGGACACTCTGGGGTCCACGGCACCTGTGGGATCCCCCCTCATTCGTAAAAATTGAGAACCACACTGGATAATCAACATGCCTCATTTATTGTTCCAAGCCAGAGCCAGCAACGACAATTGACCTGACACGTGCTGCACCTCATCCCTGGCGCGATTGCGTCAACCGTGCCATGGCCACCCATGCGCGCTATCCACGCACAGCAGGCCCAAGCCATAGTATTCATAGCCAGAAGCCGCACAGTCGTTCCAGACACCGGAAAAGCAAAGGCCCCGTGTCCCCTGCTTCGAGCTCCCACACCGCATGGCACAGTCCTCCTTTATTGCCCAGCAGCTGCTACCTTACGGATTTGCCGCTGAGCCGTCCTCCGCTACATAGACGGCTCGGCTTATTGACCATCCAAGTCGCCGTTGCTAGTGCTGCCAGCTTCTGCACCGGCTCCCAATCCGCTGCCAGAAGCTCACTCCTTGGCACCGCCCGGCTGCCCCTCCACGCCGGCGCTCCCTCCCTCCTCCTCCGGCGGCCCCAGCTCCGGGTCCCCCAGGCTGCCCAGGTCCGGCAGCGACAGCAGGCTCAGACCCAGCAGGCCCCCACTCGCCACACCGCACCCCAATCCTCCGGCCGCCGAGCCGCTAGCCGCCGCCGAGCCGGTCGCAGCAGCGCCGCCCGGCGCCGCCGCATCCCGGGCAGGCGCAGACCCCGGCGCCGGCGCTGGGGCTGGCGGCGGCGGCGGTGTCGGCAGGGGCAGCGCCGGCAGCGCCGCAGCCCGCATCGTTGAGAAGGGCGAGGCGGAGGGCACCGGCGGCGCCGGCCCTGATAGGCCCCGGTCCGCAACCCCAGCGGGAGGCGCCGCGACGGGCGCCAAGCCACCGCCGCCAGCCGCCTCGTCATCCGCTGCCGCAGCGCTCACGGCGGCTGCGGCCGCCGCCCACGCCTCCTCCGCCTCCCCACCCATGCGCTCCAGCTCCTGCATCCCCGCGTCCTCCCCCAGGCCCAGACCCAGCGCAGCCTCCTCTGCGCCCTCCGCCCCCAGCCCCCCCATCGCACCCGCTCCCACCTCCGCACCGCCCGCTGCACCCACCGCTCCTGCGCTTGGCGCCGCCACCCGGGCGCCCTCGCCTGCAGCCGGCGACGCCGCCGCCTCCATTGCCGCCGTGCCTGTGGCTGCAGAAGGGGTGGCGGAGGCAGAGACCGAGGCGGAAACACCGAACGAAGGAAGCGGCGGCGGCGGCGGCGCTGCGCCCTCGGACGCCGCCCAGGCCGCCAGGAAGTCCGCCAGGGAGGGGCCGCCGGAGCCAGACACCCGCGCAGGGGGCACGCCGCCCCCGGCGGTGCCGCTGCCCGAGCAGCGGGTGCTGCCGCCGCCGCCGCTGCTGCCGCCGCCGCCAGAGTTGAGCCCCTCCATGCCACTGGCCCCGGCCCCAGCGGAGCCCAGGCCCACGGCGCTGAGCATCGGCAGCGGCAGAGCGGGCGAAGCGCCCTGGGCCTGGGCCGCCTGGGCCTGGGCCTGGGCCTGGGCCTGGGCCTCCGGCAGCGCGGCCTCCATAGCGGTGGCACTGCCGTACCCATATTGCATGGCGTATTGGTCAACCGCACGGGCGTACTGCGCGTTGCACATGTCATGCTGCATCTGATCGCCGTATCCGTACGGCATCTGCGCGGGCCAGCTGGGCCCCGCCCGCTGCATGAGGTCGGGCAGGAGGCCGTAGCTGTCGTACGGCCCTGCTGCCGCCGCTGCGGGGCTGGGCGGTGGGGCGTACACGGCTGGAGGGCTGCAAGGGCCGCCCCAGAGGAGGCCCATGTACCCAGCGGGACCGTAGGGATACCCCGCCGGCGGAGTGGGCTGCGGCGGCAGCATCAGGCCCGCTGCTCCGCCCGCACCAAAGGCCCCCGCCGCGGGTGGGGCGGGGGCGCTGGGGGAGAGGTGCAGGGGCAGGCTAGGCGGCAGGGGGGCGCTGGCGGCGGTGATCAGTGCGGGCGGGGCCTGGGCGCCGTCGGCGGGGGCACCGGAGGCTGTGCCCGGCGCAGAGCCGGCGAGCGGCGGCGGCGCAGGTGGGGTGGTGATGACGGGACCGTGTGGAGCGGCCTCGGCCGCCGGACTGGGGGCCGGCCAGTGGCCCGCGGGGAGCCCTCCGCCCTGCCCAGACCGGGCGCTGGCTGCCGCGTATGCGTCCGGGGGCGGCAGGCTGAGGGCCCCGGCTGCCCACAGCGCCGTGAGGACCCCGGCGTCCGCCTGCCCCTGTGGGCCCGGCGCCCACGCGGCAGCCCGGTACGCCCCCTCACCTGCGGCCTCCGCGGCCCCCGCCCCCTGCTGGGCCCCCGGCCACTGGGGCCCAGCCAGCCCCGCGCTCCACGGGGCAGCCTGCGCCTGCTCCCCCTCCTGCCCCCGCTCCTCCCACTGCTGTTGCTGCGGGGCGCCGCAGCCCACGGTCCAGCGCCGCAGCGCCCAGGGCAGCAGCGCCCCCGCCCCCCCGCCCTGGCCGCCAACACCCTGAACAGCGCCTGCCGCCGCGCCGGGTGCAGCCGTCTCGGCAAAGTCGCCGTCGGCTGCTGCGCCGCCGCCAGGGGCGCCGCCGCCGCCCCCCATGGCGGCCTCTGCCGCAGAGAAAGCTGCCGCCGCCGCCGCTGCGTCAGCGAAGCCGAGCGCTGCCGCCGCCGCGGGGCCCAAGGGCGCCCCCTGCGGAGCGTGCGGCGGCGGCGACGGTGGCGGCGGCGGCGGCGGCGGTAGGGACTGGCTGCGCACGGCTGGCGGCGGTGACGGCACCCGAGCGGCTGCGGCTGCGGCAGCGGTGGCGGCAGCGCGGGCCGCGGCCAGGGACTCGAGCGAGCGCAGTACATCGCCGGCGGTGTAGGGGGCCGGGGCGCAGGCAGGCCGCCAGGCGGGGCTGGGGGCGGGCGTGGGCGCGGGCGCGGGCTCGGGCTTGAAGAGGTAGGCGTAAGGGTAGGGGTAGGGGTGGCCCCACGCGGCGGCGGCCTGCTCCGCCACTGTCGCGGCCGCAGCGGCGGCGGCGGTAGAAAGGGCCGAGTCCTTGGCCTCCGCCATCAGCGACTCCACCGCACCCCAGCCGGCGGCGGCGGCAGAGGGTCCCGCCGGCCCGCCGCCAGCGGCAGCGGGGCCTCGCGGCGAAGACGGCCCGCGGCGGCGGAAAAGGAGAGGGGGGTTGCCGCCGCCCGGGCCCGGGGCGCTGGCGAGGCTGGCGGCCCCCGCGGGGCGGTGCTTGGTGACGCCGCGGGGTCCGGCGCAGGCGCGCAGGGGCTCCGGGGGGCCGCCCGAGTGGCCGCTGCCGCGCAAGCGGGGGCCGCCGCCGGCCCCGTGGGCGCCCATGCCGCCGCTGCCGTGCCGTCCGCCCATGAGCGCGCGGCCCTCCGCCAGCAGGCGAGCGGATGCGGCGATGAGGCCGTGGGCGGAGGGGTCGGCGGGGGAGCCGGGGCCGGGGGAGTCGGCGGCGGGGCCCGAGGAGGCCGAAGGCAGCGCGGCGAAGGGCGAGACGACCAGGTCGGCAGCGGGGGCAGGCTCGGCGGGGGGCTGCAGCAGGCTGGCGGGCAGCGGAGGCGGCTGCTTGGGGGGCGTTGCGCCTGCTGCCGCTTGGTCGTACTGAGCCGGCGTCACGTGCGGCATGCTGCCCCAGTCGGGCATGGCGGTGTCGGCGGCGGCGGAGGCGGCGGCGGCGGAGGCCCAGTCGGGGCCCGGCGCCGCCGCCAGGGGCCACTCTTGTCCCTGTGGCGGCGGCGGCGGGGGTGGCGGCGGCTGCCAGTGCATGAGAGCGGCGCCCCAGTCGGAGGGCTCCGAGCTGCCCGCGGCCTGCAGCGGACCCAGCGGCGGCAGCGGCGGCGGCGGCGGGGGAGAGGTCGACGGCGGCGGCGGCGGAGGGGAGCTGGACGGCGCCGGCACGGGCCAGGAGAAGCCTGGCGGCAGCACCAGCGGTGGCGGCGGTAGGTTTGCATAGCACGACAGTGGCGGTGGCGGCGGCGGCGGCGGGAACAGGCCCGCCGCCGCGCCGCTGCCGTCCAGGCCCGGGTGCGCGCCTGCGTCCAGCATCTCCACGTCACCGCCCGACCCCGCCGGGGCCAGGCCCAGCGCGGGCGCACGCACGGGCGCAAGGGCGGCGGGGGGCGAGGGCCAGGCGGGCAGCGCCGCAGCCGCCGCGCAGCCGGGCGGGTGGACGCCGGCGATGCGCTGCCTGGGGGAGGTCTTGGGCGAGGCGCGGGGCGAGGCGCGGGGCGACGGCAGCGAAGGGTGGCCCCGCCGCGGCGTGCCCCCGGCGGGGGCGGTGGCGTGCGCTGCCCGGACCTGGCGAGGGGACGGCGTGGACGGCAGCCGCGCCGCCGCGGGGTTGGGCGAAAGCGCGGGCGCGCGGGCTGCCGCTGCCGCGGCCTCCTCTGCTGCCGCCTCCGCCGCCGCTGCCTCCGCCTCCGCCGCCTCCGCCAGCGCCTGCTGCTCCTCCGGCTCGTCCGCGATGGCGCGCACCGCCAGCACCATGGCCCGCTTGGGCATGGCCCGCAGGCGCTGGGGGCGTGGAGGGAGGGGAGGGAAGCGGTAAGGGGGTTGAGCATGCAATGATAAGTATAGGTTGCCGCCGGAATAGGCTGCCGCCGGTAGGGTAGAGGGCATCGGCGGGTGGGAGGCATAGGCGGGGGTGCGTGGAAGGAAGCAGTACCAGCGTTGGAGGTGCAGTACCCAGCAGCTGACGTACAGCGCCCCCTCCCTCCCGCCTCACGTCCATGAGCTCCTCCCCCGCGTAGTCCCCCGGAGGGTGGTTGAGCTCCGCGCCCTCGCCCCGCATACACAGCGCGGCGCGGTCGTAGGCGCTGCGGGCGGGAGGGGGGTCCGCAAGGCGCAGCGGAGCACGTCGAGAGAGCGATGCGCACATGCGCCTGGGAGGGCTGGCCGCCATGCTACGACGCAAGGTCCCCTCCCTCCCTCCCCGATCCTGCCTCCCCCCACCCACCGCGCCGCCTGCTTGGCTGTGAGGAAGGAGCCCAGGTGCAGCTGCCGGCCCTTGCCGCCGCCGCCGGCACCGCCGCCGCCACCCGAGGCGGACCCGTCAACGCCGCTGTCCCAGATGTGCGCCTCCCAGCGGCCCGTGCGCTTGTACTGGGGAGGAGGGGGCCCGGGCGGGGGAGGAGGAAAGGAAGAAGAAGGGGCCTCATGTCAGTGCGTTTCCTCTGCTAGCCCCTCTCCTAGTATCCTCTGAAAGCCCCCCCAGCCAGCCCTCTTGGCTGAACACCCTGCAAGTCCCCCTGATAGACTCCCTGCTAGTCCCCTCGCTACCCCCTCCCCCTGCAAGCCCCCCTGCTACCCCCCTCTGTAAGCCCCCCTCTGCTAGCCCTCCTCTGCTAGCCCCCGTCTGCAAGACCCCCTGCTGCCCCCCTCTGCTAACCCCCCTCTTCTAGCCCCCTTGCAAACCTCCTCGCTACCCCCTCTGCAAGCCCCCTCGCTTCCCCCCTCTGCAAGCCCCCTCGCTAGCCCCGCTCTGGAAGCCCCCTCTCTAGCCCCTCCGCAAACCCCCTTGCAAGCGCCCCTCCTAAACCCTCGCAACTTTCCTCTGCAAGCCCCCTGGCTACCCCGCTCGCTAGCCCCTTTCCGCAATTTCCCTTGTAATCCCCCATGCAGGCCCCAGCTTCTCTCCTCCGCCACCCCCCTCTGCTACCGCCCTCTGCTACCTCTCCCACCACCCACCCCTGCCCCACCACCCCTGTACCCCCCCACCCACCTGCGACACGCCGATGTAGGGCGAGGAGCGGCTGCGGGGGCCGCTGCGCACCTTGCGGCCCAGCGACCGGGCGGAGGGGGGCCGGGGCGCGGGGGCGTCGGGGGGGCCCGGGGCCGCCGGGGGGGCCGCACTGGGGGCCGCAGGGCCTGAGGGCAGAGGGGGCAGAGGGGGCACCTTGAGCCGAACTGAACCTGGTCAGAAGTAGGATGACGGCCAAACCTGCGCCCTCCTTATCCGCAGTGCGCCGCTCTACGGTACTCACCCGTCGCTGCCGGCAGCTCGCCGCTGGGGGCCCGCGCCGCCGCCAGCTGCGGGGGCGGGGACGGCTCTTGGGGGAAGTGGAGGGAGTGGGGGTGGGGTGGAGGGGCCAGCCGCGGGTCCTGAGGCGGAGGCGCCGAGGGGGCTTGCTGCAGCGAGGGGGCCCGCAGCGGCGCCGCGTGGGGCGAGGGCAAGAGCGGGCCCGCGGGAGAAGGGGAGCGGGAGGGGGAGGCGGCGTCGGAGGGCGAGGGGGAGAAGGCTGGGCCCGCTCCCCAGTGGGCTGCTGCGCCGGGGGGCGGGTGGGGAGGGGCCACAGCCGCTCCCTCGCCGCCCCAGTCCCATCCGAAGCCCCAGCGCCACTGCGGCCCCGCACTGCCGCCCACGCCGCTGGGGCCGCTCGAGCCCGCCTCCGCAGGCCCCGCAGGAGCCGGTGCGGCGGGCCTAGCGGAGAGCGGCGGCGGGAGGGGCGGCGGCGGCGGCGGTGGTGGCAGCGGGGGCGGGGCGAGACTGGTCATGGTGGCGTGTTCCGGAGCCCAGCCGCCGCCACGTGCCGCCTCCGCGCCGGCGGCCGACGCGGTCGGCAGCTGCCCCAGGGCGTGTGCCCAGGCGCCGTCACAGGCCGCCGCGTGGGTCGGGGCCGTGCCTCCCCCAACAGCAGCAGCAGCAACGGCGGGGGAGGGGCCTCGAGGGCCGCACGGGTCGGGCGCCGCGGCTAGCTCACCACGCGTCGGGCGCTCCGGGCCGCCGGCGCCCGGCCAGGCCTCCAGCCGCATGCCGCTGCACTCGGGCGCTCCCCGGGGGCGCCAGGAGGGGCTCGGGACTGCGAGGCCGCTGCGCCGCAGGAAACGGTACCGCGCCGCGCGTCACACGCGCCGCCAGCTCAGGCAGCGCTGATTCAGCGCCCGCGGGCTCCGAGGCGAAGGCTGCGCGCTTCGCTAGACAGCGGGCCGGCAAGGCCAAATCTGCGTGCGGCCTCGCGCGCGCGGGGTTGTTGTCGGGGGATACGCCGGATCTCTGGCCGGCTCGCCTCGAGGCTTCCAGCAGGCGGCTGGGGGCTGCGAGGACTGCGCTCGAGGGCGCTGCGAGGCAGGCGGGGCGTCAGAAGCAGCGAGCGAGGCGTGTGCGCGTGTCGGAGGCTGGCTGGCTGTTGTGCGACGTGTACGTCCGTTTCTACCTTAGGGCCTATCTCGCCGGCTATCCGGCTCCAGTATGTCGAGAGCGTGTGGCGTGCACTGTGTGTGCAGACGTAGCGAGAGCAGTCAAGGCCACAGCTCGTTAAATGGGCGGCGCGCGCGCGCTGCGCATCGCCGCCGGGTCGGGCCATCTCGCTGTCCCGTTTCTGCGAACGTTTGAAGTCCCGGACCACCCCGCATCCACGCAACTCACCCTCCGACCCCATCCCCACGCCCAGCCCACCTCAGGACCACACAACGGCGGTGAGGCCGGTCCAGGGCCGGCGCCGCCGTAGGCCCGGCTGCGTGCCGGCTGCCCCCAGCTCCCCGGAGCTCCGCCCTCGGTCCGCGCAGCTGCGTCCACGCTCTCCCGCACCCCGTGCCGCACCCCACCCGCCCTGTACCCCACCCTGTCCCCCGCCTCACCGGCCCGCCTGCTGCGGCCCGCTGCTCCCGCTCCCCCCTGCCCCCCTGCCGACCCCGCTCCCGGGCCCCTGCCTCGCCCCCGCCTGCGCCGCCCCTCCCAGCAGCCGCCCCCGGTCCGCCAGCCACGCCCCCAGCAGCCGGTCCGCCTCTCTCCAGGGCAGGGCGCCGCGCCGCCCCGCGCCCCCTGCCTCGGTGCCTGCCGCCTCCGCCCGCTCTGCTGCGTCCTCCGTCTCCTCCTTCTCCTCCCCCGCCAGGCCCAGGCCCTGCAGGCCCAGGCCCTCCAGGCCCAGGTCGGGCCCCAGCGGGAAGAGGGGCGTGAGGGGCTCGAAGCCGCCCGCCCCCCGCAGCTCCGCCTCCGCCGCCGCCACGGAGGCCGCCAGGCGGGGGTCGTAGAAGGCCTGGGGGGGGGGGGTCAGGGAGGGGGGGGGGGGGAGGGGGGGAGGGGATGAGTTCTCAGTATTGCATCCCTCCCCGCACGACGGTACCCAGCCAGCCCCACCCCACCTCATGCAGTACCCTCAGCTCCCCGACCTCCCCACCCCCCCGCCTCACATCCTGGCACGCTCCGCCCCGCCATGCCACCCTATCCATGCAGCCTCCTGGCTTCCCAGCCCCACCTGCGGGTAGGTGGCCGCCAGCAGCTCCTCCACCTCCTCCACCGGCACCTGCACCTGGGGGGATGAACCCGCCCCCCCTCCTCCCCCTCCTCCGCCCCCCCCTGCCCCTGCCCTTGCTCCCGACCGCCTCCCGAAGCGCCTCCGCAGCTGCAGCAGCCCCAGCATGTCCCCCACCATGCCCCCCTTGGCGCCCCGGATGCGGGCGCACGTGGGGGGGTCGGAGTGGGCCACCGCCAGCGAGGGGGTGGCGTTCACCTCGAGCAGCCAGGGCCTGGGGGGGGCGGGGGGAGGAAAGGGGGAGAGGGAGGACAGGGGGGGAGGGAGGGGGGGGGGGCATGCAGCACAGGTGAGGGCAAGCGGAGCCTGGCAGGTTTGCAAACTCTCACCCCCCCCTGCTCTCCCCAGCAGCCCCCCTGGATCTCCTCTCTCCCCCCTCCCTCCTCCCCCCCTCCCACCAGTCGCTGCTGTCCACCAGGTAGTCGATGCCGTACAGCTCGAAGCAGGAACCCCCCGGGTAGGAGGGGGCGGAGGGGGAGGGCGGCTGCCCCCCCGCCCCCGCCCCCGCCCCCGGCAGCCCCAGGCGCTGCGCCTCGGCCCGCACGGGGCCCAGGGCGGCGGCCAGGGTCAGCGCGGCGTTGCGGAGCAGGCGGCCGTGGAGGCGCCTGGGGGGGAGGGGAGGAGGGGAGGGGAGGGGATAAACGACATGGCTGGGGCAACTGGGTTGGCTCTTGCTGTAGGGCCCTGCTCCTGGGCTTCCGCCCTTCTCCGACACAACTTCATCCCACTCGCCCTCGGGGCTTCTCCTCCCACCCGCACCTGCCCTCCCTCCCCACCTCCCTCCTCCTCCTCCCCCCCCCACCTGTACCGCTCCTCCCCCATGTGCCCCCGCAGCTGCTCCAGGTCCCACACGCCACCGTCCACGTTCTGGGCGTAGTTGGTCACGTGGCCGCGGCCGGGGGCGGAGCCGCCGCCGCCCCCATCGCCCCCGCCGCTGCTTGAGACAGTGGCTGCGGATGCGGATGCGGCGGCTGGTGCGGGGGTGGCGGTCGAGCGCGGAGCAGAGGCCGCTGGGCCGCGCTCGGGCGGGGCCTCGTCGCCCGCATCCGCGTCCTCGCCCTCCTCCTCGCCGCCTGCGCCCTCCGCCCCGCCGCCCTCGCGCCCCCCCATGGCCCCCCCCGGCCCCCGCCCCGCCGCCGCCGGGTCGTAGGGGTCGGTGGCGAACAGCGCTAGGCCCCCCCGGTGCAGGTAGGCGCGCAGGGGGTCGGGGCCCAGGGCCACGGCCCACTGCGGGCAGGGTGTGGAAGGGGTGGTTGGGGGGCAGGGCAGGGCAGGAGTTGTCAGAGCGGCCAGCGCGGGCTGTCATGTTGTGTGTTGTGTGGAGGGGGGCTCAGACGCCGGACCGCAAGCGCCTAGGCCCCCGGTCGGCCCCCCATCCTATTCCCTCCTCCTTCTGTCTCGCCAACCCCACCACTCGGATGCCGAACTTGCGCCCCCCTATGAGCAGGGGGTCCTCCACGTAGAGCTGGGCCACCTGGGGGGGAGGGGGAGGAGGGGAGGGGGGAGGCCGAGGGAGACAGATGCGAGCAATGGGTGGGGAAAGGGGCGGGGCGGAGGGGAAGGAGGCGGGACGGCCTGTCCGCACTGCCGCCCGCCCGCATGCAGAGCCCGAACAGGGGGGGGGAGAGAGGCCGCCAGCCTAGCGCACCCCCCCCCCCGTCAGCCCTGCGCAGCGCTGTCGCCCCCGGCCGCACCCACCACGAACGGCCGGGGCCGGTTGGGGTCGCGCCCCGGGGACCGCGCGCCGCCCCCCGCCGCCAGCTGCTGTGCGGCCGCCTCGCGGGCGACCCTGTCGTACTCCTGGGGGTGAGGGGGGGGGCGCGGGCTTTGTTAGATGGGCTGAGGACTGGCGGTGTCGGCGAGCGGGGCCCCCTTATCAGACTGGCAAGAGCTGCTCTCCATCCCAGGGGCGCACCCTCCCCGCAGGCCCGTCACCCCCTCCACCCCCCCACCCGCGCCTCCCCCAGCCGCCGCATGACGGCCTCCAGCGCCTGCCCCTCCTCCACCAGCAGCAGGCCCTTGCCTGGGGGGGGAGGAGGAAGAGGGGAGGAGGGAGAGGGGAGAGAGAGGGGAGGGAGAAGAGGGGAGGGATAGGGGTGAGAGCAGGGGTTGGGCGGGACTTGCGGGGCCCTCCACGTCCCGGGCATGCCCACTCCTCTCCAACCTGAGTCCCTTCCCGTCCCCCCTCCCCCCTGCCACCCCCCCACCGCCCCACCCATCCAACCACCCACCCAGGTTCTGCTCCGTCTTGAGCATCCACCGCCGCGGGGGCCCCCCCGGGGGGTGCGGGTGCGCCGCCATCCAGGACCGCCAGGCGGGCAGGCAGGCGGGCAGCGGGAAGGAGGGGGGCGTCAGGCGGAAGGCGGCGGCGTCGCCGTAGGCCTGCGGAGGGTGGGGGTGGGTTAGGCGGATGGGGCCTCTCGGGTGCAGGTGCACGCAGGCGGCGCCTGGCTCACAGCACCCACCGCCCCCAGAGGCACCAGGTGTAGGGGCCATCGAATGGCCGCCCTCGTGCCCAACTCCTGACCGCCTCACCCCATATCCCCAGCGACATGGGCTCGCCCGCGCCCCCCCTCCCCCCGCCACCCCTGCACCCCCCCAAGGTCCCCGGCCCCGCCTGTGTGAGCGTCTCGGGCAGGCGGCGCTTGCGGGTGAGCGAGCGGCTGCCGGGCAGCACACACAGCAGCTGCCGCCGGCCCAGGCCCTGCTCGGCGGCCTGGGGGGGGGGTTGAGGGGCGAAGGGGGTGTAAGCGTTTGAGCGGTATCGCGTCGCGGGGTGGGAGGATCATGCCCTTCTGTCATCGCCCCGCCCCCTACGCCCTCCCATGTGCCCACCGGCCCAGCGCATCCTTGATCTCATACCTCGCCCCCTCAGGCCCCCCACTCCCTCCCTCCCCCCGGCCCCCCCCCCCCCACCTTGATGGCTGTCCCCGCGGGGCTCCACAGCACCTCCCACGCCCGCATGCGCTGCCAGCCCAGCGGCCCCTGCAGCGGGGCCTCCTTGGTGTGGCCGCCCACGCGCTCCCCGCCCGCGGCAAGCAGGGCGGCCTGGGGGGGGCGTGGGGGGGAAAGGGTGCATGCGTGAGGAGAGGGGGGGGCGTGGCGGTGTAGGAAGGCGCCTGCAATCCGGCAGTGGCGACGGCAAGCACCAGCCGGCAGCAGAGGAGGAGCAAGAGCGAGGCGGGGGAGGTCCGGAGAGCTGGGCCTAGAGCCCAGCCCCCCCACCCCCAACGCGCTCCCCCCTCCCCCCTCCCCCCCCCCACCCCCACCTGCACCAGGGAGTCCGCCCCAGTGCCCTTGAAGCGCTTCTCATCGTGCCAGAAGCTGGGGAGGGGGAGGAAGGGGGACACGAAGTCGTGAACGACAGCGGAGACCATCTCCCTGCAGCCCCCTCGCCGAGCTAGCCCCCTCCTAGCCCCCTCCTAGCCCCCTCCTAGCCCCCTCCTAGCCCCCTCCTAGCCCCCTCCTAGCACCCCTCCCCCCTGCCACTCACCGGAAGAAGGTCCCTTCCTCGTCCTCCTCCCCCGAGCTCTCCTCCCCCGCCCCCGCCCGCGGGCCGCCCTCCGCCGCCGCCCTCCGCTCCGCCCTCCGCCGCTCCAGCAGCGCCTGGCTGGAGGGCTTGAGCCGGGGAGGGGGAATGGGAGGGGGGCTGGGGCCGGGGCCGCGGCGGGGGCCCGGCGGCGTGGCCGGCCGCAGGGGCCGCGGGCGGCTGGCGGGGGCCGGCGTCGGCGTCAGCGGCTGGGGCGGCGGCTGGAGAGGGGCCGGCCGGCGCAGTGGCGCCGGAGCTGGCGCTGAGGGAGGTGTAGAGGGAGAGGAGGCCCCAACTGCGGCCGCGGGCGAAGGCTTGGGCCGCAGGGGCGGGTGGAGGCCGGGGGCCGGGGCCCCCTCCGCGGCAGGGCCGCTGGCGGCGGCGGCAACGGGTCTTGGGCGCATGGTCCAGGCTCGCGGGTGAGCGGAGGCGCCACAGGTGCCGAAGCTGCGCCCCACATGCACGCCCGCGGTGCCGCTCGGCCCAGCTGCAGCGGTGAAGGTCGCCATGCCCAAGCGCCGCGACCGAAACGACGGCACTCCACGAAAAGAGACAGCAAGTTCCCTACGCGATCATCTTATCTGTCCTATACAACGCTACTTGGTGGGTGGCTCACGCAGTTCGCGCAAGCTGCAGCTCGCAAACAAGCTTGCCGGACAGCTGCGATGCGGGGAGCAACGATGGCGAGCGCGCCCAGACGGGCATACACGAAACAGGTAGAGCAAAGCGGTCACGTCACACAGAGCTTTTGTGTCCAACTTGCACAGCGCGCTCGACCCATCCCCGACCATGCCATCCCCACTTCTGACTCGCAGCACCGCGCTTTCTTCAACCTGCGCTTCAGCTACCCAGCGACTTAGCGCACCAGCCTGCGGACCAGCTCGGACGCCAGCGCCCTGCCCTGCTCCGTCCAGCGTGTGGCCACGCGCCCAGCGGCACGTTAAGGCCCACGCAGCCCCACCCCCCTCCTCCTCCTCCTCCTCGTCTTCCCCCGCCCCTCAGCCCCCGGCCGGGGCCCCTCCCGAGGCCGAGAGGGGCGCGGAGTACTACGCCGGTCTGCTGCGGACCGACGTGCGGGAGACGTTCGGCTCGAGCAGCGAGGGTGCGGGGGGGAGTGGGGGGAGCGACTGCAGGCAGGAGCTAGGGCCGGGGCACCGCGCGCGCGAGGAGAGGGGGGTATGGCGGGGATCGTGAAGATAGACCTGTTGCGGTGTTGCCCGAGCTCCAGTCGTTCGCGGCTGGCAGACGTGAGACGGGGCCTCCAGCCTGGCTCCCACGCCTGACATGGCGGAGAGGCCCTCCTTGAACCGCCCTACCCTTCACCCCCTCATACGGCCCCACCTGCCGGCCCCCAGACATGCTGAAGCGGAACATGCAGCTGGCGGGTGCGTCGGGGGGGGGGGGCGCCGCGGGCTACGGGGGCGTGCAGCCTGGGCCACGGAGGATGCGCAGCTCTTCCATGCCATGCCCATGCGGCCGTGCGGCCGGTTCGCCGCAGTGTCAGGCGGTCTGTTGGACTGTGCGCTGGAGCCGAGCCTGCTCACCCACGCTCCTCGCCGCCCCGCGCCCTGACCTCCCACCCTCGGTCCCAACTGCCCGCCCCACCTCCTCTCCATCTCCCCCCCCCCCAGGCGGTGTTGCGGGGCTGCTGGGTGCGCTGCTGCTGGGCTTCATGGCCGCCAACGGGCTGCTGCCGGGGCAGTGAGGGGGCGGTATGGGTGGGTGTGCTGACCCTAATATAGCAACGGGGTGATTGCGTGTGGGTGGGTTGGGCCAGTGCATTGTGCGGCTATCCGGGTCTGGCCCCCCTAGGGTGGCAGTGAGGGGTGAGGAAGGGGCAAGCAGGGGCAGGGCGGGGCTTCTCAATGTGGAGCGGTGCAGGGTCTGCGCCGGCGGAGCAATGCAGCGCAGTGGAAGGGAGGGGCCTGGGGCCTGCGCAGGGGAACGCCGAAGGTGGGTGCCGGGGCGCCATGGGGAGGTGCGCGGGGAGGAGTCCGCTCTTGCCCGTTCGGTGGAGGCGTGCCCGGCAAGGGCCCGGTCCGCAAGAGCTCACCTGCGTGGGCTGCCTGGGGGAGCGATCAGTGTTACAGGGGCTGTCGTGGCAGAGCGACGGCGCCGGTACCGCGCATGCGGGCGGCGGCTGACGCGCGGCGGCTGTGACGCCTCGAGGTGGCCCGGTGCCGAGCAGGCGGTGGGGGACTGGTCGGTGGCGCCTGCGCCCAGGGCGGGGCCTGCATGGGCGCCAGCTCGGGGGAGGGCTGTCAAGGTGTGTGACTGTGTGCTGCGGCGGCCGGTGATGATGTGAGCCGGTAGAAGGCAGGTCGTGCCGTAAGGAGTTCGGCAGTTTGCCCGTGTAACAGGACGGTCCGGCTGCTTGAGGTTTTTAAGGAGAGGCGCGGTGGTGACGCCGGGTGATGCGTGCCAAACCCTGCGCGTCCCCGAACTGCAACCAACCCCCGCGCGATGAGTCGTGCAACGGCGCGTATCCCAACCGATGTTCACAGCGCGCGCCGCCGAGCTCACAACACCTGTAGATCAGCGACGCATACTAAATACTCGACGTAACGGCTGAGCGCGCAGAACGACGACGGCGAGCAGCTCCGCGTCGAGGTAGTAGGCTTCTTTTTCTCCGCGCCTGACCTCTGGCGCGCCCCGCAGCGTTTCCACACTGCTGGGACGAACCCGAAGCCGACTGCAGGCGCGTATCGGAGTTACTGCGGGTGTTGCTGCTGAACACCTCGCAATCTGGGCGCTCGCTGCGCACGCGGCCTTCTGGAGCTGCACTGAGAGCAAGTGAGGTGCGTGTATCTGTTACGCCAAGTCTGGGGCTGCGCGCTCACTGTATGTGGGGTGCAGCTAGGCAGCATGCCGGAGCGCACGCCCTCTGCCGAGGGGCGCTGCGGAGGGCCACTTGATCGGTGCGCTTGCAACCACACAATGGTTCCGTTACTTGCCGTAGCCGTCGGGCCCGGCGAGGGCTTGGCGTCGCCAGGGCAGGTCCGGCAAACCGCGGTGCACATTGCCACTGCCGCTCGCAGGCCCTCTGCTCGCTCTCCGACGCTCTGCAACAGACGACTGCCAAGCCTCGCGAGATCACTCGCCGCTCGCGATGCGCCCAGGCTCCTCCGTCGCGTCGTCGTGTTGGCGGCACCACCATGGCCCGGCGCCCCGCCCTTGCCACCTGCGCGTGTGCGCCGTCGCCGCCCCGCCTCCCTCCGCGCCGCCCGGCCGCACCGCCGACACACCCTTGCAATCCAACATCCTCGGCCGCCTGGCCTCCCAGGGGCTGCCCCCGCTGCCGCTGCGCCTGCGGAGGGACGAGGCTTACCGCCAAGAGTTCCGCGAGGTGCGGGCGGCCGCAGAAGGGGGGGAGGGGAGGAGAAGGGCGAAGGGGACGGACTGCGCAGGACTGCACGGGAAGCCTGGGACAATGCTGCGGCACGCGTAAGACCGCGAGCTGGGGTGGGTAGCGTGGAGGTGAAGGTGAACTCCTACCATTCCCACGAGGGACGCAGGAAGGAGAGGGCGCTCAGCTCCCCCTTTGCTGCGCCCTGCCCGGCCCCCCCTGCAGATCTTCAGCTTTGAGGAGTGGGAGCAGCACCGCTCAACGCAGCGCTTCATGACCAGCCTCTTCTCCATCCCCAAGTGAGGCCCAGGGCATTGAGCCAACCCGAAACCCCGGCTTGCCCAGCGGGCTCAACTCTCACACAGCTTTTGCCTGCCCATTAACACCACCGCCCCGATCCCCCTCTTCTGTCCCCCCCCCTCCTCCCCCCAGGTCCAACACCGTCATCAACGCGCTGCCCAACATCGCCTGGGTGGGGCTGGTGTCGCTGGCGGCCGCCGCCTGGCAGCAGGGGGCGGCCAGCGGGGCGCTGCCCGAGGGCCTGGCCGGGCCCCACCTGGGCGCGGTGGGGCCCGCGGCGGCCGCCTTCGCGGGGCAGACCAGCTTCGCGCTGTCCATGCTGCTGGTCTTCCGCACCGCCAACGGATACGGCCGCTGGGACGAGGTGCGCGGCGCACGGTGTTTCTGAAGAGCAAAGCCCGGGATGTGCAAGCGCCAGAGCGGGAGCCGGGTCCTGGGGCTGCATGGTAGCGTCGGGCCCCCTCCCCCGCCCCCAAAGCCGCCGGCCGGCAGCGATCCCCCCACCCCTTGCTCGCCCTGGTCCACCTGGTTCCACCCTCCGCCCCGCAGGCCCGCAAGATGTGGGGCGGGCTGCTGAACCGCACGCGCGACCTGAACCGCGCGGCCGCCGCAGCCTTCCCCGAGGACCAGGCGGACGCCCGCCGCGCGCTGGCCCGCTGGTCCGTGGCGTTCGCGCGCTGCCTGCGGCTGCACCTGCAGCCCGAGGCCACCCTGGAGACGGAGCTGCGGGACACGGGCCTCACGCCCGCGGAGAGGGCGCTGCTGGAGGCCTCGCAGCACCGCCCCGTGACCTGCATCCAGGCCATGAGCGGGGTGCGTGAGGGGAGGCGAGGGCGCAGGGGCTTTTGGGGGTTGAGGGTTTAGGGTCTGGCATGTACGCACGGGGAGCATGTACGCACGGGGAGCATGTACGCATGTACGACTTATCTGCTTGCGAATTCCGCTGGACGCCCCGCACCCGCTGGCTGCTTCTGCGCCCTGTCCGACTGTCCCCGCCCCTTCCTCCCCCTCCCCAGATCGTGTTCGCCGCCCGGCTGCGCCCCGCCGACCAGCTGCTGCTCTCCTCGCAGCTCAACTACTTCCACGACGTGCTGGGGGGCTGCGAGCGCCTGCTGCGGGCGCCCATACCGCTCTCCTACACGCGGCACACGGGCCGCTTCCTGTTCGCCATCCTCACCGCCCTGCCGCTGGTGAGAGGGGGCCGGCGCGGCCTGGCAGCACTCCTGGCCCCACCGCAGCCACCCGCTCTGCCGCAACCCCGCCGCTCGCACAACAACGCCTCTCCCACCTCCCCACCCCACCCCTCAGGCGCTGGCGGGCAGCTGCGGCTGGACCACGGTGCCGCTGTGCTGCGGCGTGGCGTGGGTGCTGTGCGGCATCGAGGAGATCGGCATGCAGTGCGAGGAGCCGTTCGGGTGAGGGGCGTGACGGTTGGTTCGGGTTTGGGGCTGCCGGGGAACGCCGCGAGGACGTAACACCTTTCAACGTACTGACCAACCGAGCACTCCTCCGTTCTTTCGCCCAGCACCGCGCGATGCCCCCAGGACCCGCACCCGACCCCTTTGTTCCCCTCCGCCCTCGCCCCCGCCCCCCCCAGCGTGCTGCCCCTGGAGGCCCTGTGCGACCGCATCCAGGCCGACGCCGCCTCCACCCTGGAGGACGACGCAGACACGCGGGCCGTGCTGGCGGCGGCGGGGCTGCCGGGGGCGCTGGTGGTGGGGGCGCTGCCGCACGCCCCGCCTGCCGCGGCCCCACAGCAGGTGCAGCCGCAGCCCCAGGCCCCCCAGCCCCTGCCCCAGGCCCAGCCCCAGCAGCGGCCGTCGGCCTTCCCGGGCTTTGGCCTGGCGGGGTTCGGCGGACGTGACAACCCCAGGTGCGTGCGGGGCCGGGGGCGTGTGGCGGCAGTTGGGACGTGAGCACGCGCGTCTCCTCCCTGCGCCTGTCCACATCAATGCGCTGACTAACGCTTCCTCCCTGTATCCCCCCTCCCTGACTCCCCCCACCCCACGCGCCCCTCCCGCCTCCCCTCCCCCCCCTCAGCAGGCTGCTGGTGCCCGCCCGCCCCGCCGAGTCCCTCGCGGCCATGGCGGCGGTGGCGCAGGGCCGCAGCTCCCTGGCGCACGCCATGCAGCACAGGGGAGCAGGCGCCGCCGGCAGCGGCGACGGCAGCGGCAGCGGCAGCGGCAGCCCCAGCCCCAGCCCCAGCGGCGCCGCCAGCGGCGCGGATGACGGCGGCAGCATGGACGGCGCCTCGCCCATGGCGCTGCGGGGGCTGGTGCAGCGCGTGCGCCCCGCCCCGGCGGCGGCGGTGGCGGTGCCGACGGCGGCTGCGGTGCCGGCGGCGGCGGCGCCCGGTGTTGACCCGGTGGAGGCGGCGGCGGCGGTGGATGCGGAGGAGGCGCTGCGGGGGCTGCGGCAGGGGGCGCTGCTGGCGCTGCCCGCGGCCGCTCGGGCGCAGGCGGAGGCGCGGGTGGCGGCGGACGATGAGGCGCGGCGGCGGCGGGAGGCCGAGGTGGCGGCGCTGGCGGTGCGCATCGCCCCCAGGGGCTGGAGCTGAGCGGTGCGCGGGGCCGGGGATCAGAGCTCAGGTCGGTTCCTGGGGGGCACGTGTGGGGCTTTGGCTACGGCCCTTGTGCTTTAATTCCTGTCACGGATTAAGGTTTGTTGCCGGCAGTGGGGCGGAACCGCAGCAATAAAGAGGACCTCTTTGTGAGGCGAGGTGCGTACCGGTACAGGAGATTGATGGCAACATGCGTAGCGCTGCACTTGCGCGCCAGATGAGAGAGACATCAGGAGAAGAACAGCACTAGTGCGGGCGGCAGCAAGCAACCACATCGCTTGTGCTGGTCCCGGTAGGCTTGTGGCACTGAATGCCGGATCATTGTCGACCCCGGCCGTTGTTGTGACCGTGGGTCGCCGGCAACCTCGAACCCCCCTTGGATTTTGGGCTCGGCGCTTTTCCCTGCCCTGAGAAGAGACCACTTGTTGGGCACAGCAGGCAAGAGTCACAGGCAAGCATGGCATCATGCAGCCGTTTTGCTCGGATCAAGGTTGTTGATATGCGGGACGGCACAGCCGTGCTGTGGATGGACGGGTTGGGACCTGGGGTTGCAGGCCCGGTTGCAACGTTATCATCATCGTTATCTTGGCAGTGTTGGGCGGCTGCAGGACGTGAGATGGTGTTGGCGGAAGATATTTGCTGCACATGTTTCATAAGTCCCTGCGGGCTCGGCACGGCCCCAGCGTCGTGGCCTGCATTTTATATGGATCGGGGTGCATCATGCACATGTACGGTACGACTGTGCGGTGTTGTACGAAATGGGGGCCTGGAAGAAGTGAAGATGAGTATTCAGGTTTGGAGCACCCTTGGCGCGGGGTTTGATGGGGGCGAGCTCCGGTGACGTTTACCGCGCGCCAGGGCCCCTTGATGTACCCGGGCGTGAGGCGCAGACGCCTCGGCTTGGACCGTTTCGAACGCACCGACTGTACAATAAGGTTGTTCGAACAATTGTAGGAGCCGGACATGACGCTAGGGAGAGCCCTCTGCGCACACCACGGCCGGGGTAGAAGCGGCGGGATGGGTCTGTTGTACCGGTATCTCTGAGGCTCGAGACCCCAAGTGGCGATGGTTGGTGGGCTTTGTGTGCGGCTCACATACGAAAGGGATGTGCGGGGCTTGTAACACAACGAAGGAGGAGTCCCTCCTGCCCCGAACACTCTCGCGTCCTTGGCGGATGGGTGGCTCGGTCCGGGCATGCGCCAGGCGGACATGGCTCACGCAGTCACGGACATGGCTCACGGACCGCGGGCTATCATATGACCGGTGCATCACAGCCCGATGCAATGTAGCTTTGAGCACAACACGAGGACGGAATGCGTCGGTCGTGTACGTGGGGGCGCGCGATGGTGTCAAGTCAAGCCGGGTACGTGTCGGGGCGGGCGGCGTGTCGGCATGCCTTCCGTAGCTAAGCGCTGATACAGCTACATAATGCAAGAATATCGCTGACCAATCTGACGAGCGCTGAGCCCACGGCTGTTCACCCTTCATTCATCCGCCGCAGACTGCTCGCGGCCACAGCCAGCCTCCACAAGCCACGCTCTGTTGCTGTATATGAATCAGTGTTGATTAGCGTTGCAGCGCAATGGGCAAGAAGAAGCCTGCGGACAGCAGCTCGAGCTCGAGCTCGGAGGATGAGGATTTCGCCGCCTTTGCAGCCTGCGCTGTCAGCTTTGAGGATATAACTGCACAACAAAAGCAGATAGCACAAAAGGCAAGCCAATGGCGCGATGGGCTTCGGGCCTTCTGGACCCTTATGGCGCGGGGAGGGGTGCTGGGAGTGCTGGGTGTGTGTGGGGAGGGCAGGAGTGCTGGGTATGTGTGGGGAAGGTAGGAGTGCTGGGTGTGTGTGGGGAAGGTAGGAGTGCTTGGGGTGTGTGGGGAGGGTGGGAGTGCTGGGCAGGTGCCCCATCGAGAATGCTGGGCAGGGTGTGGGGAGGTGGAGGGAGGGCGGAGGGAGCGTGGTGAGAGCAGTCAGGGGCCGGGCTGAGGCGGGGGCACGGGAAGGCCCCCCCCCCGTCGTCCCCCTCCCCTCCGTCCCCTCCCCCTCGCCCCCGGCCACGCCCGCCGCAAGTACCGCACCACACACGGCTCTCACGTCCCGGTCACACAACGAGCACAACACCGGGCTGCTGCAAACAATGTTCATGCCCATCCCTGGCTGCTGCCCTCGGGTCCGGTTGTGCCCGAGCCCACCTCCTCGTCCCGGCCCCTGCCGCCACGCAGGCCAAGGAGCGAGTGGGGAGGAAGCGGCCGCGGCCGACCAAGGAGAGGTCGGAGGGCGCTGCCGACGGCGAGGGCGGCAATGCCAGTGACGACGATGTGGTGACGGACGTGCTGGACCCGGCCCAGATCAAGGCAAGTGCCTGGGCCCCGTGTTGGGCCGTGTTGGGGAGGTCCGGACCAGGGGCTCGAGGCGCCCGGCGGGGCAGCCCGGTGCAGGGCAGCCCGGTACCGGGACATGCTGTGGGCCCCTCCCACAATAGAGCAGCCATGCCTTGCCACCTCCAAAGGACCGAGCGGTGGGAGACTCCCGTGCCTGTGGCTCGATCTCCCCCAGTCCCCGACCCCACCCCCTCCCGCGCCCAGACTTCCTTTCCCTCCCCTCTCCGCCCGCTCTTCCCCCACCCCCCAGATCGCGGCCGCCCTGGACGCCATGCTGGAGGGGCAGCTGAGGGTCAAGGAGCCGGGGCCCAAGCGCCTGCGGAAGGAGGCCAAGGCCGCGGCGAGGGCCGAGGCGGAGGAGGCCGAGGCGGCGGCAGGGCCGGGCGGCTTCCGCTTCTTCGCGGCGGTGGCTCCGGGTGCCCCCGCACTGCTCGAGCCGGACGGTGAGCAGCGGGCTGGCATCCTCCTCTCCAGGGGACGGACGTGAGCGCGAAGGGGGCGCGGGGCGGCGCCGGCTGTATCCAGGGGTAAAGGGGAGAGTGCCGAGCGGGGTGTATTGGGGCCCGGGCCGGCACGCCGGCCGCTCCTCGCTAGGCGGGGGTGTAGCGGCCGGCGGCCTCTCGGGCCTCTTCCGCTAGGCAGGGCGGCAGGTCGTGTGGTTGGCACCGCCTCGAGGCTTCGGCGGCTGCGCTCACCACACATGCCTCCCTCCTGCGCCCCCTGCAGACCCTCCGCCGCCCCCGGGCACGCCCTTTCCGGAGACCTTCCGGAGGCGCCGGGCGCCCGACCCCGGGGCGGCGGCTGCGGCCCTGCCTGCCCTGGCCGCCGGGGTGCAGCCGCTGGTGGAGGCTGCTGCTGCTGCTGCAGCAGCGGGGGCGGCAGCGGGTGGCGGGAGCGGGGAAGGTGGGGAAGGGTCGAGTGGCAAGGGCGAGGGGGGCAAGGGGAAGAAAGGCAAGGGCAAGGGCAAGGAGGCCGAGGTGCGGCCAGGCCAGCGGGTGGGGTCCGGGACGGTGATGGAGGGGCGGCCCTGGGTGCCGCACGAAGAGCGGATGCGGAAGCTGCTGGGGACAGCCGCGGGGCCAGCGCCAACGGTCGCTTGCGTCACCGCTTGCTAGGCCGCGTGCTTCCGGGGCGGTGCGCATTCCGAAGCGGTGTGTGAATGGCTGCTCGTGTGAGCCGCGGAGGGGGCGGTTGAGGGGCGGGTGACGTACCTGCACGCTTCGCCTTCATGGGAGGAGCGCGTCATGGCGCTGGCTGGCGCTGACAAGTGCGAGCTGACATGTCATGATAGACACAAAGTTGAGCAGTGGAGCGCGGAGAAGCGGCAGAAGTGATTTCTCACGGTCGAGTCGTACCGCGTTTTGCGGCCACGATAACCGGGCGCAGAAGTTCCGCCGGCACGTCCATTCCTCCTGCGACGGAGTCTCCTAGTGTTCAGTACATACAGTTGGCCCTACACACTGCACTACTCGGTCCTGTTGAAAACGACAAGCACTCCCCGTTTCAGCTTCCTGGCTTGCCCCGCTCGCTTTCCTTAATCCTCATGGCAAGGGCAATGTAGCATGTGTAACAACACGCGCAACAAGGACAAAGGCGGAGGCTGCTGAAGGGCCTCACCCGGCAGAATGCGGGCCAACGCAGCAGAACTGCGGTCTGGTGATATTGCATTTACACAGGGGATGTCCCTGGATGTTGCTCGCCTCGGCACGGTAAACGAGCGGGCAGAAGTGGGCCATTGCAATAGGGTGTGACATGTGTGCAAGTTCCGCACTGCGTGCCTGTAAGGAAGCTTGCTTGACACTTTTTGCGTGCGCATCTCAGGTCGTTGCGGCGCTCGTGGCGTTTGCGGCACGGCTATCGCTTCTGGCAGCATCCCTGACCGCATCCTCTGCTGCGCTCTTTGTCCTGAGCGCTGCGGTGGACGTTGGGTGGGTCCCAGGGCCAAAGGGCAGTCCGGCGGTCGGTGGGGGGGAAGGCCTAGGTGGACCGCCGTCTGACGTACCAACCTACGTCCCCCTGCTCCGTCCTTGCAGCGCGTTCCTCAGCCTGACACGCTCCGCGGGGGTGAGCCTGAGCGGGATAAGAGCACTGAGTGCCGCGGGGAGCTTGACACGGCCGGTGCCGCCTTAATGCCTTAACCGTGCGGACGGCCTCACGCCCCGCCGACCCCCTGTCGCGCGCTTTGCCATGTGGACCGCTGTCCCCTCCCGCCTCCAGCGCCTGAGCCCCCTCCTGGCGGCTGAGCTCGCCTACACGGTCCTGGCCGCCGCGGCCGCAGCCGCAGCGCACCTTGGCACCGGCGGCCCGCGCGGTACCGGGGCCGGCCAAGGCGGCGGCGAGGGGGCGCCTCAGGATGGGGTGTGCGATGGCCGGGGCGGGCCTGCGGGGATGCTATTGCCGCTGGTGTGGCTCATCCAGCGCCCGCCGCCTTGGCGCGTCTCCGTCCGTGTGGCGGCGGGGGTGGCGAATACGGCCCTCGCCCTGCTCTGGCCCCACACTGCCCCGAGGCAGCCCGCGGTAAGAGCGGCGGCGCAGAAGGGGCTCAGGAGAAGACGTTCTGGATCTGCGGTCGGGCCTTCAAGGGTCAGACGGGCGCGCGCGCTTGCGTGCCATCGCTGCATTTGGAGGCCACGCCTCCACACACACCTGCGTGCCCCCTAAAGGCTGCTCTCAGGAACATCCCCAACCGTGGCTCTCCTCCCTACTCCTTGTTCACAGGCGAAAGCCCCGGCGCATAGCGTGCCTCCGGCGGACGCATCCGCGGTCGTTACTGTCGGCGGGCAGCAGTGCACGCGCGTTGCGGTCGGCGCGGCCAAGCCCCCGGCTGACGCACTCGCCAAGCCCCTGCGCTCCCTGCGCCCCCTCTGCATCCAAGTAGATAAGGCGGGCGACCCCTTGCCTACGGGGGCTGACCCGGAGGGCGCGCCGGGGCCCGAGGGTGAAGGGGCGGGGGGCGGGGGCGAGGCGGAGGATGAGGTGGCTGCCCCCACCACCCCCACCTCTGGCTGCTCCGAAGGCCCCGCCGCCTCCAAGCGGCGGTCCGACGGAGGGAGTCGACGCCGCCGGGAGTCCCGCAAGGCCCCGGCCGCGGCCCCTGCCCTTCCGCCCGCTCTCGCGCTCTACGCCCCTCCCGCTGCTCGTACGGGCGAGGCGTGGCAGCTGGAGGCCCACCCCCCCGCGGAGGCTGGCGTGCAGGGCCCGGCTGTGCAGGTGGTGCCACCCATCAGGAAGGTGGCCCCCGTCCCCCGGGTGCCCCGCCCGCTGTACCGCTCACTGGTCGGGCGGAGGGCGGTGCGAATGAAGGTGCGGACAGCGGAGGGGGAGGGTGGTCGTGAAAGGCACTTACCATTGGCTGGGTCAATGGGGGATGACGTTGGCTTCTTCTTCTTCTTGCGGTATGACCCCAGCGCGCCTACCCTGGCCCCTCCTGCGCTTCCTCCCCGCAGGTTCCCTGGGCTGAGCCTGAGCACACCGCCCCCGGCTTCGAGCAGCGGCTCTCAGATGTGCTTGCGAGCGGGGAGGTGCACCTGGGGGGCGTGTGGGTGCAGCCGGGGTGCGTGGAGGTCACCCTACTGCTGCTGGCGGTGGACCGGCGGAGCGGGGAGCGGGAGGGGGAAGGTGGGTGGGGGCAGGGAGGAGTGGAGGACGGGAGTGGCAGTGGGCTCCGGTGCCTCCGCGCCACAATGGAAAGGGGCCGAGAACGGGGTTGTCCCAAGCTGGCATCACGGGTTTGAGGCTTGGCACTGCTCCCTGAGCCTCCGATTGACGCCTTGACCGCACTGCAGACTGCCCCTCCGGCTCCCGGCCCTTGGCGTGGGAGGCCCCTGTGGCGGATCTGGTGGCGGCACTGGGCCTGCCACCGCAACCCCAGGGCAGGCAAGGAGGGGAAGGGTTGCTGCGCGTATGGAGGGGACATTCCAATCGCCGAGTTCCTCAACACATCGCGCCTTGCTCGCCCCCGCAGTGACCCCGTCCGTCGCCTGCGTGACACGCCTCTGGGGGAGGCTGCGCCCGAGCCGGATGAGACGGACGTCAGGGCCCCACAGCTGTGCTCCCTCATCCCACGGACGCTCCTCGTCCCTCCGGTCGGGCCAGCAAGAAAGGGCGAGGAGGGTGCAGTGGTGCTGACTGCAGTGCTGCGCTGGCCACTGCCCTTGGCAGCCCCGCCCGCGCTGACCGCTTCTGTGAAGTATCTCGGAGGGCGGGTGGCGGCGGCGCGTGTCTCTGCTTCCTCCCCTGCCGCGAAGGGGTCGCACGAGTGCGTGTACCGCATCGCCCTGGAGGAGGCCCCGAGCAATGAGGGAATCGCACTGGTGAGGGGGATGTGGTCTGGACGACAGGCAGTGCCCTGAGGGTACCCAAATACCTCACTACTGCCATTTTACCTTGCCAATCGGCTGCCGTTCTCCCCGCCCCGCCCCTCCTCACAGCTCGAGCTGGCATGGGAGGACGGCCCCCACGCTGCCCCGGGCCTGACGCTGCCCCTCCTGTGCACCACGGATGGGGAGGTGGCGGCGGAGGTGGAGGCGCTGGTGAGGGCGTGGGCGGGGGAGCAGCCCCAGGGCCGCGCCGGCCCGTCCGGCGCAGCGTCCTCCGCCCCCCCTCCCTGCCTGGACGCCCTCCTCGTGGACCTGGGGGCGTGGCTGGCTGCGGAGGCGAGGGCGGAGGCGGGGACAGGGGGGTCGGGGGCCGGCGCTGACCCGGTCATGCAAGCGGCCGAGGAGGCCCTGTCAGCCTTCGCCACCGCCGCCGGATGCCCCGCCATTGCCCGCCGGCTGTCGGGCTCACCGCCGCAGCCCAGCCCTGAGCCGCAGGACTTGAGCCCGGATCAGCCCTCGGCCCCGATCCCTGTCCCTGCCCTCCGGCGTCCGTTGCGGCTGCCCGCGGTGGTTTTGCTGCTCAGCTCTGCGGTGCGGTCGGTGCTGGCTGCTGCGCTGTGGGTGCTGCGGTGGACGTTCGGCGTCTCGCCACCGCCGGCGGAGGAGGTGGCGGCGCAGCAGGCGGCCATGGAGGCGTGGGCGCTGTCACTCATGCGGACGCTGTGAGCGGCTGGGGCTCCGGGGCCGAGGCAGAAGCTGACATCGGTCGGGGCCCGGCATCGGTCCAGGATTGGGATTTTGCACCTTCAGCAGACGCTCCGCTCCTCTCCCTCGCTCCCTGCCCTTCCACCGACCCACGCCCGCTCCCACCACCGCCCCGTTCCCCCCAGGATCGCTCTCGAGTACCTATCAGGCACCGCCCGCTTCCTCCGCGCCGTCAAGACGGGCGAGGACGGCCTGCTGGGCCTGTTGGTTATCTCCATCGTGGGCCTCCTCCCCGCCCTCATGGTCACCCTCTCCTGGCCGCTGCTGCGCCGCCCTGCCTGGACCCGCCTGGCGCTGGGCTCCTGCCTGGCCCGCTACGCGGCGTATGCGTGCGGCAAGCTGCTCATGATTAGCTGGAATATCCCGGCACCCAATACGGACGGAAAGAACGCGCTCGCGGGCGGTCCGGGGCTGGTGGTGTTTGAGGGCATCATCATTCCCGTCTCGACTCTGGTGAGAGGCTGGGGGCGCAGAGTGCAAGGGCGAGGGGAACTGGGGCTGCCAGTGCGTGGGCTGTCGGGTAAAAAGTGGCTGGCTAGGGAACTTGAGGACAAGCGGTAGCGTTGCACAAGGGCCTGGTTGGGTTTGATGGATGCGGGGGCCCCAATAGATCAAGGGCACTACAGGCTTGCTGTGCCGTGCAGGGAGCCAGCCCTGAGGCTGATGAGGACCTTGCCTTGATGCCCTCGGCCCTTGTCTCTCCCTCACCTCTCCCTTCCCCCTCCTCCCCTCGCCCCTCCCCCCCAGCTCCCCCTGGGCACCATGCTGCTGGTGTCGCTCACCCGTGCGCCCATGGTGCTGGGCTGGACCTGGAACATGCGGGCGTGCGCGACCCTGGCCGCGGCGGCCGCGCAGGCGCTGAGGGTGGAGGTGGCCGCCCTGGCCTCCACCTTGGCCTGCCACGTCATCATACGGCTGAGGACGCAGGGCCAGGCGCGGAGGGCGGCGGCGCAGGCGGCAGCGGCCGGGGCGGAGGGGCCCGTGGGCTCCGGAGGGGCGGGGAAGGGAGGCAAGGCCGACTACACGCTCTGACGAAAGGGTGCAGGGCGCTGCATGTTTCAAACGTGGACGAGGTACATAGCTGGAATGGATGGGATTGATCCAGGTAGCGGACGCAGGATGGTCAAAGTGTCTACAGGGGTTTTAAGGCTTAGCGCTTGGGGGCCGGGAGAAGTTGACTGTGTCCCCCTCATCACAGGAAGAGACAGTGTCGCTGCCGCCCTCCGGCCGCAACCCTGCCAAGCGCAATTCCCAGATGGAGGGCAGGGTGCGCACAGGGAGTTGCTGTGCTGCGGTCTGCTCCGCGTGTGTACATAGATTATGGCATTATGTCTAAGTGGAAGGCGAGGTTATTGATGGCAGGATGTGCCACCCGGGGTAGCGGAAGTCGATGTCACCCCGGTGGCGGAGTAAAATCTGGACATCGTTCCCTGCGGAGTCAATGCGACACTTGACCTCTTCTATCCGCTGCGGGTATGTGCGGGGTTCCACATGATTGATGGCCGGGTGCGAGCAATTGCATGGCGTGATGCGCAAACGTGCTCTTCAGAGTGCTGGCTGCTGGTGGAAAGGGGTTAAGGGCTGTATCAGAGCGTAGTACGGAGCCACACTCGAACACTGGACCCCCTGGGGCGGGAGGACCACGGGGCTCAGCCCTTTCTCTGCCTTCGGGCAGCCAGTTGGAAATTGCATTGACTTGCGGCCCCGTGCGCTTTGGGCCATGGGGTGGGAGCAGGGGCACGGCGGGAGCAGAGGCAGTTGTGTGGTACGGTTTGCGTCATTGCCGGCCCGGAGAACTTATCGGGCTGAGCCCCCGCCGTAGGGTGGCTTCTGCGGGGGTCGAAACGCCCCTTCCATTTACCGACGTTCTGCTTCAGTATATTAGTAGCGTGTGACCCAGGAGTCATGTGGATGGGTTTCCGCTCGATACATGTTCATGTGGTCCAGGACTCCGGTGCAGGTGAACGGGTGCTGGCTGCTGGGGGTTGACCTTTGGCGGGGCCATGGGGTGTTGCGCTGTTCCCTCCTGCGCGTGTCGCGTAGTCAAGGCCCCCATGTCTTGGGGGAAGCCAAATTTGGCCCGCTTTGTCCCGCTTTAAAGCGGGACTTCGGCTTGCACTCTGAACTCGCGGCTCGGAATGGGCTTGCTTCCGACGTTAACGGTCGAGCGCCAGCGGTTGTCGCGACACAACAGGGTGTCGGGCTGTCGGCATGGGTTCGCGTTCGCCTCTCCAACCCCCGCTGTCCGACACCGTGTGTCCCGTGCTCCCGCCTCCCGCCCGCCGGCAGAAAGGAGCAAGCCCCGACTGCTGCGCACCTCAATGTTTTGCAGTAGCTCTGGAGGCTAACGCTTGCCACGGGTAGGTGGGCCATGGGCAGCTCGGAGCCGAAGCGGTGTGGGGCCGGGGCAGATGAATAGCACTGGTGCTGGCGCTCTAGGTGAACATGTGTGGGTCAAGTGGGTCATGGGCCCTGAATGTCCACATGCAGGTGGACTGGGTCCTCGAGACCTCGAAGTAATCCCCGTTCAAGTAGAGTCCGACACCGGGTGTCAGCGCGTTGCTTTACGTGCTTATGGGGCGCAGGAGGGCCTGGCCCCGGCGAACACACACAGTGGAGGGCCCAAGGCGCAGCTACGCCTGGCCGTATGTACGACCAGACAAGGCATGCCCCGTAACCCCTTGCCGACAAACGCGGCACTCTTGTCCTCGACCTCTATGGTCAAGGTCCCCTTGTCCCACCGCCAGCCACAGCCCACCCTCCATACGGTACACGGCGCGCACCCGCACGCGCACTCCAAACAGCGCCACAGGACCACCCCGCAACAGGGATCCCGACTGGGCCTCTACAATGGGGTCAAGTGCCAACGTGAGTCGAGCTGTAGTAAATGCATGTTTGGCCGCTTTACCGCAACGCGGCGGCCCGATAGTAGCACCGCCGCCCCGCACATCCAATGCAATTCGTCTCGCCCCCTCGCTCGATGGCTGCCCCCGCGGCCCTCCCAACCTCCAGCCGCCATGAGTAATACGGCTTGCATCCAACACACCGCGGCACTACGCCCCGTTGTCCATGTTAACCCCCTATTAAGGTGCTCTCAGCAGTTGGCTTGTGCTGCCTTGGGAAGCACACATCTGCCCGGCCCCGCCCTCCTCTACGTTGATGTCTTCTAACCCCGCCCTCTGCCTCCTCCCCTGTCTACTTTGCCCTACAGCAATTCCGTCGACCGCTACCCCCTCGACAAGAGCCGCTGTTCCTCTGCCCACGATCCAATCTAGTCGGAGCCCGCTGGCACTGCCCCGCAAGTGTGACCTGCACACCACACCACGCAACTCCCTCTCATTACCGTAACATCTAGTGCTCACGGATAAGGCCAAACGCGTTCGTTATGAGACGTGCATACAGTGCTCCAAGCAGACGACTCTATAACTCTGCGCCTTCCACGCGTCACCTCCCTCATGTATGACCGCATACGCATGATTACGTAAAGGAGAAACAAGCCATGTATGCCCGCCTATTCCCAAGGAGAGATGGGGCCAGCTAGTGGGTAGAGGCCCACGGACAAAGGAAATATCGGGAGCCCAATTGTATTAAGTTCGTAACCTTCTGTGTGAAGCAATTCTTGTGTAAGCTGTGTGCCTCCCCAGCAAAAGCCTCAAGCGTTGTTGTGCGCTGGCACACCACCACTCATCCGTTGAGATCGTTCCCCCCCCCCCCCCGGTTCTCAAGTATTGGTTAACTTCGTTTTCCCTGCCACCACCTCCGCCCACGCACGTCGAGCTTCGCAGCGGACGTGCATGCGGGGGGCGGGTGGGTGGATGGGGGAAGGAGCACGTACGGCGGCAGAACCCGTAGGTCCTGCAGACGAGTCGCGCGTATCATTAATAATGTATGGCTAACAAACCTCTCGGCGCACGGCACCCTGGCTCAGCCACCGCCGTATCACGGCGTGGCAGGGGAACTTGGAGGCGGTCGCCGCCGCCTTCACGTGTAGCGCCTGAGCGGCTGCAGCAGCGACGCTGTCGGTGGCGTGGGTGCCCAGCAGCCCGGAGAGGGCCAGCAGTGCACCCAGCACCTCAGCCCGGAGAGGGACAGCAGTGCACCCAGCACCTCAGCCCGGAGAGGGCCAGCGGTGCCTCCAGCACCTCAGCCCAGCGAGGGCCAGCGGGGTGCGCGGCGGCAGCTGCGGGGCGGGCGAGACGTGTGGGGTGGAGGCGAGAGGGGTGTTCAGGCACAGCACGGTGGTGAGGCGGGGCACTGCACTGCAGTCCAGCCCCGTCACACGTCATCCCGCATCAAGCCCGCACACCACCGCCCACCCATCAGGCATCCCTGCAACCACCAGCCCACACCACCCACCAGCGCCGCCAGCACGCCGACGCCACTGGAGTGCGAGCTCTTTCCGGCGCCGGGCAGCGGGGCCCACACTGCAGCGAGCACCCCGTTGGCAGCATAGGCCACATGGGGCGCCCCGCAGCAGGCCCGGGCCAGGCAGGTCCAGTCAGGCCCGGGCAGCAGCGACCAGGCTCAGGCGACCAGCAGCCCAGGGGCAATGCAGGCCAGGCGCACGGCTGACGTTGGCTCCGGGCGTAGCCCGGTCGAGGCCCGCTGCTCGGGCGAAGACGCCACGCCGGCGCTGACCCCAAGGTCCAGCCTGTAGATGTCACGCAAAACGGGCCACGCATAAGGCCACCACGCGCCGAGTAGATGTGGTAAGCATCCACTCCCGCCAGTTCAGCCGCTCACAGCGTCCGCATGAGTGACAGCGCCCACGCCTCCATGGCCGCCTGCTGCGCCGCCACCTCCTCCGCCGGCGGTGGCCAGACGCCGAACGTCCACCGCAGCACCCACAGCGCCGCAGCCAGCACCGACCGCACCGCAGAGCTCAGCAGCAAGACCGCCGCGAGCAGCCGCACCGGAGGCCGGCGGGGGACAGGGGCCGGGGCCGAAGGCTGATCCGGGCTGAGCTACGGTGGAGTCCCTGACAGCCGGCGGGTGATGGCGGGACGTTCATTGGCAGTGGCGAAGGCTGACAGGGCCTCCTTGGCCGCCTGAATGACCGCGTCAGCCCCGGCCCCCGCCCCCCCTGTCCCCGCCTCCGCCCTCGCCTCCGCAGCCAGCCACGCCCCCAGGTCCACGAGGAGGGCGTCCAGGCAGGGAGGGGGGGCGGAGGCCGCTGCACCGGAGGGGCCGGCGGAGCCCTGGGGCTGATCCCCCGCCCACGCCCTCGCCAGCGCCTCCACCTCCGCCTCCACCTCGCCATCCGCGGTGCACAGCAGGGGCAGCATCAGGCACGGTGAAGCGTGGGGGCCGTCCTCCCATGCCAGCTCGAGCTGTGAGGAGTGAGGGACGGGGCGGGGAGAACGGCAGCCGGTTAAGTTGGCAAACTGATGAGGCACTTAAAACGAAGTCTGTGGGTGCTGCTTTCTGCCCTGCCTGGCACCGAGCGAGGCCCCCCTTCCCCTCACCAGTGCGATGCCCTCCTTGCTCGGGGCCTCCTCCAGGGCGATGCGGTACACGCACTCGTGCGACCCCTCCGCGGAAGGGGGGGAAGGGAAGACGCGCGCCGCTGCCACCCGCCCTCCGGGGTACTTGACGCAAGCGGTCAGCGCGGGCGGGGCTGCCAGGGGCAGTGGCCAGTGCAGGACTGCAGTCAGAAGCACTGCCCCCTCCTCGCCCCCTCTTTCTGGCCCGACCGGGGGCACGAGGAGCGTCCGTTGGGTGAGAGAGCTCAACTGTGGGGCCCTGACGTCTTTTCCTGTGGCTTCCATGGAATCCAGCTCAGGCGGCAAATGCTCCCCCAGGGGTGCGTCGGGAAGGCGACGGACGGGGTCCCTGCAAGGAGCCAACACGGCGGGGTGTTGAGAGATTAGGCAACTTGGGTAATGGGAGCGCTCTCCTGCCGCCCCTACACCACCCTTTCCTCCACTGCTTGCCTGCCCTTGGGCTGCGGCGACAGGCCCAGTGCCGCCACCAGATCCGCCGCAGGGGCCTCCCACGCCATGCCATAGCCGTCGTCGCTGCCAATCAAATCTGCAATGCATTGAATAGGCGGACACGTGCGGGGGGGGGGGGGGGATCGGCTCATACATGGGGTAAAGCCAAGCCCCTGGTCCGTGACGGATGGGCACCGGGGCCCCTGCCACTCCCGTCGCCCACCCTCCTTGCTGTCCCCTCCCCCCACCCACCTTCCCCCTCCCGCTTCCCGCTCCGCCGGTCCGCCGCCAGCAGCAGTAGGGTGACCTCCACGCGCCTCGCTGGCTGCACCCACACGCCACCCAGGTGCACTTCCCCGCTTGCATAGACCTCCTCAAGCCGCCGCTCATAGCCAGGGCTGATGCGATCGGGCTTCGCCCATGGCACCTGGAGTACGGCATTGAGGCGACAGCACGTGCGAAGTAGATCGAAGGAATCATTGCACAGATGAGACAGTACCCTTGCCCATTGCTTCTTCATCCTGCTTGCATATCCCTCCCTCTTGTGCAACCCCCGCACATCTTCACACCCGCATCCCCCTCCCCGCCCCACCTTGAAACGCACCGCCCGCCTGCCCAGGGGCGAGCAGAACAGCGGAGGGGACACCCTCGAGGCCGCTTGCGACGTCAGGCGGTGGAGAAGGTTGGGCAGGGCCGTGACGTCAGCGCCCGCCGCCAGAGCTGGGTACTCGTGCATGCACCACGGCTCCCGGAGGTGGTGCGTGGCGGCCGAGTACAGGACGAAGGCCAGCGCCGGCCGCTGCATGGAGGGTGCTGGGGAGGGGGGCTGGCGTGGACCCGCCACAGCTCCCACCGACTCAGGGCCGCGAAGGGCTGCCTCTGCCAGTGCAGCGCTGCTACCAGCGGTGATAGGTCTGGCGGGGACCGAAGTTACGGATGCGCTGTGTAAGGGTGGTTCGCCGCTGTGAGTGCTCCCGATGTCAGAACCGGGAGCGGCACAGGGGCCGGCTCCGCTGTCCGCGCTCCGTCGCACGCCGCCGGCAGAGGGATCTGCACCGCCGCCTTGCGGCCTCCGCACCCCGCGGATGCGCAGGAGAGCGGCCGCGCTTGCCGCCCCCGCCAGCAGCCGCAATGCGGTCCGCCAGGGTGGGAGGCACGCGGCGAGCCCGGGCGGGAGCCAAGCTAGCAGCAGCGGTAGCGGCGGAGGCAGCGGCGGCTGGGCTGCGCGGTTATCGCCTGAAAGGTCCACGAAGGCTGCGACCGCGGCGCTGAGGGTGGCGTAGGCGAGCTCGGCTACCCGCAGGCGGGCCGCATGCTGTGGGTGCGCCGGCAGGGGCGAGGCGGGGTATGTGTTGGGCAGGGGGCTTTAGGCGGCTGGCAAGCATCGAGGCTTGTCATGGGCCAGGGCGGTGCTGCGCGCAAGGGGCCTGCTTGATACGTCCCCGTTTAGCAGTTCAAGTCCCCTTCGTCCCCCCTCTCACGCTGTGGCTCCAGGTCAAGAGCATGGACGCACTGCAGGGCAAAGAAGGCAGGCAGGTGGGCCAGGTGAGCATGAAGGCAGGCTGTGTAACTAAGAACGACACGTCAATGCAATGCCCCGCCCCGCTCCGCAACCCGCCTCTCCCACCCGAAGTCCACTGCTACGCTCAGTAGAAAGAGCGATGCCAGCGGAGCGGTCAGCAGGGTAGCGGCCAGGAGGGATAGCCGTGCCGCATAAGTGATGACAGGCACGACAGACTGCGGAAGGTCCCTGTGGGTCAGGGGTATTCCGGGGGCACGCGGGTCCCGCCGTAGGGGGTTGGTCGGTATAGCCCTTTTCCGGGCTTGCATCCCGCATTACTTGTCTTGACAAAGCGCGTTTTGACAATAAAGCTCCATCACTCCTGGCGTGCGAGTCTGGGTCCACCGCGCCGAGCACATCATGCGCAACTCTGAAGCGCGGGCTTCGCACGCTGTGGACCTTGATAAACGATCAATGTTCAATGCGTGTAACTCACCATAGCTGCATCACGGGGTTGGCGGTGAGTCTGTGCAAACACGATGGATGCTTGCAAGAACGCCGCGAAACTGACAGCAGGCCGCCTTATCGGACAGGCGTAATGGTAGGGACTAGACTGCGAGGCAGCCGGTGGTGGAGGGGGAAACATTTTGAGAGTAGAGAATTATCCGAGCGCCGTACAACCGTTTCCTCCAATTTGTGCGCTCAGACGGGGTCGAGCTGGGCCTGAGCTTGTGGAAGGCTGGCCACACCGCCCCGACTGAGCCAGAGTATCCCTCGCAGTACCCGTTACCCGCTGCCGAAGGGTCTCGAAGGGAACCAGGCAAGTGCCGAGAGCAGCCTTTGAGAGTCCTCCTTGGCCTCCCTGGCTCATTTCCCCCTCCACCACCCAAGCCCTCCCCTCCAACGGCCCCCCATCCGCCCTACCTCAGCGCGCAGTTAAGCAGTCCGTGCATTCGCGTGGCTCCCCCCCAGCTCCGGGGGCAGCAGGGCGGGGTCCACCAAGGCGGCCAGCGCGGAGGGGGAGGAGCCAAGCAGCCGCACGTGGGAGCGGAGCATGGAGGACTGGAAGGGCCTCGGGGGGGAGGGGGGGGATTAGGAGATAAGGGAAGGGGAGGAGGGGCCTGCAGATCACTCGCACCAAACCTTCATATGCTGCATGCTGCCTCATTGCACCCACTGCTCGATCACTTTCCGCTTCCAAAGCGAAGCTCGCTACTTCTCGCGCCTCCTGACCTCCTGACACGTCCCCTACTCCTTCTCCCCCTCCTGAATTTGAAACTGTCTGCAGCCACGCAGTGCTCCGCTTCACCCCAACCCCACCCCACCCACCCCTGTCCTGGCTGCCGGCTCTGCCACCCGCCGTTGTGCATGCGAGAGCGGAGGCAGTCGCTCGGGTGTAGCGCCCGGGGGCCTCGCGCATCCCTTTGCGCTTGGAAACTGCCTGGGCTACGGCGGGTGAGGCGCAGGCGCTCAAGCCGGGTGTAGGCAGGTGGTGGTCGATCGACGCTGTGACGGCGGCTGCCAGGTGAGCAAGCAGGCCATGAGTAGAACTGGATGGGCAGGCGGCTGAGGTCGGCAGCCCCGTCTGTCTTGCAGACACTGTGGCTTGGGCCCGGCATGCAGCGAGGGATCAGGAGGGGGCCAGGTATGGAGGGTTGAAGCCGAAGCTTCCAACAGAAGGGGCAGGGCCGCGGCTGGAGGCCGTTGATCATTGGCCGCCTCAAGGCTTGACTCGGGGCCCTAAGCTCCAGGCTTGGCAAGGGCAGTGCGCCCGACAGCCGCCAAGCGATGGCGGGACATACGGCGGCGATGGCAAAATCCGACAGGCCTCCTCGTCGCCTGCATAACCAGGTCAGCCCCAGCTCCCACGCACCCTCCCTGTCGTCTTCGCCTCCACAGCCAGCCATGCAAGGGCGTCCAGGCAGGGAGAGGGGTCTGAGGACGCTGCGTCGGAGGGGCCGGTGGGGCCCTGGGGCTGCTCCCCCGCCCACCCCCTCGCCAGCGCCTCCACTTCCGCCGCCACCTTCCCGTCCACGGTGCACATACAGCAAAAGCAGCGTCAGGCCCGGGGCAGCGTGGGAGCCGTCCTCCCATGCGAGTTCGAGCTGTGAGTAGGGGCGGGATGGGGAGCAGTCGGTTGGAAAGCTAATGAAATATTTAAAAAGAGGTCTGTGGGTGCTGCTTTCTGCCCTGCCTGGCACCGAGCGAGGCCCCCCTTCCCCTCACCAGTGCGACGCCCTCCTTGCTCGGGGCCTCCTCCAGGGCGATGAGGTACACGCACTCGTGCGACCCCTCCGCGGAAGGGGGGGAAGGGAAGACGCGCGCCGCTGCCACCCGCCCTCCGGGGTACTTGACACAAGCGGTGGCTCGTCAGCGGTTGCACGCGGCGGTGTGCACGGCGTGCGGTGGGAGAGACGGCAGGAGCTGCCCCTCGCTCCGCACTGCTGCTGCCCAAGTGGCCGCCAGTCGGAGCGCCTGTAACGCTCAAGCGTGGGGCACCTGCGCGGGGTGTTAGCACACGTTGTCGCACGGGCGACGAGTTGTCGGAAGCATGGACGGGATGTCGAAGCCGGGAGAGTGCCACTAGGGCCGCACGCTCCTTGAGCACTCGCTCCTAGCCATCGGTGGCAGCCTGCCCCCCTGGGCTCCACTGAGCCCCGCCCTTGCTCCCGCCCCTGCCCTATAGGCTCTTACTAGTTGGCCAACAGTCCTCAATTCATTGATACCCATCAGGTCCGCATACATGCTTTCCAGCCCCCCACGGCCTGCTGCTGCGGGTCTGAGGGCCGGATTTCCCCATACTGGCGCGCTGTGTACCCACGGCCCCACCGCGGGGCTCTTGATCAACTCAACCCGGGGGAGATGGAGGAGTGCCCCCGTTATCATGTTCAGCGTCGGGCAGGGGCTGTTTGCCGTTTTCCCCAGCACCTTGGTGGCGGCGTTGGGGCCTGCCCGCTGGGCTGTGAAGAGGCAGAGGGGGTGTACGGCCGGGTGCGTTCGTCGGAGGAGCTCCATTGCGACCGTCGGCCACACTGGCCTGAAGCGGAGGAGGTTCGGGCAGCTGCCCAGCACGCAGCGTGTCGCCAGCACCGCTTGTCGGGCCCGTACGTGTTCTACCACCGGGAGGAGGCCGAGTCCTCCGTCCTCCGGGGGGACGCACATCGCCTTGTAGCCTATCCCCGGCAGGCGAGCGTGTGGGTTACTGGCGTGTGCCGCCGGCGTCATGCTGCGGTCCACCATGGCTGCGACCGTGCTGCAGAGTCGCTGCAGCTCGGGCGGGAGTGGGAAAGCGAATTCCAGGTGGTACAGGACCTTGGAGATTGCGTAGCCAGAGGCCGTCGACGCTCTCCCAAAGGCTGAAAGATTCAGGGACACCAGCTTGGTTAGAGCCGAGTAGACTCCATCCAGGGCGATGGCCGGCTTGCACAGGGCGGCGGTGTTGGCGACTGTTACCCCCAGGGTCTTGGCCTTCACGACGGTTCGCAGTGAGGTATCAGGGGGTGGCGGTGCGGGCGGCGGGCCGGGCGGCGGCTCAGGCGGCGGCGCGGGCGGCAGGCCAGGCGGCGGCGCGGGCGGCAGGCCAGGCGGCGGCGCGGGCGGCAGGCCAGGCGGCGGCACGGGCGGCAGGCCAGGCGGCGGTGCGGGCGGCGGGCCAGGCGGCGGCGCGGGCGGCAGGCCAGGCGGCGGCGCGGGCGGCAGGCCAGGCGGCGGCGCGGGCAGCAGGCCAGGCGGCGGCGCGGGCGGCAGGCCAGGCGGCGGCGCGGGCGGCGGGCCAGGCGGCGGCGCGGGCGGCAGGCCAGGCGGCGGCGCGGGCAGCAGGCCAGGCGGCGGCGCGGGCGGCAGGCCAGGCGGCGGCGCGGGCGGCAGGCCAGGCGGCAGCGTGGGCGGTGGATCTGGTGGTGGGTCCAGCGCCGGTGCGGGCGGCGGGCCGTGCGGCGGCGCGGGCGGTGGGCCGGGCAGCGGCGCGGGCAGCGGCGCAGGCGGTGGGATCAGGCCGACGGGGAGCAGCTCCGACTTGCTGGCGTTCAGGCGTTGTCCACTTGCTTGCGCAAAGGTCTCCATGGCTGCAGCGAAAGCGGCGGCTGTGTTGGGTCGCAAGAATTGCGTGTAGTCGTCTGCGTATTGGGAAGCTCGGAGGACAAGCTGGCGGCCGTTGGGTGAGAGAGCAATCTGGAATCCCTGTTTAGCAAGCCACGATAGTAGCGCTTGAGCGGCCGCCAGGTAGAGCAGCGGCGCTAATGGGCAGCCTTGCCGTACCCCTGCTGTTATCTCCAGGTGACCTGATACGTCGCCCTTGACTAGGGCCGCGGATCTTGTGCCCTGGTGCAGAAGCCGCACCCACGCCAGGAAGGGCCTGGGGGGAAGGCGGGTGGGGGAAAAACGAGGTACACGAGGGGAGGAGGATCACGGCAGTCAGGGTTCGGCAGACATAGCGGTCACACATTCCATCCAGCGCATGCTGCTGCGTAGTCTACACGCAGCATGGCCTCACTGCACATACCGCTCCCTTCCCTCGGTCACTCCAAGCGAAGCCCGCTACGCCTCCCCCCTCCTGACAGCATGCACCGTACAGTTGTCCAAGGGCCGTAGACAGTGTGCCCTCACGGGGTGCCCTCTATCTCATCATTTGTCCCGGCATACCCAGTCGTCCCCCGCACCCGCTCACCCGTCTGCCCTGCTTGCTAGCTGGCTCCGCTCCCCTCCACTGTGCGAGCGCCGAGCGAGGCAGCCACGCACTGCTGAGCGGGGCAAAGCGCCGGGCGCAGCCTTCCGCGCCCGAGTCGGTGAAGCCTGGGCTATGGGCAAGGCGCAAGCGCTCAGGCAGGGTGGAGGCAAGCTGCGGTCGATCAGCGCTGTGACGACCCCGCGCGCCCTGTGAGGGGAGCAGCCAGGCCGCCAAGGCAGCTGGGCATGCGGCCGATCGAGGCCGGCAGCAGCCCTGGGGCTGCCCCTGGTGACCGACCAGGGGTGAATTGCTGCTGCGGCGGCCGCCGCTGCCGTGGCAGCGAGGGATCAAGGCGGAGGCAGGGGCCCGAGCGGAGCCAGCGCTCATAGCGAAAGGGTCAGGGCCGCGGCTGTAACAGATAGGATCATCCACCGCCCAGCCTCGAGGCTTGTGTCGGGGCCCTGAGCTGCAGGCTCGACAACACTGTTGCGCCCGACAGCCGCCAAGCTATGGCAGGACATTCAACGGCAGTGGCTAAGGCTGACAGGGCCTCCTCGGTCGCCTGCATGACCGGGTCATCAGCCCCGGCCCCCGCCTCCGCCCTCGCCTCCGCAGCCAGCCACGCCCCCAGGTCCACGAGGAGGGCGTCCAGGCAGGGAGGGGGGGTGGAGGCCGCTGCGCCGGAGGGGCCGGCGGAGCCCTGGGGCTGCTCCCCTGCCCAAGGCCCCGCCAGCGCCTCCACCTCCGCTGCCACCTCCCCATCCGCGGTGCACAGCAGGGGCAGCATCAGGCACGGGGCAGCGTGGGGGCCGTCCTCCCATGCCAGCTCCAGCTGTGAGGAGCGGCGGGGTTGAGAGCAGTCGGTTGGAAAGCTGATGAGGCACTTTGAAAGAGGTCTGTGGGTGCTGCTTTCTGCCCTGCCTGGCACCGAGCGAGGCCCCCGTCCCCTCACCAGTGCGACGCCCTCCTTCCTCGGGGCCTCCTCCAGGGCGATGCGGTACACGCACTCGTGCGACCCCTCCGCGGCAGGGAAGGAAGGGTCGACACGCGCCGCTGCCACCCGCCCTCCGGGGTACTTAACGCAAGCGGTCAGCGCGGGCGGCGCAGCCAGGGGCGGGGGCCAGCGCAGCACTGCAGTCAGCACCACAGACCCCTCTTCGCCCTTTTTTTCTGGCCCGGTTAGCCCGGACGTGGACACGAGGAGCGTTCGTGGATAGAGAGAGGCTAGATGTGGGGCCCTGACGTCTTTCCCTGTGACTTCCATAGTATCCAGACCTTCCGAGGCCCCAAGGGGTGTTTCGGCTATCTCAGCCAGGCGGCGGACGGGGTCGCTGCGGGAGAGGGCACGCAGGGATGGCATGGAGTATCACTGACGAAGGGGCGAGTGTTGCGGCGACTTGAACTGTAATGCGCCCTTCCCTTGCTGTGACGAAGCTCTCGAAAGCGATGTTCCCTCCCCGCGGCCCGCCCCTGCTTACCTGCCCTCAGGCTGCGGTAGCGGCAGGCCCAGTGCCGCCACCAGCTCTGCCACAGGGGCCTCCCAAACCAACGGCCCGGGGCGGCCATCGCTGGGGTCTGCATGCAGCGCGGACGAGTAGAACGAGTGTGAGTGGGCATCGGGACTCTTGCCTAATGCAAGGCCCGAGTGGTATCTAGCACCGCCTAGTCACCACGAATGAAAGTAAACCTATTGCCCCCCCACCCCCTGTTGCCCCCTGCCCCCACCCACCTTCCCCCTCCCGCTTCCCGCTCCGCGGGTCCACCGCCAGCAGCAGTAGGGTGAGCTCCACGCACCCCGGCTGCACCCACACGCCCCCCAGGTGCACCTCCCCGCTAGCAAGCACATCCGCAAGCCGCCGCTCGAAGCCGGGAGCCAAGGGTTCAACCTCAGCCCAGGGGACCTGCGCGGACAGCAATAGCTAGGGCGTGACTCAGCAGCAGGGCGGCAGCAGCGTACCGTACGGTACCCTCAGACACAAAAGACTCGCCTCATGCGGCAGTACCGACGGAAGACAGCAGCGGGGGACAGCAAGACATGCACGCACAGACAACTGAACTCCTCTGGAAGTGCTTTTGCCTCCTCCACCTTCCCTCAACCGCCGGCTCTATCTATGTATGCAGCCTCCCCGCTACCCACCTTGATGCGAACCGCCGCCCTGCGCAGGAGTGAGCGATACAGCGGCCGCGGCGGCCCGGGGGCGGCTGGCACCAGCGACGAGTTGAGCGATGTATGGGGGAGGTGTGTGGGCACACTTCCGGCCGTAGCGGGGGTGGGGGCTGACCTGATCGTAGTTGCTGACTCCGCAGGCGGCCTCCAAGCGCTTGCCAGGCGCCGCGAGTGGCGCGTGTACGGCGCAGGTGGTGGTGGCGGCGGCGGGGGATGTCCGACTTCATTTCCAGAGCCGCCGCCGCCTACCGCGGGCTGGTGTGCACGACCTGCGGTGGGAGAGACGGCGGGAGCTGCCCCTCCCTCCGCACTGCTGCCCAAGTGGCCACCAGCCGGAGCCCCGGGGGGCAGAGACCCGCGGGACACGCGGGACACGCGGACGGGGCCGCACCAGTCGCCACCACCGCCCGGCCGCGCACGGACAGGCGGCTCGCTGCCGGCAGCCGGCGGGCGGTGGCGCAGCCGCCCCGCTGCCGTGCACGCCCCGCCCACTGCCAGCAGGCGCACGACCAGGCGCCAGGCGGGGATGGCGGGGAGCCAGCCCAGCAGCGGCACGGGCACGGCCACGGAGCAGCCCACGCCCGTCCCACCCCCGGGGCACAGCGCATGGCCGCTGCCAGACCCCTGTCCGCCCGCGCTGCCGCCGCCTGAGGCGGCCATCTCCGCGCCAGACCCCGGGTGGGCGGCAGGAGCCGCGGCGGCTGCAGCCGCGGCTGCCAGGATTGTGTAAGCCAGCTCCGCCGCCAGCAAGGGAAACAGGTGCTGCATGCGAGGGCATGCAGTGTTAGTAAGGGCCTGAAGGGAGGCAAGCAAGCAAGCAAGGCCGGGGGACAGATGCGATCGCCCGTTAGCACGTGACACGGTGGTGTTTGCAGGGCGGGCAAGCACTACTGCAGCTCCGTGCACGCACGGATGCCCCGTCCCGGCCTTTGGCAGCCTACCAGGCGCCCGCACCTTGTGGCAGCAGGCCAGTGCTAGGCTCGCCCTGCACAAGCAAGCAAGCAGCGGAATGCGTGCGAACGAGGGGAGGTGGGGGGTCGGCGCGGGCTTGGCCCGCTTTCTGCATGCATGTATAACTTAACAACAACGCCCTTCACCAAGGCAAAGGGTGGTTCCTACCTGCCTGCCACCCCGTCCCCTTCTCCCACCTGACCCTCTGCGTCCCCTACCCTCCTCCCGCGCCTACCAGCTGCCCGGCCCCCAGCCGCCCCGCTCTTAAGACCCCAGCCAACGCATGCACCCACCCACCCAACGTCCGCTACTGCGCTCAGCCAGAAGAGGGCGCCCCAGGGCTTCACGCAGGCTGCAGCCAGGAGCGCCAAGCAGAGCGCGTGGGCAGCGGCGACCACCAGCGCCTGGAGGGGCACGTGGCGGCGGGGCAAGGGTGGATGGCTGGCTTTGCGGGACGGAGGCGAGGTAGGGCAAGGCGGCAGCAGCAGGTGCTACGCCGACACGGCCTTTCAAGTGCCAGGGCTCTGCAGCCCTCATCTCCGCCTCCGTTGCCTCGCGCCCCATGTCAGCCTCATCTCAAATGGTTGTGCTGGCTACGCAGACAAGTGTTGCGTCGCTCCGGCCGTCGGGGCCTCACTCCATCCCAGACCAGCCAGAAGCTGGTCTCCGACGCGTTGGGCACAGCCAACCCGCCCGCACAAGCCGCACATGAGGCAACGCTCATTATGAATCAGCGCGCTCACCGGCCGGCCTTGGCCAAGGTGCGCGGCTTGCGACATTGTTGAATCACTTCACTCCCGGCCGCAGCGGCACAAGCAGCCCGTGCGCGACGAGCGCAGGCCGCTCGCTTCTCACTTGAAGCTAAGGCTAGTGTCCGATGCGGCGAGCCAAGGTGTTCGGGCGGGTTCCGGGTCCGTATGTGCGTCTGTGTGTGGGCAGTGCCAGGAGTTTGGTCAAGGCAGGTTGCGTACCAGGCCTGTTGCGCCGAGCGAGATTAACACAACATCGTATTGTTTGTATTGGTGCGACTGCGGGGCTGCCGCGGCGTGACCACCAGTGGGGCGGCGGATGGGTCGCGACATTGATCGCTCTTGACTTTACAGCCCCAGTTAAACAAGCACGTCTAGGGTGTCGGAAGACACAGTCACTTCTAGAGCCATCAGCGCACATGAACCCAAAACGGGATGAACTCTCGACTCCTTCGACGCCCAAGTCCTCGGCGGAACCCAAGCCCCGTCTCTCCCCCCATGCAAGTTCGGACCTGGCCCCACGAGCCTTCTTCATCCCGCCCCCCCATGCTTCCATGCCCCACTACTGTTAGCTAGTTCTCCCCCCCACCCAACGACAGCTACCCCATCCGCCCTCGGCTCCTGCCTGATGAACCAGAAGCAGTCCACCGCCCTTGCATGCACCCGCGTGGCTCCCCCCCAGCTCCGGGGGCAGCAGGGCGGGGTCCACCAGGGCGGCCAGCGCGGAGGGGGAGGAGCCAAGCAGCCGGACGGGGGAGTGCTTCCGCTAGCGGAGCTTGGGCGGATTACTGCTGGAAGGCAGGGTCTGGGGTGGGTGGGGGAAAGGGCGGGGGATGAGGGGAGGAGGATCGCAGGTATCAGGGTTCGGCAGATAGCCGTAATTCAATCATCACGTTCACCCTTCATCTGAAGTACTCAGCATGCCCTCACTACACCTGCAGCTCCTTGAACGACACACATGCCAAACTTGCCGCCGCAGGCTGAGTGCCACCAGTGTCATGCTCGCTCCCTCGTCGTCACACCCAACCCATCCCCCATCCTCGCTCGCCCGTGTGCCCTGCATGCTGCTAGCGAGCTCCGCGGTCAGGGGAGCCGCCAGGCCGCCAAGGCAGCTGGGCAAGCGGCCGATCGAGGCCGGCTGCAGCCCTCGCCTGCCCCTGGAGCTCTGCCCCGCGATCCACACGCTCAGCGCAGGCTGCGGCTGAGGCAGCGGCTGCTGGCAGCGAGAGGTCAGGATGGAGGGGCCCGGGTAGGCAGGGCACCAGACCTGCGAAACAAAGAGAGAGGGGGCCGCTGCTGGCGGATTGGAAACCCCCGCAACCTACGGGCCGGTCATGTTAGACAACAGGACGTAGTGCCGCAGTGTTGGCCAACGCAAAAATGCCTGAATGTGAACCGTAGCCGCCTATGAACGGGGGGCCGCTGCCTGAGGCCATCTCCGCGCCTGGCCCCGGGTGGGCGGCAGGGCCTGCTCCGGCGGCTGCGGCCGCGGCTGCCAGGATTGTGTGAGCCAGCTCAGCCGCCAGCACGGGAGCGAAAGAGCAGCTGCTGCACGCGAGCGCATGCAGTGTTGGGGCCTCAACTGACTGGAAGCAAGGGTGAGTACCTGCGTTGGCAAGGGCAGTATTCAGGTGCGTGATGTGCTTGTTGCTGCCAAGAGAACGTGTGCGATTAGTGGCAGAGCCCAAGTTGAGATGGCGGGGTCTAGAGACTCCGGTTGGCAGCGGCGCAAGGCCAGAAGACTGCGCAGCTCAGTGCCGTACAGTGCCCCGAACCTCCGTTGAGAGGCGGCCCGGTGCCCAGACGACAGACACGCGCCCAGGTGGCGCGCCGTGATAGATACGCCAGGCGCGTATCACACCCGCTTGGAGCAGACTCTCCAGGTTCAGGTTCCCTCGGTAGTAGAAAGGGTTGTGGAAAGGCACAGGTAGACAGGGGACAGGAGTACAGGAGGTGGGGGGTTGCTTGGCGCGGGCTTGGGCGCCCGTACCGTACTGCATGCAAAGCATACCTTGATGACGCCCTTCACCCAGGCTACCCAGGCAGGGGGCACTCTTACCTGCCTGCCGTCACCGCCCCTTCCCCCCTGCCTCCTTGCCTCCCCTACCCTCCGTCCAAGCCTCCCAGCTGCCCGGCCCTCAGCCGCCCCACCCTCGCTCAGGATAGACACGAACACAAGCATGCACCCAACCAACCAACGTCCGCTACTGCGCTCAGCCAGGAGAGGGCGCCCCAGGGCTCCACGCAGGCTGCAGCCAGGAGCGCCAAGCAGAGCGCGTGGGCAGCGGCGACCACCAGCGCCTGAGGGGGCACGTGGCGGCGGGGCAAGGGTGGATGGCTGCTGGCTTTGCGGGACGGAGGAGTGCTAGGAGGAGTGCTAGGAGGAGTGCTAGGTAGGGAGAAGGCGGCAGCAGGTGCTAGGCCTCGGTGCCGGCACGGCCTTTCAAGTGCCAGGGCTCTGCAGCCCTCATCTCCGCCTCCGTTGCCTCGCGCCCCATGTCAGCCTCATCTCAAATGGTTGTGCTGGCTACGCAGACAAGTGTTGCGTCGCTCCGGCCGCCTCGACCTCACTCCATCCCAGACCAGCCAGAAGCTGGTCTCCGACGCGTTGGGCACAGCCAACCCGCCCGCACAAGCCGCACATGAGGCAACGCTCATTATGAATCAGCGCGCTCACCGGCCGGCCTTGGCCAAGGTGCGCGGCTTGCGACATTGTTGAATCGCTTCACTCCCGGCCGCAGCGGCACAAGCAGCCCGTGCGCGACGAGCGCAGGCCGCTCGCTTCTCACTTGAAGCTAAGGCTAGTGTCTGATGCGGCGAGCCAAGGTGTTCGGACGGGCTGCGGCTCTGTGTGGCTAGTGCCAGGAGATGGGTCAAGGCGTGTTGCGTACCGGTGCTGCTGGGCCCGTGCAAGTAAAATACAACATGGTAATGTTTGTATTGGCGCAACTGTAGGGCTGCTGCGGCGTGACCACAAGGGGCTGTGGGCGGGTCGCGACATGTATCTCTACTCGAGAGCCATTATGAAATGCATTTCATATGAGCTCGGTTAGCCCGCTATGGTATCGCAAGCCAAACACGGCTCCGCCTGATAGCTCACCAGCTTTTGCAGAAATCCAAACTGGGATAAACTCTCGACGCTCCTGGACGCCCACGGTTTCGGCGTGTGCGCGGCACAAAGCCCCCCCCCTCCAACTTCGGCCCTGGCCCCCCGAGCCTTCCTCATCCTTTCCCCCCCACACACGCCTCCAGCTTCTACTAATCTCCTCCCTTACGCCCTTCCCCACCCGACGACAGCCACCCCATCCGCCCTCAGCTCCTGCCTGATGAGCAAGGAGGAGTCCCCCCTCTATGCGTCCGCGTGGCTCCCCCCCAGCTCCGGGGGCAGCAGGGCGGGGTCCACCAGGGCGGCCAGCGCGGAGGGGGAGGAGCCGAGCAGCTGGGCGCGGGAGCGGAGCTTGGAGGCCAGGAAGGGCCTTGGGGGAAAGGAGGAGGGGGGAAACAGCAAGACTGGTTGGGCGATGAGGGGAACAGCGACGTAGATGTAAGGGGTCGGCAGAACGCTGTCACACAATCCTGCATGTGAACACCTTGGCCTCAATGCATGCACCTGCCGCTCCATCCCTTCCCTCGCTCATTCAGAGCGCACTCTCCTACTACTCCCCGGATCCTTGAGAACGAAAGCGGTGGCTCGTCAGCGCTTGCACGCGGCGGTGTGCACGGCGTGCGGTGGGAGAGATGGCGGGAGCTGCCCCTCCCTCCGCACTGCTGCCCAAGTGGACGCCAGCCGGAGCCCCGAGGGGCAGGGACCCGCGGGACACGCGGACGGGGCCGTACCAGTCGCCACCACCGCCCGGCCGCGCACGGACAGGCGGCTTGCTGCCGGCAGCCGGCGGGCGGTGGCGCAGCCGCCCCGCAGCCGTCGGTGCACGCCCCGCCCACTGCCAGCAGGCGCACGACCAGGCACCAGGCGGGGATGGCGGGGAGCCAGCCCAGCAGCGGCACGGGCACGGCCACGGAGCAGCCCACGCCCGTCCCATCACCGGGGCACAGAGCATGACCCCTGTCCGCCCGCGCTGCCGCTGCCTGAGGCCATCTCCGCGCCTGGCCCCGGGTGGGCGGCAGGGCCTGCTCCGGCGGCTGCGGCCGCGGCTGCCAGGATTGTGTGAGCCAGCTCAGCCGCCAGCATGGGAGCGAAAGAGCAGCTGCTGCACGCGAGCGCATGCAGTGTTGAGGCCTCAACTGACTGGAAGCAAGGGTGAGTACCTGCGTTGGCAAGGGCAGTAGTACTCAGGTGCGTGATGTGCTTGTTGCTGCCAAGAGAACGTGTGCGAATAGAGGCAGAGCCCAAATTGTGATGGCGGGGTCTAGAGACTCCGGTTGGCAGCGGCGCAAGGCCAGAAGACTGCGCAGCTCAGTGCCGTACAGTGCCCCGAACCTCCGTTGAGAGGCGGCCCGGTGCCCAGACGACAGACACGCGCCCAGCAGGTGGCGCGCGGTGATACGCCAGGCGCGTATCACACCCGCTTGGAGCAGACTCTCCAGGGACAGGTTCCCTCTGTAGTAGAAAGGGTTGTAGAAGGGCACAGGTAGGCAGGGGACAGGAGTACAGGAGGTGGGGGCTTGGCGCGGGCTTGGGCGCCCGTACCGTACTGCATGCCGTGCAAAGCATACCTTGATGACGCCCTTCACCCAGGCAGGGGGCACTCTTACCTGCCTGCCGTCCCCGCCCCTTCCCCCCTGCCTCCCTGCCTCCCCTACCCTCCGTTCAAGCCTCCCAGCTGCCAAGCCCTCAGCCGCCCCACCCTCGCTCAGGACAGACACGAACACAAGCAAGCACTAGTCAACGTCCGCCGCTGCGCTCAGCCAGAAGGGGGCGCCCCAGGGCTCCACGCAGGCTGCAGCCAGGAGCGCCAAGCAGAGCGCGTGGGCAGCGGCGACCACCAGCGCCTGAGGGGGCACGTGGCGGCGGGGCAAGGGTGGATGGCTTTGCGGGACGGAGGAGTGCGAGGTAGGGAGAAGGCGGCAGCAGGTGCTACGCCGGCACGGCCTTTCAAGTGCCAGGGCTCTGCAGCCCTTCGCTTGCGCCTCGTTTGCCTCGCGCCCCAGCCTCATCTCAAATGGTTGTGCTGGCTACGCAGACAAGTGTTGCGTCGCTCCGGCCGCGTCGACCTCACTCCATCCCAGACCAGCCAGAAGCTGGTCTCCGACGCGTTGGGCACAGCCAACCCGCCCGCACAAGCCGCACATGAGGCAACGCTCATTATGAATCAGCGCGCTCACCGGCCGGCCTTGGCCAAGGTGCGCGGCTTGCGACATTGTTGAATCGCTTCACTCCCGGCCGCAGCGGCACAAGCAGCCCGTGCGCGACGAGCGCAGGCCGCTCGCTTCTCACTTGAAGCTAAGGCTAGTGTCTGATGCGGCGAGCCAAGGTGTTCGGACGGGCTGCGGCTCTGTGTGGCTAGTGCCAGGAGATGGGTCAAGGCGTGTTGCGTACCGGTGCTGCTGGGCCCGTGCAAGTAAAATACAACATGGTAATGTTTGTATTGGCGCAACTGTAGGGCTGCTGCGGCGTGACCATAACGGGCTGTGGGTCGCGACATGTATCTCTGACTCGAGAGCCACAACGAATGAGCTCGGTTAGCCCGCTATGGTATCGCAAGCCAAACACGGCTCCGCCTGATAGCTCACCAGCTTTTGCAAAAATCCAAACTGGGATAAACTCTCGACTTCTTCGACGCTCCTGGACGCCCACGGTTTCGGCGCGCACGGAGACCTGGGTCATCACTCGCTCGCTCCCCCCAACCTCGCTCGGCCCTGGCCCCCCGAGCCTTCCTCATCCTTCCCCCCCCACACACACACGCTTCCACCTTCTACTACTCCACTCTCTTTCGCCCCTCATCAGCCGACGACAGCCACCCCATCCGCCCTCAGCTCCTGCCTGATGAACAAGGAGGAGTCCCCCCTCAATGCGTCCGCGTGGCTCCCCCCCAGCTCCGGCCCGGCCCCCCGGGGACAGCAGGGCGGGGTCCACCAGGGCGGCCAGCGCGGAGGGGGAGGAGCCAAGCAGCTGGGCGCGGGAGCGGAGCTTGGAGGCCAGGAAGGGCCTTGGGGGAAAGGAGGAGGGGGGAAACAGCAAGACTGGTTGGGCGATGAGGGGAACAGCGACGTAGATGTAAGGGGTCGGCAGAACGCTGTCACACAATCCTGCATGTGAACACCTTGGCCTCAGTGCATGCACCTGCCGCTCCATCCCTTCCCTCGCTCATTCAGAGCGCACTCTCCTACTACTCCCCGGATCCTTGAGAACGAAAGCGGTGGCTCGTCAGCGCTTGCACGCGGCGGTGTGCACGGCGTGCGGTGGGAGAGATGGCGGGAGCTGCCCCTCCCTCCGCACTGCTGCCCAAGTGGACGCCAGCCGGAGCCCCGAGGGGCAGGGACCCGCGGGACACGCGGACGGGGCCGTACCAGTCGCCACCACCGCCCGGCCGCGCACGGACAGGCGGCTCGCTGCCGGCAGCCGGCGGGCGGTGGCGCAGCCGCCCCGCAGCCATCGGTGCACGCCCCGCCCACTGCCAGCAGGCGCACGACCAGGCACCAGGCGGGGATGGCGGGGAGCCAGCCCAGCAGCGGCACGGCCACGGCCACGGAGCAGCCCACGCCCGTCCCATCACCGGGGCACAGAGCATGACCCCTGTCCGCCCGCGCTGCCGCTGCCTGAGGCCATCTCCGCGCCTGGCCCCGGGTGGGCGGCAGGGCCTGCTCCGGCGGCTGCGGCCGCGGCTGCCAGGATTGTGTGAGCCAGCTCAGCCGCCAGCATGGGAGCGAAAGAGCAGCTGCTGCACGCGAGCGCATGCAGTGTTGAGGCCTCAACTGACTGGAAGCAAGGGTGAGTACCTGCGTTGGCAAGGGCAGTAGTACTCAGGTGCGTGATGTGCTTGTTGCTGCCAAGAGAACGTGTGCGAATAGAGGCAGAGCCCAAATTGTGATGGCGGGGTCTAGAGACTCCGGTTGGCAGCGGCGCAAGGCCAGAAGACTGCGCAGCTCAGTGCCGTACAGTGCCCCGAACCTCCGTTGAGAGGCGGCCCGGTGCCCAGACGACAGACACGCGCCCAGCAGGTGGCGCGCGGTGATACGCCAGGCGCGTATCACACCCGCTTGGAGCAGACTCTCCAGGGACAGGTTCCCTCTGTAGTAGAAAGGGTTGTAGAAGGGCACAGGTAGGCAGGGGACAGGAGTACAGGAGGTGGGGGCTTGGCGCGGGCTTGGGCGCCCGTACCGTACTGCATGCCGTGCAAAGCATACCTTGATGACGCCCTTCACCCAGGCAGGGGGCACTCTTACCTGCCTGCCGTCCCCGCCCCTTCCCCCCTGCCTCCCTGCCTCCCCTACCCTCCGTTCAAGCCTCCCAGCTGCCAAGCCCTCAGCCGCCCCACCCTCGCTCAGGACAGACACGAACACAAGCAAGCACTAGTCAACGTCCGCCGCTGCGCTCAGCCAGAAGGGGGCGCCCCAGGGCTCCACGCAGGCTGCAGCCAGGAGCGCCAAGCAGAGCGCGTGGGCAGCGGCGACCACCAGCGCCTGAGGGGGCACGTGGCGGCGGGGCAAGGGTGGATGGCTTTGCGGGACGGAGGAGTGCGAGGTAGGGAGAAGGCGGCAGCAGGTGCTACGCCGGCACGGCCTTTCAAGTGCCAGGGCTCTGCAGCCCTTCGCTTGCGCCTCGTTTGCCTCGCGCCCCAGCCTCATCTCAAATGGTTGTGCTGGCTACGCAGACAAGTGTTGCGTCGCTCCGGCCGCGTCGACCTCACTCCATCCCAGACCAGCCAGAAGCTGGTCTCCGACGCGTTGGGCACAGCCAACCCGCCCGCACAAGCCGCACATGAGGCAACGCTCATTATGAATCAGCGCGCTCACCGGCCGGCCTTGGCCAAGGTGCGCGGCTTGCGACATTGTTGAATCGCTTCACTCCCGGCCGCAGCGGCACAAGCAGCCCGTGCGCGACGAGCGCAGGCCGCTCGCTTCTCACTTGAAGCTAAGGCTAGTGTCTGATGCGGCGAGCCAAGGTGTTCGGACGGGCTGCGGCTCTGTGTGGCTAGTGCCAGGAGATGGGTCAAGGCGTGTTGCGTACCGGTGCTGCTGGGCCCGTGCAAGTAAAATACAACATGGTAATGTTTGTATTGGCGCAACTGTAGGGCTGCTGCGGCGTGACCATAACGGGCTGTGGGTCGCGACATGTATCTCTGACTCGAGAGCCACAACGAATGAGCTCGGTTAGCCCGCTATGGTATCGCAAGCCAAACACGGCTCCGCCTGATAGCTCACCAGCTTTTGCAAAAATCCAAACTGGGATAAACTCTCGACTTCTTCGACGCTCCTGGACGCCCACGGTTTCGGCGCGCACGGAGACCTGGGTCATCACTCGCTCGCTCCCCCCAACCTCGCTCGGCCCTGGCCCCCCGAGCCTTCCTCATCCTTCCCCCCCCCCCACACACACGCTTCCACCTTCTACTACTCCACTCTCTTTCGCCCCTCATCAGCCGACGACAGCCACCCCATCCGCCCTCAGCTCCTGCCTGATGAACAAGGAGGAGTCCCCCCTCAATGCGTCCGCGTGGCTCCCCCCCAGCTCCGGCCCGGCCCCCCGGGGACAGCAGGGCGGGGTCCACCAGGGCGGCCAGCGCGGAGGGGGAGGAGCCAAGCAGCTGGGCGCGGGAGCGGAGCTTGGAGGCCAGGAAGGGCCTTGGGGGAAAGGAGGAGGGGGGAAACAGCAAGACTGGTTGGGCGATGAGGGGAACAGCGACGTAGATGTAAGGGGTCGGCAGAACGCTGTCACACAATCCTGCATGTGAACACCTTGGCCTCAGTGCATGCACCTGCCGCTCCATCCCTTCCCTCGCTCATTCAGAGCGCACTCTCCTACTACTCCCCGGATCCTTGAGAACGAAAGCGGTGGCTCGTCAGCGCTTGCACGCGGCGGTGTGCACGGCGTGCGGTGGGAGAGATGGCGGGAGCTGCCCCTCCCTCCGCACTGCTGCCCAAGTGGACGCCAGCCGGAGCCCCGAGGGGCAGGGACCCGCGGGACACGCGGACGGGGCCGTACCAGTCGCCACCACCGCCCGGCCGCGCACGGACAGGCGGCTCGCTGCCGGCAGCCGGCGGGCGGTGGCGCAGCCGCCCCGCAGCCATCGGTGCACGCCCCGCCCACTGCCAGCAGGCGCACGACCAGGCACCAGGCGGGGATGGCGGGGAGCCAGCCCAGCAGCGGCACGGCCACGGCCACGGAGCAGCCCACGCCCGTCCCATCACCGGGGCACAGAGCATGACCCCTGTCCGCCCGCGCTGCCGCTGCCTGAGGCCACCTCCGCGCCTGGCCCCGGGTGGGCGGCAGGGCCTGCTCCGGCGGCTGCGGCCGCGGCTGCCAGGATTGTGTGAGCCAGCTCAGCCGCCAGCATGGGAGCGAAAGAGCAGCTGCTGCACGCGAGCGCATGCAGTGTTGAGGCCTCAACTGACTGGAAGCAAGGGTGAGTACCTGCGTTGGCAAGGGCAGTAGTACTCAGGTGCGTGATGTGCTTGTTGCTGCCAAGAGAACGTGTGCGAATAGAGGCAGAGCCCAAATTGTGATGGCGGGGTCTAGAGACTCCGGTTGGCAGCGGCGCAAGGCCAGAAGACTGCGCAGCTCAGTGCCGTACAGTGCCCCGAACCTCCGTTGAGAGGCGGCCCGGTGCCCAGACGACAGACACGCGCCCAGCAGGTGGCGCGCGGTGATACGCCAGGCGCGTATCACACCCGCTTGGAGCAGACTCTCCAGGGACAGGTTCCCTCTGTAGTAGAAAGGGTTGTAGAAGGGCACAGGTAGGCAGGGGACAGGAGTACAGGAGGTGGGGGGTTGGTTAGCCAGGTTGGCGCGGGCTTGGGCGCCCGTACCGTACTGCATGCAAAGCATACCTTGATGACGCCCTTCACCCAGGCAGGGGGCACTCTTACCTGCCTGCCGTCCCCGCCGCTTCCCCCCTGCCTCCCTGCCTCCCCTACCCTCCGTCCAAGCCTCCCAGCTGCCCGGCCCACAGCCGCCCCGCTCTTAAGACCCCAACGCATGCACCCACCCACCCAACGTCCGCCGCTGCGCTCAGCCAGAAGAGGGCGCCCCAGGGCTCCACGCAGGCTGCAGCCAGGAGCGCCAAGCAGAGCGCGTGGGCAGCGGCGACCACCAGCGCCTGAGGGGGCACGTGGCGGCGGGGCAAGGGTGGATGGCTTTGCGGGACGGAGGAGTGCGAGGTAGGGAGAAGGCGGCAGCAGGTGCTTTGCCTCGGTGCTTAGCCGGCACGGCCTTTCAAGTGCCAGGGCTCTGCAGCCCTCGCTTGCGCCTCGGTTGCCTCGCGCCCCATGTCAGCCTCATCTCAAATGGTTGTGCTGGCTACGCAGAGTACGCAGAGTGTTGCGTCGCTTCGGCCGCCCTACTGGACCCGGAAATCGCTTAAGGGGCTCTCAACGATAACTGAACTACCTCGCTCAAGTGGTTCAAGACTTAACGCATTACTTGAAGGAGTCAAAGTCACTTAGGGGTCACTCAACTAGGTACATACTTCAAGGGGACAAACCCACTTAAGTGACTTGCTGGCTGAGTGGCTGCTTGATTGGGTAACGCCTCTTTTAAGTGACCCGAGGGCTGAGTAGCTGCTTGATTGGACCACAACTCACTTAAGTGACCCTCTGGCTGAATGGCTGCTTGATTGGACCACAACTCGCTTAAGTGACCCGCTGGCTGAGAGGCTGCTTGATTGGACCACAACTCGCTTAAGTGACTCGAGTGACTCAAGCACTAACCTCACATGGCCACACGTCCTCTCCTGCCGCCCCAGCGACCCCAGCTTTCCAATCGTCCTCTCCTGCCGCTCCAGTGACCTCAGCTTTCCAAGCTCCTGCCGCCACAGCGACCCCAGCTACCTGCGCCCACCTCTCGTGCGGCCCTTGCCACGTGGCCCTCTTCCGCTGGCTCCCCTCCCCGTCATGTCCCCTCCCTCACCCCTGCCCTTGCCACCCCCGCCCTTGCTGGTGCGCCTGGGAGCGGCCGCTGCCGCCGCCTCCCTCCTTTTCCGCTTTGCCTCCCGCTCAGCCGCCGCTGCAGCGATCTCCGCCGCCCTACCCTTGCCTGCTTCCTTCCTGCCGGCCGTTTCGTCTCCCCCCTCCTTGCCGTCCTCACCGTCCGGCTCCTCTTCGTCCCCGCTGCCCTCCTCCTCGCTTTCGCTGCTGCTGCCTCCGTCCTGGCCGTCGTCGTCGAACGGGATGTACTCCTTGAAGCCCACGGAGCTGTCATACTGGTCTTTGAAGAACCTCCGCGCGCTCCCTGCACAGTTGGGCATTGGGGCCACAAAGCATTGGCACTGTCCGTATGCCCATCGGAAGGTGACGTATCCCATGCATGTACGCAGCTACGTGAAGCAATTCCCTTTCCACTCACCCACTCCCATCCCACGCCGCTCTCACCGCCGCTGCTCACGCCCGCCTTCTTCAGGCCGATGTAGATGGCCTTGGCCTGCCTTATGAGGTGCAGGGCCATCACGACCGTCCCTTTCACGCACTCGTTCTTGCTGACCGACTTGTACTTCTTGCGGGCGAGCTCGGTCCACTCGATGGTCTTGCCCTCAAAGGTGACTGACGTGGCGGGCGGTTTGAACAGCGGAATGGCGCCGTTGTTGCTCTCTGCAGACAATCATACATTGGCCGCTGCTTGATCATCATCTTCCTCCCCGCCCGCGCACAGCTCCTCCCCGTCACTGTCGCCGTCATCTTCTGAGGGCAAAAATTGAGACACGGCAAGGAGGGCGTTGCAGCGAAGCATAGCGAGCTGTTTGAACGCGTGCGCGTGCGTGAACGTGCACAAGGCGTGCAGTCCCCGCTCCCAACGCCTGTTCCCTAAGCTCACTGCAGTTGATGTACAAATCTAGTGCTGCAGGCATGCGGAAATAGCAGCGACAGTGGCCGACTCCACGCTTGACCAAAAATCTCGCTCACCGCTCTCCTCGCCCTTGTCTTTCAGCGCATCCGAGTCCTCCAGGACCTCTAGACCCTCCTCGTTAGCAGCAGCAGGGGAAGCACCCACAGCAGCATCGCCACGGGAGGGAGGCATCTTCTCCAGCTCTAACTACAGCTCTACATCCACCTTGAACACATTATAGTTCTAGCTATTACTTCATGTCGCAGCCTACTTAATATGCACTAGTGCGAGGTATGCAGTAGGGCAAGGTGAAGCAGAAGCAGGAAGCGCACGTACGGCTGCCGGCGGACCCTCCAGCAGAGCGGTCTGCAGAGTGGTCTGCAGAGCGGTCAGCAGCGCAGTCAGCAGAGCCTTCAGCAGGGTCAGCAAGGTGGCAGCCCCCTTTCAGCGGGCATTGCCCCACCCCAGTACGGCCTTCGCGACGAGGATGATGACCCTAGTCAAGATTCCGACATGCCCGAGCTGGAAGATCCACCGATTGCTGCTGGCGCAGCGCCCGAGGATCCGGCTGAGGCTGCCGAGTGGGGCATAGACACTGCCGACTGTAGCGACATCCCGTGCCTTTATGGGCTGGACCTGGCTGGGTGACGACGATGAGCTCTACCAGCACGGTAAGCTGGTCAGGAGATCGGTGATGGCCAAGGGTGGGCAAGGAAGGTGACGCCCAAGTAGTGGGCCGCAGAAGGTCTGGGGTGGTGATGACCAGTTGGGGGTGGGTTTGAGGTGGGAGCACACACAGTGCACGCTAACACGAACTCGCATTGCCTGGTCCGCAGGAGGCCCGCTGTATGCCAAGTGCCCTGGTCACGGGTGCGATGGCGGTACCCCCAAGCGCCGTGCCCAACGTCATGCATACACACCACTTCCTGACGAAGACACCAAGGTTGAGTCCCTTGTCGTGGGGCGGGTGGCGCCGCCGCGGGAAGGCAAGGCGGCGCCGCAGCGGGAGCGGCGGCGGGTGGCGCCACCGCGGCGGCGGGTGGCGCCGCCGCGGGAAGGCAGAGCGGCGACACTGAAGCACGGCGGCAAGTGACCGTAGCTCTCTGGAACGTAGTGTAGGAAAAGCGGAGGAGATTACCCCCCGGCACCCACCGTCATCCGTCTGCGCCCAGGCGAAAGTTGCAAGCGCTATTTTTCCCGTTCAGCCCAATGTATTGTGCATCAATAGCCGGTGTAAAAGCGGGACTTGACCGTGCGGATATCGCGTTTGCTCGGCGGTCGGCATTCAATGTACGCGAGTTGCGCAGGGTGGGGATGAAGTAGAGTTACAGGGCCCAAAAAAAAGTGCAAGAGTGTATAGGGCGTCCTCCAGCTGCGGACGCTTTTTAGTGGCCACCGACGGAATTTGGGAGTCGCTTCTTTCGCCGCGCGTTGCACACACATGCATTTGGGGGGGCACTGGGAGGCGTGCTCGGCTGAGGAACGTCGGTGGCGGCCGTGTTGGGAATGCAGGGGGCCAATTCGACGTGCTGCGTGTCCAGCGTGCGTCGCCCACTTGCACGTCGGTCGGACTTGTTGAAAATTTTCGGCACTGTCACCTCTTACCGAGTCCTACAGTCATGCGTTGGGCGGGGCACTGGGAGTCGTGTTTGGCGGATGCACATCGGTGGTGGCCTCTTATGCAATGCACGGGGCCATTTTGTCGTTTCCCGTCCCCAGCGTTCGTGTCCTCCTAGCACGTCGGTCCGACACGCCAAAGTTGTGTCTCCTTTCCCCTCCTACCCAGTCCCACAGTCATGCGTTGGGGGCGGTGACTGGGAGTCGTGCTTGGCTGAGGCACGTCGGTGGTGGCCGTGTTTGAAATGCAGGGGGCTGTTCGTAGTGCTGCATCTCCAGCATTCGTCGCCCACTTGCACGGCCCAGTGACCGACCGGGGGACCGGCGGAAGTTGTGTCCCCTTTCCCCTCTTACCCAGTCCCACAGTCATGCGTTGGACAATGAGTCCAACATGGGCGACATGAGTCCCTACCGGGCGTCCTCGCGGCTGCGGACGCTTTTGAGTGGCCACCGACGCGATTTGGGAGTGTCCTTCAATCGCCGCGCGAAACACTTATATGGGTGCGGGGGGGTTGTGGGAGTTGTGCTTGATTGAGGCACGTCGGTGGTGGCCGCATTGGAGTGCATGGGCTCGTTTCGACTTGCTGCATCACCAGGGTGCGTTGGTCACTTGCACGACGGTCCGTTGTGTTGAAATCGTCGGGCCCAGTTCATAACCAGGCCCACCGTGATGCCTTGGGAGGGGTACTGGGAGTCAGCACGGCGGGTGTGGCCTCGTTGGGCATGCACGGGGCCGTTTCGTTGTGCTGGTTATACAGCGTTCGTCGTCCACTTGCACGTCGGCTGGCCATCCCCCTTGCTTGAGATCGTCGGCCCGGGCACTTCATACCCAGGCCAACAGTCATGCGTTGTGGGGTGTAGTGGGAGTCGGCACGGCGGGTTTGGCCGCTTTGGCAATGCACGGGGCCGTTTCGCCGTGCCTCTTTTTCCGCGGTCGTCGCCCACTTGTATTACTGTCCGACGTCAAAATATACGGTGCGTCCTTCCTCTTCCTACCCAGCCCCACAGCACGTCTCCGAGGTGCATGTATTGAGTCCGATGCAGAGTCTTCGTTTGGGATGTTCTTCGTGTGTGGCGGCTCGGCGACTCATGGCTCCGACTGTCGTACGTAGGCACGCCCAATTTAAGTAGCCAGTTTGGTGGCTATGCTGTTTATGAATTGATACCCGTGGTTTATATGACCCGAAGCCACTTCAGTTCTCGCGATGCGTTAGACGGCGCCAGAGTGTGTGCAGTGTAGCGATGGCCCTTCAGATGTCTGCGAGGTGAGTGATTGTTGCCCCGGTCTGCACTATCCATCGTTGTTGGTAACTCATGTGTATGCCGTTGTTCAGGTGCGGGAAGGCTCCCCGGTCCGAGACTGGCGATGTCGGGTAAACCATGTGTGCAGAAGCAGTGCTGGGCTCGAGTTGCCCCAGTTGGGCTGGTATTGTGATCCTGAGACTAGTCTGCCTTGCAGTGCGGCGTCGTCTAAGCGGCGCAAGAATGTCGGCCCAGGGTGAGGTTGTTAACGTTTGCCGGTCCACCCACACCCACGATCCGTTGAACCTGCTGACCCTGTCAACGTTGTTCGTGTAGGGAGGAGACGACGGTGTTCAGGCCGTTGGCGGCAACGTGTGAGTAACAAGAACCGGGAACCTCACACCACCGCGAGGGACGCACTGTTTTTGGGCGCAGCGACATGAGACGCGTCTGTGATCGTTGTAGGTCGGACGACATGGTGGTGGACGCAGCTGGTGATGGCGACGTGAAGGCTCTCCCGGCAAACAAGCAGCCGACGCCTGAGCGGTCCATCCCCGCGAGGTGAGCAGCGAAACCCATAATGTTGCGTGTGGCAGTGCAGGAGCAGACAGTGTCAGCAAGGTTTACTCGCTTTCTGTGTTGTTTCCTTTTCAGCGTCGACGCGAGGGCTGGGGGCGCCATCCTGGTCGAGGGCGGTCCCACCCTCCCCGGTGTCAATGCTCCCATGCCATCGGGCGTTACCCACAATGTTGTGCATGGCGTCGAGGCGTCCACGCCGGTCGCCTCTGCAGCCACATCAGGAGCGGCTGTCTCTTCCATCCAGCCAGAGGTCGACGGGTGCGTTGCCGACGACATGGAGGAGGTGGAGGACACCCGCGAGGAATTCGTGGACGCGCCCGTGCGGTGGACCCTCCATCACCCCAACGCCGGCGCAGGGTAGGTTGCTGGAATAGATATTGCAGGCAATCCCTCGTGTTGTCGTTGTGACGAGGGTGTCTGACCGCGGTTCTTTATTGTTTGCAGGGGGTCGTCGGGCGTCACTGTCGGCGCGTTCATGCAGAGCACGGTCAGCAACTACGTGTCCAACCCTGCCTGGTGCATGCAAGCGCTCACTCAGCGCAACCCCAACCCCCCATCGCCGGAGGAGTTCAGGATGACTGGCGACATGGCGTATGGCCTGAAGGGCTGGCAGTACGTGGAATCCAAGTACCCGCCAGCTAAGGACACTCCCGCGAGTCATGTCGCTGTGGTCCTTCTGGACTACCACTTCATGAAGCAAGTCGTGGAGCGACTGGACGGATCGCTTGGCGGGCTGGTGAGTTTCATTGTCAAACTTGCACCCTTGCCTTTTGTGTTGCGTCTCTTTGTTGGTGACGCCAGCTTATGCCTCGCAGTTCCGCTTCGAGAACGTGGTGCTGCTCCCCAAGAGCGGTGTCGCAGACAAGGTCATGCAAGACTGCCAGCCGCTCCCCAGCGCGACGTACAAGACCACCAACAACTCGCGGATTCACTTTCTGGGCGAGTGGCGCCTCCCGATTGTGCCCGGGCTGAAGGTGGAGAGCGAGCGCCACAGCGTGCGGCGCATTCCTGTGTCGTCCCTCATGGACGAGGGGGTCGACGAGAAGTACACAGACCTTCCTTCAGGCTGCCGCGCGGTGGTGGTGTACCTGGACGGACGCAAAGTGGACCCGGGCCCACGCGTCAAGTGTGTCCGGTACGGCATGGTTCTGGGCGCCAAGTGGGACGGGACGGGCGACGTGCTGCGCTCGGAGTCGGGTGCCCTCGTGATGAAGAACGTGGGCTTCGCCCGCTGCGAGGTGATTCCCGCAAAGAACGACGACCCGAGGATTTCGACAACACGGTCGAGGAGCAGATGCACGAGCGTCGCCCAGTGGTCATGCTCGGCGGCGTACTGAAGAAGGGCGCTCTCGCGGAGCCAGGTTCGTCTCCGGCGCTGTGGCTGATGGGAAACCTGCTGTGCCGCGCCCCTCCGGCTTCGACGGCGGTCCGCCTCCTGACCGCCTACGCGCGGCCCAAGCTTCGCATCATTCGCCCGCCCGTGTCGGAGTACCGTGTGGAGTGGCACCAGCGTCTGGCCCCACATGTGTACCCGTACAGCAACGGCCAGCCCGTGGTCCTGCAGTTCCACTTGTGGTCGCCGTTCACGACGTACGGCGCGGGTCCCCGCGCGGTCGGGGGCACGCCGGGAGGGAGCGCGATGTCGTCCGGCAGCGGCGGATCGGCGTCAACGCTGTCCTCGGCGCTGGAGCCGAACCCGGTGAGGGCCGTTTGCAGAGGTGTTGGGCGACGCAAAGGGTTGGAGGAGCCTAATCGCATCGCGTTATTGTGTGCAGGTGCCCATGATGGCGGTGGCGTTTGAGCACGCGGAGGGCATCGTTCAGGCGGCGGTGAACCGACCGGACCTGTTGTCGGGTCACCTCGCGCTCCCGGAGAACCTCGCGTCACTGGTCCGCAAGAAGCAGACCATGATGCTGAAGGTGTCGCTGGATTCCCTGCCGCCGCTCCTGACCGGCACGCTGACGTTTGAGGCGGCGGCGGGTGGCCTCGTTGTGACCAGCATGCAGGACATTTCGGACGAGTGAGGGAGCTTTGAAGGCAAAGTCGGGACTGGACTCGATTGGAGGGGTAACGTCGGGCCGCGGAGGTGGTTGCAGGCTTGTTGCTGAAGGCCGCTGCGTCGTTTGATGCCCGAAGTGGATGAGGTAGAGGTATGCTTGTGGAGGGCAAGAGGGGTGAGAGGGACTTCCGACTAGGTTATTCGGAAGGAAGGCCAGCAGAACTATGGCGAAAGGCTGGGGGGGGTGTTCCGTAGAGCCTGACTAGGGGAGCCACGTGGAGGGCATGATGAGGAGGGCAACCAGGCAGCCCCTGCTGTCGGTTTTAGCTGTATGTGCTTCGGTGTGTGGGCGTGTTTGGCAACCTGTTTTGTCACAAGGGGTGCCTGGTATAGTGGTGAGGGCACTAGAGCTCGTGGCACGAGAGGTGGAGGGGAGCTGTCCGTTCAAGCTGAATAGCTGTAAGGGCCCTGTGCAAAACGCCTCTGCCGTCGGGGATGTAAGCCCTTTCGATCCTTTTTGGAGCGTGTCAGAGTATAACGGCGTCGTGAGGTGCACTTGGTCGTTGGCCCCACACAACGGCTGGTAGCCAGGAGGTAGGCGATATGGGAACACCCTTGACATAACCGCTCGACTGAGTGTGTCCTACATCACCTCTCTCCCCCTTGTCCTCAGCGATCTTACTCTGACACTCTCTTGTTGGACAGATACGCCTCCTCGCGAAGGTTTACTCATTGTGGCTGGTTGCCGGACAGTCGCGTTGCCCGGGGATCGGCCTTGCAATGGCTGGGGTGAGCAGTCCGGTCCCAAATTATGATTCGCGCTACACATTCCCACACACGCCCGCCGCTTGGTTACCATCTAACGCATATAGCAACACGACATACGAGGTGGGCCTCACGCGAACGTTTGCAATATAGATTTGCGAGGCTTGCGCCAAGGCGTCTATGCGGTTATATCTGTAGCGGTTCAACATGGCGGTGTTCTTGAGCTCGCAAGACGTTGATATTGATGTAGTGCGGCACGAGCTGGCTGGGCTTGTGGGGGCTGGTGGCCCTCCTTCTTCATTCGCAGCCCTCCGCAAACTGAAAAGTGAGGCATAAGGCCATTAAGCTCGTGTGGTGAAGTCACGTCTCGCGGTTCCTCAATTGATTCCCCATTTCGCTTTTTCAGGCTGCCTGGAGCCCCCCGGGGGTGGCACAGGGGTGCCTAGGACCTCCCAGCTCGAAACGGTAAGCTCTTGGTAGCTTCCAGCCCGGTGATTTAGGTTGCCGATGACTAGGAGCAAAATGTAGAGCGCATCCCTCTAAACACGGGAAGCTCCCTTTCCTGCGTACAGGTGGACAGGGCGCTCGTCGCGAAGTCTGCGAGGCTGTGCTTCCCCGCTGTGTACACACCTTCCGATAAGGGCAGCAGCACCACCCCGGCATCCCCCTACTCCTCTGGCGACGTGCTGGCGTCGCTGGACGGAGAGTGGCGGTTTGGCTACGGCTCCGATAACAAGGACTGATTCAAGGCGGCTGCTTTCCGTCTGCGTCAACCGCCGGAGGGAGTGGAGGATGACGTGTCGACCGCAAAGTTCAACGAGGTCCTCGTCCTTGGCGGGGTAGCGGCTCACGCGGCTGCTCAGGCTCTCGACGCACACGGCACCGACCACGCTGAGCTCACAGTCGGGTCCGTCTACGTTCTCCCGGTGGGTGAACGGGGATGTTCGTTTGGAGGGTGACTATTTGATACGGTTAGTCGCGGTCGCAGTGCTTGGTTCCTTCCCTTGGCAGCCAACTTTCCCATTCGCGGAGTGGTTTTAACGGATGTATGTGCATAACATTGCAGGACGAGCTGGAGTTTAAGGCGGAGGACTACGATTTCGAGGATGAGAGGTGCACCCTTGCGGTCGCTCTGCTCCACTTCTCGGACGGCGTCATGGGCGCGGTGGTGCCCTTCTGCCTGCCACTCCGGCTGGCGGACCTGGACGGAATCGTGGTGGTGACCCTGGAGAACAACATCCCCGTGTCCCTCTCACCCCTGATGGGTCTTCTCCTCACTCGCCTGGCCGTGCAAGTGGCCGCCTTCCTTCAACGTCAGCGCTCCGCTGCGCTGGCGGACTCGGCGTCGTGCGGCTCCTTCTCGTTCTTCCGGGGCGTGCGGAAATCACGGCTGCCCGCTATCGGAGGCGTGCCGGCAGCTGTGGTCCCGGCTCCTGGAGTGATTCAAGGGTACCAAGTGCAGTCCAGCGCTCCTCCGAGTGGCGCCGGTGCCGCACAGGTGCGACCGGCGCCGACGTCGCTGGCGGCCAGCACGGGCTGTTAGTCGGCGCTTCACAACCGCCTCACGCCTTCGCTTTCTCCGCAGACACCTTCCGCTCTCGCGGCAGATGTTGAGTCGGGCGAGGAGTCCGAGAGCGGCGAGGAGCTGTCGGCCAGCGCGTCAGAGGAGGGTGAGACCGACGACGACGACGCTCCGGGCGTTGGCGTTGTTCAACCCCGTGACCCCGCCAACGTTCCCCGGCCTCTGCCTCCATGGAACGATCGAGCCGGCCCTGGCATGAACTGGGCCAAGCGTCTTCCACCCAATCTATTCGACTCCGCGACCGGCGAGTTTCTGCCACCGGTCTGGCTGACCGCTCCCTCCAAGACGCTCACCAAGAGGTTGATGAACGATTCCCGTCACTTGCAAGTCCTGCCGAGAAGGTCGGGGGCGTTCAGCCACACGGGACCCAAGGGCGCTGATCAGAGCACGCACGACGCGATTGGAGAGCTAACCACCGACGAGCTGCTCGCAATCTGCGCTTCCCACGCTCGTGTCGTCCGCAACCTTCGTGACGCACGTCTTGACGACCTCTACACGGGTCACCAACTCGCGGGCACCGTTGCTGAGCTCATCCCTTGGCTCGCCATCTCCAGCCCCAGCCTCGTGACTCTTTGCGGACACGGCGCCGAGGCCGGAGGACCCCACCTTCTGTGAGGCGCGCATCTGGCCAATGTACATGATGCAGTTCGCTTGGACGGCAGCGGTGATGTCCGAGGCTCCCGCTGGGATCATGGGCGCTGTTGCCGAGAAGGAGGGCGAGCGGTATTGGAGTTTGCAGCGTCACCCGGCGATTCTACCCACTGCAAAGGCCATCGTCAACGGTCACATCCACTCCGCCGAGAAGGGCATGGTGGGCATCGCGACGTCGATCGGGGGCCGGTTGACCGTGGAGGGAGTAAAGGCGGCAGCGGGAGTGCGGGGCTCTGTCGCTGCTGCTTCCCGCGCGGCAGCGGGCCCCTCCACCTCCAGGGCGCCGGCTGCTGCGGCAAGTTCTGTGGATGGGACCCCGGTCCAGATCGTTTCGGTCTGCATGTGCTACAACTGCGTGGCGGAGCCCACCCTGAACATGATCATGTACAACATGCTGGAGAGCGGGTTCTTCAAGCGGCACCTGATCGACCCCAAGAATCGCGTCCAGCCACGCGTTCCGTGGTGCCTGCATTTTTTGCGCCTGGACAACATGCGCACGGTGTTGCGCGATCGGTACAGCGAGGCTGCGATGCCGGTGGTGTTGCCCGCCCGCGACCCGCGGCCGCCCATTCGGTCCGCGACGATCGACGTCCTCCCTCGGCCTGTTCTGGTGGGTGCCGGCGCGCCCTAGCCGCAGCCAATTTGCCATGTCGGGAAGCCGCTAGGTGCTAGTGGGTAATGTCAAGCCAGAGGCCCGCGTCTTGTGTAGTGGTTGCTTAGAATGCTGCGATTGTGACCGTAGCTCTCCGGAACGTAGTGTAGGAAAAGTGGAGGAGATTCCCCCCCGGCACCCACCGTCATCCGTCCGCGCCCAGGCGAAAGTTGCTTTCGCGATTTTTTCCGAGCAGCCCAATGTATTGTGCATGAATAGCCGTTGTAAAATCAAGACTTGACCGTGGGGTCTGCGCGTTTACTCGGCGGTCGGCATTCAATGTACACGAGTTGCGAAGGGTGGGCAGGAACGAAAGTTATATGGGCGAAAAATACGATTAAGAGCGAAGAAGGCGTCCTCGCGGCGGGGGACGCTTTATACTGGCCGCCGCCGGGATTTGGGAGTCGCTTCTTTCGCCGCGCGATGCACATACATGCGTTGGAGGGGGCAGTGGGAGGCGTGCTCGGCTGAGGCAAGTCGGTGGGGGCCGCGTTTGGAATGCATGGGGCCGTTTCGACGACGACCGGCTCCAGCTTTTGTCGCCCACATGCACGACGGTCGGACTTGTTGAAATTTTCGGCCCTGTCACCTCTTACCCAGTCCTACAGTCATGCGTTGGGGGGGGTGCATTGGGAGTCATGTTTGGCGGATCTACGACGGTGGTGGCCTCGTTTGCATTGCACGGGGCCGTTTCGTCGTTTTGCGTCCCCAGCGTTCGTGCCCTCATAGCACGTTGGTCCGACACTCCAAAGTTGTGTCTCCTTTCCTGTCTTACCCAGTCCCACAGTCTGTCCCTGAGCAGCATCGGGGCGGTGGCTGGGGCGCACCAACTTGTTGAAATGGTCGGCCCAGTGACCGACCGGGGGACCGACGGAAGTTGTGTCCCCTTCCCCCTCTTACCCAGTCCCACAGTCATGCGATGGACAATGAGTCCAATATGGGCGACATGAGTCCTGACAGGGCGTCCTCGTGGCTGCGGACGTTTGTTAGTGGCCACCGACGCGATTTGGGAGTGTCCTTCAATCGCCGCGCGACACACATACATGGGTGCGGGGGGGTTGTGGGAGTCGTGCTTGATTGAGGCACGTCGGTGGTGGCCGCATTTGGAGTGCACGGGGTCGTTTCGACGTGCTGCGTCACCAGGGTGCGTCGGTCACTTGCACGACGGTCCATTGTGTTGAATTCGTCAGCCCCGTCACTTCATACCCAGGCCCACCGTCATGTCTTGGGAGGGGTACTGGGAGTCGGCACGGCGGGTGTGGCCGCATTTGCAATGCACGGGGCCGTTTTGCCGTGCCTCTCTTTCCGCGGTCGTCGCCCACTTGCATTACCGTCCGACGCGCAAAATATACGGGTGTCCGTTCTCCCTATCCAGCCCCACAGCAAGTCTCCGAGGTGCATGTATTGAGTCCGATGCGGAGTCTTCGTTCGGGATGTTCTTCCTGTGTGGTGGCTCAGCGACTCGTGTCGCCGACTGTCGTACGTAGGCATGCCCGATTTAAGTTGCCAGTTTGGTGGCTATGCTGTTTATGAATTGATACCCGTGGTTTATATGTCCCGAACCCACTTCAGTTCTCGCGACGCGTTAGACGGCGCCAGAGTGTGTGCAGTGTAGCGACAGCCCTTCGCATGTCTGCGCGGTGAGTGATTGTTGCCCCGGTTTGCACTATCCATCGTTGTTGGTAACTCATATGTATGCCGTTGTTCAGGTGTGGGAAGGCTCCCCGGTCCGAGACTGGCGATGTCGGGTAAACCATGTGTGCAGAAGCAGTGCTGGGCTCGAGTTGCCCCAGTTGGGCTGGTTTCGTGATCCTGAGACTAGTCTGCCTTGCAGTGCGGCTTCGTCTAAGCGGCGCAAGAATGTCGGCCCAGGGTGAGGTTGTTAACGTTTGCCGGTCCACCCACACCCACGATCCGTTGAACCTGCTGACCCTGTCAACGTTGTTCGTGTAGGGAGGAGACGACGGTGTTCAGGCCGTTGGCGGCAACGTGTGAGTAACAAGAACCGGGAACCTCACACCACCGCGAGGGACGCACTGTTTTTGGGCGCAGCGACATGAGACGCGTCTGTGATCGTTGTAGGTCGGACGACATGGTGGTGGACGCAGCTGGTGATGGCGACGTGAAGGCTCTCCCGGCAAACAAGCAGCCGACGCCTGAGCGGTCCATCCCCGCGAGGTGAGCAGCGAAACCCATAATGTTGCGTGTGGCAGTGCAGGAGCAGACAGTGTCAGCAAGGTTCACTCGCTTTCTGTGTTGTTTCCTTTTCAGCGTCGACGCGAGGGCTGGGGGCGCCATCCTGGTCGAGGGCGGTCCCACCCTCCCCGGTGTCAGTGCTCCCATGCCATCGGGCGTTACCCACAATGTTGTGCATGGCGTCGAGGCGTCCACGCCGGTCGCCTCTGCAGCCACATCAGGAGCGGCTGTCTCTTCCATCCAGCCGGAGGTCGACGGGTGCGTTGCCAACGACATGGAGGAGGTGGAGGACACCCGCGAGGAATTCGTGGACGCGCCCGTGCGGTGGACCCTCCATCACCCCAACGCCGGCGCAGGGTAGGTTGCTGGAATAGATATTGCAGGCAATCCCTCGTGTTGTCGTTGTGACGAGGGTGCCTGACCGCGGTTATTAATTGCTTGCAGGGGGTCGTCGGGCGTCACTGTCGGCGCGTTCATGCAGAGCACGGTCGGCAACTACGTGTCCAACCCTGCCTGGTGCATGCAAGCGCTCACTCAGCGCAACCCCAACCCCCCGTCGCCGGAGGAGTTCGGGATGACTGGCGACATGGCGTATGGCCTGAAGGGCTGGCAGTACGCGGAATCCAAGTACCCGCCAGCTAAGGACACTCCCGCGAGTCATGTCGCGGTGGTCCTGCTCGACTACCGCTTCATGAAGCAAGTCGTGGAGCGACTGGATGGATCGCTTGGCGGGCTGGTGAGTTTCATTGTCAAACTTGCACCCTTGCCTTTTGTGTTGCGTCTCTTTGTTGGTGACGCCAGCTTATGCCTCGCAGTTCCGCTTCGAGAACGTGGTGCTGCTCCCCAAGAGCGGTGTCACAGACAAGGTCATGCGAGACTGCCAGCCGCTCCCCAGCGCGACGTACAAGACCACCAACAACTCGCGGATTCACTTCCTGGGCGAGTGGCGCCTCCCGATTGTGCCCGGGCTGAAGGTGGAGAGCGAGCGCCACAGCGTGCGGCGCATTCCTGTGTCGTCCCTCATGGACGAGGGGGTCGACGAGAAGTACACAGACCTTCCTTCAGGCCGCCGCGCGGTGGTGGTGTACCTGGACGGACGCAAAGTGGACCCGGGCCCACGCGTCAAGTGTGTCCGGTACGGCATGGTTCTGGGTGCCAAGCGGGACGGGACGGGCGACGTGCTGCGCTCGGAGTCGGGTGCCCTTGTGATGAAGAACGTGGGCTTCGCCCGCTGCGAGGTGATTCCCGCAAAGAACGACGACCCGTTCTGCGAGGATTTTGACAACACGGTCGAGGAGCAGATGCACGAGCGTCGCCCGGTGGTCGTGCTCGGCGGCGTACTGAAGAAGGGCGCTCTCGCGGAGCCAGGTTCGTCTCCGGCGCTGTGGCTGATGGGAAACCTGCTGTGCCGCGCCCCTCCGGCTTCGACGGCGGTCCGCCTCCTGACGGCCTACGCGCGGCCCAAGCTTCGCATCATTCGCCCGCCCGTGTCGGAGTACCGTGTGGAGTGGCACCAGCGTCTGGCCCCACACGTGTACCCGTACAGCGACGGCCAGCCCGTGGTCCTGCAGTTCCACTTGTGGTCGCCATTCACGACGTACGGCGCGGGTCCCCGCGCGGTCGCGGGCACGCCGGGAGGGAGCGCGATGTCGTCCGGCAGCGGCGGATCGGCGTCGACGCCGTCCTCGGCGCTGGAGCCGAACCCGGTGAGGGCCGTTTGCCGAGGTGTTGGGCGACGCAAAGGGTTGGAGGAACCTAATCGCATCGCGTTATTGTGTGCAGGTGCCCATGATGGCGGTGGCGTTTGAGCACGCGGAGGGCATCGTTCAGGCGGCGGTGAACCGACCGGACCTGTTGTCGGGTCACCTCGCGCTCCCGGAGAACCTCGCGTCACTGGTCCGCAAGAAGCAGACCATGATGCTGAAGGTGTCGCTGGATTCCCTGCCGCCGCTCCTGACCGGCACGCTGACGTTTGAGGCGGCGGCGGGTGGCCTCGTCGTGACCAGCATGCAGGACATTTCGGACGAGTGAGGGAGCTTTGAAGGCAAAGTCGGGACTGGACTCGATTGGAGGGTTAACATCGGGCCGCGGAGGTGGTTGCAGGCTCGTTGCTGAAGGCCGCTGCGTCGTTTGATGCCCGAAGTGGATGAGGTAGAGGTATGCTTGTGGAGGGCAAGAGGGGTGAGAGGGACTTCCGACTAGGTTATTCGGAAGGAAGGCCAGCAGAACTATGGCGAAAGGCTGGGGGGGGTGTTCCGTAGAGCCTGACTAGGGGAGCCACGTGGAGGGCATGATGAGGAGGGCAACCAGGCAGCCCCTGCTGTCGGTTTTAGCTGTATGTGCTTCGGTGTGTGGGCGTGTTTGGCAACCTGTTTTGTCACAAGGGGTGCCTGGTATAGTGGTGAGGGCACTAGAGCTCGTGGCACGAGAGGTGGAGGGGAGCTGTCCGTTCAAGCTGAATAGCTGTAAGGGCCCTGTGCAAAACGCCTCTGCCGTCGGGGATGTAAGCCCTTTCGATCCTTTTTGGAGCGTGTCAGAGTATAACGGCGTCGTGAGGTGCACTTGGTCGTTGGCCCCACACAACGGCTGGTAGCCAGGAGGTAGGCGATATGGGAACACCCTTGACATAACCGCTCGACTGAGTGTGTCCTACATCACCTCTCTCCCCCTTGTCCTCAGCGATCTTACTCTGACACTCTCTTGTTGGACAGATACGCCTCCTCGCGAAGGTTTACTCATTGTGGCTGGTTGCCGGACAGTCGCGTTGCCCGGGGATCGGCCTTGCAATGGCTGGGGTGAGCAGTCCGGTCCCAAATTATGATTCGCGCTACACATTCCCACACACGCCCGCCGCTTGGTTACCATCTAAACGCATATAGCGACACGACATACGAGGCGGGCCTCACGCGAACGTTTGCAATATAGATTTGCGAGGCTTGCGCCAAGGCGTCTATGCGGTTATATCTGTAGTGGTTCAACATGGCGGTGTTCTTGAGCTCGCAAGACGTTGATATTGATGTAGTGCGGCACGAGCTGGCTGGGCTTGTGGGGGCTGGTGGCCCTCCTTCTTCATTCGCAGCCCTCCACAAACTGAAAAGTGAGGCATAAGGCCATTAAGCTCGTGTGGTGAAGTCACGTCTCGCGGTTCCTCAATTGATTCCCCATTTCGCTTTTTCAGGCTGCCTGGAGCCCCCCGGGGGTGGCACAGGGGTGCCTAGGACCTCCCAGCTCGAAACGGTAAGCTCTTGGTAGCTTCCAGCCCGGTGATTTAGGTTGCCGATGACTAGGAGCAAAATGTAGAGCGCATCCCTCTAAACACGGGAAGCTCCCTTTCCTGCGTACAGGTGGACAGGGCGCTCGTCGCGAAGTCTGCGAGGCTGTGCTTCCCCGCTGTGTACACACCTTCCGATAAGGGCAGCAGCACCACCCCGGCATCCCCCTACTCCTCTGGCGACGTGCTGGCGTCGCTGGACGGAGAGTGGCGGTTTGGCTACGGCTCCGATAACAAGGACTGATTCAAGGCGGCTGCTTTCCGTCTGCGTCAACCGCCGGAGGGAGTGGAGGATGACGTGTCGACCGCAAAGTTCAACGAGGTCCTCGTCCTTGGCGGGGTAGCGGCTCACGCGGCTGCTCAGGCTCTCGACGCACACGGCACCGACCACGCTGAGCTCACAGTCGGGTCCGTCTACGTTCTCCCGGTGGGTGAACGGGGATGTTCGTTTGGAGGGTGACTATTTGATACGGTTAGTCGCGGTCGCAGTGCTTGGTTCCTTCCCTTGGCAGCCAACTTTCCCATTTGCGGAGTGGTTTTAACGGATGTATGTGCATAACATTGCAGGACGAGCTGGAGTTTAAGGCGGAGGACTACGATTTCGAGGACAAGAGGTGCACCCTTGCGGTCGCTCTGCTCCACTTCTCGGACGGCGTCATGGGCGCGGTGGTGCCCTTCTGCCTGCCACTCCGGCTGGCGGACCTGGATGGAATCGTGGTGGTGACCCTGGAGAACAACATCCCCGTGTCCCTCTCACCCCTGATGGGTCTTCTCCTCACTCGCCTGGCCGTGCAAGTGGCCGCCTTCCTTCAACGTCAGCGCTCCGCCGCGCTGGCGGACTCGGCGTCGTGCGGCTCCTTCTCGTTCTTCCGGGGCGTGCGGAAATCACGGCTGCCCGCTATCGGAGGCGTGCCGGCAGCTGTGGTCCCGGCTCCTGGAGTGATTCAAGGGTACCAAGTGCAGTCCAGCGCTCCTCCGAGTGGCGCCGGTGCCGCACAGGTGCGACCGGCGCCGACGTCGCTGGCGGCCAGCACGGGCTGTTAGTCGGCGCTTCACAACCGCCTCACGCCTTCGCTTTCTCCGCAGACGCCTTCCGCTCTCGCGGCAGATGTTGGAGAGTCGGGTGAGGAGTCCGAGAGCGGCGAGGAGCTGTCGGCCAGCGCGTCAGAGGAGGGTGAGACCGACGACGACGACGCTCCGGGGGTCGGCGTCGTTCAACCCCGTGACCCCGCCAACGTTCCCCGGCCTCTGCCTCCATGGAACGATCGAGCCGGCCCTGGCATGAACTGGGCCAAGCGTCTTCCACCCAATCTATTCGACTCCGCGACCGGCGAGTTTCTGCCACCGGTCTGGCTGACCGCTCCCTCCAAGACGCTCACCAAGAGGTTGATGAACGATTCCCGTCACTTGCAAGTCCTGCCGAGAAGGTCGGGGGCGTTCAGCCACACGGGACCCAAGGGCGCTGATCAGAGCACGCACGACGCGATTGGAGAGCTAACCACCGACGAGCTGCCCGCATTCTGCGCTTCCCACGCTCGTGTCGTCCGCAACCTTCGTGACGCACGTCTCGACGACCTCTACACGGGTCACCAACTCGCGGGCACCGTTGCTGAGCTCATCCCTTGGCTCGCCATCTCCAGCCCCAGCCTCGCGCCACAACTCTTCGCGGACACGGCGCCAAGGCCGGAGGACCCCACCTTCTGCGAGGCGCGCATCTGGCCAATGTACATGATGCAGTTCGCTCGGACGGCAGCGGTGATGTCCGAGGCTCCCGCTGGGATCACGGGCGCGGTTGCCGAGAAGGAGGGCAAGCGGTATTGGAGTTTGCAGCGTCACCCGGCGATTCTACCCACTGCAAAGGCCATCGTCAACGGTCACATCCACTCCGCCGAGAAGGGCATGGTGGGCATCGCGACGTCGATCGGGGGCCGGTTGACCGTGGAGGGAGTAAAGGCGGCAGCGGGAGTGCGGGGCTCTGTCGCTGCTGCTTCCCGCGCGGCAGCGGGCCCCTCCACCTCCAGGGCGCCGGCTGCTGCGGCAAGTTCTGTGGATGGGACCCCGGTCCAGATCGTTTCGGTCTGCATGTGCTACAACTGCGTGGCGGAGCCCACCCTGAACATGATCATGTACAACATGCTGGAGAGCGGGTTCTTCAAGCGGCACCTGATCGACCCCAAGAATCGCGTCCAGCCACGCGTTCCGTGGTGCCTGCATTTTTTGCGACTGGACAACATGCGCACGGCGTGGCGCGATCGGTACGGCGAGGCTGCGATGCCGGTGGTGTTGCCCGCCGGCGACCCGCGGCCGCCCATTCGGTCCGCGACGATCGACGTCCTCCCTCGGCCTGTTCTGGTGGGTGCCGGCGCGCCCTCCTTTGTCGCTGCCCCCGGAGCCAGAGTAGAGGAGGCGCAGCAGGCTGACGAGACTCAACGCTTGTGGGAGCGCAAAGTGGCAGAGCTCGACGTGCCTGAGCCGTCCGCTCGCGGGGGCGATTCCGATGCGTCAAAGCAGGCCGGCCGACGGGCGTGCGAGAAGCTGTCAGTGTACTACAACGACCGGATACGCTTCCCCGATAAGGACGGCTATGCTTGGTTCCACGCCACGGAGCTGATCGTGGCTGCCCGCATCGAGACTTGCGCTCTACGGCCAGTGTTCGCACCTCTGCTTGGAAAGCGCACCAAGGTGTGGAAGCGATTGGGGGACAAGGGCCCGCCTCCGGCCGTGGCGGTGTACATGATGGCGGCCGGAGCTCTGCCACTGCCGTACAAGTGCTCGGACGATTTCGGCATGGCCGTCGCGGAACTGCGGTCTGCTCTGGTTCGGCTCGGGGAGTTGGAGGACTTCCCTTCCGACATCACGGTGGCTGGTAAGCCGGAGGTGGAGGAGGACCCCGAGGAAGCCGTTGGGGCAAAGCCCAAGCGTCAGAAGCAGTCGGCGAAGAAGTCTCAGAAGAAGGTTCGCCGTTGATGAGAGTCCGACCGGGAAGCAGCCGGGACCGGTCGGGACGGGACAGGCCAAAACGGTGAGGGAGAGGGCGGCAGGAAGATCGCTGGCAAATTAGAAATTAGAAATTACAACGCCGGGCGCGCCCTGGCGTGAGTTAAGGAAGGTCCGCTGGTTAGGCGCGACCACCATTGTCTACCAGTCTCGTTGGCAGAACCACGCCGCATCTACGCTGGGGACGCTACGATTTTAGGATCGCACTCCTGCTACCAAGGACAGTCTACCCGCGTCATTCCATGCACCAGATCGCTGGCATTAGGGTTGTCTCAAGTGTAATGCATGTATGTTCAGTAGTCTGACATAGGCAGTGGTTGTGATGACGCAGGTCAGGTAGTTATGTGCAGGATGACACGCGAGACGCTGCTGTTACGGCCCTATGGTGGCGCTAGGTTTACTGGGGGTGGGTGGGTGTGAGAGCTGCAACAGGAGTGGAGACCGACGCGTGGGGTATTGGGCAGTAATTTCGACGTTGGTCGAACGGCACCGATGTGCAGACATCATATGCAGCGGTGCAAGCAACTTCGACCTCGCATAGATTAACAATCGTGGCGAACATGGTAGCAGCCACCGTCACGGTCATGAAAAAGTTGTGTCCCAATCCTGCTCGGGCCACCCCCCTGACCTCGCGGGGGCCACCCACCCGGCCGAAATTTGCATCATCGGTAACCACTTGCCCGGTAGGCGCGAGGAATTCACCAGTCCAGCCGTGAACCCCTGCGTGCATTACGGTCTGCCAGAGGCGATTCCCGCAGCCAACTGATCACGCCCTGGCATCGATCACGATTGTGCCCTTCCAGTCGTCGACCCGCATGTCTGCACCGACCCCGACAATTGCGGCGTGGTGAGCATCCAGGAGCGCCCACGACGGAACACTCCTGTTGCGCCATTCCGCCGATGGCGACGTGTACCAAGCAGCCACTAATGGCCAACATATCTCCGCGATGGAAGAGGCATCTGTCCAATTGGCAACAAGGTGGAGCTTGGTGCCTCCATCACTCCCGCTGTCGTGCCCCGACTCCATTGCAGTCCCGACCTCCATTTTTGCCACCGCCGAACAGGCCTGCCAGGTCATTGGGAGCTTGGTGAAGAGATCAGCAACGAGTTTCTTTGACATCCGGTACGGCAGTCTTGAGAAGCACCCCTGGATGTGCCTGAACTCGCTGCTCAGCAGGACTTGGATTCCGCCACGAGCGTGGCATTCGATGTATCTGCAGGAATTGAAACGGTCGGGCGTGTTGGCGATGGGCGGGGCGTAGCCGAAGACGGCCAAGGGTGACTTGCCTTTGATTTGCGTAGATCACCCCGTGCGGTGTGCAGAGTACCATAATCCCGCACATATCGAAGGAGAGGAGGAGATGGGAGCCATTTGCGTATGTTCTCAGGACGATTTGCACCTTGAGCCCAGTGTCTGTGCAGCGACCTCCTGTGGTTTTGCGCGAGGAATGGTCGCACCAAGTTGTGAGCGCCGGATGGTTGGGGGCGCTCAGTTGTGTAATCCAAGTCTTTGTTGGGTGCTCTCGCAGGCCCACCTTGGGGGTCGTGAGTGTTGAGAGTCACCGTGACCGCGCACTCGGTCACCACCACTTGTGAGATGTCATACCCGTCGTAGAGGCGACGTAGGAAGGACTCGACGATCTTTGTTGCTGCACCTGCATTGACTGCTCCGAGAACGAAGAAGTTGGCGTCGGAGCGATTGATGGGCTTGCGGCTGTGAGGCGGCCGAAGGGAGTTAGCGACCGCCCCTCCAGCGAGTACCAGTCCGTTGGGCCCCTTCACGTCTTTAGCGATCCACCCGTGCACTTCCACGTTGGTTGCGTCTGCCCACATCATGACCTCTCCCATGTTCTCCAGCAGCCAGGAACCAGCGGCGACGTAATCGGGAGCCGCGGTGGACTGGTCAGCCACGCGGACGCGAGGAGTGGACTCGAACAGTATCGCGGAGAGGGCGCTGACGCCGCGTACCAGCGTCGAGGGGGGCATTGGCAGGGTGGTCTGGGTCCGTCGCAGGTCGTACCAGTGCAGCAAGCACCTGAAGCATTCATCACACGATATAGTCGAGAGGGTGCCAAAGAGTCACTCGGCAGCGACGTTTCGTACCTCTCCAGCATGTAGGACGCGCCCGCTCCCGGAGCCAGAAAGCGTGAACGCGAGACACCCTCGCCGTCGTGGTCGGCGCTGACACGCTGCAGCCATCCGAGGTCAAACCTGCCCGACCAGGGAAGGGCTGCGTCCAGGGCTCTAAGGACCAAACGCTCCTCATTCGGCGACCAGAGGGCGGCGTTGATCTTGAGGACGCTTTCTTCTGTCACCACGTGCTCCGGGGGTCCTTCTAGAATGCAGGGCCGACTCATGCAGTCCCGCAGGGTCTCCATGACCGACGGCTCTGAAAGGAAATGATTCAGAGTCTGAGCTAACGAACATGTGTCCGTGAGGTGCCGTCGTCGCGAATTGTCACCTTCTTACCGTCTGCTCTTTCGATGACATTGAGCAGGCCCATGACCCCGTCAAGTCCAGCCGACATGAGGCGGTGTGCGCGTCGGGTGTAGCCGAGGGAGGCGGGCGCGTATTCGCCGACGAAGTCATCTACGGTCCGCAGGAAAGCATCGTGGGTGAGCGGGAATCTGTTCGAACGATCGACAGTGGGGCGACGCCGTTCTCACCGTTGTCGTACACGGAACTCATCTGATTCCTGAACATCTTTTCGGTCTCGTCCTCATATCGCCAGTCCTTCATCGACCCTGCGAATGGAGGGGAAGTGTTCGGTCTGCGTTGCCGTCGATAGCTATGCTCCCTCTACACCCCGGTGGCACTCGCACCTTCGTCACGGTTCCGCGACTCTCCTGCCACGTTGGCGAGGTACTCCTGTACCTCTTCCAGCCTGCAGCGGTTGTCGTCGTTCATGGCAACCCACAAACTTTCCGGCAGCAGGACGCCTTCCTCCAACGCGGCAGTGTAGTTACTCATCTCAAAGCTGCCTGGCAACGAAGAGGGGGACCGCGCTTGTTGATGGCAGCCTTGACGGCAGAGCACGATGGCACGGTTGGCTTGCAACGTGGTCCACCTTGGCCCTGACCATAACAGGTTGACTGGGGGATAGAGGTCCTTTCAACGGCAATTCGGAGAACACTAGGTCGTTGACGCGAGCGCGGCTTTCGGGAGTGTCGGCTGTCGAAAAGGCGGGCGCAAACCCCCCTGCAGGGAACACGTCTGCGAGGAAGAAACTCCCTAGTGACGAAACCACTCAACTTGAGAATGGCACGGGACGCAAATGAGACTTACGGGGAAGGGTCTCCTGGCATACACGCCGCAGCCAATTCGCCATGTTGGGAAGCGGCTTGGTGCTGGTGGGTAATGTCCAGCCGGAGGCCCGCGTCTTGTGTAGTGGTTGCTTACAATGCTGCGATTGTCTGGAAAGTTGGTCGGCGCGGACTAAAAGGCCCGGAGTCATACGACATGACCGTTCGTGCAGGCCGTCGCCCTGACAATCACGATGACACCACTCGGAATTGTGCTTGCTCTGCTACAAAAAACACCGTGGTCTGTAGCCGAGCGCCGCTGCGGACGTTTGAATGCAGCGGTGGTTCGAGCACAACAAAGCTAGCCATGAGCCTCATCTCTTCGCTGAGTATCAGCTCAGATTCCGTTAAGCACTTGTTCAAAAAAGCAGCAAAGGATCGGCAGGACGTGGGGGAAGACTCGCCAATCGCGGCTGCTCTCGGGAGCGCAGCGGCCCAGGGGTACTTCACTCGTGAGTCTGACAATGCTGCCGATCGCCCGGCAACCATCCACTGCAATTTCGTGCCTCGCCCTTGGCAGGCCTCGTGAATGACCGCACAACAGCGAACCAGGCTGCCAACCAGGCTGCACCAAGGGCCCGGAGATACGAGCTCCAGAACGAGATTAATGAACTCCGACTGGGAACGGTGAGAGTGCGGAGCCGAGGGTGACAGGTCCCACGCCTACAATTGCGACAGGTTCTGCCCTCTTTGCAGCTCGTGGACTTCTATAAAGACGCGGGCACGACGATGGTGACGCCACTCGTCTACGTGGCGCCCCAGCCGCTCAACCCCAACGACGTGATATCGGCGCCGTTGAGGGTTGCCGACCTCACCGACCCCGGTGCTGTGTTCGACGGTGGAGACGGGACCCTCGCGTGCGACTTTTTGGGCATCATCTGTCTGGCAGACGATTTCAAGAACGCCAGCAGCCTGGAACGCGTGCACATGGTGCGGGAGACGGCCCTGCGGGGCGTGCTGATGCCGGTCTCGAACAAACCAGAGACCGCGGGCGGCGAGGAGAGTTGGAGGTGCGTCCCCGCTCCGTCTGCGGCATCGGAAGCGCCCGCAAGCGGAGAGAGCGCCTGCAGCATGCCGCCACCCTCCGCCCCGGGGGTGGCCGAGATGGCGCTGGCGGTGCCGGTGGGTGTTGGCAAAGTTGGGCCTTGCCTAGGGGTGTTTCCTGACACACTGGGCCGTGTGGAAAAGGCTGGGTACTCAAGCGCGAGCCCGCGACATCTCTCAGGAAGGCAGCGTGACTCGTTGTGCTAACTCGCCGTCCTCGCTTCTCACGCCCCTGCGGTTATCGCACCCCGTTGAACGTTCGCAGATACTGGTCAAGGTCCGCAAGGTCCGGTTCGAGTTCTGGCCGAGCAGCGATGTGAGCTTCCTCGGACTCGCGGAATTCTGGGACCTGGGTGACGGCCTCTTCAAGATCCGGCCGGTGCGCAAGTGGGTATTAGACGCGATGCGGTCCTCGTGGTTGGTCCAAGAGGGTGGGCCGGTGTACAACATCAAGGCATTCGCAACGAAATGGCGGCGAGTCCGGCCGCAGGTCGGCCGGCCGCCTTCCAACCTCAGAGACGCGCTCGACACTGGGGGCCGGGCGGCTGGGGGGCGCACCTACGCCGCGGGCGGAGCCGAGGGCCCGGCCGCTGGCGCAGGCCGGAACATCGGGTCCGGTGCGGGCGAGGGTGGCGGCAGCAGCGAGCGGACGAGGAAGCCGTCATCCAAGGTGCGAGGAGTAACGCGGAGAAGTTGGCAGTTTGCACGCTTCCCGTAAACTATGGTCGCGGCCGTGCTCTGTCCAACCGTCGCTCGCCCCTGCATGGCCTTGTGCAGCCCTGCAGGCCGGCATCTAACAAGAGGCGCCGCGGGGAGGGCGGCGGGGACGACGACGACAGCGACTACAGCGCAGGGAAGGTAGGTTCGCCGACCGATGGTCGTTGGAGAGTCAGCGCCATTGTTCGTTGAGCGGACTTGAGCGTCCGGCTAACGAGCCTCCTCTCCGACATTGGATCCCTTCCCTCAGGACGGCGGCCCGTCAGCTGGCGGAAAGGGCGCGGGTCGCGGCGTGGTCCACGGCGGAGAGCGGCGGAACGCTGGGAAGCAAGGCGGCGGCGCAACTCCCCGGGCAGGTGGAGGCAGGCCATCGCGCGCCAAGGGCGAGGCGAGAACCGATGCAGCCCACGACGAGGTGCGCAAGGCGGGAGCAATACGTCTGGTCTAGATCACACGGCGGCGATTCTACTTATGGTTCGGCCCCTAACAGCAGCGCTGTTTTCTCGCTGCTGATGAACGCCTTCGCAATCAATGAAACGCAGGGCGAGAGCCAGGAGGGTGGTCTGACCTCCAGCGCGCAGCATGACCGTCCTGCCGTGGTCCGCCGCGCTGGACGGACCGGCGCCTCTCCAGCTGCCGACGCTCGCGGCCGCGCTGGCCCTGCAGCGGGTGGCTGCAGTCGTGGCGAAGAGCGCCACAGCGGGCTCGTCGTGCGCCGCGATGAACAGCTCCAGCGAGGCCGCAACGTTCTCGGTCCCACCTGATGGCAAGGTTATGACGGTGAGCGCCGAGCGGGGGAGCATCTGGGAGCGGGAGCCCAGGTCCGTTCCCGTCATGACGGCAGCGCAGCTGGAGTACCTCATCCGCCTTTCGCCTTTAGCCGACGACAGCCCGGGTAGCGTTGCCGTGCGTGGAGCCTGTTGCACGAGGGTGGTTGAACATGAGGATTGGGTGTCCACGCGACACGCTCCTGCGTGTGCCGCGCGCTTTGCGGCTGTACCATAGCACTTGCATGCCCACGAGCGATTGGCATGCGCTCATGGCAGGGCACGCACATTGACAAGTCGGGGGTGCACTTCTAAGTTCTACGGCATTCCGTGACATGCGGCGTGGTGTGTGTGGCGTGTGGCCTGGAGCAATGACACGTGTACCACTGAGTAAGCAAGGGTCCCCTGGACCACTAGTTGTCTTTGTGGCGAGCGAGGCGCCCTGGATACCCTGGGACGAGTGGAAGGGCACCGTATGTGGGATAAGGGTGTGTGGTCGTGAGGGCTGAGCGGTCGGGAGCACATCTGCGGCCTGTGTACAGTATTGCAAGTGGATCTGGACCATGCAAGATGGGTGGCGAGGGCCAAGGGGGAAGAGGGTGTGTGGTTGTTGACGCTCGGAGGTGTTTGGTGGTCACGGCAATTGTGGTTTGGGTTGATTGATGTGGTTGTGCGGTAGTGCGTGAAGCTTTCAAAGGGGCCTTATGCGATTGCCCGGGAGTACATAAGGAGTGGCCGGTGACGGATGGGGTAAGCCCCGGATCCAAAATCGTGATCGTCTGGAGCGTAAACCTGCCCTGACTCGCTATTCTGCGGCTTTATTGCCAAGTGCTATCCTGCCGAGCCCTCTGTAATCTGAGAGCTCACTTCTGTCTCCGACCTGGAGCCCCGCGCCCTGTTCCCAGAGGCGTCAGGCACGGACCCCTGGTCCCTGCCCCCACTCAGCCTGCCTGCCCCGCAGCCGGCTGTGTTTGTCTCGTGTCCCCTTCAGCGCTCGCACTAGCGCCACAGGGCACGCTCCCCGCTCCTCGCCTGCATCAGTGCGCGAGCGGAGGCGAGCGCATTGGCTTCCTACCCGATCACACGCTAAACCCTGCGGGCCCTCAGCCCAGCCGGGTCTTCACCGCAGCAGCCCCGCGCCGCTGCTCCATCCCCCCCCCCTTCCGTCCGCTCACACCCCTTTGACCCCGTCACGCTATACGCTTCCGCTGCATCACTTCCCAAACCTAAGTCCCACTTCGACGTGCGCAATACCCCTGCGTCACGAGACCCGCGCTTGAGACATCCCGAGCCCGCTCCCTGAGGCGAGGCCAGAGTCAGCGTCTTCACACGCTAGATCCTGGGCACCACCGGGCGTGCAGAACGATCCTAGGGCAGCAATCCACACGACTGGGCCACAAAAAAAAATTTGTGGGTACTCATTAAGTGTGGCCCTGCTTTCCTGGTAGCGGGACTTGGTTATGCAAGTCGGTGGCTGCACCTCGCTCTCATAGCCGGTCAGACGTACAGTAACACCCAACACAAGAAGAAAAGGGGCCAATATGGAAGACCAAGAGCGCCAACATGGCGTTACCGCGTCTAGCTTGAATGCCATCCCCCTGTTCGATCCGGATCTGCATGATGCACGGCAATGGCTAAACCGCATTGAGCGCCACGCCCAGTTGTTTGAATGGCGTGATGAGGATAAATTGATGGTGGCGTGCTGCCGCCTGAACTCGGTCGCCCAGATTTGGGAGGCGGGGCTTGGACCAGAGCTAGGAAACTGGGCGTCCTTCAGACGGGCTTTCGTGAACCGGTTCGCCGAGAGAGAGGACGAGTTGTACAGCCGCCTGGCAAACTGCAAGCAGGGGCGCAAGGAGAGCGTGAGGCGCTATGCGGACCGATATCGGCACCTGTGCTCACAGCTCAGCATTGATGCAAACGAGGACCCCACATACATGTATAACTTCCTGCGAGGGCTGCAACCCCGCATCCACGCCAAGGTTTACCTGTTGCGGCCACGTGACCTTGACGCTGCCATCAGCGATGCCATATATGTGAGCGAGGGTCTGGACCTGGCGAGGGATGATCAAGGGGATGAGGAGGAGGGGGAGGATGTGGGCCGGTCTGCGCCCAGTCGCAAGGGCCGAGAGGAGGGTCCCCGGTTTGAGCGGGTGAACCCAGCGCCCCGTTACGAGCTTGTGAGGCCCGAGCCACGAAGCGGTGGCATGGCACGGGGACGGGACGCGCAAGATCGCCCTCGTGTACGGTGGGATGACCGCCGGGAGCCAATGGGGAGGCGCGAAGACACACGCACCCCACCGCGGGCGGCACCTCCCCCTCGCCCACCTGCGTCTCCCACCGGAGGGGCTTCAAACGACATTGAGGCGTTGCGGCGGGAGTTCGCACGCCTCTCCGTGAACCTGCAGGAGATGCAAAGGAGGCAGGAGGGTGGTTACCCGACAAGGCGGGGAGATGACCTTGCGACCATGGTCAGCATGGTGGACGTAGACCACACTCCTCAGGTCTACTCCGCGCATGGGGGGCCTCTGCGGGGCCGATTCCCGCGCCTGAGCCCGACACCCCCTCGATACCAGTCGCCACGTTTCCACAACCATCAGGCTCACCGGGATGAGGTGTACCTGAAGCGGATGGGTGACTTCCCGAACACCACGCTGCCCCGCAAGAGGGTGGCGATTGACCCAGCCAGTTATGTGAATCCTGCTGGGGCGGGCGGAGCCCGTGAGGGGCGAGCGGGGGGAGAAGAGGAGCGCCCGCATGTGGCGGCACGGCGTGCTATGCCCGCTGGGACAAGGATGGACCCACCTCCCGCACAGCCCCCGGCCTTCGAAGCCAGGCGGAGCCCCGGCCGCGTGGGGTGGCGGCCGCCACCTCGGGCCGCCGGCGAGACCATGGGCCGCACGCACGCCATCCCTGCTGGCAACCCGATGGAGGAAGAGGGGAGGGTTGCGGATGAGATCATGCTGAAGGTCAACAAGTTTCCCCTGACCCTGGGGTCAGCTCTGCGTGTCAACCCTGTCAACGTTTACACAAAGCTAGGTGCTCGGATCCTCAACGTGGCACGTGCCCAGCGCGACAAGGGGGCGGCGGCCGCGCCTTCCCCCGGTGCGCCAGCTGCGCCCGCGCAGCATGCAGCCGAGATCAACCCGGACTCACCCGACCAAGCTCGGGGCGACCCGATGATTATGCACGCCGACCCTGGGGTGGTGATGAAGACCACCGCCTTGGAGCCACCTCGGTTCCAGGTGTGCCGGGCAGAGATCCTCCTGGCTGATGCGGAGGGCGTCATGGTCAAGACCCCCAGCATCATCGATAGTGGGGCGTCCAACAGCCTGGCGCCGTACCAGACCGTACGGAAGCTACGCCTGCTGCCCAGCATTGAGCCAACCAGTGCCACGTTCCTGTCGGCGGACGGGAGCAGTGCGAAACCGTCAGGGCGGATTAGGGAGCTTTTCACATCGACAGGGGACATGGTGATCACGATTGACCCATTTGTGAGCCAGGCGAGGTCGTACTACATGCTGCTCGGCTGCGATTGGCTGAGTCAGGCGCGGGCAACCATTTGCTATGACACTTCACGCCTGTACTACACAAACGACGATGGGCAACGTAGCTTTATCCCCATCACCTTCCTGAGGTCTCCCGAGGCCATGATGGTGGAGACCATTCCCAAGGAGGACTCACCGGAGGGGGCCTTGGTGGCGGACTTCGACCCGCCCCCTGCCGCGGCGGCGGGTGCTCGTACGCAGTCCGCAAGCACCAGCGCACCGGGGGCCGGAGAACCCATGGATGACGGTGACCTCCCGCCACTCGTGGAGGACTCTGACGAAGATGAGGACGAGGCTGAGGAGGGCGAGGAAGAAGAGGGGAGTGAGGAGGGCAGCAACTCGGAGAGCGAGGATGACGATGGGGATGATGATGCTGGGGCCGGAGGGAGCCCAGGCTCATGGGGGTCGTGGGAGGATAATGAGGATGGGCCGGATCAGGATGACTGGGAGCGGCAAGCCCAGTCAACGCGCCGACCCAACGTTGAGGTGTATCTCTCACCCTCGGCTGCCGGCCCGGCTCGCTCGGCCGCCAGCCCAAGCGGACGGACGGCGCCTGCGGGGGAGGGTGAAGGGGCCGTGGCCCAGTTGGGAACGAAAGGGTCGGGGCAGACAGAAAGCCTGCCTAGCCCGCCGACCTTCACCTCGGCGGAGAAGCACCTGGCAGCAGCCCGGGCCCTCGCTACCCGTGCGTGGGCACGCAACAAGGAAACGCCCCCAAGGGAGGAGCTGAGTAACACGCTGCGGGAGAGGATCAACCCGGATCTCACCTCGGCACAAAGGGAGGGGATGTATCAGCTCCTGATGCGCAACCATGACATGTTCGCCTTGACGAACAGCGAGCTGGGGCGCACGACGTGGGTAACCTGCAAGGTGGATACGGGGGACAGCCCTCCGGTTTACACCCCGCCGTACCGAATGTCACGTGTTGAGATGGCGGCGGTTGATGCGGAGATGGCCAAACTACTGAAGGACGGACTGATCGAGCCCAGCACGAGTGCCTGGGGTTCCCCTGTCATGGTCATCCCTAAGAAGGCTGATCCCGTGGCGGTCACGGCCGACGGGCAGGATGAGACGAGCAAACCCAAGCCCCCGGCTGAATTCCGGGTGGTGACCGATGCGCGAGCGTGCAACCTGGTCGTCCGCCCGCAGCGCTACCCAATGGGGAATATCCAGGACCTGTTGGACACCGCCGCGCCGTCAGGCGGGTCCACTATGATCTACTCCAGCCCGGACTTCGGCGACTCCGGCTTCCCCGACTCCATTCCCGGCCCCGGCAGCTCCCCTCCGCTGGTGATTGTGTTCAAGGGCAAGGTCAAGGACCCCCGCCGGCACCTGCGCGTGGTCCGCTCCATCGGCTCCCGCCGCGTGCGCCTGGCGACTGACCCGCCCGCGGCGAGCCCGGAGGTCATGGTCGAGTAAGGGGCGGGTTGATGCAGCGGTCGAGCAACCGCAGCGTGGGTTCTAGCTGACGGGACGTGCAGCCCCGCAACTACCCCCAGCGTTGTACAGCTGTTGCACGAGGGTGGTTGAACATGAGGATTGGGTGTCCACGCGACACGCTCCTGCGTGTGCCGCGCGCTTTGCGGCTGTACCATAGCACTTGCATGCCCACGAGCGATTGGCATGCGCTCATGGCAGGGCACGCACATTGACAAGTCGGGGGTGCACTTCTAAGTTCTACGGCATTCCGTGACATGCGGCGTGGTGTGTGTGGCGTGTGGCCTGGAGCAATGACACGTGTACCACTGAGTAAGCAAGGGTCCCCTGGACCACTAGTTGTCTTTGTGGCGAGCGAGGCGCCCTGGATACCCTGGGACGAGTGGAAGGGCACCGTATGTGGGATAAGGGTGTGTGGTCGTGAGGGCTGAGCGGTCGGGAGCACATCTGCGGCCTGTGTACAGTATTGCAAGTGGATCTGGACCATGCAAGATGGGTGGCGAGGGCCAAGGGGGAAGAGGGTGTGTGGTTGTTGACGCTCGGAGGTGTTTGGTGGTCACGGCAATTGTGGTTTGGGTTGATTGATGTGGTTGTGCGGTAGTGCGTGAAGCTTTCAAAGGGGCCTTATGCGATTGCCCGGGAGTACATAAGGAGTGGCCGGTGACGGATGGGGTAAGCCCCGGATCCAAAATCGTGATCGTCTGGAGCGTAAACCTGCCCTGACTCGCTATTCTGCGGCTTTATTGCCAAGTGCTATCCTGCCGAGCCCTCTGTAATCTGAGAGCTCACTTCTGTCTCCGACCTGGAGCCCCGCGCCCTGTTCCCAGAGGCGTCAGGCACGGACCCCTGGTCCCTGCCCCCACTCAGCCTGCCTGCCCCGCAGCCGGCTGTGTTTGTCTCGTGTCCCCTTCAGCGCTCGCACTAGCGCCACAGGGCACGCTCCCCGCTCCTCGCCTGCATCAGTGCGCGAGCGGAGGCGAGCGCATTGGCTTCCTACCCGATCACACGCTAAACCCTGCGGGCCCTCAGCCCAGCCGGGTCTTCACCGCAGCAGCCCCGCGCCGCTGCTCCATCCCCCCCCCCTTCCGTCCGCTCACACCCCTTTGACCCCGTCACGCTATACGCTTCCGCTGCATCACTTCCCAAACCTAAGTCCCACTTCGACGTGCGCAATACCCCTGCGTCACGAGACCCGCGCTTGAGACATCCCGAGCCCGCTCCCTGAGGCGAGGCCAGAGTCAGCGTCTTCACACGCTAGATCCTGGGCACCACCGGGCGTGCAGAACGATCCTAGGGCAGCAATCCACACGACTGGGCCACAAAAAAAAATTTGTGGGTACTCATTAAGTGTGGCCCTGCTTTCCGCGTTGTACAAGCCATTGCGGAGCAAGCCCGGTCGGAGGTGGGCATGCTGTCCGCAGCCTCGCACCTGATAGAGGGCGGGCTGGTGGCAGCGCACGAGCAATTCCCGGGGCTAGCGTTTTCGGTAGTGGGCGGGCTCCCGACGTACAGACAGAGTCAGAGAACATCGCGGCCAGCGACGGTAGTGTCGTGCCTGTGCCCGGCATGTGCCACCGACCGGGAGGCAGCAGCGACGTTGTATGCCATTGACGCTGATGACGGAATCCACGCCGCCTATTCCTTCGGCGCGCGACACGCTATTGTGGGCCGGGGGCCGCGCGACTCGTTCGACCTCTTCACGCTGTACCCGCGCCTGGACGCCGGCCCTTGCGCAGGCGAGGGTGGCGACAGCGTGTTGAGCCGTGCGCAATCGGTCGCGGGTTCGGAGGCGCACCGGGCGATGATCTCGTTGTCGGCGCTGGCGTGCTCTAAGCTGCTGCCCTGCCGAATAATTGGCGGAGCGCGGGGCGCTGACGAGCCCCGGTGGACCCCGGCGGTGGTCGGCGCGGCGCTGGCGCTTGCAGAATCCCCGCGCATCGCGCAGACGCTGGGGAGTTGCGTGGTGAATGGCCGGAGCGTCTTTGGGGAGCAGGACCGCCACGGCTTTCCCCTCGCCGCCCAGCTCACCCTCAGCGCGATGGGCTACAAGACGCCGCCGTCCTGGGCGAGTGCGCCGCTGCCGCTTGTAGCGGCGTTAGAGGCTCTGCATTTGTGGTGCGACGACGAGGCGCTGACAAGCGAGCCCTCCAGCAGCGGCCCGGAGCGTATGTTGGTGTTGTTCTGAACACACTGGAGCCGCAGGGTAGCAAGTAGACGGCGAAACTGGAGAGTTTGGGACTAGTGCGTCGATATGGGATGGGCTAAGGCTTGCGTGACTTAAGGGAGGGCCCTCCAAGCGATCCGTCCGTACAACATTGTCCAGCCTGTAAAGGACTACTGCAGTGCTTCCTTCATTCGCTCCCCTCTACCAACTGTTCAGACGACCGATTTCGTTAGCTCCCGACCATTGAGGCCACGAGCAGACAGCATGGTGCTGCAAATCCGCGTCTGGCCCGACATCTGAGGCGCCTTGCAACAGGTGCATCGTGCCATTCATCGGGGGCTTAAAAACATGTTGAGCAGGGGAAACCCCACCGCAGACCAGCTCGCTGAGCTGAGCATCTACAGTGAGTCCCTGCGGCGTTGGCATTTTCCAGCCCTGCAAAACTGCATGTACCAATGCTCACGCGCCAAGTCTTGTCGCGCGCAGAAGCCGTGGAGATTGTGGACACCGGAAAGCTGCACCACAGCATGGCCGCTGGCCGCTGTGGGTCCTTCAAGCAGGTAAACGCTCTCAGAATAGGAAGCTTTCGGACGGCGGCGATAAGGGGCCCCAGAGTTCAACGCAATGCCCTACTAGGTGGACAACATGCTCAAGTCCACGAGTAAACTGCTGGCGCGTCCGGAGGTGATCGTGGGAAACGCCCTCACTGTCACTACCCAGAGGGGCGGCTTCATGCCCATCTCCGGGGACCCGCCCGTGGGGGACGTCGTGTGTGACACACGAGCCACGACCAGCCTCGCTGCCTGTGTGATCACACTGGAGTGCAAGCCCCTGGAGATGCGCAACATGACCCCCGAGTGCACGCTTGTCCTGTCCAAGCGGAAGGACCCGCCTTCCGCCGAGATTCTGTACTGCATGCCGGTGAGACTAATTCTTCTCAACACTGTGCCGCCGGGTGCGTGGTCCACATCCACATTGCAATGACGGTTCCACGTTTGCTATCACTTTGCCACGCAGCAGACTATCTACCTGGACGGGCGAGCGTACTTGCCCGGGTTGGTGCTTTCATACGACGAGGCTTTCACGACCTCCTTCGGGGCGACCGTCGAGGCCATCCCGCTCGAGATGGTTGATCTCCTGGGCCTGGTGATGGTTGATCAAAGCAACCCTCTAGCGATCAGTGTCGGGGAGCTCACCACCTGCGAGCTGTACCGTCTCGCGATGGTAGCTCGGGACGCGGGGGTCATGGCGGACCCTGACTGGGACAAGGACTCGCGCTGGTTCGGTGGAGACCCTTCCATCATCCGCTCGGGGGAGGGTGGAGTGTTCCAAACCTTCTACGGTGTGAGGCGCCAGCTCATGGCTGGGCCCCCTCGGCCTGCCGGGGTTCCGCCGGTCGCATCCGGAGGACCCGCGAGCCGCCCGCGGTCGGCCAACACCGCGCAGCCCGCGCCTGGTGCTGGAATGGACGCGATGGGGGCGTTGGGCGCCGGCGGGTCTGGACCCGGGCCGTCAGGAGCCGGAAAGGTGGGCGTCAGCCCAGCAGACGGTGCCGCGACCAAGCGTGCAGCCGACAGCGAGCTCGCGCCAGACGGAGGGCGGCGAGCATCACGGCAGAGGTGGACAATCGAGGAGTGCTTCGAGCAACACCGACTGCAGGTGGCGGCAACGGCAGCGGCAGCACGGGCGGGGGCCACTTACGATGAGGATGATGTCATTCACCTCACCCAATCCACGCAATCCACACAGTGATGGGTGGGGGATCGTGCCACCACCCCTGCAGCGCATGTAGGCGACACGTCTGGGGACGAGGAGTGGACCGTGAAGCAGAGACGTGAGAGGGCAGTGGCGAAGTGATCGTAGGCGTGTTGTTTGTGTGGGTTGCGACTCAGACTCATGCAGATTGGTTAGGCAAGGAAACCGCGGCCGAGGCTGGGGCTCAGCATTCATTTCGGTAGGGGACGGACTTGACGTCGAGGCAGGACCAGCGAGTCTTGACGCTGAGGCCTTTGGTAGCGATGCGGCCTCGAGGTCTGAGGCTGGCCGACTGTTGGGTCGTCGCTTTGAAACAACCGAAGCCGGGGGCTACGAGCCGCGCATGCCCAGCATCCTGGGTTAGGCGTTCTACCTTCAGCGAACGCCCAAGCATCTGTAAGCTGCGGCCCTGGCACCGCTGCCGTCGTCCGGCACCACGCCAGTTGAGGTCGGTTGAAGTCGCCTGGGCCGTACCGCCAGCTGGGACGAATCCCGGGCCGCTTCTATGAAGCAGGCCGCTGCGCAATTCTCACATACATCCACGCTCTACATACAACCGCGGTGGATAGCACACGGGCAGCGACCGGTGGCAAGGGCGAGCCTGCATTCCCTCGAAATGGCCGCCGCTAACTCTTACCTCGGGCGACACGACGTGCTGACATTTACTGACGCTCTGGGCGTCGTGCTGAAACGGGGAATGCTATTCTCGAGCCTTAAAAAACTGAGGCTAGTAAGCAGCGAGGTTCGCGGATGCGTCGACCTCAACACCGAGTCGGTGTTCCTCAAGTCCCGCACTGGGCTCAACAATGCCCGGACCGACATAGCACCTGGAAAGGGCGGTGGACATCAAGTCGGCCGCCTGCTCGCCACCCTGGAACGACTGAGGTGTATCACCCTGCACGCGGCCGACCCCGCGGACGACCCCACGCAACTCCGCGACATCTTGCGGTACATCCGTGAGTCAACCACGAGAGGGGCGGAAGTCTCGCACGTACGGATTGTGGGCTCGTCAATGCACTACGACGCCCACCCCATCGCGCCGCAAGACCTCGCCGCGGTGGCCGAGACGTTCCCAAACGTGACCGCCTTCACGCTGGAGACCGACCTCCCGAAAGGGGTGGACGGACCGGACTACAGCGTCCTGCACGATGCCCTCGTGCTCTGGGGTGCGCGGCTGAACAGCCTGACGCTTCCCAGCATGGACAGCCTGCAGGCCCTCACAGGCTGCAGCCTGCCCTGCGTGACCACGCTTGTCGTCGGCTCTCGAGACCGCAAGTGCTGTCCCAGGCTCGTGGAGAACCTCCATACCGCTCTCCCCTGCTTCCCGGCACTGCAAACTCTGGAGGTCAACGGCCGCGACACGGTCATCTACGCCCCCGACCCAGCGAGCGTCGCGGGTTTGGCGGCGAGCTTGTGTGTGCACGCGCCGGCTGCTGCCCCGCAGCTGACACGGCTTCAAGTCGGCGACGACGTGGAGGTGGTCTGGAGCCTGCCTGACCAGACGCAACTGGAAGGGCGACGCCTCACAAGCGTTCACACGATGCTGGTGCACCTGGACCACACCGACCAACACCTGTGGTGCGCCCTTGCGTTGCTGGTGGAGGCCTCCGCTCAAGCTCACCCGGCGTCGCTAGCGCCCACGTTCCGCATCAGCCACGTGCACGTTAGCGGAACGGACATTCGGCAGGGGCTCGTCGATGTCACAAGAGTCCTGAAGCTCTGCCGGTACGTGGGGACGCAGAACATCACGGTGCACCGACCTCGCCGCGACCACGTCGTCGACATGATGGGCGTCCTGGGAGTGCCCACCACCCTCACGTGGTTTCCGTACGCGGGGTACCACCGGTACCACCACGATCTGGAGGCGATGAAGTCATCGGCATGGGCCACACGTTCGCCTGCGGCTGCTGAGGCAGCATACGAGCGTGTGTGCCGCGCCGCCCGAGCGAGACTCAGGGACACCCGCCACGGGGCCTTCACGGTGGCGGACGCCTGCACCATCATCATAGTCAGCACGACCTCCTTTGCCCTCCATCTTTGCGACGCCATTTCCACGCTCGACCTCTACGGCATCAAGCACACCACCGTGGAGTGGGCGGCCGAGCTCTTTGCCCACGCGCTCGTCACCAACGCGCCGGCCGATGGGGACGGCCTGCGCGTGTATGTCGTGCAGTGTGGGACGCGCGTGGCGGCAGGTCTGCTGCTGCAGGAGTTTTACCACCAAGACGGTGACCGCAGTAGCGGGAACCGCTTCCTGGCAAGCAACCAGGAGTGGAACGTCATCGTGGAAGAGGTGGGGCCCTACGCATCAACCATGCTCGACGGGAACACTCGTTCCTCTAGGACTTGCAGGCCCCGACGCTACATAACGGCTACCGTGCGTTACGTGCAGGCACTCAAGGAGGCAGGCCCCGGCTGCAGCGGGAACGACTTCCTCTTCATCATCGAGCGCCCTCAGCGCATGTACAGCTTGCACCCCGACGTTTGATAGGGATGGGCGTGGGGCAGTGGGGGTCGAGGGCCGGAAAAACGGGGTCGGGGGGGCGACGTGTGAATGAGCTCTCGTCAGTAAGCCGTCGCCGCGATGTAGCTGTTTTGATTGGAGAGGGGGGGGGATGCCCGACGCACACATGCAAATGGCCAGGGGTCGGCATATGATGGAGGCGCGAGCAACGCTGTGTTTTAGAGGCGCTGTGATGAAGGGGGCGCTGGGGGCGGGGGGAAAGAGCCGGGGGTAGAGGCCACGGGGGAGGCTCATCGCGCCCTCCCGCGACACGCACGGCGCGATTGGGCGACCACCACACCGTGGGAAGAAACTTCCACAATTCCACGAGATGTAACAGAACGGCTCGGACGCTGACTTCCGCTGCACAACATATTCAGAACAACGCTTGAGGGTGAAATTGCCATTGACGCTACGGCCCGCTCCGCGCACTGACGTAGCAGCTGCAATGGAGCTCGCGGAAGCCATGGAGCCTTCCTTCTGTACGCCTGAAGAGTCAACCAAACTGCTGCAGACTATCTTGCGTTGGCAGCTGAAGAAGGGCGCGGCTCGCTTCGACCCATGCGACAAGCACGCGATCCGGCTGGCGTGCAAGAGCTTCAGGAGCATCTTCGACGCGGAGACGGACGAGCTTTGCCCGAGGATTGACCTCATGCCGGATAAAATCACGGACTCGGTGCGGGCCCTACTGCAACGCACGGCGAACGTCCAGAAGGTCATGGTCCGGACCGCTGACAACGACGAGTGCAACCGGCGCCTGCTCCTCCTCATGGACTGCATCATCCGCAACCACCTGGGCGACAAAACGCCAGCGGAGCCCTGGTTCCCAGCCAAGCCCCCCAACTCCCCCATCGACAATTACGTGGATGCCGGGGCAGCATACTTCAAGGCGCAGCAAGAATGGGCGTGGACGACGGGCCCAGGGCTCGGGCGGAACGTGCGCGACGTCTCGCTCCAGTCGGCAACGCGCCTCGACGCGCACCTCATCCCCTGCGACCTGATACGGACACTCGTGGCCGCATTCCCTTACGCCTGGGGGCTACACATCCTGGTGAGTAGGGGGAACGCAACGGGCAAGCACCCGGGTTCCACCGCTCGCCGACAGTGTCCCAACATCAAGGGCACGATCCCATGCCTGCTTGAGCGAGTGTTGCTCGCAGCAACTCTGACCTCCCGCGTCGCCGCTTCGCCATCCAACAACAGCTCCTTGCTGCCGTCACACAGGCGCGACCAAGCAACTCCGACCTCTTCACGTGGAGCCTCGCGGTGATCTTCAGATCGGCACAGCACATCACGTCCTGGACCGTCGCTGACTTCGACGTTGCCTGAGTTCTGCGGGCTGCGACCCTCGACGGCAACAACCAACCCCGCGCCCGGCCCGGCGTAGTGACCTTCGCGCTGGGCTGGGAGGCGCAGCTACAGTTCCACTACCTCACGGAGCAAAATCCCTGGTGGATGCTGCCCGTGATGCCCGGCCTGAAGTGCCTGATCGTGCACACGGCAGACACTCTCCTCTCCAACGACGGCACGGACAGCGTCCGCCTGAGATTCCTACGCCACCTCAACAGCGCCCCGAAGTCGCTGGAGCGACTGACGATGCTCCCCAACCTGGACTTCAGCTTGCGACTTTTCGAGCTGACCCCCATCACGCGCGAGGACTACGTGGGGCCACACCCGTCCGACGACTTCCTCAACAGACTGCAACTGCTGGAGGAGCTCACGGAAGGGACCGAGGTCGCGGGTCGCCGCGAGCCGGGAGAATCTGACGACGGCGGCGACGACGCTGCAGCAGGGGGAGCGGGCCCATCGGAACAGACCACACGGGCCAGCGCCCACGGCGACAAGACCTGCGAGCTGCTGGACATCCGCTCCGTTGACATCATGTACGCTAACATGCCTGCGATGTTCGAAGAGATGCGGATGGTCTTCTACGCCATCGCCGCGCGGTGCGAGATCCTGTATGGTCGGACCTGTACCGACCTGTACCGTTCGGAGCACAGCAGCGCCGGCACATTGGCGTCGCAGGGCCCGCCAGTGCCAGGGGTGGAGGTCACTCGTCTACGCAGGGCCCGCCACTCGTCACTCGTCTACGCAGGGCCCGCCACCCGTCACTCGTCTACGCAGGGCCCGCCACTCGTCTACGTGGCCCGCCAGCCACTCAACCCCAACGACGTGACATCGGCGCCGTTGAGGGTTGCCGACCTCACCGACCCCGGTGCTGTGTTCGACGGTGGAGACGGGACCCTCGCGTGCGACTTTTGGGGCATCATCTGTCTGGCAGACGATTTCAAGAACGCCAGCAGCCTGGAACGCGTGCACATGGTGCAGGAGACGGCCCTGCGGGACCTGCTGATGCCGGTCTCGAACAAACCAAAGACCGCGGGCGGCGAGGAGAGTTGGAGGTGCGTCCCCGCTCCGTCTGCAGCATCGGAAGCGCCCGCAAGCGGAGAGAGCGCCTGCAGCATGCCGCCACCCTCCGCCCCAGGGGTGGCCGAGATGGCGCTGGCGGTGCCGGTGGGTGTTGTCAAAGTTGGGCCTTGCCTAGGGGTGTTTCCTGACACACTGGGCCGTGTGGAAAAGGCTGGGTACTCAAGCGCGAGCCCGCGACATCTCTCAGGAAGGCAGCGTGACTCGTTGTGCTTACTCGCCGTCCTCGCTTCTCACGCCCCTGCGGTTATCGCACCCCGTTGAACGTTCGCAGATACTGGTCAAGGTCACCGACGACGCGACGGTCTACCAGACACCCGTGGCCATCGTCAGCGCCGCCCAGTCCTCGGTCCGCAAGGTCCGGTTCGAGTTCTGGCCGAGCAGCGATGTGAGCTTCCTCGGACTCGCGGAATTCTGGGACCTGGGTGACGGCCTCTTCAAGATCCGGCCGGTGCGCAAGTGGGTTTTCGACGTGATGCGGTCCTCGTGGTTGGTCCAAGAGGGTGGGCCGGTGTACAACATGAAGGCGTTCGCGACGAAATGGCGGCGAGTCCGGCCGCAGGTCGGCCGGCCGCCTTCCAACCTCGGAGACGCGCTCGAAACTGGGGGCCGGGCGGCTGGGGGGCGCACCTACGCCGCGGGCGGAGCCGAGGGCCCGGCCGCTGGCGCAGGCCGGAACATCGGGTCCGGTGCGGGCGAGGGTGGCGGCAGCGGCGAGCGGACGAGGAAGCCGTCATCCAAGGTGCGAGGAGTAACGCGGAGAAGTTGGCAGTTTGCACGCTTCCCGTAAACTATGGTCGCGGCCGTGCTCTGTCCAACCGTCGCTCGCCCCTGCATGGCCTTGTGCAGCCCTGCAGGCCGGCATCTAACAAGCGGCGCCGCGGGGAGGGCGGCGGGGACGACGACGACAGCGACTACAGCGCAGGGAAGGTAGGTTCGCCGACCGATGGTCGTTGGAGAGTCAGCGCCATTGTTCATCGAGCGGACTTGAGCGTCCGGCTAACGAGCCTCCTCTCCGACATTGGATCCCTTCCCTCAGGACGGCGGCCCGTCAGCTGGTGGAAAGGGCGCGGGTCGCGGCGTGGTCCACGGCGGAGAGCGGCGGAACGCTGGGAAGCAAGGCGGCGGCGCAACTCCCCGGGCAGGTGGAGGCAGGCCATCGCGCGCCAAGGGCGGGGCGAGAACCGATGCAGCCCACGACGAGGTGCGCAAGGCGGGAGCAATACGTCTGGTCTAGATTACACGGCGGCGATTCTACTTATGGTTCGGCCCCTAACAGCAGCGCTGTTTTCTCGCTGCTGATGAACGCCTTCGCAATCAATGAAACGCAGGGCGAGAGCCAGGAGGGTGGTCTGACCTCCAGCGCGAGCGCGCCGCGCGCGGCGACGTTGGCCTCCACGTACAAGCGAGGGAGCAGCATGACCGTCCTGCCGTGGTCCGCCGCGCTGGACGGACCAGCGCCTCTCCAGCTGCCGACGCTCGCGGCCGCGCTGGCCCTGCAGCGGGTGGCTGCAGTCGTGGCGAACAGCGCCACAGCGGGCTTGTCGTGCGCCGCGATGAACAGCTCCGGCGAGGCCGCAACGTTCTCGGTCCCACCTGATGGCAAGGTTATGACGGTGAGCGCCGAGCGGGGGAGCATCTGGGAGCGGGAGCCCAGGTCCGTTCCCGTCATGACGGCAGCGCAGCTGGAGTACCTCATCCGCCTTTCGCGCGGCGCGCGATGGCTAGGGTAGCGTTGCCGTGCGTTGAGCCATCGCGGAGCAAGCCCGGTCGGAGGTGGGCATGCTGTCCGCAGCCTCGCACCTGATAGAGGGCGGGCTGGTGGCAGCGCACGAGCAATTCCCGGGGCTAGCGTTTTCGGTAGTGGGCGGGCTCCCGACGTACAGACAGAGTCAGAGAACATCCCGGCCAGCGACGGTAGTGTCGTGCCTGTGCCCGGCATGTGCCACCGACCGGGAGGCAGCAGCGACGTTGTATGCCATTGACGCTGATGACGGAATCCACGCCGCCTATTCCTTCGGCGCGCGACACGCTGTCGTGGGCCGGGGGCCGCGCGACTCGTTCGACCTCTTCACGCTGTACCCGCGCCTGGACGCCGGCCCTTGCGCAGGCGAGGGTGGCGACAGCGTGTTGAGCCGTGCGCAATTGGTCGCGGGTTCGGAGGCGCACCGGGCGATGATCTCGTCGTCAGCGCTGGCGTGCTCTAAGCTGCTGCCCTGCCGAATAATTGGCGGAGCGCGGGGCGCTGACGAGCCCCGGTGGACCCCGGCGGTGGTCGGCGCGGCGCTGGCGCTTGCAGAATCCCCGCGCATCGCGCAGACGCTGGGGAGTTGCGTGGTGAATGGCCGGAGTGTCTTTGGGGAGCAGGACCGCCACGGCTTTCCCCTCGCCGCCCAGCTCACCCTCAGCGCGATGGGCTACAAGACGCCGCCGTCCTGGGCGAGTGCGCCGCTGCCGCTTGTAGCGGCGTTAGAGGCTCTGGATTTGTGGTGCGACGACGAGGCGCTGACAAGCGAGCCCTCCAGCAGCGGCCCGAGTGCCAGTGGCGACGAGGACAGCGGCGACAGTGACTTCATATCGGAGGAGGATGGAGAGGACGAGAGCAGTATGAGCGGCTCGGAGGAGACGGAATCAGTTAGCGGGGATTCAAGTGAGTGGCGCACGGGAACGGAGGAGGACGAGGACTGATGTTGTGAGCGACTGAGCCTCGCGAGGGAGGGGGGCGTATGTTGGTGTTGTTCTGAACACACTGGAGCCGCAGGGTAGCAAGTAGACGGCGAAACTGGAGAGTTTGGGACTAGTGCGTCGATATGGGATGGGCTAAGGCTTGCGTGACTTCAGGGAGGGTCCTCCAAGTGATCCGTCCGTACAACATTGTTCAGCCTGTAAAGGACTACTGCAGTGCTTCCTTCATTCGCTTCCCTCTACCGACTGTTCAGACGACCGATTTCGTTAGCTCCCGACCATTGAGGCCACGAGCAGACAGCATGGTGCTGCAAATCCGCGTCTGGCCCGACATCTGAGGCGCCTTGCAACAGGTGCATCGTGCCATTCATCGGGGGCTTAAAAACATGTTGAGCAGGGGAAACCCCACCGCAGACCAGCTCGCTGAGCTGAGCATCTACAGTGAGTCCCTGCGGCGTTGGCATTTTCCAGCCCTGCAGAACTGCATGTACCAATGCTCACGCGCCAAGTCTTGTCGCGTGCAGAAGCCGTGGAGATTGTGGACACCGGAAAGCTGCACCACAGCATGGCCGCTGGCCGCTGTGGGTCCTTCAAGCAGGTAAACGCTCTCAGAATAGGAAGCTTTCGGACGGCGGCGATAAGGGGCCCCAGAGTTCAACGCAATGCCCTACTAGGTGGACAACATGCTCAAGTCCACGAGTAAACTGCTGGCGCGTCCGGAGGTGATCGTGGGAAACGCCCTCACTGTCACTACCCAGAGGGGCGGCTTCATGCCCATCTCCGGGGACCCGCCCGTGGGGGACGTCGTGTGTGACACACGAGCCACGACCAGCCTCGCTGCCTGTGTGATCACACTGGAGTGCAAGCCCCTGGAGATGCGCAACATGACCCCCGAGTGCACGCTTGTCCTGTCCAAGCGGAAGGACCCGCCTTCCGCCGAGATTCTGTACTGCATGCCGGTGAGACTAATTCTTCTCAACACTGTGGGGCCGGGTGCGTGGTCCACATTGCAATGACGGTGTCACGTTTGCTATCACTTTGCCACGCAGCAGACTATCTACCTGGACGTGCGAGCGTACTTGCCCGGGTTGGTGCTTTCATACGACGAGGCTTTCACGACCTCCTTTGGGGCGACCGTCGAGGCCATCCCGCTCGAGACGGTTGATCTCCTGGGCCTGGTGATGGTTGATCAAAGCAACCCTCTAGCGACCAGTGTCAGGGAGCTCACCGCCTGCGAGCTGTACCGTCTCGCGATGGTTGCTCGGGACGCGGGGGTCATGGCGGACCCTGAGCAACACCGACTGCAGGTGGCGGCAACGGCAGCGGCAGCACGGGCGGGGGCCACTTACGATGAGGATGATGTCATTCACCTCACCCAATCCACGCAATCCACACAGTGATGGGTGGGGGATCGTGCCACCACCCCTGCAGCGCATGTAGGCGACACGTCTGGGGACGAGGAGTGGACCGTGAAGCAGAGACGTGAGAGGGCAGTGGCGAAGTGATCGTAGGCGTGTTGTTTGTGTGGGTTGCGACTCGGACTCATGCAGATTGGTTAGGCAAGGAAACCGCGACCGAGGCTGGGGCTCAGCATTCATTTCGGTAGGGGACGGACTTGACGTCGAGGCAGGACCAGCGAGTCTTGACGCTGAGGCCTTTGGTAGCGATGCGGCCTCGAGGTCTGAGGCTGGCCGACTGTTGGGTCGTCGCTTCGAAACAACCGAAGCCGGGGGCTACGAGCCGCGCATGCCCAGCATCCTGGGTTAGGCGTTCTACCTTCAGCGAACGCCCAAGCATCTGTAAGCTGCGGCCCTGGCACCGCTGCCGTCGTCCGGCACCACGCCAGTTGAGGTCGGTTGAAGTCGCCTGGGCCGTACCACCAGCTGGGACGAATCCCGGGCCGCTTCTATGAAGCAGGCCGCTGCGCAATTCTCACATACATCCACGCTCTACATACAACCGCAGTGGATAGCACACGGGCAGCGACCGGTGGCAAGGGCGAGCCTGCATTCCCTCGAAATGGCCGCCGCTAACTCTTACCTCGGGCGACACAACGTGCCGACATTTACTGACGCTCTGGGCGTCGTGCTTAAACGGGGAATACTATCCTCGAGCCTTAAAAAACTGAGGCTAGTAAGCAGCGAGGTTCGCGGATGCGTCGACCTCAACACCGAGTCGGTGTTCCTCAAGTCCCGCACTGGGCTCAACAATGCCCGGACCAACATAGCACCTGGAAAGGGCGGTGGACATCAAGTCGGCCGCCTCCTCGCCGCCCTGGAACGACTGAGGTGTATCACCCTGCACGCGGCCGACCCCGCGGACGACCCCACGCAACTCCGCGACATCTTGCGGTACATCCGTGAGTCAACCACGAGAGGGGCGGAAGTCTCGCACGTACGGATTGTGGGCTCGTCAATGCACTACGACGCCCACCCCATTGCGCCGCAAGACCTCGCCGCGGTGGCCGAGACGTTCCCAAACGTGACCGCCTTCACGCTGGAGACCGACCTCCCGAAAGGGGTGGACGGACCGGACTACAGCGTCCTGCACGATGCCCTCGTGCTCTGGGGTGCGCGGCTGAACAGCCTGACGCTTCCCAGCATGGACAGCCTGCAGGCCCTCACAGGCTGCAGCCTGCCCTGCGTGACCACGCTCGTCGTCGGCTCTCGAGACCGCAAGTGCTGTCCCAGGCTCGTGGAGAACCTCCATACCGCTCTCCCCTGCTTCCCGGCACTGCGAACTCTGGAGGTCAACGGCCGCGACACGGTCATCTACGCCCCCGACCCAGCGAGCGTCGCGGGTTTGGCGGCGAGCTTGTGTGTGCACGCGCCGGCTGCTGCCCCGCAGCTGACACGGCTTCAAGTCGGCGACGACGTGGAGGTGGTCTGGAGCCTGCCTGACCAGACACAACTGGAAGGGCGACGCCTCACAAGCGTTCACACGATGCTGGTGCACCTGGACCACACCGACCAACACCTGTGGTGCGCCCTTGCGTTGCTGGTGGAGGCCTCCGCTCAAGCTCACCCGGCGTCGCTAGCGCCCACGTTCCGCATCAGCCACGCGCACGTTAGCGGAACGGACATTCGGCAGGGGCTCGTCGATGTCGCAAGAGTCCTGAAGCTCTGCCGGTACGTGGGGACGCAGAACATCACGGTGCACCGACCTCGCCGCGACCACGTCGTCGACATGATGGGCGTCCTGGGAGTGCCCACCACCCTCACGTGGTTTCCGTACGCGGGGTACCACCGGTACCACCACGATCTGGAGGCGATGAAGTCATCGGCATGGGCCACACGTTCGCCTGCGGCCACTGAGGCAGCATACGAGCGTGTGTGCCGCGCCGCCCGAGCAAGACTCAGGGACACCCGCCACGGGGCCTTCACGGTGGCGGACGCCCGCACCATCATCATAGTCAGCACGACCTCCTTTGCCCTCCATCTTCGCGACGCCATTTCCATGCTCGACCTCTACGGCATCAAGCACACCACCGTGGAGTGGGCGGCCGAGCTCTTTGCCCACGCGCTCGTCACCAACGCGCCGGCCGATGGGGACGGCCTGCGCGTGTATGTCGTGCAGTGTGGGACGCGCGTGGCGGCAGGTCTGCTGCTGCAGGAGTTTTACCACCAAGACGGTGACCGCAGTAGCGGGAACCGCTTCCTGGCAAGCGACCAGGAGTGGAACGTCATCGTGGAAGAGGTGGGGCCCTACGCATCAACCATGCTCGACGGGAACACTCGTTCCTCTAGGACTTGCAGGCCCCGACGCTACACGCGGTGGGGTCGCTGTCCTCCTTGCCCAGGTAGCTGACCTTGATGGTGTCGTTCATGAAGCTGGCCTTGACCCAGTGCGACTCCATGACGGCCCGGAGCCAGCGCTTGGTCACACGCCTCGAGATGCTGGCCTCGCTGATGGGCCTGACGATGGAGATAACGGCTACCGTGCGTTACGTGCAGGCACTCAAGGAGGCAGGCCCCGGCTGCAGCGGGAACGACTTCCTCTTCATCATCGAGCGCACTCAGCGCATGTACAGCTTGCACTCCGACGTTTGATAGGGATTGGCGTGGGGCAGTGGGGGTCGAGGGCCGGAAAAACAGGGTTGGGGGGGCGACGTGTGAATGAGCTCTCGTCAGTAAGCCGTCGCCGCGATGTAGCTGTTTTGATTGGAGAGGGGGGGGGATGCCCGACGCACACATGCAAATGGCCAGGGGTCGGCATATGATGGAGGCGCGAGCAACGCTGTGTTTTAGAGGCGCTGTGACGAAGGGGGCGCCGGGGGCGGGGGGAAAGAGCCGGGGTTAGAGGCCACGGGGGAGGCTCATCGCGCCCTCCCACGACGCGCACGGCGCGATTGGGCGACCACCACACCGTGGGAAGAAACTTCCACAATTCCACGAGATGTAACAGAACGGCTCGGACGCTGACTTCCGCTGCACAACATATTCAGAACAACACTTGAGGGTGAAATTGCCATTGACGCTACGGCCCGCTCCGCGCACTGACATAGCAGCTGCAATGGAGCTCGCGGAAGCCATAAAGCCTTCCTTCCGTACGCCTGAAGAGTCAACCAAACTGCTGCAGACTATCTTGCGTTGGCAGCTGAAGAAGGGCGCGGCTCGCTTCGACCCATGCGACAAGCACGCGATCCGGCTGGCGTGCAAGAGCTTCAGGAGCATCTTCGACGCAGAGACGGACGAGCTTTGCCTGAGGATTGACCTCATGCCGGATAACATCACGGACTCGGTGCGGGCCCTACTGCAACGCACGGCGAACGTCCAGAAGGTCATGGTCCGGACCGCTGACAACGACGAGTGCAACCGGCGCCTGCTCCTCCTCATGGACTGCATCATCCGCAACCACCTGGGCGACAAAACGCCAGCGGAGCCCTGGTTCCCAGCCAAGCCCCCCAACTCCCCCATCGACAATTACGTGGATGCCGGGGCAGCATACTTCAAGGCGCAGCAAGAATGGGCGTGGACGACGGGCCCAGGGCTCGGGCGGAACGTGCGCGACGTCTCGCTCCAGTCGGCAACGCGCCTCGACGCGCACCTCATCCCCTGCGACCTGATACAGACACTCGTGGCCGCATTCCCTTACGCCCGGGGGCTACACATCCTGGTGAGTAGGGGGAACGCAACGGGCAAGCACCCGGGTTCCACCGCTCACCGACAGTGTCCCAACATCAAGGGCACGATCCCATGCCTGCTTGAGCGAGTGTTGCTCGCAGCAACTCTGACCTCCCGCGTCGCCGCTTCGCCATCCAACAACAGCTCCTTGCTGCCGTCACACAGGCGCGACCAAGCGACTCCGACCTCTTCACGTGGAGCCTCGCGGTGATCTTCAGATCGGCACAGCACATCACGTCCTGGACCGTCGCTGACTTCGACGTTGCCTGAGTTCTGCGGGCTGCGACCCTCGACGGCAACAACCAACCCCGCGCCCGGCCCGGCGTAGTGACCTTCACGCTGGGCTGGGAGGCGCAGCTACAGTTGCACTACCTCACGGAGCAAAATCCCTGGTGGATGCTGCCCGTGATGCCCGGCCTGAAGCGCCTGATCGTGCACACGGCAGACACGCTCCTCTCCAACGACGGCACGGACAGCGTCCGCCTGAGATTCCTACGCCACCTCAACAGCGCCCCAAAGTTGCTGGAGCGACTGACGATGCTCCCCAACCTGGACTTCAGCTTGAGACTGTTCAAGCTGACCCCCATCACGCGCGACGACTTCCTCAACAGACTGCAACTGCTGGAGGAGCTCACGGAAGGGACCGAGGTCGCGGGTCGCCGCGAGCCGGGAGCATCTGACGACGGCGGTGACGACGCTGCAGCAGGGGGAGCGGGCCCATCGGAACAGACCACACGGGCCAGCGCCCACGGCAACAAGACCTGCGAGCTGCTGGACATCCGCTCCGTTGACATCATGTACGCTAACATGCCTGCGATGTTCGAAGAGATGCGGACGGTCTTCTACGCCATCGCCGCGCGGTGCGAGCTCCTGCGATGGTCGGACCTGTACCGTTCGGAGCACAGCAGCGCCGGCACATCGGCGTCGCAGGGCCCGCCAGTGCCGGGGGTGGAGGTCACGATGCAGGCGATGTTCCTGCGCTGGCCCGACCCCACCACGCAAGACGCGCTGCGTGCCCTCCACAACGCGAGCGACCAGCTCATAACGCTCAAGAGCCTGCACATCGAGGTCTCCTCCGCGTTCGCCGTTCCTGCCGTGGTGGAGGGCACCTTCAGCATCCCCCACGACCTCGTGTGGCACTGCGGGCCGGGGACGCAAAGCATGGTGACTGCGACTGTGCCGAACGTGGGCCTACAGGTCAGGACGCTGAACGCCGACGCCCGCAACCTCATCCGCGACTGCGCCAATGAGACGGTCATCAGCCACTTCGTGGACGTCGGCACACACAAGATCATGGACTCACGCTTCCGCACCCTCGTCATCGGCTGCGGCCAGAACCTGCGAGACCGCCTGGTCCGCATGGTCAACTGCATCAATGACATCTTCGGCGACCCCGACCTCTGGGCGACGCCTCGTGCCGCCGGACAGCAGGGACACGTCCCCAAGCCCCTCTCCGCGGTCCTGCCCTTCCGAGGAGTTGGACTCAGCCTCGCAAGGGCTCCGCGGAGGCCGTCCGACGAGAACTGGTCGTGGTGGATGGTGGAGACCGAGAACAACAACGCCGCCAACCTCCTCCTCGCGCAACTATACACCATGTACGCCGCCATCGACGACCTGCAGATCTTCGGAGCGCGCGTGTCCTGGTCAACCCTCGTACAGCTGGTGGGTACTTGGCTGGTTCAGTACTCCCCTCCCCCCGACCTTAAGCACACTTCCGCCCCCGCCCCGGCGAATGCACACTCACCTGCCTCCACTCCTGCACCGACAGGCTGCCACCACCGTCGCGAGGCGCGGGATGAGGGAGGGTGCGTAGCTACAGGACTTCGTGGAAGCTGTGAAGAACCTCCTCGTCGCCATGCACAGCTAGTAGGAGGGCATCACTGCAGACCCACAGGCCATCCTCATGGTTGGCAGGGGGGTGGGGGTGGTGACGGGGCATTCATTCATGGTCGGTCGGTCGGTCGGTCGGTCATGGTCGGTCGGCTGCGTTTTTTCATCGGCTGGGTTACCGACGCGCTCCTTGTTCATTCCACATGTGCATAAACCTCCCATGGCTGCCATCTTGGTTAACATAGACAACTGGACAGTACTTTCCAATCCATGCCCTGCAATACGTTCACATGCATGGCTGTACTCTATTATACCCAGCAATCATTTAGAACTAGGCATCCCATACCTTCGCGACTGACTCGGACTGGCGAGCCATGTTCGGTGCTTCCCACAAGACACGGCCCATGCCCCGCCGCTCACACCTTGTAACAACTCTGTGGTGCATCACTGGACCCACGGGCTGAGCTACGGTCCTCCTGGCTACCAGCCTTGTCTGGAAAGCTGGTCAGCGCGGACTAAAAGGCCCGGAGTCGTACGACATGACCGTTCGTGCAGGCCGTCGCCCTGAGGCCCTGACAATCACGACGACACCACTCGGAATTGTGCTTGCTCTGCTACAAGAAACACCGTGGTCTGAAGCCGAGCGCCGCTGCGGACGTTTGAATGCAGCGGTGGCACGAGCACAAGGAAGCTAGCCATGAGCCTCATCTCTCCGCTGAGTATTAGCTCAGATTCCATCAAGCACTTGATCAGAAAAGCAGCAAAAGACCAAAAGAGAAAAGCTGGACGCGGGGGAAAACTCGCCAATCGCGGCTGCTCTCAGGAGCGCAGGGGTACTTCACTGGTGAGTCTGACAATGCTGCCGATCGCCCGGCAACCATCCACTGCAATTTCGTGCCTCGCCCTTCGCAGGCCTCGTGAATGACCGCACAACAGCGAACCAGGCTGCCAACCAGGCTGCACCAAGGGCCCGGAGATACGAGCTCCAGAACGAGATTAATGAACTCCGACTGGGAACGGTGAGAGTGCGGAGCCGAGGGTGACAGGTCCCACGCCTACAATTGCGACAGATTCTGCCCTCTTTGCAGCTCGTGGACTTCTATAAAGACGCGGGCACGACGATGGTGACGCCACTCGTCTACGTGGCGCCCCAGCCGCTCAACCCCAACGACGTGACATCGGCGCCGTTGAGGGTTGCCGACCTCACCGACCCCGGTGCCGTGTTCGACGGTGGAGACGGGACCCTCGCGTGCGACTTTTTGGGCATCATCTGTCTGGCAGACGAGTTCAAGAACGCCAGCAGCCTGGAACGCGTGCACATGGTGCGGGAGACGGCCCTGCGGGACCTGCTGATGCCGGTCTCGAACAAACCAGAGACCGCGGGTGGCGAGGAGAGTTGGAGGTGCGTCCCCGCTCCGTCTGCGGCATCGGAAGCGCCTGCAAGCGGAGAGAGCGCCTGCAGCATGCCGCCACCCTCCGCCCCAGGGGTGGCCGAGATGGCGCTGGCGGTGCCGGTGGGTGTTGGCAAAGTTGGGCCTTGCCTAGGGGTGTTTCCTGACACAATGGGCCGTGTGGAAAAGGCTGGGTACTCAAGCGCGAGCCCGCGACATCTCTCAGGAAGGCAGCGTGACTCGTTGTGCTTACTCGCCGTCCTCGCTTCTCACGCCCCTGCGGTTATCGCACCCCGTTGAACGTTCGCAGATACTGGTCAAGGTCACCGACGACGCGACGGTCTACCAGACACCCGTGGCCATCGTCAGCGCCGCCCGGTCCTCGGTCCGCAAGGTCTGGTTCGAGTTCTGGCCGAGCAGCGATGTGAGCTTCCTCGGACTCGCGGAATTCTGGGACCTGGGTGACGGCCTCTTCAAGATCCGGCCGGTGCGCAAGTGGGTTTTCGACGTGATGCGGTCCTCGTGGTTGGTCCAAGAGGGTGGGCCGGTGTACAACATCAAGGCGTTCGCGACGAAATGGCGGCGAGTCCGGCCGCAGGTCGGCCGGCCGCCTTCCAACCTCGGAGACGCGCTCGACACTGGGGGCCGGGCGGCTGGGGGGCGCACCTACGCCGCGGGCGGAGCCGAGGGCCCGGCCGCTGGCGTAGGCCGGAACATCGGGTCCGGTGCGGGCGAGGGTGGCGGCAGCGGCGAGCGGACGAGGAAGCCGTCATCCAAGGTGCGAGGAGTAACGCGGAGAAGTTGGCAGTTTGCACGCTTCCCGTAAACTATGGTCGCGGCCGTGCTCTGTCCAACCGTCGCTCGCCCCTGCATGGCCTTGTGCAGCCCTGCCGGCCGGCATCTAACAAGCGGCGCCGCGGGGAGGGCGGCGGGGACGACGACGACAGCGACTACAGCGCAGGGAAGGTAGGTTCGCCGACCGATGGTCGTTGGAGAGTCAGCGCCATTGTTCATCGAGCGGACTTGAGCGTCCGGCTAACGAGCCTCCTCTCCGACATTGGATCCCTTCCCTCAGGACGGCGGCCTGTCAGCTGGCGGAAAGGGCGCGGGTCGCGGCGTGGTCCACGGCGGAGAGCGGGGGAACGCTGGGAAGCAGCGGCGCAACTCCCCGGGCAGGTGGAGGCAGGCCATCGCGCGCCAAGGGCGGGGCGAGAACCGACGCAGCCCACGACGAGGTGCGCACGGCGGGAGCCATACGTCTGGTCTGGATCACACGGCCGCGATTCTACTTATGGTTCGGCCCCTAACAGCAGCGCTGTTTTCTCGCTGCTGATGAACGCCTTCGCAATCAATGAAACGCAGGGCGAGAGCCAGGAGGGTGGTCTGACCTCCAGTCCGAGCGCGCCGCGCGCGGCAACGTTGGCCTCAACGTACAAGCGAGGGAGCAACATGACCGTCCTGCCGTGGTCCGCCGCGCTGGACGGACCGGCGCCTCTCCAGCTGCCGACGCTCGCGGCCGCGCTGGCCCTGCAGCGGGTGGCTGCCGTCGTGTCGAACAGCGCCGCAGCGGGCTCGTCGTGCGCCGCGATGAACAGCTCCGGCGAGGGCGCAACGTTCTCGGTCCCACCTGATGGCAAGGTCATGACGGTGAGCGCCAAGCGGGGGAGCATCTGGGAGCGGGAGCCCAGGTCTGTTCCTGTCATGACGGCAGCGCAGCTGGAGCACCTCATCCGCCTTTTGCGCGGGGCGCGATGGCTAGCCGACGACAGCCCGGGTAGCGTTGCCGTGCGTTGAGCCATCGCGGAGCAAGCCCGGTCGGAGGTGGGCATGCTGTCCGCAGCCTCGCACCTGATAGAGGGCGGGCTGGTGGCAGCGCACGAGCAATTCCCGGGGCTAGCGTTTTCGGTAGTGGGCGGGCTCCCGACGTACAGACAGAGTCAGAGAACATCGCGGCCAGCGACGGTAGTGTCGTGCCTGTGCCCGGCATGTGCCACCGACCGTGAGGCAGCAGCGACGTTGTATGCCATTGACGCTGATGACGGAATCCACGCCGCCTATTCCTTTGGCGCGCGACACGCTGTCATGGGCCGGGGGCCACGCGACTCGTTCGACCTCTTCACGCTGTACCCGCGCCTGGACGCCGGCCCTTGCGCCGGCGAGGGTGGCGACAATGTGTCGAGCCGCGCGCAATCGGTCGCGGGTTCGGAGGCGCACCGAGCGCTGATCTCGTCGTCAGCGCTGGCGTGCTCTAAGCTGCTGCCCTGCCGAATAATTGGCGGAGCGCGGGGCGCTGACGAGCCCCGGTGGACCCCGGCGGTGGTCGGCGCGGCGCTGGCGCTTGCAGAATCCCCGCGCATCGCGCAGACGCTGGGGAGTTGCGTGGTGAATGGCCGGAGTGTCTTTGGGGAGCAGGACCGCCACGGCTTTCCCCTCGCCGCCCAGCTCACCCTCAGCGCGATGGGCTACAAGACGCCGCCGTCCTGGGCGAGTGCGCCGCTGCCGCTTGTAGCGGCGTTAGAGGCTCTGGATTTGTGGTGCGACGACGAGGCGCTGACAAGCGAGCCCTCCAGCAGCGGCCCGAGTGCCAGTGGCGACGAGGACAGCGGCGACAGTGACTTCATATCGGAGGAGGATGGAGAGGACGAGAGCAGTATGAGCGGCTCGGAGGAGACGGAATCAGTTAGCGGGGATTCAAGTGAGTGGCGCACGGGAACGGAGGAGGACGAGGACTGATGTTGTGAGCGACTGAGCCTCGCGAGGGAGGGGGGCGTATGTTGGTGTTGTTCTGAACACACTGGAGCCGCAGGGTAGCAAGTAGACGGCGAAACTGGAGAGTTTGGGACTAGTGCGTCGATATGGGATGGGCTAAGGCTTGCGTGACTTCAGGGAGGGTCCTCCAAGTGATCCGTCCGTACAACATTGTTCAGCCTGTAAAGGACTACTGCAGTGCTTCCTTCATTCGCTTCCCTCTACCGACTGTTCAGACGACCGATTTCGTTAGCTCCCGACCATTGAGGCCACGAGCAGACAGCATGGTGCTGCAAATCCGCGTCTGGCCCGACATCCGAGGCGCCTTGCAACAGGTGCATCGTGCCATTCATCGGGGGCTTAAAAACATGTTGAGCAGGGGAAACCCCACCGCAGACCAGCTCGCTGAGCTGAGCATCTACAGTGAGTCCCTGCGGCGTTGGCATTTTCCAGCCCTGCAGAACTGCATGTACCAATGCTCACGCACCTAGTCTTGTCGCGCGCAGAAGCCGTGGAGATTGTGGACACCGGAAAGCTGCACCACAGCATGGCCGCTGGCCGCTGTGGGTCCTTCAAGCAGGTAAACGCTCTCAGAATAGAAAGCTTTCGGACGGCTGCGATAAGGGGTCCCAGAGTTCAACGCAATGCCCTACTAGGTGGACAACATGCTCAAGTCCACGAGTAAACTGCTGGCGCGTCCGGAGGTGATCGTGGGAAACGCCCTCACTGTCGCTACCCAGAGGGGCGGCTTCATGCCCATCTCCGGGGACCCGCCCGTGGGGGACGTCGTGTGTGACACACGAGCCACGACCAGCCTCGCTGCCTGTGTGATCACACTGGAGTGCAAGCCCCTGGAGATGCGCAACATGACCCCCGAGTGCACGCTTGTCCTGTCCAAGCGGAAGGACCCGCCTTCCGCCGAGATTCTGTACTGCATGCCGGTGAGACTAATTCTTCTCAACACTGTGGGGCCGGGTGCGTGGTCCACATTGCAATGACGGTGTCACGTTTGCTATCACTTTGCCACGCAGCAGACTATCTACCTGGACGTGCGAGCGTACTTGCCCGGGTTGGTGCTTTCATACGACGAGGCTTTCACGACCTCCTTTGGGGCGACCGTCGAGGCCATCCCGCTCGAGACGGTTGATCTCCTGGGCCTGGTGATGGTTGATCAAAGCAACCCTCTAGCGACCAGTGTCAGGGAGCTCACCGCCTGCGAGCTGTACCGTCTCGCGATGGTTGCTCGGGACGCGGGGGTCATGGCGGACCCTGAGCAACACCGACTGCAGGTGGCAGCAACGGCAGCGGCAGCACGGGCGGGGGCCACTTACGATGAGGATGATGTCATTCACCTCACCCAATCCACGCAATCCACACAGTGATGGGTGGGGGATCGTGCCACCACCCCTGCAGCGCATGTAGGCGACACGTCTGGGGACGAGGAGTGGACCGTGAAGCAGAGACGTGAGAGGGCAGTGGCGAAGTGATCATAGGCGTGTTGTTTGTGTGGGTTGCGACTCGGACTCATGCAGATTGGTTAGGCAAGGAAACCGCGACCGAGGCTGGGGCTCAGCATTCATTTCGGTAGGGGACGGACTTGACGTCGAGGCAGGACCAGCGAGTCTTGACGCTGAGGCCTTTGGTAGCAATGCGGCCTCGAGGTTTGAGGCTGGCCAACTGTTGGGTCGTCGCTTCAAAACAAGCGAAGCCGGGGGCTACGAGCCACGCATGCCCAGCATGCTGGGTTAGGCGTTCTACCTTCAGTGAACGCCCAAGCATCTGTAAGCTGCGGCCCTGGCACCGCTGCCGTCATCTGGCACCACGCCAGTTGAGGTCGGTTGAAGTCGCCTGGGCCGTACCGCCAGCTGGGACGAATCCCGGGCCGCTTCTATGAAGCAGGCCACTGCGCAATTCTCACATACATCACACTCTACATACAACCGCGGTGGATAGCACACGGGCAGCGACCGGTGGCAAGGGCGAGCCTGCATTCCCACGAAATGGCCGCCGCTAACTCTTACCTCGGGCGACACAACGTGCCGACATTTACTGACGCTCTGGGCGTCGTGCTGAAACGGGGAATACTATCCTCGAGCCTTAACTGAGGCTAGTAAGCAGCGAGGTTCGCGGATGCGTTGACCTCAACACCGAGTCGGTGTTCCTCAAGTCCCGCACTGGGCTCAACAATGCCCGGACCGACATAGCACCTTGAAAGGGCGGTGGACATCAAGTCGGCCGCCTGCTCGCCGCCCTGGAACAACTGAGGTGTATCACCCTGCACGCGGCCGACCCCGCGGACGACCCCACGCAACTCCGCGACCTCTTGCAGTACATCCGTGAGTCAACCACGAGAGGGGCGGAAGTCTCGCACGTACGGATTGTGGGCTTGTCAATGCACTACGACGCCCACCCCATCGCACCGCAAGACCTCGCCGCGGTGGCCGAGACGTTCCCAAACGTGACCGCCTTCACGCTGGAGACCGACCTCCCGAAAGGGGTGGACGGACCGGACTACAGCGTCCTGCACGATGCCCTCGTGCTCTGGGGTGCGCGGCTGAACAGCCTGATGCTTCCCAGCATGGACAGCCTGCAGGCCCTCACAGGCTGCAGCCTGCCCTGCGTGACCACGCTCGTCGTCGGCTCTCGAGACCGCAAGTGCTGTCCCAGGCTCGTGGAGAACCTCCACACCGCTCTCCCCTGCTTCCCAGCACTGCGGACTCTGGAGGTCAACGGCCGCAACATGTTCATCTACGCCCCCGACCCAGCGAGCATCGCGGGTTTGGCGGCGAGCTTGTGTGTGCACGCGCCGGCTGCTGCCCCGCAGCTGACGCGGCTTCAAATCGGCGACGACGTGGAGGTGGTCTGGAGCCTGCCTGACCAGACGCAACTGGAAGGGCGACGCCTCACAAGCGTTCACACGATGCTGGTGCACCTGGACCACACCGACCAACACCTGTGGTGCGCCCTTGCGTTGCTGGTGGAGGCCTCCGCTCAAGCTCACCCGGCGTCGCTAGCGCCCACGTTCCGCATCAGCCACGCGCACGTAAGCGGAATGGACATTCGGCAGGGGCTTGTTGATGTCGCAGTAGTCCTGAAGCTCTGCCGGTACGTGGGGACGCAGAACATCACGGTGCACCGACCTCGCCGCGACCACGTCGTCGACATGATGGGCGTCCTGGGAGTGCCCACCACCCTCACGTGGTTTCCGTACGCGGGGTACCACCGGTACCACCACGATCTGGAGGCAATGAAGTCATCGGCATGGGCCACACGTTCGCCTGCGGCCGCTCAGGCAGCATACGAGCGTGTGTGCCGCGCCGCCCGAGCGAGACTCAGGGACACCCGCCACGGGGCCTTCACGGTGGCGGACGCCCGCACCATCATCATAGTCAGCACGACCTCCTTCGCCCTCCATCTGCGCGATGCCATTTCCACGCTCGACCTCTACGGCATCAAGCACACCACCGTGGAGTGGGCGGCCGAGCTCTTTGCCCACGCGCTCGTCACCAACGCGCCGGCCGATGGGGACGGCCTGCGCGTGTATGTCGTGCAGTGTGGCGGCAGCTCTGCTGCTGCAGGAGTTTTATCACCAAGACGGTGACCGCAGTAGCGGGAACCACTTCCTGGCAAGCGACCAGGAGTGGAACGTCATCGTGGAAGATGTGGGGCCCTACGCATCAACCATGCTCGACGGGAACACTCGTTCCTCTAGGACTTGCAGGCCCCGACGCTACATAACGGCTACCGTGCGTTACGTGCAGGCACTCAAGGAGGCAGGCCCCGGCTGCAGCGGGAACGACTTCCTCTTCATCATTGAGCGCACTCAGCGCATGTACAGCTTGCACCCCGACATTTGATAGGGATGGGCGTGGGGCAGTGGGGGTCGAGGGCCGGAAAAACAGGGTTGGGGGGGCGACGTGTGAATGAGCTCTCGGCAGTAAAGTGTCGCCGTGATGTAGCTGTTTTGATTGGAGAGGGGGGGGGATGCCCGACGCACACATGCAAATGGCCAGGGGTCGGCATATGATGGAGGCGCGAGCAACGCTGTGTTTTAGAGGCGCTGTGACGAAGGGGGCGCCGGGTGCGGGGGGAAAGAGCCAGGGGTAGAGGCCACGGGGGAGGCTCATCGCGCCCTCCCACGACGCGCACGGCGCGATTGGGCAACCACCACACCGTGGGAAGAAACTTCCACAATTCCACGAGATGTAACAGAACGGCTTGGACGCTGACTTCCGCTGCACAACATATTCAGAACAACGCTTGAGGGTGAAATTGCCATTGACGCTACGGCACGCTCCGCGCACTGACGTAGCAGCTGCTATGGAGCTCGCGGAAGCCATGGAGCCTTCCTTCCGTACGCCTGAAGAGTCAGCCAAACTGCTGCAGACTATCTTGCATTGGCAGCTGAAGAAGGGCGCGGCTCGGTTTGACCCATGCGACAAGCACGCAATCCGGCTGGTGTGCAAGAGCTTCAGGAGCATCTTTGACGCGGAGACGGACGAGCTTTGCCTGAGGATTGACCTCATGCCGGATAACATCACGGACTCAGTGCGGGCCCTACTGCAACGCACGGCGAACGTCCAGAAGGTCATGGTCCGGACCGCTGACAACGACGAGTGCAACCGGCGCCTGCTCCTCCTCATGGACTGCATCATCCGCAACCACCTGGGCGACAAAACGCCAGCGGAGCCCTGGTTCCCAGCCAAGCCCCCCAACTCCCCCATCGACAATTACGTGGATGCCGGGGCAGCATACTTCAAGGCGCAGCAAGAATGGGCGTGGACGACGGGCCCAGGGCTCGGGTGGAACGTGCACGACGTCTCGCTCCAGTTGGCAACGCGCCTCGACGCGCACCTCATCCCCTGCGACCTGATACAGACACTCGTGGCCGCATTCCCTTACGCCCGGGGGCTACACATCCTGGTGAGTAGGGGGAACGCAACGGGCAAGCACCCGGGTTCCACCGCTCGCCGACAGTGTCCCAACATCAAGGGCACGATCCCATGCCTGCTTGAGCGAGTGTTGCTCGCAGCAACTCTGACCTCCCGCGTCGCCGCTTCGCCATCCAACAACAGCTCCTTGCTGCCGTCACACAGGCGCGACCAAGCGACTCCGACCTCTTCACGTGGAGCCTCGCGGTGATCTTCAGATCGGCACAGCACATCACGTCCTGGACCGTCGCTGACTTCGACGTTGCCTGAGTTCTGCGGGCTGCGACCCTCGACGGCAACAGCCAACCCCGCGCCCGGCCCGGCGTAGTGACCTTCACGCTGGGCTGGGAGGCGCAGCTACAGTTGCACTACCTCACGGAGCAAAATCCCTGGTGGATGCTGCCCGTGATGCCCGGCCTGAAGCGCCTGATCATGCACACGGCAGACACGCTCCTCTCCAACAACGGCACGGACAGCGTCCGCCTGAGATTCCTACACCACCTCAACGGCGCCCCGAAGTTGTTGGAGCGACTGACGATGCTCCCCAACCTGGACTTCAGCTTGCGACTGTTCAAGCTGACCCCCCTCATGCGCGCGGACTACGTGGGGCTGCACCCGTCCGACGACTTCCTCAGCAGACTGCAGCTGCTGGAGGAGCTCACGAAAGGGACCGAGGTCGCGGGTCGCCGTGAACCGGGAGCCGTTTACGACGGCGGCGGCAACAATGCAGCAGGGGGAGCAGGCCCATTGGAACAGACCACACCGGCCAGCGCCGACGGCAGCGATACCTGCGAGCTGCTGGACATCCGCTCCGTTGACATCATGTACGCTAACATGCCTGCGATCTTCGATGAGATGCCGACGGTCTTCTACGCCATCGCCGCGCGGTGTGAGCTCCTGCGATGGTCGGACCGGTACCGTTCGGAGCACGGCAGCGACGGCGCATCGGCGTCGCAGGGCCCGCCAGTGCCGGGGGTGGAGGTCACGATGCAGGCGATGTTCCTGCGCTGGCCCGACCCCACCACGCAAGACGCGCTGCGTACCCTCCGCAACGCGAGCGACCAGCTCATAAAGCTCAAGTGCCTGCACATCGAGGTCTCCTCCGCGTTCGCCGTTCCCGCCGTGGTGGAGGGCACCTTCAGCATCCCCCACGACCTCGTGTGGCACCGCGGGCCGGGGACGCAAAGCATGGTGACTGCGACTGTGCCGAACGTGGGCCTACAGGTCAGGACGCTGAACGCCGACGCCCGCAACCTTATCCGCGACTGCGCCAATGAGACGGTCATCAGCCACTTCGTGGACGTCGGCACGCACAAGATCATGGACTCACGCTTCCGCACCATCGTCATCGGCTGCGGCCAGAACCTGCGAGACCGCCTGGTCCGCATGGTCAACTGCATCAACAATGTCTTCGGCGACCCCGACCTCTGGGCGACGCCTCGTGCCACCGGACAGCAGGGACACGTCCCCAAGCCCCTCTCCGCGGTCCTGCCCTTCCGAGGAGTTGGACTCAGCCTCGCAAGGGCACCGCGGAGGCCGTCCGACGAGAACTGGTCGTGGTGGATGGTGGAGACCGAGAACAACAACGCCGCCAACCTCCTCCTCGCGCAACTATACACCATGTACGCCGCCATTTACGACCTGCAGATCTTCAGGGCGCGCGTGTCCTGGTCGACCCTCGTACAGCTGGTGGGTACTTGGCTGGTTCAGTACTCCCCTCCCCCCAACCTTAAGCACACTCCCGCCCCCGCCCCGGCGAATGCACACTCACCTGCCTCCACTCCTGCACCGACAGGCTGCCACCACCGTCGCGAGGCGCGGGATGAGGGAGGGTGCGTCGCTACAGGACTTCGTGGTAGCTGTGAAGAACCTCCTCGTCGCCACGCACAGCTATTAGGAGGGCATCACTGCAGACCCACAGGCCGTCCTCGTGGTTGGCAGGGGGGTGGGGGTGGTGACGGGGCTAACGGGGCATTCATTCATGTTCGGTCGGTCGGTCGGTCGGTCATGGTCGGTCGGCTGCGTTTTTTCATCGGCTGGGTTACCGACGCACTCCTCATTCATTCCACATGTGCATAAACCTCCCATGGCTGCCATCTTGGTTTACATAGACAGCTGGACAGTACTTTCCGAACCATGCCCTGCAATACGTTCACATGCATGGCTGTACTCTATTATACCCAGCAATCATTTAGAACTAGGCATCCCATACCTTCGCGACTGACTCGGACTGGCGAGCCATGTTGGGTGCTTCCCACAAGACACGGCCCATGCTCCATTGGGACCGCTGCTGCCCCACCGCTCACACCTTGTAACAACTCTGTGGTGCATCACTGGACCCACGGGCCAAGCTACGGTCCTCCTGGCTACCAGCCTTGTGAATAAAAAAACGGCACGGAGAGTGAAACGGAGGGTGGATGGTAGCACTGCCGGCGGGGCGATGGATGCAGAAGCTGATGGAGTGCAAGCTGTGGGCGCTGGCGTAGTGGAGCACGGTAGCGCTGGCGGTGTAGAGCTTAGAGCAGTGCTTAAGCGAAGGTCTCAGAGACTGCAGCAGCGGTAGCGTGAGCGGTGGAGTGAAAAATATGTTAAGCAGGTTGCGGGGAGGGTGGGGGGCAAGAGTGATGGGCGTGAGTGTGTAATGCACGATTGGTATCCCTTGGCTTGAAGCGGCCAGCATGCAGTCCCAGGCTTACACTGTAGCATCCCCGCCCTCTGATTGGATGCACAGCGGCAAGGCACGATTGGTATCCCTTGGCTTGAAGCGGCCAGCATGCAGTCCCAGGCTTACACTGTAGCATCCCCGCCCTCTGATTGGATGCACAGCGGCAAGGCACGATTGGTATCCCTTGGCTTGAAGCGGCCAGCATGCAGTCCCAGGCTTACACTGTAGCATCCCCGCCCTCTGATTGGATGCACAGCGGCAAGGCACGATTGGTATCCCTTGGCTTGAAGCGGCCAGCATGCAGTCCCAGGCTTACACTGTAGCATCCCCGCCCTCTGATTGGATGCACAGCGGCAAGGCACGATTGGTATCCCTTGGCTTGAAGCGGCCAGCATGCAGTCCCAGGCTTACACTGTAGCATCCCCGCCCTCTGATTGGATGCACAGCAGCAAGGCACGATTGGTATCCCTTGGGTTGAAGCGGCCAGCATGCAGTCCCAGGCTTACACTGTAGCATCCCCGCCCTCTGATTGGATGCACAGCGACAAGGCACGATTGGTATCCCTTGGCTTGAAGCGGCCAGCATGCAGTCCCAGGCTTACACTGTAGCATCCCCGCCCTCTGATTGGATGCACAGCGGCAAGGCACGATTGGTATCCCTTGGCTTGAAGCGGCCAGCATGCAGTCCCAGGCTTACACTGTAGCATCCCCGCCCTCTGATTGGATGCACAGCGGCAAGGCACGATTGGTATCCCTTGGCTTGAAGCGGCCAGCATGCAGTCCCAGGCTTACACTGTAGCATCCCCGCCCTCTGATTGGATGCACAGCGGCAAGGCACGATTGGTATCCCTTGGCTTGAAGCGGCCAGCATGCAGTCCCAGGCTTACACTGTAGCATCCCCGCCCTCTGATTGGATGCACAGCGGCAAGGCACGATTGGTATCCCTTGGCTTGAAGCGGCCAGCATGCAGTCCCAGGCTTACACTGTAGCATCCCCGCCCTCTGATTGGACGCACAGCGGCAAGGCACGATTGGTATCCCTTGGCTTGAAGCGGCCAGCATGCAGTCCCAGGCTTACACTGTAGCATCCCCGCCCTCTGATTGGACGCACAGCGGCAAGGCACGATTGGTATCCCTTGGCTTGAAGCGGCCAGCATGCAGTCCCAGGCTTACACTGTAGCATCCCCGCCCTCTGATTGGATGCACAGCAGCAAGGCACGATTGGTATCCCTTGGCTTGAAGCGGCCAGCATGCAGTCCCAGGCTTACACTGTAGCATCCCCGCCCTCTGATTGGACGCACAGCGGCAAGGCACGATTGGTATCCCTTGGCTTGAAGCGGCCAGCATGCAGTCCCAGGCTTACACTGTAGCATCCCCGCCCTCTGATTGGATGCACAGCAGCAAGGCACGATTGGTATCCCTTGGCTTGAAGCGGCCAGCATGCAGTCCCAGGCTTACACTGTAGCATCCCCGCCCTCTGATTGGACGCACAGCGGCAAGGCACGATTGGTATCCCTTGGCTTGAAGCGGCCAGCATGCAGTCCCAGGCTTATACTGTAGCAACCCCGCGTCACCTACGAATCGGCGACTCCTCAATCGCATCCACATAAGGCCATTGCCGCGACGACACCCTGCACTGTGACCCCATCCCGCCCTCAAGCACATCCTGCGCCGGCAACCCACCCCTTCGCCCCATCCTACAACACCAACGAAACACCAGGTCCGGTCATTCCTAACCTACGCTGCGCACTAGCGCCAGATGCACTAGCACCCGAAGCAACCGCAAGCGTGCAAGGGTCGTCAAATCACACCAGCCTTGGGAAGCGGGTGGCCTTCAGGCGCCGCGCCTGCTCCTTGGTGGTCACGATCAGGTTGGAGGCGTGGCAGTTGAACCTGTTCCCGTCAATGTTGTAAACGTTGTACTGGCTGCAGCTGAGCAGCTGGCCGGTGGGGAGCCAGGCCCTGGCCACAATCCTGTCCAGCCGCTGGGGTGTGCCCGAGAGCTTGACCATCAGGCTGCTGTGGTGGCCGCGGTGAGTGAGCTGGCGCCCCTTCGGCCCCCACACCTGGGCATCCACGGACACCTTGTAGGCCGGGTTGAGGGCAACCGGCAGCAGCACGGAGGGCTGGCGGAGCTTGACGACGGTCATGACGACAGCGCTGGATGGGCGCCGCGGGATTGGCTTCCTGGAGAAGGAGGGAGCGGTATTGGGCTTGAAGGCCAGCATCGACGGACCCTTGGGAGGGTCAGTCGTGGGCGAGGCGATGGGACCCTTGCCCGAGGGGTGGGGAGGCGGAGGGGCGCCCGGGGCGTCAGTGTGCAGGGGGTTGCCGAGGCGGTGGCGCAGAAGGTTCCCCTTCATGAGGCCGACCATCCTGCACCGCTCCTCCGAAGACATGCCGCTTGGGGTGCAGGCAATGGCAGCCTTGAATACGATGATAGGGATGTTGGGGGGGATGTCAACCTTCTTGCCCTGCAGGTAGGCGCGAAGCAGCGGAAACTTGACCGGGCTCTCGTAGAAGGCAGAAGCGTCCCTGCGTGAGCAACAGTAGAGGAACGATGGTTAGTGTGAGGAAGGTGGCTTGCTGTGGGGCTGCTCAAGTGAGGGGGCATGCCTACGGCTGGCTTAGAGTGGGCCGAGGCATGTGGGTTTGGCGCGCAGTTCGGCCTCGCACGCAAGTGCAAGCCAAACCCTTGCCCAACCCGCAGACAAAACACACACTCGAAACTCACTCCATGGAGAGCTGGCGCTGGATGTCCTGGGACGACGCCGCATAAGACGCTTTCGCGGCTACAGAGACCGCATTCACAAGGCGTGGCGAAGACATGGTACTTCTTGCACGTTCTGTGTGTTGGTTTATGCTACTGCTTCACAACGGCACTTGCGTGTCCGCAAATGATGGCCAAGCTGTTGTACTCGCCCCAGCAGCAGTACACGCCTACAGATGCGCGGGAACGGGAACACGAGCATCAAAAAGGGACTCCTGGGAAAAGGGGGGCAACTGGGGGGTGTTAAGGGACCCAGGATGCCTTTAAGGGGGGTGCTCACTCACTCTACACTCCCCTGAAGGAGGTGGGGCACTAGTGTCTTTCCACGCTGAAAAGTGGCCACAGAGGTGAAGATCCCGTGCTGTAACCCGCTTCAGCAAACACAGTGTGCGGGCCGGCAGTGTGCGGGCCGGTATACCTTGTGTGCGGCTGCATACCGTCGTTGACACTCATGGCCGCAGAGATTATTAGTTCTACTGTGTGATACTGTACTAGTAGTTAGAACCCGCGTGCCCTGAGTATGCGGGCGCGGCGGCGAATATGAGCGAGAGAGCGCAAGCGGCTCCGATTACCCCTTCATGGGGTTATTGACCCACTTAAGTGGGGTGTCAAACCACTCTACACCCCCTTTGAGTGGGTACGTGTCGCATTGCGCCCGGCACCATGCGGTCTTAGCCCCGCCTCTTCACTCCTGTCACCACTCATATAGGCAAATAGTCAAACATGGCAACCAATAACTACGCCGTTCAGTGCGGCCAGAAGGGCTGCACACGCCGCCGCCCGGCCAATGAAATGTGCGCGTGCCAACGAAAGGTGACCACAACGTAGCAGTGGAATCGCACGCCCTGAACTTGCCTGCTTGAAGCAAAGTTTGCGCGAGCGCGCGAGGTGTGCAAAGGTGTGAGAAGCTTGAAGCAAGGCGATAAGCAAGGCGAGTGAAGCGACGACGAGCGAGCGACGAGTTATGGAGCGACTGGAAATGGCCTTGGTCGCCCGCGCTGCGCGCTAAATACCGCGACAGAATGGAGGACTCCAGAGATCGTTTTTTGCTTGAATGGGAAAGGGCGCGAAGAAAGGGCGCGGCGACTTAAGTAGAGGAGCTAAAGTGAGTACCAACCCCGTCATCAATCAAGGGGGCGGAGATAAGGGGGTTCTCACAAGTGAGTCACTTAACAACCTGGGTCACTTAACCGGTTAAGTGACCCTTAAGCGACTTTGATAGTCCCATAGGGACTATGGAGGCGGCCGCCTCGACCTCACTCCATCCCAGACCAGCCAGAAGCTGGTCTCCGACGCGTTGGGCACAGCCAACCCGCCCGCACAAGCAGCACATGAGGCAACGCTCATTGTGAATCAGCGCGCTCACCGGCCGGCCTTGGCCAAGGTGCGCGGCTAGCGATATTGTTCCGCAGCAGCGGCACAAGCAGCCCGTGCGCGACGAGCGCAGGCCGCTCGCTTCTCACTTGAAGCTAAGGCTAGTGTCTGATGCGGCGAGCCAAGGTGTTCGGACGGGCTGCGGCTCTGTGTGGCTAGTGCCAGGAGATGGGTCAAGGCGTGTTGCGTACCGGTGCTGCTGGGCCCGTGCAAGTAAAATACAACATGGTAATGTTTGTATTAGCGCAACTGTGGGGCTGCTGCGGCGTGACCATAACGGGCTGTGGGTCGCAACATGTATCTCTGACTCGAGAGCCATTATGAAATGAGCTCGGTTAGCCCGCTATGGTATTGCAAGCCAAACACGGCTACGCCTGATAGCTCACCAGACTTTGCAAAAATCCAAACTGGGATAAACTCTCGACCTCTTCGACGCTCCTCGACGCCCGCGCGCACGCACGGTTTCGGAGCGCGGTTTCGCTCGCTGGCTCCCTCCATCTTCGGCCCTGGCCCCCCGAGCCTTCCTCATCCTTCCCCCCCACACACACGCTTCCACCTTCTACTACTCCACTCCTTTACGCCCCTCCCCACCCGACGACAGCCACCCCATCCGCCCTCAGCTCCTGCCTGATGAACAAGGAGGAGTCCCCCCTCAATGCGTCCGCGTGGCTCCCCCCCAGCTCCGGGGGCAGCAGGGCGGGGTCCACCAGGGCGGCCAGGGCGGAGGGGGAGGAGCCAAGCAGCCGGAGCGGGAGCGGAGCTTGGTGGACAGGAAGGGCCTGGGGGGGCAGGCGGGTGGGGGAAAAACGAGGGACATGAGGGGAGGAGGATCACGGCATCAGGGTTCGGCAGATCAAGCGGTCACACATTCCATCCAGCGCATGCTGCTGCGTAGTCAGCACACAGCATGGCCTCACTGCACCTACCGCTCCCTTCCCTCGCTCAGCCCAAGCGAAGCCCGCTTCGCCTCCCCCCTCCGACTGCATGTACCAGTAAAGTGTCCAAGCAAAGTGTCCAAGCAAGGACACTTGTGACTTGTCCCGTCACACCCAGTCCCCCGCACCCGCTCATCACCCGCCTGCCCTGACCGCTGGCTGGCTCCGCTCAACTCCGCTGTGCGAGCGCCGAGCGAGGCAGCCACTGAGTGGGGCTAGTGGGGCAAAGCGCCGGGCGCAACCCTCCGCGCCCGAGTCGGTCATCAAGCCTTGGCTATGGGCGAAGCGCAAGCGCTCAGGCAGAGTGGAGGCAAGCTGTGGACGATTGGCGCTGTGACGGCCCTTGTCAGGGGATCCCCTCCGGAGCCGCCAGGCCGCCAAGGCAGCTGGGCAAGCGGCCGATCGAGGCCGGCAGCAGCCCTCGGCTGCCCCTGGTGACCGACCAGGGGTGAATTGCTGCGGCGGAGGCAGCGGCTGCCGTGGCAGCGAGGGATCAAGATGGAGGTCCCGCCGGGCAGAGCCAGGGCGGGCGATACAGCCAGTGCTCATAGCAAAGGGTCAGGGCCCCGGCTGGAACGGATAGGATCCACTGCCGCCCAGCCTCGAGGCTTGTGTCGGGGCCCTGAGCTGCAGGCTCGACAGCACTGTTGCGCCCGACAGCTGACATTCAAAGGCGGTGGCGTGGGCTGACAGGGCCTGCGCGGTCGCCCGCAGAACCGGGTCAGCCCCAGCTCCCGCGTTCCCTGTTCCCGCCTCCGCCCGCGCCTCCGCAGCTAGCCACGCCCCCAGGTCCACGAGGAGGGCGTCCAGGCAGGGAGGGGGGGCGGAGGCCGCTGCGCCAGAGGGTCCAGCGGAGCCCAGGGGCTGCTCCCCTGCCCACGGCCCCGCCAGCGCCTGCACCTCCGCCGCCACTTCCGGATCCGCAGTGCACAGCAGGGGCAGCGTTAGGCCCGATGCAATGTCGGGGCCGTCCTCCCATGCCAGGTCAAGCTGTGAGGACGGGCGGGGTGGGGAGCAGACTTTTGGCAAGCTGACACAGTAGTGCGGTTCTGGGTTGGGGTTTCTGTCCTGCCTGGCACCGAGCGAGGCCCCCGTCCCCTCACCAGTGCGACGCCCTCCTTGCTCGGGGCCTCCTCCAGGGCGATGCGGTACACGCACTCGTGCGACCCCTCCGCGGCAGGGGAGTAAGGGAAGACACGCGCCGCCGCCACCCGCCCTCCGGGGTACTTGACGCAAGCGGTCAGCGCGGGCGGCGCAGCCAGGGGCAGGGGCCAGCGCAGCACTGCAGTCAGCACCACTGCACCCTCCTCGCCCCTTGTTGCCTGCCCGGCAGGGGGCATGAGGAGCGTCCGTAGGGTAAGGGACCACAGCTGTGGGGTCCTGTCATCTTCCGCTGCTGCCTTCCCCGCAGTGGGCTCGGGCGAGGCCTCCCCAAGGGCTGTGTCGGGCAGGCGTCGGACAGGGGCGCTGCGGGTGCGTGGGGGCACGCAAGCATATATGGCATTCATGCAAGGGTGGCATAGGCGGCTGTAAGCGCCGCTTGATTACAGACCATTCCGGCCTTCCTCCCTCGCTGCGGCAAAGCGCTCCCTCCCCCTGCTTGCCTGCCCTCAGGTTGCGGTGGCAGGCCCAGTGCCGCCACCAGCTCCGCCACAGGGGCCTCCCACGCCAAGGGCCCGGGGCGGCCATCGCTGGGGTCTGCAGTGCGGAACGATTGTGGGCATCGGGACTCTTCAGGCAAAGCAAGGGCCGAAGTAGTCACTGCATTGCAAGCTCTAGATACATCTGGATAGCACGATAGCGAGCCCACTGCCACCCGTCCTCCCTCCCCCCAGCCACCCACCTTCCGTCCCCCTCCCGCTCCCCGCTCCGCCGCCGGTCCACCGCCAGCAGCAGCAGTGTGAGCTCCACGCACCCCGGCGCATCCCAGAACACCTGGCGGCAGCGCCGACGACAGCAGCAGCGAAAGCAGTGGGAACGACGGGGGCACTCGGGAAGGGTATGCTGAGGTTCCGTCGGTGGCGCCGACGCTACCGTAGACCGTGTGTACCTTTTGGCCAGCACTGTTTGCGGCGCAAAAACATACAAGGTATGCTGGCGGCAGCGGCGGGGCCGTGCGAGGCGCCGCCCGCCCCGCCACTCTCCCAATGGCCGCTAGCTCGACGGGGCCCACTCATCAGCCCTGCCCTGCTGTTCAGCCGGCTCGTGTGCGCTGCAATCCCGGGGCAGCACAGAAGCCCTGCTGCGGCCGTGCGCTTCATCCGTCCCTGCCGCCCACGCCAAAAGCACGATGCACGCATGCAGGTACGCACCATCAGCCGGCGCCAGGCGGCAGCTAGCGCAGCAGCGCCCCCGCCGGTGGCCCCTGGCTGCAGCCCATGCCTGCCCCACGCCGCGAGGGAGCAGCGCGGGGCCGCCAGCGTTGTATGTGTGATGGTCTCGCTACGCCCGAGGGCCGCCTCTGCGCGCCCTACAGGATTGGCGTACGCGCAGGCAGGAACAAGGTGGGCTGCGGCCGCGGCTGCCAGGACCGTGTAAGCGAGCTCAGCCGCGCGCCAGGAGGGGGCCCAGGCGCTGGAGGCGGGAGGGCGGGGCAAGTTAGGGGGGCATGTTGCGAGGTGTGGTGGCATGGGCAGGGTCCAAAACACGCATATTCAGGCACGCAACCAGGAGAGGTGGGCGGTGCCCCTTACTTCATTCTTGGCCCGCTGGCTCCACGGCAGTTCCTCCCACCCCAGTAGCCCTACCCTAGCTAGAGTTGCTCTCTGGATAAGATGAGCTTGCCCGCCCCTCCAGCCTCCGCTGCGCACGTGAAGCCAACTAACCGGGAGCAACTGCTGCTTCCCGGCCTCCCCTCCGAGAGGAGTCCTGCAGCCGACGATTACCCTTCACGCCCCAGCTGCCCTGCCTTTTGCCCTTCAGCCCATCTGCCCTTCAGCCCTTCTGCCCTTCAGCCGCCCGCCACGCTCCAGATATTTGCCCGAACGCACCCGCCCAGCGTCCACCGCCGCGCTCAGCCAGAAGAGGGCGCCCCAGGACTCCACGCAGGCTGCAGCCAGGAGCGCCAAGCAGAGCGCGTGGGCAGCGGCGACCACCGCTGGGGGCTGCCGGGGGCACGCGAGGTAGGGTGGGGCCCCGCCCAGCGCAGAAGGATTGCACGAGGCAAAGCTAGGTGATTCTGCCCGAGCTTACCTCCGCGCTGGCATGGCACAGGTGATGCGGGCTAAGCAGGTGTGGCCTGGGTCTGTCGCCCATGCCATTTCAATTGCGGCGAAACGCACACCACGGCATCACCAGAATGCAGCGCCCGTGAATAATACATCGAAGTTTCAAATGCAAAACTGTACAGGCTCAAATTTCACCATTACTTCGGGCCGCCAGCCGCGACGCTACGGTGCATGTTGCTTCGCCCACAGTCATCCTCGACATAACGACTGCACATGAGCTTGAATGCACGCTACAAGAACATATGTGATTGGTAAGATGGCTTATTGGCCAATTTGACGAGATATTACGGGCGAAGATCGGTGCCGTACTGAAGGAATGGATACTTTCCTTCGACTCGCACTCCGACATTTCCTCGGACCCCGACCGCCAACCTCGGGATGCCGAAGCAGTAAGCATGTAGTATCGCATGTCTCAAATTCCTGACAACTCGCGGAGATGGATAGTTTTGTTCGACTGCATCGGGGACCCTGGTCGTTGGACGCTCTTCTTGCCCCTCCGCCTGCCCCCGTGCCGGTGAGATGACCCGGCTGCTCGGCCCAGTACAACTTCGCTCTTAGTACAGTACCAAGAGCGCGAGGAGCCCTAGACGACCTCCCCCTTCTCGTCCCGCCGCCCCTCACCCTGTCCGCCCTCCGCCCTCAGCTGCTCCCTGAACCACGCCTCCCCTGCGTCCGCGTGGCTTCCCCCCAGCTCCGGGGGCAGCAGGGCGGGGTCCACCAGGGCGGCCAGGGCGGAGGGGGAGGAGCCGAGCAGCCGGACGCGGGAGCGGAGCTTGGAGGACAGGAAGGGCCTGGGAGGGGGGGTTAGGAAGGGGCCGGCGAAGGGGTGTGGGACGGAGTTGAGGCAGAGGCGAGCCATGAGAGCTGACGGCCATGGGGCCAAGGCAGGCAGAAAGGCAGAGAAGACAACGGAACGTCCACGGCACCTAGCCCACTCGCTGCGTTGTCCGGCCCTCGGGCACCCGCCCGCCGGCAGTCCCCTCATCAGCCGCTCCGTGAAGGTCTGGCGAGTCCCGTGCGCGCTCCCCACACACACAGTCGCACACACAAGCCTGCACGCCCACCCCTCGGCGTCCACCCCGCCACCCCCCCACCATCCCCACCCCCCCAACCATGCCAGAGCCATGAGCAGCCCTAGCCATGGCGGGGGGTGCAGCAGCACCACCCCCCGCAGCCTGAACGGCATCACCTCCTTCGGGGGAAGGGGGGGAGGGGAATGTCAGGCGGGAGCAGGAGGTGTGTAGAGCAGCTGGGGGGCGGGGAGCGGGGCAGAGGGGAGTGGAGTCCCCTCCGGGGGCCTGCCGGCTACACCAGGGCGCGCGTCCTCGGCCCCCCACGCCGGCCTCTGCACCCACGCCCCGCTTCCCCCGGAGCGCTACCCGTACTGCGGTGCGGAGCGCAGCCTCCCCTCACCCCTCCCCATCCACCCCCATTCCCGAGACCCCGCCCGGCCCCCCACCCCCACCCCCACCTGCGCGAACCGCACGTTCCTCCGCATCACGCCCACCGGCACCCCCCGCAGCGCCAGCACCTCGGTGGCGCTGCGGCCGCGCAGGGAGTCGAGCAGGGTGAGGCCGCACACCTGGGGGGCGGGGGGGGGAAGGAGGAGTGGGGCAGGGGGGGCTCGGAGGGGGCCGGGCGGGGAGGGCCCGGAGGCGGGGGCCGTAGAAGGAGGTGGCCAGGGACTGGGGACGGAGGTGAGGGCGGAGGAGAGGCCGGAGGAGGGGGCCAGAGGAGGGGAGCAAGTGGGTCGGGATGGAAAAGGGGAGGCTGAGGGACTCGGGTTGTCAGGACGTTCAAGGACGAGCTTCGGACGAGGTAGGTGCCAATGGGAGCGTGGGCACAAGGGAGGAGGAGGGTTACGCAACTGGAGCCGGTAGGAACGAAAGGGCCCTGCAAATGCAGATCGAGGGGAGGCCGCACGCTCCTGGGCGCCCTTTCCCCCCCCCCCGACCCCCTACGCCCCCGCCCCACCCCCACCCCCCACCTGCATGTAGGGGCAGTGCGCCCCCCGCCCCAGCAGCCACACGTTCCAGCGCAGCAGCAGCCCCGGGTCCTCCGCCAGCAGCCGGGGCCGGCGGGGCAGCAGCAGGGAGACCACGGAGCCGTCGCGGGCCCTGGGGTGCGGGAGAGGCGTCGGGGGAGAGGGGGGAATGAGGGACGAGGTTAAGCGAAATGCAGGGCCAACAGAGTGCAATCCCGGCTCACAACATCTCTGGGGGGAGTGGGGAGTGGGGCAGCAGCTGTGGAGACGGGAGTGGAGGGGGTGCTCCCACCCCGCCAGCCCCCTGCCTGGCGGTTGCGTTGCCAGAAGGGAGGCAGGCGGCGCTGACCCTCTGCACCTCCCTCCCTCCTTCTCCCACCCATCCACCTGCGCTGGGGCCCCAGGATGGCTCCTCCGTACACGGGCTCAAACTGCTCCCCGCGCAGCTCCTGCAGCTGCGGGGAGGGGAGGGCGGAAGAGGTAGGGTGGAGGGAGACTTGGCTGGGAGAACTCTCGGTGGGGGATAGCGGCTGCAGGCCCCTCTCCCCCGCCCTCCCCCTCACGTCTCCGATCTCCTCCCTGCAGTCCCTCAGCCACCGCTCCATGGCCGCCAGCCGGCCCCGGGCGCGGGCGGGGTCGAACTTGGCGTGGCGCAGGAACATGAGCAGGTAGGGCGCATCCATCCTGGGGGGGGCGAAGGGGAGTGTGGTGGCGACCTGCTGCGCTCCTCCTGCTTGCACTCCCCCCCCCCCCCGCCCTGTGCACACGCACCTGTGGGGCCGCTCCTGGATGTGGGCATCGTAGTACTCGTGCAGAGCCCGCAGGCCTGGGGGAGCGGGGGAGGGGGGAGGGGGAGGGGTGTGACCGCACTGCTGGATTCTTGACGGCTCCTGCCCGCACCCTCGCACAGACCCTCCGTCGCGGCACCGCCCCGCTCACCGTCCTCCCTGCTCTGCGGCGTCTCGTTCAGCTCCGCAGCCGCACGCTCCACCAGGTCAGCGGGCAGCGGCGGAGCGGTGTCAAAGCGCGGCGCGGACGACTCGACCATAGCGGCGCCGAGCGAGCGCGGTGGCGACGTGGCTGCTGCTGCCGGAGGGGGGAGCGGGCCCGCGGGCGCAGCGGCGCGAGGCCCCGGCCCGCTGGCAGCGCTGGCGCCGGCCGCGGCGAGGACCATTCCTGCTCGCACGGTCGTGGAGGGGCGGGGGGGCTGGGTCGTGTTGCCAAGAGCGGCTTAGTGGCCGTTCAACCCTGCGCGCGCTGCGGCGTGTATGCACTTGTGTCAGCAGTGGCTGCGTTTTGGGGCTGGTGGCTTCAGTGGCGGGGGCCGACCCAAGCGCGCCACGCCCCCCATCGGAGCCCCACCACTCAGCCTTCCCCGGCCCCGGCCCGCCCCCCGCACGGGCCGCCCCCCACCCCCACCGGTACCGGCAGCCAGCCCCCGCAGTCCGCAAGATCCTTCGTTGCTGTTGCCACCTTCCCAAATCACCTGAGCCGTGCGGTGGTGTGGTAGCGACGACTCGCGGAAGTCGTCAATGCAATCGTTTGCCGCGCGACTAAGGCTTCGCGCAGTTTAGAGGCAGGCGCTAACGCTGCTTAGCGCCAGTGACAGTGGAAACGTCGTTCGGGGCCGTGGCGGTCAGCCGCGATAGCTCGACCACCGGGGATGGCGAGCGACCCAGCGAGCGACTCAGGTGTCCACGAGCGGCATCTGGCACACTTTACGGCATACGGAAGCCTTCAAGACTCAAGCGGACTGTGCTAAGAGCTCATATGCGTAGCATGAGCGTAGCGCAGGGCCAACCGTCAAGCCGGGTCCTACGGCACTCCTCGCGGCACTCCACGGCCTGCGAGTTGCCGCGACCAGGGCCGTCAGAAACCTGGATGGGCAGCTAGCCGGGCGCGGCTCGGTGGCCGGATTGCGGACGATGAGCTCATCGCGCCATCACGCGCTCACCACACAGGTGCAGCACCACGTTCAGCGTTCCCCCACGTGTGCGCCCTTCCTAGCCCCAACCCCCGCTTCAAGAAGCTTGTGCTTGCGTACTCCCGTCCAGCCTCAAGCCTGCCCCGCCCTCTACTGGGCCCCGCCAATGCCTATCAACGAATGAATGGCACCTCGTTCATTTGCTCGCTCCTGCTCGCTCACCCGCGCCCTCGACGGTGAACCCCACACCGGGGGACCTGGCCAGCGCCATCACCCCAGCAGGCAACCCTGCTCCCCACATGCACCCCCTGCGCGAACTGTCCACTTCCCCGTCTGCCCTTAATGTCAAGCCGCAGCGCTCCTCCTTTGCTTCCTCCCCTCATGTCACCACTGGCCTCGAGTCACCTTGGCTTCCCCCATGTGCCTCCGCGTGTCGGCCTACTTGGCCTCCCCCTGTCCGCCCTCCGCCCTCAGCTGCTCCCTGAACCACGCCTCCCCTGCGTCCGCGTGGCTCCCCCCCAGCTCCGGGGGCAGCAGGGCGGGGTCCACCAGGGCGGCCAGGGCGGAGGGGGAGGAGCCGAGCAGCTGGACGCGGGAGCGGAGCTTGGAGGACAGGAAGGGCCTGGGGGGGGGAGATTAGGAGTAAGAGGAGGAGGGTGGGAGACGGAGGAGGGGGTGGGTGGGGACGAGCGAAGTCTGGGACTGTATGGCGAAGTTATCGATGCAGACGCAAACACAGCCTTTTGGCCCTGTCTCCAACCTCCCCACTACCACCCCCTGACCCCCTTCTTGCCCATCTCACTTGGCGATGGCAAACAGCACCCCGATCCAGACGGGCTGGTGCGTGATCCAGATCCCGCGCATGCGGAACGGCATGCACTCCTGCCGGGGGGAAGGGGGGACGTAGGAAGGAACGCCGTGCTGGGGCCACGGCCGGTGCTACCTCAACACCCCCTGCGCGGCCGCCTCCCCCCCCCCAGCCGCAACACCTCCAGTCCCACACACCTCCCTCCAACCTTGCTCCACCGCCCTCGACTCGTCTACACCCCTTGCGCCCCACCCTCCGCCCCACCCTCCGCCCCCCACCCTGCTGAGGCCCTCACCTGCGCGAACCTGAAGTTCTTCCGCATCACGCCCTGCGGCACCTGCTGGAAGCGCAGCGAGTGCAGCAGCGAGAAGCTCTCGAAGGTCTCCAGAATGACCTGGCCGCACACCTGGGGGGAGGGGGAGAGGGGGGCAGAGGGGTCTTGAGGGGCGAGTGGAGCGCAGAGAGGTTGGGGGCAGGAGATGCGTGGGCGCGGGCGCGGCCAGGCGCCTGGGGCGCTGCACTGGGGTCGGCGCCGTGTGCCTGCAAGCTGGACCCTCGTTCCTGCTAGGATGCCGGAGTCGTACGCGTGCCTAGGCCCTTCCCCAGCCCCTCCACACTGCCCCTCCTTTCGCCCACTACTCTCCCCCCCGGCAACCCCCACCCCACCCCGCCCCATCCCCACCCCACCTGGATGTAGGGGTCGTGCACGCCCCGCATCAGCACCCACACGTTCCAGCGCAGCAGCAGCGAGGGGTCCCGCAGGGGCTCCATCTTGTGCGGCAGCAGCAGCGAGATGCAGGAGCCGTCGCGGGTCCTGGGGGGTGGGGGGTGGCGGGGTGGGGGGGATGGAGTGTAGTAAGGGAGCAGGGGCATGACAGGTGGCTATTGGGCAGGGGGCAGGCGAGGCTTAGAGGGGCACGGGTGTGCAGCACGGTACTCAGGCCCGTGGGGGAGGCCTTTCGTTACCTTGTCAGGCCCCAGGGCGTCTTAAACTGACAGCCTGAGGGGCAGCCCCTGCCCCTGCCCCCCCCACTCACCTCCGGTCGCTGGTGAGGATGCCCATGAACCCCTGCTCGTACATCTCAACGAAGTCAGTGCCCCTGATCTTGGTAATCTGCCGTACAAAGAGACACCACGGAATAGCACCGTGAGAGAAGCACAGAAAGGTGAGGGCGCGGGGGCCGAAAGAAGGTGGCGGAAGCTGTAATCGTGTGCACGTGGCATCTGTTCCGGCCTCCGTTCCGCCCCCCGCCCCCCTCTCCCCCGCCCTCCCCCTCACGTCTCCGATCTCCTCCCTGCAGTCCCTCAGCCACCGCTCCATGGCCGCCAGCCGGCCCCGGGCGCGGGCGGGGTCGAACTTGGCGTGGCGCAGGAACATGAGCAGGTAGGGCGCATCCATCCTGGGGGGGGGAGGGCGGGAGTGTGGTGGCGACCTGCTGCGCTCTGCCTCTTGTCAGCCGCCACCACTCCCCCCCCCCCCCGCCCTATGCACACGCACCTGTGGGGCCGCTCCTGGATGTGGGCATCGTAGTACTCGTGCAGAGCCCGCAGGCCTGGGGGAGCGGGGGAGGGGGGAGGGGGAGGGGTGTGACCGCACTGCTGGATTCTTGACGGCTCCTACCCGCACCCTCGCACAGACCCTCCGTCGCGGCACCGCCCCGCTGACCGTCCTCCCTGCTCTGCGGCGTCTCGTTCAGCTCCGCAGCCGCACGCTCCACCAGGTCAGCGGGCAGCGGCGGAGCGGTGTCAAAGCGCGGCGCGGACGACTCGACCATCGCAGCAAATCACTAGGGCTCAAGCAGGAAAGGATAAGTCGTTGCTCTTATAAGCTTGTCTATGTATGTGAGAAGCATAAGGTCAGCTTAAATCTTGTCGCCGAGTCGCGGTTGAAGTAAGCCTGAACGGCGAAAGCATCTGCTCGCAGCCGCGCACTGACAGCTGGCAGCGCCCTGCTGTACCAGCTGGTAACCCAACCACCCTCACGGGGACACGTGTCTGGCTTGCCCATTGGCTCCTCGACCGCGGAGGCTTGATGCTCAGGAGCAGTAACTCGGGCGGAACGGGGGCAGAGGAAAGGAGGTTCCGCGCGGGAGCGTGCCACATCGCCACAAATGGCTCGGCGTGCCGCCGTCCCGAGCCGTCCCCTTGCCCCCCCCCAGCCTTGACGCCCCCCTCTTCCTTTGGGCGGCACCCTTGTACCAAAAGCTCTGATACTCCTTCATTCGCCCCCCGCTTCGGCGCTGTAGCGCATCGGTGTGTATCAACCGCCGGCACGAACCCATGGCACGGCTGAGCTGAGACCACGCGGCTACTGCCACGTCACTGTCACGGAGACTATCGTGACTAGCCTTACGTTCTAACTAAGACAACGCGTTTCGCTTAAAGATTGTGCTGCGGGGCGCGACCATGACATCAAGCGATACCGCGTCTCCCAACTCTTAGCTGTGGACTGAGCTCTGGGTGGAGCGCGAGCAATAGATGGTGAGTTGCGACCGCGTGGTGATGTTTGTTTAAGCCCGCGGCTTGCTGTCTCGAAGCCAGGGCCTTTCCTTCCTTGTGGCCATAACCGGTCGGCAGTATCTATACAGCTCAGTTATTATAAGTGGCAAATAGCGCGCTTCGGCGTTGTGGGTTCGCGGCACCTGCCTCCGGCATGCGTAGTGGTTCAGTGGCGACGCCTCTGCGGCTAAAGCCGAGCTCAGCTTTGGCGTAGGGCATTCTACGATGATATCCCGGAGGCTCAAGGCTCTGGACGCGCCCGCCACACGAGGGGTCCCCGCGGCCGAGGGCGCTGCCCACCCCTTCCACACACATCGCATTTCTCCTCCCCCTCAGGAGCACCTCATCGCCGCGTACGGGCGCAAGGGCCACCAGATGCCCCCGGGCCGCACCGCGGTGGCGCGCATGGGTGGGCGCGGGCGGGGCACGGAGCAGGGCGGCCTGGCCCTACGCGGTGGCACCACCCGCCCTTACCTCGCCCCCGACACAGCCTGCCGTTGCCCGCGCCCCGACCATACCCCCTTCCCTGACCGCCCCTCCCTTCTTCTGCTCCCTCTCACCTCCTCCCCCACCCCCCCACAACCCCAACCCCCGACCCACCCCCTCCCAAGGCACCACCACGGGCGCCTCCGCCTCCTCCCGGGGCGCGGAGCAGGGCGGCCTCATCATGGGCGACGACGGCCGCCTGTACGGTCCCGCGTTCCCCGGCTCGCCCATGGACCCCACCAAGGCCCGGCCCACGCCCACGGCCCCGGCCTTCCGGCCGCTGCAGGGGCCCATCCGGGAGGGGGGCGGCGGGGCGCACTACACACCCGCCACGGGCCACGTGGGACCTTCGCCGTACCGCGCCGTATCCAGCCCCCGGTCCGCCTCCAAGACCGTGGGCGGCGGCGCCGGGGGCGCCGCTGCCGCCGCGGCGGCGGCGGTCCGCGCCTTTTCCGCGCGGCCCAAGTCTGCGGGGCGCGTGGGCGGCAAGGGCGGCGGCGCGCACCCCATCCCCGAGCCCAGCCGCTCGGGCGCGCACCCTGGCGCTCCCGGGGTGCTGGACCGGTCGCTGCCCGCGGCCCGCTCGGCGGCGGCGCTGGAGGAGGAGCTGGCGGCGGCGCGGCAGGCGCTGGCGGCGGCGCGGGACGACCAGCGCCTGGCGGTGGCGGCGGCTAGGAGGTGGGGTGAAGGGGGGTGGGGTGCTGGCACGGGGGGAAGGAAGCGGGGTCCAGGTGCTGGGGTGTGCGGGGGTAGGAGGGGCCGTGAGCCGGTGGTGTGCGCAGGACGGGCTGCGGGGGCCGCCGGGCCCCCGCTCCGCCCCGCTACCCCTAGGCTTCGGCCCCCAACCCCTCTGCCCCTCCCCTTCCCTTCCCTCCCCCCATGTGCGCCCAGGCTGGAGTCCGACCTGCAGGGGGAGCGCTCCGTGCGGGCGCGGGCGGAGCGGGAGGCGGAGCTGGCCAAGCTGGACGCAGCGGCGAGGGCGCGGGCGGCGGGGAGCTGGTGGGGCCTTTGGGCGGGAGGCAGGGGACAGGGCAGCGGGGAGCTGCTGTCGGTCGGTCGGCTGGTGGTGGCGGAGGAAGCAGAGTTCAATCCTTGACGCGGTGGGCGTAGGTCGGTGGGACGATACCAAAACGGCACGAGTTACAAGCCTCCTTGCCCCTGCACCGCGCCCTTATCCGCCTGCAGGGTGAGCCCCTCCTTCCGCAGCTCTGGCGGTGACGAGGGCTACTCCCACCCCTACGGCGCCGCACCCTCCGCGGGGGCCCACCCGCACGCCCCCGGCGCCGCCCCCCTGGAGGAGGAGTACTCGCAGCCCCCCTCCATGGCCGGCTCCCTGGCGCCCTCCCAGGCAGTGTCCCTGGCGCCCTCGCACCTGCCCTCCCAACCCCCCTCGGAGCCCCCCGCCTCGGCCCGCAACACCGGCACCACCGCCTCCCCCCGCGGCAGCCTGCCCGCCTCCCGCTCCACCAGCGCCGCGCCAAGCGAGGCCGGAGCCGCCAGCGCCAAAGGTACCAACGGCTACGGCCACGCTAGCACACGGTCCAAGGCCGGCGGCTCCCGCCCCGCCTCGGTCCTCAGTGAGGCCGTGCTGCAGGAGATCGCGGCCGCAGAGGCGGCGGCGGCCGCGGAGCCGGTCACCATCACCTCGCCGCGCGGGCCCAGCGGGGCCCAGGCCCGGGCCCGGCCCGAGTCCGCGCCCCTGGGCGCCGGCGCCTCGCACCTGCTCAACTCCCTCCGCAGCCAGGTGCGGCAGCTGACGGCCACTCGGGACGCGCTGGCGGCTCAGCTGGTGGACCTCAAGGCCAACGCGCGGTCGCAGCGCCTGGCGGAGCTCAAGGTGCGTGGGCTGTGGGGTTTGTGGGGGGGGGGAGAAGGGGGGCATGGGGCTGGGGGACTGGAGCGGGGGGTGGGAGGCTGGGGGCGTTCTGCTTTCGGAAGAGACTAGACCTGGCCGCGTGCACATCCGTGCACAACGCTCAGTTCGTAACCTCCAGCGACGCCGCTCCCTCACCCCCGCTTCCGGGTGCAGGCCGAGGTGTACCGGCTCCGCTCTGAGGCCTCGCGGCAGGGGGAGCTGGCGGCGGTGCTGGGGGCCCGGCTGGACGCGGCGGAGGCGGAGGCGGCAGAGGCGCGCGCGCGGGCGAGGCAGATGGCGGAGCGGGCCGAGGGACTGGCAGGTGGGTGGGGGTCCCGGCTCGGCCGCGGGCTCGAGCGATGAAAGGGATCGGCAGTTGCTCACCTCCACTTCCTCCCCGCCTCCTCGTCCTCCCCCCCGCCCCGCCTGCCAGCCGCCACCCCCCTGGCTCTGCCCCCCGAGAACGACCTGTCCCGGCCCAAGGTGCGCACCGCCCTGGCGGGGCTGCAGCGGGCGCACAAGATGTTCATGGCGGAGGCGCGGCTGCTGCGGTGAGGGGGGCGGGGGGGCTTGGGGGTGTGGGGGTGTGGGTTGAGAGAGGGAGCAATGGGGTGCGAGCGTCGGGGGTTCGGACAGATTGGAGGGGGTGGCTCGCCTTGATTGCTAGGACAGGGCAAGGGAAATTGAGGGTAGAGCGAAGGCGGGTTAGGCGACGGGGGCATAGCTGCACCCGACTTGCCCCTCATGCCGCCTCCTCCCCGCTGCTCGCTAACCCCTCATTGCCCGCACCCCCCCACCCACCCCTCACCCCCTCAGCAACACGTTCCCCCCCCTCATGTCCCTCCCCGAACTCCGCGACCTGTCCTCCGCGCGGCCCTCCACCGCGGGGGCGGTGGAGGCGCTGGTCTTCATCACCACGCACCTGGCCAGGTGGGCCGCGGCGGGCTGGGAGAGACGGCAACGGTGTGGGGGACCAGGGGAAGGGCACAGACACGGGGTTTATCAGCCTCTGCTGGCGTGCTGGAAGAGGGCCGCATAGAGGGAGGCAGAGGCTCTGGCGGCCCCCTTCCAGCACCGAACCTGAACGTTGTGACTAAGCGTGTGGGCAGCCACATCCCTTGACCCAGCGGCAGTGCGTAGTACGACCAAGGGTGCAGACAGGGGCCTGCCTTGATCCAGACCACCAGGCCCACCCACACACACGCACGCCTACTCACCCATCCACCCTCCCACTCCCTATGCACCTCCTCAAAGGCTGCTGGACGAGGTGAAGGGCCTGCCTGGGGTGCCCAAGCCCCGCGGCCAGCCCGACCCGCGCCACTCCCTGCCGGGCCCCAGCGCCTCCACCCTGGGCCCCGTGGGGCCCGTGCTGTCCTCCGCCACGCCCGCCGGCCTGATGGGCCAGGCCTCGGCCCCGGCGGCGCCCGGCGACACGGGGCTGGCGGCGGGGGAGCCCTCCACCATCGGCCCCGGCGGCGCCCTGGTGCCCCACGCCTCCCTGACGGCGGAGCTGGAGGCGCAGGTGGCGGCCATGATGGCGGCGGCGGAGGCGGCGCAGCACCCTGGAGCGGGGACCATGGCGGCGGTGAAGGCCGCGCGCGCGGCGGCGTCGCTGCGGGCTGCGCACATCGCCGGCGAGGCCACGGGCGGCAGGCCGCCGGCGCGGCAGCGCCCCGCCAGCGCCTCCGCCGCCGCCGCTGCCGGGCCGCTGCGCGCCGCCGCCGACGCACGCGGCGCCGCCCGGCTGCAGCTGGCGGAGGCGATCCGGCTGCTGGCGGAGGAGGAGCGGCGCGCCACGGCGGAGGCAGACCCCCTGGCGGACGCCATGCGAGAATTCCTTCGGGCGCGGGAGGAGCGGCGGGCGCAGCAGCAGGCGGCGGCGGCTGCCGCCGAGGCCGCCGTCGCGGAGGCATCCGAGGCTGCCGCCAACGCCGGCATGGTCCGGGCCCAGCGGGGCCCCGACGGGACCGTGCGGGCCCCGTCCAGCCGCAGCATGGGCCTGCGTGGGCCTCCGTCCACGGCGCCTGCCAGCGAGGCCGGTGAGCCCGCGGGCGGTGTGTCGAGGGAGCCCTCGGAGCTCCGCCACTCCCGCGAGGGCTCCGTCGCTGGCTCCGTGGCGGGCTCGGTGGCAGCCTCCGTCAACCGCTCCGTGCGGCGCAGCGGCGGCGGTGGCGGAGGCGGCTCCGTGGCGCCGGAGCGCTCCGCGGCCTACTCCGTCGCCGGCTCCGTCGCCCCGTCCGTACGAAGGGAGGGCTCCATGGCGGGTTCGGTGGCGGGCTCAGTGGCGGGGTCGGTGGCGGCATCCGTCGCGGGCTCCCGCGCCCCCAAGTCCGTGGCCGGCTCCAGGGCCCCCGGCGGAGGCTCAGCGGCGCCCAGCCCCCGCGGCTCGGCCGCCCCCTCCCGCGCCGCCTCCGCGGCCCCATCCGCGGCCCCATCCGCGGCGCCCTCTGCCGCTCCCTCCGCGGCGCCCTCCCTGGCCGCCTCCCGCGTGGGGTCTATGACCAGTGAGCGCCGCGCGCCCCGCACCTCGCACGGCGGCCCCGCGGGCCCCGCGGGCGTGTCCCGATTCGCCCCCGCGGACGTGCGCGCCTCCGTGGACGCAGCGGGGGGCGGGCAGGAGCTGCCGCCGCCCTCCCCGGGCGCCTCCGCCTGGGACCCCGAGCACGAGCCCGGGCAGGGGCAGAGGACGGAGGACGGGGAGGAGGCGGCGCTGGGCCTGGGACGGGAAGGGTCGGCGCGGTCGGTCCGCACCGCTCGGACGGACCGGACTAGCCGCACCGGCGTAGGGAAGGCGCTGGGGGGCTACCCGGCCTCCGAGGCCCCGGGCTCTGTGTACGACGACGATGGCGGCAGCGTGAGGGGCAGCCGGACGGCGCGTGGGGCTGCCGGGGAGGAGGAGGAGAGGCAGGGGCAGGCCGGCGGCAGCGGTGGTGGCGGATGGGGCGGGTCTGTGGCCGCGGATGATGAGTTCCGGGGAAGGGCGGCGTCCGTGGCGGCCGCCTCGGTGGATGGAGACGCGACAAGCGCCTGGGGTGGTGGCGGAGGTGGCGCCAGCGCTGCCGGCTGGGGGGACGAGGGCCGTGCCTCCCGCCGCAGCGACGCCAGCCACGACCCCCTCGGAGGCGGCGGCGGTGGGGGCGACGGCGGCAGCGCGTGGGGCGGCGGCCGCAGCGCGCGGGCGCCGTCGGAGGGCGGTCGGAGCGCCGGCGGAGAGCGGCCGGGTCAGGGCACGGAGGACGGGGGCCAAGACCCCTTCGGAGGCAGTCAGGGGGGTTACGGGGGCGGGGGCGGCGGCACGGAGGCGGGGGCGGAGGAGCCGGCCCCCCGTCGGGGCTGGGGCATGGGGGGCTCCGATGCGGGAGGTGGGGGGGGAGACGACGAGGGGTACGGGGGAGGGGGTGCGGGCAACTCGGAGGCTGGGGCCGCGGACCCCTGGGCTCGGGCCGGAGGGGGCGGCTCGGTGGCCGGTGGAGATGAGATCGCCAGCGTTGGGGCAGGGTCGGCGACTGCGGGAGAGGAGGCCACCCTGTCTCGCGGCTGGGCTGAGGCGGAGGCGGCAAAGGCGGGCGGCGGTGGGGGCTGGGGCGCAGGCAGTGCTGCGGGGGGGGACGGGGAGGGAGAGGCGGAGGTTGACTTTGGGGTGGAGGAGGTTGCAGGTGAGGGCGGGGACGAGTGGTGAGGCATCAGCCAACAGCTGCTTGTGCTCGTGCTGTGCATAGGACTCCGCGGGCTGGAGGTGTGGTCCCGAATCTGTTCGCTGAGGGGCGTGAGCGCTGGATCTAGCTTGAGCTCTGAGGGTCCCTGGGTGGTCCTCTCAGGGGCTGTCGCGGTTGAGTAGGAAGCATGCCTGGTGCAGGGTCTGCGGTTGAGGTTGAGGCGTGGCTGGCAGTGCTGGCATGACGGCGATGGGCAGGAGCGGGTGTGATGCAGGAGGTAAGCAAGGCTTCTGGTCCGGTGGACTTCTGAGCCGGTAGAACTGGCTTGAACTGTGGGCTGACGCCGAAGTGGTCAAACCGTTAATGCGCTTTAGTTGCAGGACGCGTGCTGTGGGGGTCTTTACGAAAGGACTCCCCGGGCCTTCCTGCCACAGCGGCTGACGAGGATTGTACACAGCCCCCGAGCAGTCGCGTGTCTGCTGCCCTAACCTGAGGGGTGCCGCAGCATCCCAGTCGGGCCAATCCACATCGGTAACTCTCAAGTCTTACAGAGGGCTGACTACGTCGGCCTGCAGTACTCAGCCCCCTGCTCAGCCCTCCACCCAGCCCGACCAGTCGGCCCCCCAGTCCCAGTCCCAGCCCCAATCCCAGCCACAGCGTCCTCTTTCCAACAAGCGGAATCGGGCTCGGCCCCATTCCCTTCCCAACCATGAGGGTGGGGGCCACGACGAGAACGAGGAGCCCTCACCACGCCCACTGCCTCGACCACCCGGCGCCATAACAACCCAGAATGTCCAAGATCACATAACAAGGTAAAGGGCCGAGTGCAGCCTGCACACGGGTAAGTACTCCATCCACCACACGCATGCGCTTGCCCTCCTGCGGTTAAGAGCCTCCCTGCTGCTTGGCGTCCTGGCAAGCAGCGTACCAGGGTAACGGGCCTGGCGATGCCCGGTTGCAGGCCACCCAAACAGACGTTAATACAAGCTGAGTGAGTCTGATATGTACAAAAGTGCCTCCTCCCAGCACCCACGGCAAAACCAACCCCGCATGAGCCATTCAGGCCAACTTCTCCCGTCACTTGTGGGCAGCTGTGGCTGCCTGAAGGTCAGTAACGCCCCCTGCGCACACCGTATGATGACCGCAAATCGCAGCCCTGCTCGACAGTAATTTACCGCTATGTGCAACACACGATGTGGGTGCAAAGCCACGTGACAGAGAGGGGCCCCATGCTATGTGCAAGGCAGGACTTCAAAAGCGTCCCCCGCAGAGTCGCCAGGTTGTGCCTCCTCAAAGGCACAATGGTGGTATGTTGTCAGGACAGTGTCCCGAAGTAGGGCGGTCAGTACAGGTCCTACAGAAACGTGAGTGCAGGCGCAAGCGGGCGCGTCCAACCAGTCAGCAGTCCCCTTTCAGTGCACGCGCAGTCGGCGCATGCGTAAACGAATAGCACCAGCGCTGGCACGCAATAGTATGCACACCCAGTTCGGGCCCGGCACCGCTCAAACATCATCCTGACCTCAATTAAGGTAGCGACGGCCGCACATGACACATGTTTCCTCCTCAAACGTGTGAGAGCAATCCCACTACCGGTAAACGGCAGCTACTGCTGCTCAAGCCCCGACACACTTTCGAGCCCAATCCTACACGCGCCCCTCGCCCGCTCTGATGCGCGTACATCATACCGGCTGTGGGTCCTCCGCTGTGACCCCCCGCGGCTGTGCCGCCAACACCGCTGTCGGCGGCGCCGGTAGCCGCACGGAGCGCTGCGCCGTGGGGGGCCGCGGGGGCTGCAGCGGCTCCGGCAGGAGCGCCTGCCGGTCCGCCAGCGGCGGTGACTGCGGCCGCGCGGCTGCCGCCCAGGCCCCCTGCGCCTGGCGTGATGGCGGCCGCGGCAGCGCCGACGGCTCCCCGGCCAGCGCTGGCGATGCGGCCCCCGCCGACAGCTCGCGGGCCGATGGGGCGGGCTGTGGTGGTGACTGCGCCCGCGTCCACTCTGCCGCCGCAGGCCCAGGCCCAGGCAGCGAGGCGGGCTGCACGGGACCCGGTCGCTGCAGTCCCCAGACGGCCGCCGCCTGCTCTGGGTCCGGGCCAGCCGTAGGGGAGGCGGGCTCCACAGCGGTCCCCACCACCTCGTCGCCCTCTTCCTCCACCCCCTCTCGTCCGGCGCCGGGTCGCCGCAAGCCCGCGGGCTCGGGAGCAACCTGCGAGCGGCGCGGCGGGGGCGTGGCCGCCGTACCGCCGCCGCTACTGCCACCGCTGGCGAGGCTCCGCGCGGAGGCGCTGGTGCTGGCGCCGCGCTCCCAGGCCGGCAGCGAGGGGCGGCGGGCGAAGTAGTAGTGTCCGTCGCCTGCCTGGGCGGGCAGTCCAAGCACCGGTTGGCCGGGCGGGGCTCGGGGGTCGACGGCAGCCGGCGTGCCTGCATGCGGGCCGCACACAGGCGGGCGTGGAGACGAGCTTCAGACGGCGTCATAACAGTGCGGAAGGGGTTCGGTGCAAGCCTGGGTGTACCCCCAGCCCCACGCACGCCTGCCCAGGCCCACCAGCCCCCACACCGCTGCTCACCCAGGGTGGCGCTCGGCTCCCCGACCACTGCCACCAGCGTGGGGGGCAGCTGATGCGGCCAGGAGCTGAGGGACTCGAGCGGCGCCACTCGATCGTTGCAGCAGCAGATGGCGCTACGGTGGGAGGCCAAGGGAAGGGCCAGCGGACCATCACCGGCGCTCCCAGCTGGCAGCGGCCCTGCACCGACCCCCTCGCTCTTGTCACGGGACCCCCCCCCACACACACACACACCCCACACACACACCCCGCCTAACCGCAACCTTCCCAGTGTTCCTTCCGCTGCAGCGGCAGGCGCCCCCTCCCCCACACCTGCGGTCGCCGCGGAGGGTGTTGGGGCGGGGCCGCGCGCAGACGCAGAAGTAGAGGTGGACGGCCTGCGTGGCGCCCAGCAGCGCGCAGCCCGCGATCAGCAGCGGCCACACCCCGCGCTGATCCAGGCACTCCCGATACAGCTTCTCATTGCGCCGCTGGCCGCTCACTGCCCACGAGTCCGCGCCCTGCAAGCCAGGGAGGGGCGGGGGTTAGGCCCGGCGAGGCCCGGAGTCGGGGTGACACGCGACGAGGAGGCTGAAGCCCTTTCCCCGTTAACGGACAGGGCAGTAGCGAAGCGCACCTCGGCTGCCCTGGTTCCGCACGTCCCGGCCTGAACCGCGGCGACGATGCAGAGCGCTACCGCGGCCGCAGTCAGATGCAGGTACGCTGACCAGGCAAACGCATTCGCGACGGTCTTGCAGCCCCAGTAGCAGCCTAACTTTAACGTGATGGTCATTGGTGAGGCCGGAATGCAAGCAAGGCGCAAGGGTACACCATGGCCTGGGAATCAGGCGGGAACCCAGGAATTCGCAATGTATGATGCAACGCATTCATCGGCTAAGTGTGCCATGCCGGGAAGTAAGTAAGCGGCCCCGGGGGCACTTCCAGGCTTCAGGTAACCCGATTAGGCGCGAGGTTCGGCCGTCCGCCCTCCTGTTGGCCCACGCCCAGCCCTGGGCAACCGCTTGGTAAGTGCAACTCTGTGTTCAACGTTTGGCGTCAACGGCTCTTGCGACCCTACCCAGCCCAACCGCTGCGCTGGAGTTAGGAACAAGAGACCCGCCAGAAGGGCCGCCAGGCCTCAGGCGGACATAACAGGGACCATACTGTCAACAAGCTGGTATGGGCAAAGAAGGCAAGAGGGTTTGGAGGTAAGGGGAGGAAGGTGGGGTCGCTGGGGACCGGCAGGCATCTAAGCCGGTGTGCACCAGGGGAAAGGGCAACTCAAGACCCGAGTATTACATCTGCATATGTTCGTAAAAGGTCAGATGTTGTCGCTGACCACACAGCCGCGCGGCGAACCAGAGTCCGCGACCTGTCCGCTGGCAGCATCGCCGTGCATCGCCGCCTGTCCCTCCATCCCCCCTCTGGCTGCAGTCTCTGAACTGGACTGCTGTCTTGTGACATGCCGTGAGTTGGAAGCAGGGGGCGGCCAGCGGGTCTGCCAGCAACGGGGGATGTGACGGGGGCGACGGGGGCAGGGCGAAGGGGCGGGGAGGGCGTGGCGATGGGGAGGGCCGTGCCCCGTGCCCCAAAGCCATCGGCCTCAGCTATTCGGGCATGATGCTTACTTGTTGCCACAGGAACTCGTGATCGCAACGCATCGCGCACAGCGGAGAGCAATAGCAGAACTACCCACGCCCAACAACGTACACGCTGATCCAGCCCGCGTAACATCCACACAGACAGGCGACTGTAGCATAGTTGCTGCGCCATGCTCCTAGCCTCGCGGTCGCCAGCGGCACTGGGTCGCCATTCATCTGCGCGGTCGAGGGCTCTGGCGCCGCGCCAGCGCCTTCTCGCACGGGCGCAGCAGGAGTCTAACAACGGCGCTCTCTCCTCAGCGGATCAGGTGCGCAGTTGTAAGCCGTGGAAGCTGGGGACCGCTCGCCATCCATCGGCCATCCGCGTCCGCCCTCAGCGCACTCGGCAGCTGCTGTGCATATCCTCAATTCATCACAGGATCATAACTCTGTGCTTTTTGGGATGGTTAGCATCCCTTCTCAGACTGGCCCTCGCCTGGCCACCTCCCCACCTCAGCGCCCCCGCCCCCCTTCTGTGCCGGTCTGCTCGTCCCTCGTCAGGTCCCCATCGGCTGCGCCCGCTACACGGTGTCTCTGAAGAAGCCTCTGGGCATCGTGTTGGAGCAGGACGCCAAGTCAGGCAACATCTTCGTGGTGGGTCCCTACGGGGCGCGTGGCGGAAAGAACCCTGCCCGCCCTTTACAGAGCTGCTCCTGACTCCGGTCTGGGATGGCCGCCACGCAGAGCTCTACTGGCCCTGGGCAGCCGCATGGGGGTGTCCATACGGCCCCATGTAGCTGCAGGGCTGCAGGGCTGCCGCGCCCCGGCCGTGCCCCGACCGCTCGGAACCCTGGGCTGCCCCTCGAACCGCCCCCGCCCCCTCCCGTCTCCCCAGGTGGAGGTCAAGGCCGGCGGCAGCGCTGCTCTGGACGGGCGTGTGCGGGTGGTGAGTGGGGCGGCTCCCATCTGTGTCAACACGTGCATACGTTGGTGGGAGCCCGGGTGGCGGGTAGGGGCGGACTGACGGCCGAGCAGGCCTGCGTGGGCAGGGGAGTGTGAGGGCGCGCAGTTTGGGCCGCTGCTGGGGAGGACGGTCAGCGGCAGTGGAGGATAGCGAGCGAGCAATTGCGGTAATGCCCGTGCATGTGCATCATGGCGCCACCACTGACGGAGTGGAGATGAAAATGGAATCGTGCTCCGGCGGACCCCTTCCCTATCTGTCCCACTTCTCCCCCTCCACCCCTCCTCTCGCTCCACCCCCAGGGCGACCAGCTGATCGCCACCACGGGAGTGACGTACAGCCGTGAGGAAGACTACAACGGCGCCACCGTACGGCAGGGGCAGCAGGTTGTGCGCATGCGCGTCATGGGGGAGGTGAGGGGGCTGGGGGGGTGGGGAGGGGGTGGGGTAGAGGGGGACAGAGGCAAGTGGAGGGGCAAGAGAGAATGAGCACATGGAGGCGAGAAGGATAGAGTAAAGTATTGCTGCTGGCATCCCCCATCCCCCTGCTAAGCAGCCAGAGGGCCCTCAGAGGCTGCAAGATGCCACCCGCTCCCGCCCACCTGTGCTACCTACCCACTGCTGCGTCCCCTCCCCTCCCCCTCCACACCATCGGGCTCGCTGGCTGCCGCCACACCACCTGGGCTATACAAACTCTAACTCGTCAACGATCTCCCCCTCCCCTCCCCCAGAGCTTCAAGACCGTGTCGGCCGCCATCGGCTCCCACCCCGGCCACATGCCCGTCACACTGGAGCTGCAGGCCTGCGACCCGGGGGCGGGCATCGCGCCCGGACCCAAGTGAGGAGCCGGGCGTGCGCCTGGTGCAGGGGAGTGGGGCGTGCGTGGGGTGGGGGCGTGTGGGGGCGTATGGGGGTGGGAGGCTGTGGAGGCCTCAGGCCGGTGGCGTGTGGGCCCAGGCCTGGGCCTGGGCCTGGTGGCTCGGAGGGCTCCACCGAGGGCAGTCGGTGACAGCGGGGTGTTGGCTGGGTAGGATGAAAGGGGTGGCAGGGGGGCCGTTGATGGGCGGTGGACGGGTGGAGGAGCGAGCCAAGGGTTGATGTGCGCGGGGGGCCGGAAGCCGCCCGAGGCTGCCTGAAGCTTACCTAACGTATCGTGGTCGTGATAAGGATGCCGTAATGGTTCATGCGGTTTGCAATGTGAAGGGTACACTGGAAAGGGCGTGGACACGTTCGCACGGCGGGTGATTGTCGTGCTGTTGGCCTGGTGAGAATCCGTCGAATAAGGCATACGCCGTATGACACAGCAGAGCCTGCTACCGTATTACCGGTAGCTGCTGTGGTGGTGGTCTGGTGGTGAGGGATGCTGGGATGGTGTCGCGCGGTTGGCTTGGGGACTTTTTGGGGCTCGGCCCTTTTCCCTGTCCTGAGGAGGACAGACACCCTTGTTGGGGAGCAGACCCATGTTACAACATCCGTCACAGCTTCCGACCTCTCCGCTCTTCGCCTGACGCGTCTCTCTCGCGGCAGACGCCGGCACTCTCGAGCGTTCTCTCTAGTGGGTACCCTCTCGCCCTCTTGAGACCCTTGGAGCCCATGCGATCTTCCGATGTCGCCAGCCAGCCGCGCAGCCGCCTGTCTCGGCCTGCCCTCCTGCAAGCTGCAACGCCACAGACTACGGTCCTCCTTCTGCAAGCTGTCACCACTGACCTGCCCTCGCGTATCGCCCTTGGCCCTACACCCACAACCCAGGCCAGAGCCGGCTGGCTGCACGTTGCATCGACCCACAACCAAGTGACCTTCGCCTCGCACCCTCTCGTCAACCCCCATGCATCGTCCTTTTGCTCATGCACCCCGTGCGACCACCGTTCTGCCCCCCCGCCAATGGGCGACTCGACCCCATGCATCCAGCCAGCAACTGCCCCTGCCCCCGGCTTCGCCGTGCACCCAGGCAACCCTGCCCAGTAGCGCGTCCGCCCACCCTCTCACCCCACCCCCACCCAGTCCCCACCCCCGCCCCACAGCCCCACCCCCCTCCCCAGCCGCCAGCCCCCTGCGCAGTCCATCACATCCCTCACATCCCTCACAGCAGGTTGATGGTGTCCCGGATTACCAGCCCCACCCCCAGCGCCGTGAGCAGCAGGAAGCCGCTGGCCATGACCCCCTGCTCCAGCGCCGCGGGCAGCTTGCGGCCCCCCCGCAACGCCTCGATGGCCAGCAGGGCCAGGTAGCCCCCGTCCAGCGCGGGCAGGGGCAGCACGTTGACGGCGGCCAGGTTGATGTTGACGATGGCGGCGAACTGGGGTATGGGGGCGGGGTGGGAGGTGGGGTCGGGTGGGAGGGGGTTTCTCAGCGGTGAGCTGCCACGGCCTCCGCCAACGCCCTTCCTCATCCTCAGCAAACCCTGCCTGTCAACGACCCCGCCCAGTGCCGCCCCCTCCCCTGCTCTCCCCCCTCCGGCCCCCGGCCCCCGCCCCCACCTGGTACAGCCCCGCCGCGTCCGTCCGCAGCACCTCGCTCCCCGCCGCCACGATGGCCACCGGCCCCGACAGCTGCCCCGCCATGGAGCCGAAGTTGGTCACGATCTGACGGAGCCCGTTCCACACGGTGCTCGACAGCCTGGGGGGTGAGGGGAGGGGCGGTGAAGGGTGAGGGGTGAGGGGAGAGGTGAGGGGAGCGGTGCAAGGGAAGGGCGGGCGGTGCGGGTGGCAGTTGGGCGGGTTGGAGGGGAGGTTGGGACGCGGGAGGGCGGCAGGGTCGGGGTCGGCTAGCCAAGGCCGCTTTGGGGCTCCCACACTCCTCCCCTCTCCGCCGTTCCTCCCCGCCGCAACCCACCACCGCCCCCCAGCCCGACCCACCGCGTGAACTCCCCGTTGGTCATCTCCAGCGTCTGCCCCCAGTCCGCCGGGAAGCTGTGCGCGATGTAGGTGTTGGCGCTCAGCTGCACGCCGATGCGCCCCGAGCCGTCCGCGCCCGCGTCGGGGGTCACCCGCAGCGCCAGCACCTCGCCCCCGGGGGCCTGGCCCGCAGAGGTGGAGGCGAGCGACGAGGCGGGGGAGGAGGAGGGCGCGTCCCGCAGCGGCGGCGCGGGGCGCTGCACGGTCAGCAGCAGCTCGCGGCCCGCGGCGGCCCGAATGGCGGCCACGGAGGAGGAGACCTGGGGGCGGGGTGAGGGGTGATGGGGGTTGATGGGGTGCGGGCGTGGATGTGGGGTGGGGGTGGGCGTGTGGGGGCTGCCACAAGGATCCATCGTTCCCGCACCTCGCCTCCGTGATCCCTCCAGCCCCGCCTGACCCCACTTGCTCGGCCCCACCCGGTCCTGCCCCCCCCCCACCTGCGACGGCCCAGCCGGCACCTCCACGTCCCCTATCCGCAGCAGCACGTCCCCGCTGCGCAGCCCGCCGCGCGCCGCCGCCGACTGCGCGGCCGCGGGGGTGTCGGGCAGGATGACGCGCACGCCGGGCAGGAAGGCGGACTCGGCCTTGCCCACCGTGGAGACCTGGGGGGACGTCGAGGAAGGGGTGGTGGGCGTAGGGTGGTGGGGCGTTGGGGGCTCCAGGGGGTGGTCACTTCCAAGATTTTGCCCCCAACCTCCCCACAAGCAGGCATGGGCGTGGCCAGGCGTGGGCATGGGCGGGTCTCCCCTCCACATACATGCTCTCCTCTTCGCTGTGCCCCTCTGCGCCGCCGGCGGGCCGCACCAGCTCTAGTCTACCTCACTATTACCAGCTACAAACTACGGCTCCGACGCGGCTCCAGCGGCCACACACACGTAACGGGTTCGGGATGGGCGGGATGGGTCGGGCTTCGGTTTCCCCGGGCTTTCGGTTCCGTCTCTAAGGCCGGCCGGTTAATCACCGCGCCCACGATTCCCAGGCTCATGCGAGCAGCCCTTCACACGCTCTCCTCCCCCCACCCTCACCCCCACCTGCGCCAGGAGCACCAGCCAGGCGAAGGCCATGTTGGCGATCACGCCCGCACTGATCACCAGAGCGCGCTGCGGGGCGGGGAGGGAGGAGGAGAGGGTGAAGGGTGAAGGCCAGGGGAGCGGAAGGTGGAGCAAGTGCCAGCGTCCCCTCCAGGGCGTCCCACCCCGCATCCCTCCGCTCTAATGTAGCAACCCCATGAGACGCCTCAGCTCGCCCTCCACGCCCCCTGCGCCCCGCACCCTGGCCTCGCGCCCTGCCTTGCATCTCGCCCCGCCCGTCCATCGCCATCCCACCCCCCACCAACCCCAAGCACGCCCCCTCCTCCACGCCCCACCTGCGGAATGGGCCGGTTCTTGAGCAGGTCCGGGTCATCGGCGTTGAACTTACGCTCCGGCTCGCCCTCGGCCTTGGCGGCAGAGCCCTCTGCCGCCCCCGGCTCGGCCTTGAGCGCCCCCTCCGCCCCCGCCTCCGCAGCCCCGGCCGCCGCCGCCCCCACGGCCGCCGCGGGCTTGGCCCCCTCCTTGGCCTTGCCCTTGCCCGCCTTGTCCTTGTCGCCCCCCTCCAGCGCGGCGGGGTCGTCGTCCGGGAAGGCCACGTACCCCCCCAGGGGGATGGCGTTGAGGCAGTACTCCACCTCGGGGCCCTGACAGGGGGAGGGGAGGAGGGGGGTGTTTGTTGCTGAGAGAGATCGCGCCGACGCCAGAGAGGAGGGGGGTAAGGGCAGGAAGGTGGGGGAAGGCTAGAACGGGGAGGACGAATGGGTGGCGCATCCTGTGGGCCAGGCCCGTCCACATGAGAGCACGCGGGCCGTGGTGCCCATCTGGTGGTGCGGCAGCTCGAGATGCCGCAGGGCTTCCATGCTTTGGGGTGCCGAGCAGAGTCGATGCGAAGGCTGCTTTTGAGTTTCGCCGCTGTGCTGGGTCCAGGCGCGGATGCTGCGTTTCCTGCCCTATCGACGTGTGATGGCGTGCGATGGCGTTGCAGCAGAGCGCTCGGGTCAGCGGCAGTGGGGCGGAGACGCGGTGGTAGGCTCGGGCGGACGTAGACGGTATGGAAGACCGTTGGCAGTATGGGAGACGGTTGCCGAGAAGGCAGGCCCTTCCTTGCTCGCGGTCAGCGTCAATCAGAAGCAGCAATGATTCCAGTCCGAACAGCCAGGGCCCCGGAGGCGCAGGTCGGGGGCGGACGGCCGCCGAGCCCGGCCGAGCTGGGTCCGTCATCGCGGGCCGCTGAACTTTCCGCCAGGCTCCTTGGCCCGACGGCAACGTCAGGTATGAGGGCCGCAACTGTTTGTGCGAGTCGGGGAGTGCCCCTGCAAGCCGCCCTCGTGGGTGGACCCTGCAGTCCCCCACCGCCCCGCCCCTCCTTGGCACCGAGTACCCCACCAGAGCACCCCGTTCCCCGCCAGCCCCGGCCCCCTCGCTGCCCTCCCCTCCACCCGCCCCGGCCGCGCCCCGGCCGCCCCCACCTTGTACTTCCAGAGCGTGGGTCCGAAGCCGATGGCGAACTTGGCCACCCGGATGCCCTGCAGCCTCGCCGCCGCGAAGTGCCCCGCCTCGTGCACCGCCACGATGGCCGCCAGCACCCCCATGGCCGCAACCACGGAGCCGGGCTTGTCGTCCACGCCCAGGCCTACAGGGTGGGGCGGGGGAGGGGAGGCGGAGGGCAGGGGGGGCAGGGGGCAGGTCGGGAGAGCGGGGCGGCAGTTGGGGAGGGCCGTGTGACGGTAGGAGGCGGGGGTTTTGAGGTTCGTGCCCCGGCGCAGGTGGAGGGAGCAGGCGGGCGGAGGGCCGGCTGACGGAAGCCCGGGGAGCTCGAGCACGGGGCCTGGGAAGCTGCTCGCAGGTCCGACGTGTTCAGCCCGCGTGTGGGCGCGTGGGTGGGCGTCAGGGACCTCTGCTGCCCGTGAAGACCCCCCTCCTCCCGTTCCTCCTCCGCATTGCGCCGTGCCGTCAGCCCCTGCTGCCCCGCGCCTGTGCGGACCCCACGCGCCCGGGGGGCACTCACTGGCGAGCAGCCCGCCGGCCAGCACAACGCTCTTGGACGGCGTCAGCCAGCTCAGATCCACTGCCGGCCAGCTCCACGGCTGCTTCTGTTGAGGCACCGCATCAGAGGTGCTGGCCTCCTGGCCAACGCTCAGCTGGTGTGGCAGCCTCTCTGCCGCGCCATCCCCGACTGCAGCCTCCTCCTCCACGAATCGTGTTTGCCTTGAAAGCGGCGAGATGCTGTAAAGCTCGTGCTGCTGTGGCCCCGCGCGGACGCGCAGAAGCGGCGACCTGGACGCGGTGCCTCGTAGGAGGGCGGATGGACGTGCGCGAGCGCTCGATCCGGGCGCCCTGATAGCGCTGCGTTGAAGCATGACTGTTGCTGGCCTTTCGCAGATGCGAAGCTGTCAAGGGCTTTTAGAGGATGGGATGCAAGGCTAAGGAGGAGCCGTGCAGGTGGCTTTGGCAGCGTGGCAGTCGCTTCGGTAGTCACACCTATGTGGAGTCACTAGGACCCAAACGACAACTCTGGCAAGCTCGCTGGCAAAAAACGCCATGCAGGGACGAGCGCCGAGCAGCGCCACAGCTTTTTGCCGTGGAGCTGTGCTCAGGGTATATAGACTGCGCAAACGCCACAGGTCCCTATACCTGACCACCCAGCGCCAACCCTGTACGCAACATGGCTCTCCAAGCTAAGCAGCAGCCTCTGGGCATGGGTCGCTCGGCGCCCACTCGCCGCACGGTGAGGCCCCAGGCGCTCTTCAAGCGCTCTACGACCACTGTGGTCGAGGAGAAGCCCAAGACAACCAAGGGCACGACTAAGGGCACACAAAAGAGCAAGGCGCCCGTCGCTGAGGAGCCCCGCAAGTGAGCGCGCTATCTATGCCGAGTAGCGTATATCAGCATTCAGCGTCGACCGGTGCTATCTACGCAACAGCAGCGCAGCGCGCCGGAGTGCTGGCCCATCGACAGCCACTTGCCCTATTCGCTCTTGCCCTATTGAGGACTGGAGTGCCCACGCCTGTGGCTATTCATAGAGGTAGCTCACTGGTATACATTCAAGCTGCCGACGCGGCTTTCAGCACTGGTTTGGCGCACCCGAGTTGCCAGCGCCCGGCTGGCCACAGACTCCCGCCCGGCGCACCCAGACCCCAGACCCGCGGCACTACGCCCTATTGTCTATACTCACCCCAGACCCCAGCCCGCGGCCCCCGCTCCGGCCTGCTCAGCCCACAGCCCGTCCCAGCTGGCCTCCTGGTGTCGCGGCGGCGAGCTCCGTGTTAACCCGTCCACCCCACCTGCCTACCTTCCCCAGGGGCCCCAACGCGTTCTCCCAGGCGCTCAACGCCCTGGATTTCACCAGCACGCGCTCAGCCAAGGACGCCGATCTGCTGTACGAGGCCAAGTACGGCCAGCGCGGCGAGGACGGCAAGATGACGCCGGAGCAGTACCAGTGAGTGCGGGGCCAAGGGCAGGAGACTGGGGCGCTCGCTGTCACGGCCGGGGCAGTGGGTGCAGGCGTGGGGCGCAGGGGGCCCGCAGTGGTTGGATACACACACCCTCCTCAATGGTCCCTAACCATGTCCCCAAACCTCCTGCACTGCCCCCCTCCAGGGCCCTGCGCCGCAAGGTGATCGGCACCGCCCGCGACTACTGGAAGGACTGGGTGGAGGAGGAGCAGGTCAAGAACATCAAGACCTACTACAAGCCCGAGGACGCGGGCGGCACCGTGCCCTACCTGCCCCTGCTCGTGGGCGTGGTGCTGGCAATGCTGGCGACCACCGCCTACGTTGTTCTCGCCACCTCGTCCTAGAGGCCTGGAGGCCTAGAGCGCCTGCCCTCTGCGGCCCCTGCGATGGGGTGCTGAGGGTGTGGTGGGGCCAGGGCCCTGAGTGTCCGGGAGGGGTTTATGCGTGTGAGGACCGCGAGCCGGGCCGGGCTTGGGCCGTGAAGGCTGGTTTGCGGGCACGGATGCGGAGTGGGCAGGGGACTTGAAAGAGGCGCAGAACTCAAACCGTGAGAGGTCGTGCGATGCAGAAGAATGCCATCGGAGAGCCGAGCGGAGAGCGGAGAGCCTAGAGAGGAGAGGAGGGAGTGACTTGGGCCGCTTCGGAGCCTTGACTTGTCGCTCGGTGAGACGTTGAGCTGTCAATGCAGGGATGCGCCTGAGGACAAGTGTTTATGTCGTGTGTCTCATCTTGTTGTCGTTCATGTGAGCTCGCATTCATTGATTCCCGGCGGATTGCCGGTCTGGTTGCTTGGAGCTGATGGAGGTTACGGCGTTTGTGGATGCATGGTGCATGAGACGTGTTGTTGGCATGAAGCTGCAAAGGGACACTGAGATGGACTAGGGGGGATGATGGAGGCAAGGCCACGACTGGCTTGTGTAACGATACGGACCTGAATCTCGACGGCCCAAAAGACATGTTCGGAGCGGAGCGACAGGGTCGAAATGCACGCGGATGCACGTGTGGGGGCATAGCAAGATCCAGGGCCAATGATCAGCCGCTTCCCAAAGACGGGGGCCCCGTCTTGCCCCAAGCCCTAGCGACGTAGCCGTGAGCCAACCCACATGTTGATGTGTATGGGATGGAGGGAACCCCTTTAGGCCATCCAGAGCGCGTCCTTCAGCTGCATGCTGGGGTTGTCCAGGAGGTTCGACAGCATCAGCCGCACGAACGTGATGACCAGCATGAGGCGGTGCAGGTTGCGGGCACAGCTGCCCTTGGACGTTGCGGTGTTGGCCTTGACGTCCGCAGCCACCACCGCCGTCAGCGTGCTGTGTTGATGGGCAGCTTTCTTCAGGCTCTCCACTTTGCCGCCCATTTCCAGCGTGGCGAAATGGGCCGCCCCGTTGGTGAATCGGTAAAAGTATGAGCCAGAGTGGCTGCGACCAGCCGCGCGTGCCACGCATGCTGCATTCAGCGTGTCGCCTTCACAACGGGCCTCAGTACGGGTTGCAGTGCGGCGTGGTGCACGTGCAGTGCCGCTCGCGCCACGCGGCCTCCCTCCCCCCGCGGCCCCCTGCGCCGCGCGTGACCCACCGCAGCTCAGTGGTTTCTACAGGCTCTCCACTTTGCCGCCCATTTCGAGCTGGGCAAAGTACATGATAGGCCGCAGGTGGTCGAACGCCTCCCGGGTGTGTCAAGCAGCGAATTCTGCTGTCCAGATGGCAGGAGCGTGGCCCTGTCCGATGGGGGCTTTTGACATGCCATGAAGGGAGGTGTGTCAGGGCGCACAAGGTAACCGGATTTCCATTTCAGATGGATATCTTGGTCAGAAGTGCCGAGGCATGACGCCAACAAGCTGTGCATGCGGCCGGATGAACGGTCGTCTAACGCACTTAATGAGCACAACCCTCGGGCCGGCGTCACACTTGCTCTAAGTGATCAGCCCACTCCCGCAGCTTCATCGACCTCCCTGGCACGCATGCAGGCAAAACACATGGGTCCCAAGCGCCCGCACCTGAACATGCAAACCTAGTGCTGTGAAGCATCCACAGCAGCACTCGAGCGTCACAAGGAATCCACAACCGAGACCCATTTAGGCCAGCCCCCACCACACCACTCACACGTCAAACAAGCACAAACCGCACGCGCCAAGAAGTTCAGCTGCCTGTGAGACATCGTCATAACCCTGCGCCTTCAAAACTGTCATCCACGGCAATATGGGCTGAGGTATGTGACATGACCGCCCACTCACCCACGATAAAGCACCCAATGCTCTGCACTCATTTTCTCATTCAGTCTCGGCCGCACCGCTCGACAGAGCTTCAGCGGTGCCCTGTCAAGCGGAACCGCCGGCAGTCCTGTCAAGGCGCCCCTAACATACACCCCGGGCATTCCACTCATCTGCAGCCCATCGCCGCTGGCCGCAAGGCCACCCCAGTGCCACCCCTGCTCCGCGCTTACACCCTGCCCCTGCCCTGCCCCGCCTCGCCCTCCGTACACGCCCAAGCCAGCGGCTTCTACGATCCCGCATGGCGTTAGGGCCCAGGCCTCAGCGTTGCCGGTATCCTGTCATTTCGTCCACGCTTGTCATCGACTGCCCCTGCACCTCAGCCATGGCACCACCCTTGATAAGCCCCATTCCGCCCTCTATCTGCCCCTTCCGCGCGCCCTGCCGCCTTACTGTGCGGCGGCGGCCGCGGACGGGCCCATGGGGATGAAGGTGACGTCGGAGGCCGGCATCTGCACCTGCCCGCCGTACAGGCGCTGCAGCCGCGCCACCACCTCGGCCGCCGACGCCACCACCTCCGGCACGTGCTCGCGCGCCGACGCCTCCGTCTCGCCGATGCTGGTCAGGAAGGCCTCGCGCGAGGGCAGCAGTCCCAGCCCGGCCCACACCGCGGTCTGCACCCTGCAGACAGGGAGCGGGCAGTAGAGGGGCAGGCGGAGATACGGGGGTGAGCCGAGGTACTCACGTTCGGCTTCCCAAGCGAGCGACAGGGCCACGCCATCCGGCTTCCCCCAACCCGCGTTGCCGCACCACCCAGCACCAAGCGCAGGTTCCAGGCTCTACGCAGCCGCGGGGGAACCCACATGTAAGTGTGGATGGGATGGAGGGAACCCTTGTAGGCCACCCAGAGCGCGTCCTTCAGCTGCATGCTGGGGTTGTCCAGGAGGTTCGACAGCATCAGACGCACGAACGTGATGACCAGCATGAGGCGGTGCAGGTTGCGGGCACAGCTGCCCTTGGACGTTGCGGTGTTGGCCTTGACGTCCGCAGCCACCACCGCCGTCAGCGTGCTGTGTTGATGGGCAGCTTTCTTCAGGCTCTCCACCTTGCCGCCCATTTCGAGCTTGGCAAAATACATGATGCTGCCCCTGAGCGAGGGGAATGAGAGGGGAATGAAAGCATTATCAATATGTCCAACAATATCAGCCAACAGCCATACCAACACAGCCATAGCGATACTCACAGGTGGTCGAACGCCTCCAGAATGTGGTCGCACAGCGATGCGAATTCCAGCGTCCCGATGTCATCTCCTTGAAGATGAACCACGCGCAGGGACTGCACCAGGCCCTCGAGGTAGCGGCCCTCGTGGTGCTTCACCATTTCATGCGGACTTCCAACGTAGCTAGCTGGTCTATTCTCCAAAGCAGTTCGTTTGTGGAAAGGGGCGAGGGAGGAGCAGCTGGAGACCGCGGGCAGCCAACGGAAGGTAGGGGGGCCGGGCGGGGGATTGAGCGGGCGCCTAGTTGCCGTGCCGCGGCTGTTGCACAGCCCGGAATGCGTCGGACCGAATGCCAACTCATTGTTCACTTGCAATGTAGAAGCGCCACATTGTAGTCCTGCCCTGGGCAAGGATGGCAGAACGCTGCCCACGGTGCGACGACCGCGCCATCGAGTATGACCCTAGCGGAGCCTGCTTCGTTTGCCAGACGTGCGGCTTTGTGCCTCGCGAGCAGAGCCTGGTTACGCAGGAGGAGGCCGCGCAGGCTCAGGGAGGCACCGAGGCGCAGCAGCAGGGCGCGGCAGCGGCCTACGGCGGACCCGCGGGCGCGGCAGCAGAGTATGCCGCCACCAGTAAGGCCGAAGGGCGGCAGCCACCTGCTTAGGCACGCCTGCCACTGGAGACGGCTTGCGGCACAGTTCTTTGCCCGGCGAGGCCCACAGTGTGCCAGCTGCGGGCTGCTGCCATTGGTCCGCTGAGTGCCTTCACGCAAGTTCATCCCCCCATCCACTCACACGCCCTTCTCCCCCCACCTCAACACACACTGCAGCCAAGCGCGCGCGCTACGCCGACGAGGCGGGTCCCTCGGGCTCGGGGGCTGCCCCTCGGGCTGCCCGGCGGCGGGGGGAGGTGGACGAGCTGGAGGTGCTGGCGGGGGTGCTGCGGCTCCCGCGGGGGGTGGCGCAGGCGGCGGGCGGCTTCCTGGCACGGGTGAGCGCGGACTGGCAAGGCGGGGGAATGGGCGGAAGCAGGGCGGTGGCGGGGCACAGCTGCAGTCCAGAGGAGAGCAGAGGCGGGAGCATAGCGTGAGTGCGTGTAGGAGAAAGGGCCCTGGTGCGCCGTGGTAGTTGATGACAGGAGCTCGGGCAGGGTAGCGGTACCCTTTGCTCGGCGGAGCGGGCTGGGGGCGTTGTCGGGCTCCCCTACGGACCTTCCAAGACCCTACTCACGTCCAACTCGTTGCTCCCTGCCCTCGACCCCCGCACCCAGCTGCACGCCGCAGCGGATGATCAGCGCAAGCAGAGGGCCGCGGCCCGGGAGGCGGCGGCGGAGGCGGAGGCCGCAAGCGAGCTGCTCGAGCTTCAGGCGGGGTCGGGGCCGGTGTCAAGCGCAGCCCCGGCCTCCGATGCAGCCGCTTCCGACGCAGCAGCCTCTAGCCTCCGCTTTGATGGCTTGGGTGCCGACAGCGAGGGGGACGAGGAGTTGGCGGAGGACGAGTGCAAAGACGGCGACGAGGGGGCGGCCGCTGCCGGCGCGGCAGCGCCGGCCCCGGCCCGCAGGCGCTGTGTGCCTGTGACGGGGGGCGCGGGCGGGCGGGCGCGGCTGGGCTGCCTGCTGTGGCTGGCCGCGCGGTGCGAGGGTGCGGCGCTGAGCCTGGCCGAGGTGGCGGCGGCCACTCAGACCGACATGTACCGCCTGGGGGAGGTGGCTAGGTGGGCCGGGGGTTGGGGGTTGGGGGTCGGGGAAAGGCCAAGGGACGTCGTGGGGCCCAGCCTGCACTGTCCGTGCATGACGCTGCACCTCCCTACTCTCCCTGCCTGCGCTGCTCCTGCGCCAACCTTCCCGCCCATCCAACACAACCCGACCTCACCCCATTCGCCTGCCACCCTCCCGCCACCCCCCAACCACCCCAACCACCCCCCAGGCAGTATGCCTCCTTCCTGGGCCTGGCGCTGCCCCCCACCGACGTGGAGCGCTTCGTGGGGCGCATGGCCGCGGACATGGCCCTGCAGCTGGCGGCGGAGGGGGGGCGGGGGGCGGGCGAGGAGGGGGGAGAGGGGACGGAGTGGGGAGGCGGGGGGCGCGGGGCGGTGCTGAGCGCCGCTCAGCTGGCGGCTCACCCGCTGGTGGCGCGCAGCCGGGCGCTGGCGGGGCTGGCGGTGCGGCGGGGGTGGCACGAGGGGCGCACGCCGCGGACCGTGGCAGGTGGGGCCGGGCGGGGGCACCGGGGCCGTAGCGGCTCGGCGCTGTAGAGTGGACCGCTGGCTGCAGCCAAGCTCCAGTGACGTGTTGGGGCCCGCAAGCCCATGCACACACTTTACCCCTGCGCCCCTGTCCCGTAGGTGCCGTGCTGTCGCTGGTGGCCGACTCGCTGGCGGCCTCGGGGGTGGAGGGGCTGCCCCCGCTGCGCCCCGCGCGCCTGGCCGCCCACGCCATGTGCTCCCCGGGGCAGCTGGCGGAGCACAAGCACCAGGTGGGTGGGGGTGGAGGTGGGGGTGGGGGTGGGGGGCAGAGGTAAGCAGGGGTGGTACGTGTGAAGGGCTGCTCAAGTGAGCCGGGGAGTCGTAGGCGCGGTGGAAAGCCCGCCGGCTGGCCGGCCGGTACGTGTGCGTTTGTGCTAGAGGGAGGAGGATACCGTATAGAACCGGTAAGACACGGGCCGCCCAGTACCCGCCTGAACCTGAACTAGGCGGAAGGTGCTCAGCCCCCTCGCCCTCCCCTTGCCCCCTCCTCCGCCTCCTCCGCCTCCCTCGCTCCGACGCCGCCCTCTCCGCGACGCCTGCCACCCCCGACTCCTCTCCCCTCCCCCCCCTGCTCCCCCCTTCCCCGCAGCTGGTGGCCCTCCTACTGCGCCTGGCCGCGCCCCTGCCCTTCGCCCCCCTGCTGCGCCCCGGCAATCTGCCCGCGCACCTGGAGGTGGTGCTGGCGGCGGAGCGGGCGGGGCTGGCGGGGGGCGAGGGGGGGACCGGGGACGTGGGGGGAGGGGGAGGAGGAGGCGGGCAGGGGCAGGAGCCTGCGGAGAGAGAGGGGGAGAGGACGGGGGCGGCAAGGGAGGATGGTGGTGAGGAGGATGCGGGAGGGGGGTCGGAGGCAGGGGCAGCGGAGCGGGCAGGAGGTGGAGGGAGGGCGGGGCGTGGCCGCTCAGGGGCAAGGGAACGGGGCCCAGCTGTCCTGGGGCCATCTCAGCACGGCAAGGGTGGGGTCCGGCGGAAGAGCGGACAGGGATGAAGGGGAATGCTTCAGGGGAGGTCAAGCATGACACAGAGATTGTCAGACACGATAGACTGTGGCACGACGGGAGGGAGGTGCCTCCCAGGAAACCTCCCGCTTTGGTCGACCCCAGGTGGCGGGGGCGGACGACATGCAAAGTTCCTCCAGCCACGGCTTTCTTGCTTGGCAGGATTAGGCCCTGGCAGCCGCAGGCAGTCCCCATGCAACTGCGTGCTTTCATAGCTCGCATTTGCCAAGCAGCAAGGCCAAAACAGCGGAAACGACGTGGGCGGAAGCGCAAGGGCTAAAGGAGGCACTAAGCAAGAATGCACCTGCAAGGGCAACTGCGTCTCTGCAACTCTCCCCCACATGCTCACCCAGCTGCTTACAGGCTACAACAATGATCGGGCAACGGCGCCCAGACCCGGCCCCGTCGACGGGGAGTGGACAGAAACGCCGAAATCCAGGGGAAAACCCGTGCGAAAACTGGAGCGCACGCATGGCCGCCACGCACCCACGAGGGCGGCTTGCAGGGACACCTCTCCGAAGAGTTGCAGCGCCTAGCACTGAGGTCGCTGACGGGCCAAGGAGCCTGGCTGGAGTTCAGAGTCGCGCGATGACGGACCCAGCTCGGCAGGGCGCGGCGGCCGCCCGCCCCCGACCTGCGCCTTCGGGGCCCTCTCTGATGGGACTGGAGGCTTTACTGCTTTTAATTGACGCTGACCGCGAGCAAGGCAGCGCGAAATTTGGCGCCAACCGTCTCCCATACTGCCAACGGTCTTCCATACCGTCGTACGTCCGCCCGAGCCTACCACCGCGTCTCCGCCCCACTGCCGCTGACCCGAGCGCTCTGCTGCAACGCCATCGCACGCCATCACACGTCGATAGGGCAGGAAACGCACCCGCGCAGACGCAGCACGCGCCGAACCTCGGAAGCAGCCTTCGCATCGACACTGGGACCGCACAATGGAAGCTCTGCGACACCTTGAGCTACCGCACCACCTGATGGGCATCACGGCTCGCTTGCTCCAGGAAGGAGACGCCGGGGAAAATGTCCCAGCAGAGGCGGAGGGCCCCACCGACGACACGCTTCCGCTCCGAATTGCGGCGATATTTATCATTTTGACGACTGGTCTTATTGGCGGGTTACCGCCACTTTTCCTGAAGGTGTGTCGACGCGGCTTCAAACGCCAGCCGCCAGCAATTTGCGGAGCCGTGCGCCGCGAGGTGCACCGCGCAGCATCAAAAGGCACATCTGCCTGTTCCTAGATAACATCTAACTTCTGTGTACGCAACGTTGACCCTGGTGTCGGGGTCCAGTGGGCCGACCAATAGGAACGCGAATTCCCGAACGCGCGCGACCCAACCTGGTCACCAGCTGCCCTGCACCCGCGTGTCGAGGCTATCTCATGTGTACTATACACTCGCCATATCGACGCCTCGACGGCGCCGCCGGGCACGTGGGATCGCCACGCACGCAGCGTCCTGCACCCCGACCCTGTTCCTGCCCTCGCCGCCCTCCTCCGACCCCCCGCCCCCCCAGATCTTCCGCGATCCCACCTCCGCCGTCACTCAGCTCGTGCGCTCCTTCGCGGCGGGCGTCATCCTGGCGCTAGCACTGGTGCACATCATCCCAGGTGCGCGCGTTGCAGCGCCTGCGCTTGCCTTGGCCCCTGTACTCACCCTCGGTCAGCACCCCGGAGTACCCTAGTCACCTCATTCCCGCAGCCAATACCATGCCTGTCCCTTCCGATCGCCACCAAAGTCCCCTCCTCCACCACGCGCACGCAGAGGCGGTGACGGAGATGGAGGGCCTGGGCGGGATTGAGTACCCCATTGGCGGCGTGTGCGTGCTGTTTGGCGTGGTCCTCATGGTGCTCCTGGAGCACCTGGCGCACCTCATGCACGGGGACGGCGGGGACGGACACAAGCACGGAGCGGCCCGCGCGCTGCGGCCCGACGCGGCGGACAGCGGCTGGTCCGAGGGCGCGTCGCCGCTCAAGGCGGTGTCCTCGCTCAAGGTCATCCCGGCCGTGGGGGACGTGGAGGCCGACCCCACCCCCGGCGCCGGCGCCTGCAAGGGGGACCACGCGCACTCGCACCACGCCGGGGCGGTGGCGGAGGCCGCGTCGGAGCACACGCACGTGTGCGTGTCGCGCGGCCCCGCCTCCAACTGGCTCTCGTCCGCCGCCTCGGACGTCATCGGCACGGCGCGGGACCAGATCGTGGCCATGCTGTTTGAGCTGGGCTGCATCTTCCACAGGTGCGCGGCTTTGCGGTGTGGTGCGCCGCACGGGTGGTGCTCGGGTGGACTGATTAGAGGGCCTCTGTTGCCACTGCTGCCCCGGCTCCTCGGCGTCCCAACGAGGTCTTGGCGTTCCCCGCCGTCTCTCCCCGCAGCTTCATCATCGGGCTGTCCCTGGGCGTCAACCAGACGGACCTGACCGAGGTCCGCTCGCTGCTCATCGCCCTGGCCTTCCACCAGTGGCTCGAGGTGGGGGCGTTGGCGGGGGGGGAGAGGCGAGGAGGGCAGGGGCAGAAGGGGGCTACAAAGGCGCACGGAAATGTCGTCTTGTACCTCCCCCCGGTTTGCGGCTCCCGCTTTCTCGCTCACCGCCATCGCCACCCTTGCCGCTGCAGGGCATCAGCCTCTCGTCCGTCATCATCCGCGGCGGCTTCTCCCGGCTCAAGGGCTGCGGCATGGTGGTCCTCTACTCGCTGACCTGCCCCATCGGCATCGCCATCGGCATTGCCATCGCCTCCTCGTACGACGGAGAGAGCGAGCGTGCACGCGGCATTCAGGTGCGCAGCCTGCGCGGGGGGGCGGAAGCGGATCACGGCCTTGTCCAGACGTGGAGGCCGGGCGAGTGCGGACTCACGGCGTGTACCGATGCCTTTCCGCTGCCTCCTCCTTCCTCCCCCCAGGGCGCCTTCAACGGTGTGTCGGGCGGTATGCTGCTCTACATCTCCCTGGTGCAGGTGGGGAAGGCGGGGACGGGTGCGGAAGGGATTCCCGAGCCCTGCGGGAAGCGTTTGTGCATGCAAGGCCACCCCTCCCTGTCTCTGTACGGCTCTTGCTAACCCTCTTTCTCCTCCCTCCATCCCCCCCCTCCCACAGCTGGTGGCCGAGGACATGAGCCTCATGCTGCCCGGCCGCAACAGCGCACTCATCCGCATGGGCTGCTCCCTGGCGCTGGCGCTGGGGGCCGCCTCCATGTGCATCCTGGCCATCTGGGCATAGCGCGGGCACCGAGCATGGCACGCGTGCGTTCCTCGGCTCCAGAACGTAGAAGCAGGCAAGGAGCAGCGCATGCAGGTAGCCGACGCATGCGTGTTGTTCGTCACCGGTGGGATGAACTGCGTCTTGGGGTGCTCCGCGGTGCGGTGCATGCGGGTGCCGGTACCTAGCCATTTGCACATGGCTCCAAAATGACATGAATAAGAATGGCATGAAGCCGCATGTGAAGTCTAATGTCTCAAGTTGCGTTGGTGGCGGCAAACTGTTGCTTAGTAGGAGGTACAACTGCGCCAGGTACGGGCCACTGATGTGAGTGGAGGTCCTCGGGGCAACAGCGCCTGGTTCGATGGGCATGGACTGCGCCGGTTGGCGCTCGCTGAGTGGGGGGCTTGGGGCCTGCATGCTGAGTGGCGGTTTTGGGACTGAGGATGAAGGCCTGGAGTAAGGCAGGTATGCTTTTTGGCCGAGCTAGAGCGTAGGGGACTTGAGCTGCACTTGGAACGCATAAAAGAAGTGAAGTGCTTGCAGGAGGCACGCCTCCCCAGGCATCAGCGTGCGGGAACCCCTGTTGTCTGGCAGGACTGCAGTGAACTGCCTCCTAGACTCAGTCCAGAAGTCTGAACCAGTCATTTGTAGGTTATGGTGGCTGTGTGCGCGTGTGCACTAAGACATCCTGTTCCTACTGCTCCGCCCGCCAAAACCATGTCGTGTTTGGGTGAGGTGCGTGCCTTCCTTGCATAAAGTATGTTGGGTGCAGTGTTGGCGCAGGGGAGCACATGGAGACTCTCCTATTCCCCCCTCTCTGGCGGGTCTGTTGTGGGCCCACTAAGCGCTCAGGCCCGCGGTCACACGCTGGTGTGGCTTGACGGGGCCTCGTAGGCATGGCTGTTTGGCTGAGCGCGGTCCATGGGACCTCTCGATCCGACATATTGGGATCGGGGGGCCTGTGGGCTGGCTTGGCTGGCTGTCTGGAGCGCACTGTTGTGGCGCGTGGGCGCTTGAGCCAGGCAGAAGGACAGCCCCTCGCGCTGCCTGGAGTGGCCCCGTGCTCGATTATGACTAACAGCTCCTGCGCTGTATGCGCGTTGTTTAGGAGAGTTTGGCATGTGGAGGTTTGTTTGCGGCGGGTGCCATGGCCATACATACCATGGCGGTTCTCGCCGCTCAGGTAGGACCGAGGCCCCCGCTCCCGCCCCCTAGTGCCCCCTGATATGTGGCTGATGGTTTGGGTGTGCCAACCCTAGGAATCTGGGTTGGGGTGTGTGGCGGGTTTCCCTCGGAACCGCATTGCCAAAGTTTCGTTGGGGCCTGGTTGTGCCGGCCCGTGTGTAGCACTGTGTGTCTCGGTGCCATCTGCACCGGCATTGTGATCTGCATGATCTAAACATCATCATTCGGGGCATGCGGTCGCATGCGGTACTCACAGCGTTCAGCGCGTTGTAAGCATCACTGTAAAGCGCCAATCCCCGTCTGTTGTGGCTCCGAGCTCGAGCAAGGCACTTGTGCTCAGCGGGGCGCACCTACTCCATGGTCCACGCTCCGTGTGGGGCTGCACCTTGGTTGTGTGCTTTCACATCGACGATGCGCCTATGAACGCTATGCACTTCGATGCGACCGCGCCATCTCCCCAGCCTCACGCCACGCCTACATCCTTGTCGTCCTGCAAGTACCCCCGCCGCTACCCCCGGCCCTGACCCTGATTGTCGGGTACCGGGCCCAAGCAACTTTATCACTACTCTACACATCTCCCCTCTCTCCATCCACAGGCTCTCATGCACCCCTTGTCCTCCCTACTCTGGATGGTCTGGGGGGGGCCGCACAGAACGGAGCGGGGTTGGAGAACGGGTGTGCACTGACGTGAACGGAGTCCTGAGAGGAGGACGGAGGAGGCTGGTCGACGCCAGGAGCCTTCAGGAGGTCTCCTGGCCTCCTGGTCGACGTCGTGTAGTTGCCCTGCCGCAGTGTCGCGCCTTTCCTACCAGGTCACTCGTGCACTGCACCGAAAAGGGAACTTGCCGGTTCGTTGGGCTGCCGGAGATGCACATCCAGTGGAACTGGAGCAGATGTCGGGCACGGGCGGGGCATCGGTGGTCCGATGGTTATACTGCTCGATCAATGTGATGCATTGCTACCAACATCATTGAGCAGCGATCCCCGCCGCTGCTCATTAGCGTCAGCCGCCACTCGCGACCCCAACCACCATACTCCGCAACGGTCAGCCATACAGGTCGTACTTGTCCTCCCTCCGACGCCGCCCGCGCGACGACCATTTAAACATAGCGGCAACATAGACTCGCATAGTGCGTAGGTACTTTCAAGTTTTCGCAAATAGGTCGACGGGCTGACGGACTAAACGAGCACTCTTCGCGACCTTCGCGCGCGAACACCTGCCCTCCCTTACAATGGCCTCGCTTGAGCTCCCGCACATGGCTGAGCTCTCGGCACGGATACTACAGTCCAGCGACACCGACGATGGCGCAGAGGAGGCAGACAACACGGTCCCATTGCGAATCGCTGCAGTGTTCGTAGTCCTTGCTGCGGGCCTTATCGGAGGCCTGCCGCCCCTTTTCCTCAAGGTATGTGCGTACGCGGCACGCTTTACTCGGTCGTCCGGCCGGGTCCGGCCACTTCGAGACTGTCTCCACACGTTTCATGGCCCCCCGCCGCCCCGTGCCCTCAGGCCTTCCGAGACACCCAGTCCACCCTCACCAAGCTCATTCGCTCCTTCTCAGCCGGAGTCATCCTGGCTTTGGCTCTGGTGCACATCATCCCAGGTGCGCACGAGCTCGCCCGCCCCTCGTAGCGTGCGTGCTGGCAGACCGTGTGCATGCAGCCACCCGCTTGCGGGCTTTCCGCACCCCCTCCTTTGGCCCCTTCCCTCCTTGACCCCTTCCACATCCCCCCCCCGCCCTCCCCGGCCCCGGCTGCAGAGTCCAGCATGGAGGGCGTGGGCGGCATGACCTACCCCCTGGGGGGCGTGTGCGTGGTGCTGGGGGTGGTGGTCATGATCCTCATCGAGCACGCAGCACACGCCTGGCACAGCACGGCCGCGGACGGGGCACCGCACCCCACGCACGCCGCCCACAGCCTCCCAGCCCCGGGGGCCTGCACCGCCGACGACGCCGACGTCAGCTTCAGCGACCAGCGCAAGCCCAGCTCCAAGCGGGCCGCGGCCCTGCCCCCCGTGGCCGACCTCGAGGCCCCCATGATGCCGCCCCTCCAGGACGCCGCCTCGGACTGCGACGACAGCGCCTCCGGCCAGCCGCAGCCCCACCGCCACGTGTGCGTGTCGCACGGCCCCGCGCTCAACTGGCTGTCGGCCGCCAGCGCCGAGGGCGAGGGCAGCCGCCGCAACAGAGTGGTGGCCATGCTGTTCGAGCTGGGCTGCATCTTCCACAGGTGCGTTGGGTGGGCGGTTGGGTGGGTGGGTGGGTGGGTGGGTGCGTGGGTGGGTGGATGGGAGGCTGCCGGGTGTGGGTACGGGTAGGATGGACAACGTGGCTATCGGCTGGGAGTTTGCTGGGTGGGTGGTGGGTGGGTGGGAGAAGGGGGCGGGAGTTCAGTTCTGCAAGACCCAACCCTGCCCCCCCCCCATTCCACCTCTTGGCTTCGCCCCGTGCACAGTGTCATCATCGGGCTGTCCCTGGGCGTCAACCAGACGGACCTGACCGAGGTCCGCTCGCTGCTCATCGCCCTGGCCTTCCACCAGTGGCTGGAGGTGGGGGGGCCGGAGGGAGGGGGGGGGAGAGGCGAGGGGGGAACGGGGCTGGAGGCGGAGGACTGGAGCCGAGGGCTCAGGGCTTGCAGGGCATGAGCTGCCACAGGCCCGCTTATCCATCCTCTCAAGCATCCCCGCCCTTAACCCAACGCACCCACCTTGCCCGCCCCCTTCCGCTGCAGGGCATCGGCCTGGCCTCCGTCATCGTGCGCGGCGGCTTCTCGCGGCTCAAGGGCTGCGGCATGGTCCTGGCCTACGCCCTGACGTGCCCCGCGGGCATCGCCATCGGCATTGCGGTGGCGGCCTCGTACGACCCGGAGAGCGAACTGGCCCTGGGACTGCAGGTGCGTGTGTTTAGCATGCGTAGGGTCGGCGCGTTATAAGCCTGGGACTGCAGGCGTGTGTGTGAAGGGCTGCTCGCATGAGCCTGTGTGTGTGGAAGGGGGGCGTGACGAGGGTGTGGAAGGGGGGCCTGGGGGCGGAGGGAGCTGCGCACAGGCGCGGCCTTAAAGGTATGGAAGTGCCCGCGCCGCCCTGTATTGCTGACACCACTGTCTCTCTGACTGTGCTGATGCCTTTCCCCTGCCTCCTCCTTCCCTCATCCTTCACCCCTAGGGCGCCTTCAACGGTGTGTCGGGCGGCATGCTGCTCTACATCTCCCTGGTGCAGGTGGGGAAGGCGGGGACGGGGTGGGGGGCAGGGAATGCCGAGCCCAGACGGAGGTGAGACCTGCCCTTACTTCTTGTCCCGCGTCTAATCGTCGTATCCTCCCTCCATCCCCTCTACCCCCCACAGCTGGTGGCCGAGGACATGAGCCTCATGCTGCCCGGCCGCAACAGCGCACTCATCCGCATGGGCTGCTTCACCGCCCTCGCCACGGGAGCAGCGGCCATGTGCATCCTGGCAATCTGGGCCTAGGCGCGCAAACAGCACGGTGCAAGCGTCGAGGTCGGGCGTCGGGGCCTGGGGGGTGCTCGCCAACACCGGTTGGAAAGGAGGAAGCGTGCGCGCAGCGTGTGGTCGGGGGATGCGGCAGAAGTGGATGTGATCGTGTTGGGCGGCATGGAAGTTAAGGTGAACTGGTGGGTGCTGGGGGAAGTCCCGCCGTGTGCTGGGGGAGACCCGCCTGGAATTGACGAGTCGTGAGGAGTACCTAGCCTCTGCCCAAAGTTCTGTACATATCGATAGCTCGCAACGGCCCGCTAGAGGGTGGTGTCAAGCCCTCTGCGCAGTCTGCGGCGAATTCATCTATCTCTGTAGATACAGAGGACAGGCAAGAGGGACTCAGTCTGCGGGGCCTTGCTGTATGCGGGACAGAAGGAGGACTGGCATGCAAGGTCCCCATGTAAGGAGCGCATTCCTCAAAGGGGAGCCGCCTGCAGGCAATCCGGGCCCCGGGTGTTGCCCGTTCGTCACGTCACTCCAGAGTTGCTGCTAGCTGCTAGCGTGCGTGGGCCGGGGCACGACGGGCACCGGTAGTGCGGCTGACTGGGTCCAGGGCACTGCTGGGGCAAGTGCGTTTGCCGGTGGGCAGCTGCCCAGGGGGTCGTGTGGCTCCAGGGCCGGTCAGGTGCGGCATCTGAAAGCATTATACTTAGCAGGGGCACGGCAGCAAGAGGCCAATCAGCATCCCTTGCTCGCCCCCGTCTTGGCCGGCCTCCTTGCCCATTTCATAGCAGCTGCACTTGGCCCATTTCACAACGTCCAAGGTCATGCCCATTAGGAAAGGAAAGAATAGGTGCACTAGAGAGAAGAGGTCCGCACAAGACCGGCAACTTGCAACACCAGAACAGCACATGAAAGGAAGAACCACACACTGGTCCGAAGTCCGCAGATCCCTGCGGTACGATCAGCAATCCTCACGACCCCTCCGCCACCACACACCTGCCGCAACACCTGCGCATTCCTGCCACCCCAGCTCACGTCGGCTTCGTACACCCCTGCTCAGGCTGGCACCCGGGCACCAGTCTCCGCGGCGCAAGCCCTTAGGCGCCCCCCTGCATTTCCTCCGCACGTGCTTCGAGTCCTGCTGGCAGCACTTGCCCTCATTGACCTGTTCTTAACAAGTGCTAGCCCTCACATTGCGATAGCGTCTGCAGCAGCGCGTGTGAATGCACCTTTGCTTACTCTCTGGGTCTGACCGTGGACCCCTTGCGTGGTCCTCAATCGTCGCACGTGAGCCCCTGCCACCGCTTGAGGTACACGTACAGCGGCGCCGCCAGCAGCTCCAGGCCCAGTACGACAGCTGCGATGCCGTACACGCCGTACTTGATCCAGGCGTGGCGCTGCCAGAAGCTGTACAGGTGGCGGCCGCCGGGGGATGCGGGCTCGGGCAGGTGTTGCTGCAGGCCCAGGGACTCGAGCATCTTGGTGACCTGTCAGGGGGTGGGGGGGAGGACAGGGGTGGCCACAAGGGTCAAGATGCGGTGCAGGCCAGTACGGATATCACAAGGTCGCGACAGGAACTTTGCACATGCGGCCAGCGTGCTAGCCACCGATGTGGTGGACCAGCGGCTCCACCCCGTGCGCCCCTTCCCTCCCTCGTCCCCAGCATCGCCTCCTCTACCCCCGCCCCCCCACCTGCCCCTCCTCCACCCCACACCCCGCCCCTCACCTTGGCCGCCCTCCGCGCCTTGAAGTCCGGCAGCACCACCAGCGACACCAGCAGCCCCGCCACGAAGCCGCCCGCGTGGGAGGCGTGAGACACCCCGCCGGAGTGGGCCTTGTCCGCCAGCTGGGGGGGGGAGAGATGGGTGGGTGGGGGCGTGGGATGAAATGAAGACAGAACTGGGCCCGGCTTCGCACAGCACAGGAGGCTGTGGCTCACCCCCTTGGCACCCTCCCTCTTCCCCATCCTTGCAGCCCCCAGTCCTGCCCCCCCCCCACCTGCAGTGCCACCATGAAGGCCGTGATGGCCCCCATGCCCACCAGCCGCAGCCACAGCAGCGGGATGGACTCCCAGTTGCGCAGTGCGTCCGCGCCGTACATGCCCAGCAGCCCGAAGATGGCCCCCGAGGCGCCCACCACCAGCAGGCAGGCGGACTCGAACAGCGCAGAGACCTGGGGGGGGGGCGGGGATGATAGGGGGAGGCAAGGTTGGATGGCGCAGATGCAGGGCAGCGAAGTGTGTCTGGGTTGTGGTCCCCGCTGCCCGCCACTCTGCACATAGGCAGGGGGCTAGTCCCAGGTCCTCTCATCCGCAACTCGGCACGCCCTCCGCCCCGCCCCTCACCATGTTCCCCGCCACTCCCGCCAGCAGCCACACGGGCAGCACGCGCCAGAAGCCGTACAGTGCCTGAGGGTGGGGTGTGGGGGGCAGGCAGGTGGAGATAAAAAGAGGTGGTTGCAGAAAGCCCGCAACACATCTCCTTCCAGTCCCCCTTCCAGAGCGCATTCAGCCCTGGTAGTACCAGACGCCCCCCCTCTTTCCCCCCCAGCCTGCTGGCTCCCTCCTCCTCCCTCCCCCTCCCCCCCCCCGCACCTCCAGGTAGGTGGCCAGCACCAGCATGAGCGCCAGGTTGGAGAGCAGGTGCAGCGAGGACTGGTGCAGCGCCAGCGAGGACACCCAGCGCCACCACTGCCCGGCCGCCAGGTCGGGCGCGTAGCGGCCGCCCCATGCGCGCAGGTAGTCGAAGGAGAAGGAGCGGCCGGGGGCGGTGCGCCAGAACTGCAGCCACGAGCCCAGCGAGGCGGGGCCCCAGGGCACAGAGGTGCAGACGTTGGAGGGGGGAGGGGGGGAGGCGGGGCTGTCCAGGGGCGCGGGCGCGGCGGTGGCGTTGAGGGCGGTGATGGCTCCTGTGCCGGCGGGCGTGGCTCCGAAGGAGGGTTGTCTGCGGGGTGGGGTGGAAGGGAACGAGGGCGAAGAGAGGCCAAGGGCATGAGAAGGCAAAAAGGGGTAGCGTCACCCTGGTCCCGAGACACGCGCTGCTTTCGGTGCGCCCCACACATGCACGGCTACCCGCCCTGCACACCGGCACGGCCCCTCCGTCACCCAAACCCCGTCTCACCCTGGTTCCACCACCGTCTGCACGCCCCCCGGTGCGCCGGCCAGCGGCGGCGAGGGCGGCGGGGCGGGCGGCAGCCCCACCACGCCGCCTGTCGTACCGCCCCCCGCGATGTCTGCCGTACGCTGCTGCTGTACGACAAGCGCATAGTAGTCGTACTGCCCCGCCATGAAGAGGAATGCGCCCAGCAGCAGCGCCAGGAGCGCCAGGGTGCCCACCTGCCAGTAGCTGGGGCGGGGGGAGGCCACGCTGCGGGGGGGAGGGGGGGATCAAGGTATGGGGTGGGGAGTGGGTGGGGTGGCGGAAGGACAGCGAGCAGAGATAGCCCTTCCGCGCGCTTTCCCAGAGCCCTCTGTCCCGATACCGATGCACCTAGCATCATCTCACACCACTGGCTGTCCCGAGTGTCCCCCCGCGACCCCCACTGCCCGCAAGGCTCTTCAGCTTACAACCCCCTTGCTTACCTATGTGACAAATCCTTCCACGTCCGCAGGCGCTTGGTCCGCATCCGCCCCAGGTGGCTGCGCAGCCGCCGCCGCACCTCCGTCGGCAGCGCCGCCGGCCCCGCGTCTTCTTCCCCCTCCGTGTCCGTGCCCCCGCCGCCGCTGGTGCCTCGCCGCCGCCGCGCCCCAGCCGCGCCGCCGGCGGCAACGATGGTGGCCACAATGTCCGCCTCGTCCAGGCCGGCGGCGCCGCCAGCGCCGCCGTCGGAGCGGCCCTCGACGTCGATCTCCTCCAACGGTACCGCCGCCGTGCCCGCCGCCATGGCTGCCGCCTCCGCCGCCGGTCGGCCCACCACCGTGATGCTGGGCAGCGGGCCTTCCCCGCTGGCCGAGGGCGGCAGCAACAGCACGGGCACCCCCACCGCTTCGCCACCGGCGCCGACCGCGCCCGCGGCGGCCGACATGCCTGGCGCCGACAGGGGCCCGCGCGGCGGCGAGCCGATGCGGCTGACGCTGATCTGCAGGCGGCTGCCGCCGGCCGCCAGGGCCGGGGCGGAGGCGGCGGAGGCGCCAGACAGGGCACCCGGCAGAGTGGGCACCGCCGGGTAGGGCACCGGCGACTGAGAGTGCGCCGCGGGCAGCTCCGCCGCCGCTGCGGCGCCTGCTGTGGCGGCTGCGGCGGCGATAGCGGCGGCGGTGCAGGCGGCGGCGGCCCCGTGGAAGGCGCTGGCGGCGGCGGGGGAGACCCGGTCCGCCGAGTGCGGCCGCTTGGCCGACAGGTCGCCGCTGCTGGAGCGGCTGCCGCCGGCCGCCGCCACCACCAGCTCATCGGCGTTGCAGCTCACGCGGCGGCTGGGGGCGCCCTCCAGGGGCAGGGGCCCGGGCACGGGTGGGTAGAAGCCGGCGGCCGCCGACCCACTGGCGCCGGCGCGGGGCTGCCCCCAGGCGCCCCCCAGGCCCGGGAGTACGTCGTCCGCTGTGGCCCGGCCCAGGCGGCCGCTGGGGCCCGCGGCGACCGAGGGCGCCGAGTTGGGCCCCAGAGCGGGGCTGGAGCGCGCATGGTGCATGGGCTGCGGCTCCTCTTGCTGGGGGGCCCCGCCGGGCCCAGCGGTTTGGGCCCAGGCCACGCTATGCGGTGCGTGCGGGGCCCCGGGGCCCAGCAGCGCGCCGCCGGCTGAGGCGGCGTAGTGGTGGTGGTGGTGGGGCGGGGTGGGGGCTCGGGGGTCGGGTCGCTGCATGCTGGCTGGGAGGGGCAAGATGGGCGGCGGCGGGAGCACGGCTCGCAGCTGAGCGGCCGCTGACGATGTGTGCCCATCTTGTAAGCTGTTGACGCTGCGTGCACTGCTGGAGCTGGACGGACGGGACGAGGGCTGCGGCGGCGGGGCTTCTCCGGGTTCAGAAGGGCTGGGGGCGGGGGCGGGAGCCACCCGCGGGCCCCCGGAGGAGTACATGGCTGCCCAGAAGCAAGCGGGAGCCCCGGAGCTGCGGGCTCGGGGTCAGGTTCTGGAAAGGGTAGCGTTAGCCGCGCGAGGCGGGAGGATCCGGGCGCGGGTGGAGCGGTGGAGTGTGACGAGGATGGCGCAGCAATTGGCTGATAACGGGCCGGCAGGCGGTGGCGCGTGGGCCTGCGACAACAATGAGTGACAGTGGCGGGAAGTTTCAGGAGTTACATTCGGGGGGTTGCAGGACAGGACTGGAGTGAGCGCTAGCGCCCGTATGCAAGCGCGGGGAGCGGGGAGAAGCTGGGGGGGGGCGGTGGGGCGACCGAGGGGCAGACCTCGGGCGGGCCACGACCGGCCCATCCCCGAGGGCCTGCAGGTCAGCTGTATGCCGAACTTGCTGATGTGGAGGCGCCCCGGGAAAGTGGCTTCGCGACATGCGTGTCCGCTCGCATTCATTCCTATCAAGCTAGCTGAAAGCCCTTCCGCTTGCATGTAAGGCTGATATTGCAGGCTATCACTTGTCTCGTCTCTTTAGGGTTCGCGGTCGCTAACCACGACTTCCCCTGCAGTTGCGACGACCTCGGGAGTAACTTCCGTGACAACCCGCAGCGAACCCGACATTAGACTTGCCTGTTGGCGTAACACAAGCTCCAAGTATGCAACCAGAAGGTATGGAGGCCCGATTGCGAAGTCGGACGTGAGGATGGTGGGAGATGGTCGCAAGGGGCCTGTGCCCTCCCTGACCTACTAGGAGACCTACCGAGCGCAAGCGACTGTTGAGCTGTGCGTCGGTATGGCTCTGGGAGGGGGCGGCTGGCGGGGTGATAGCTAAGGGCTGCGGGGGCCCACCCCGAGCCCCGGATCCAGCCTCGGGTACTTGCAAATCCATGGGGGGCAACTGCCGCTTGGAACGTCCGGGCGACTTCCCCGGCAGGTAGAGAACAAGCACAACACACCATAACATCAAAGACTGCTCAACCTGTAGGCGACAGGTGCCAAGGTGGAGGGCCGCTACAGTGTTTGCTAGAAACTCCTGCCCCAGGCACCGTCGCCCTGGTTTGCACACCTCACTGCTAGCTAGCGTGCTATACAATGCAACACCGCACGTCGTCGATGGGACTCTTCGTGGACTTTGATGCTCCATCAGCAAAATGCTTGCGTTCCCCTGTGGTGGTGAGTGAGGGCATATATCTTTGACCCAAGGGATGCGAGCTTGACAACGGGGCGCCCAAGGCTAAAGCTCGGGATGCCCCGAAGGCCGAAGGCTGCTGCGACGCGACATGCGGAAAAGCGTCGGCGACGTGAACACACCGGGGAGAGGCGCAGCCCACTACATTTGCGCATTAGGTTCACATGATGCGGGCGCTGGCAGTGGGGAGTGGGGCTCGCAACCTCCCAATGGCACCATTTCGGCATCACCGACCGGCAAGCCGCCTGCAAGCACCCGGCGGGTTGCAACCCGGCACACTGGGCACGCAACACTTTGACGCAGTGAACACGCACACTCTGTCCGCTCCCGCCACGCTGTCCGCAGAGTGGCCTTCGCACGCCTCCGACGTGCCCGGCCTCGCCACTCTACGCACCCTGCCCATCCACGCCCCGCTCCGGCGCCTCCACGCCCTCGCGCGCCCCCTCCCGCCGCACCTCCACGCACTGCCTGCCCTACGCCGTCGACGTTCCCTTCAGCCCCACCATTGTCAACTCAGCCTATGAGTCCAACTTCACGGCCGCGCAATGCTACGCCGCGTACGGCCTCCGGACGGGGCTGCACGCGCCGCCCGCGCCGCCGCTCACCGGCCCCGCGACCCCCGACGCCGACATCCTCACCCTGGCGCTGGGCGACATCTCGGACTTCTCCTCCCCCGCCTCCGCCGCGGGCTCTGCTGTGCCGTCGGCGCCTGGGTCATTTGTGTCCGCCTCCGCCGGTACCAGCCGGCTGGGGCCCGTGGCGCTGGGCTTCCCCGAGGCCACCGCGGGCTCCGGCTCCGCCTCGCGCCACCCACACCTGGCGCCGCACCACCAGACGCACTTCGACCGTGCAGAGATGTCGGAGATGGACTTCGGCCTGGCTGCGTGCCTCGCCACGCCCATGGACCCAAACCCGGGCGCCACCGACGCCGAGGCCGTGACGGCGGGCCTGCGCCGCCTGGCGCAGCTGCCCGCCGCCGGCACCACCACCGCCTCGGCGGCGGCCCGCAGCGCCGTGTCAAAGCTCAGCAGCGCCAACGACATCCTGCAGGTGCGCCCGCACGTGGGGGTGGGTTAGCCGCCGGGGTCAAGATTGCAGGCAGATGGATGTGTGCGCGCACCGGTTCGGTGGTTGGGGCGTGGCTGGAGCGGCGCCTACAGCTCTAGCCTTTCCGCGTCCTTGACCGCCGCTTACCTGCTGGACCCCCCCCCCCAATGTGCAGGACGCATCGCGCTACGGCGACTGGGCGCGCCGCGTGCGGCGGCGGCGGCGGCTGGAGGTGATGCAGGGCGCCCTGGGCGTGCTGACGGCCGGGGCAGGCGCCACCGCCATGGGCCGCCTGCTGGACGACTGCCTGCTCGACACCACCTCCTCCTCCTGCGCCGGCGCCCCGCGCCACGGCCGCAGCAGCGGCGGCGGTGGCGGCAGCCGGGCCGCCAGCAGAGGCGGCAGCAGGGGCGGCTTTGCCAGCGGCAGCAAGGGGGGTTTCAGCAGCGGCGGCGGCAGCGCCGCCAGCGCATCGTTTGGCGGCGCCGTCGCCGCCGCCCCGATGCCGGTGCCGGTCACCTCGGCGGCCGCCGCCGGCGGGGGTATGACGCTGGTGGCGTCTCCCGCCATGGCCGCTAGCCCGGTGGCGATGGAGGACGCTGGCTTTGCGGGGGCGGACAGCTTCGCCGGGGACGTCGGGGAGGCGGAGCTGATGGCACGTCTGGCGCGTCTGGGGCAGGCCGGTTCTGGCGCCGGCCCTGCTGCTGCCGCTGGGACTGGCCCCGGCGGCAGCCCCTCCCTGGAGGCGGTGCCTGAGGCCGGCGAGGAGGCGTTCTACGAAGATGGGGAGGACGACTTCAGCTTCCCGTTTGGGGGCTTCCGAGACGGTGAGCTTGCGCTGACGGGAAAGGGGGTTGCGAGGGGGTTAGAGACCCGTGGCTTGGGAGCTGCTGCAGTCTTCAACTTGTGCTGCTGGGTCTGGGCTAGAGGAAGAACTACGTAGCGCACAAGGTTGGCGTTCTGGCTCTCGCATTCGCTGACCGCATCCGCTCCTTGCCCTCTGCATGTCCCTGCCCTGCAGATATGGCCTTCGTGGTCTGACGGACCGCCAGGACGGAGGGGCGCCGGACGCGGTGCCGGCTTGTGCCAGGGGCTACCCCTGGCTTGTACTTATGCGGCGTATGCGGCAAGTGAAGCAGCTCGGAGCAGTAGGTAGCAGGCAGAAGCGTATGCAGCAGGCAGGAGCAGCGGCGTAGGTGCAGACAGCAGGTAGGGAGTGTTGACAGCGGCAGGCAGGAAGGCCCGCGCGGGTTGGCAAGAATTTGTTGCGTAACCCGTTGCGTGGCCATGAGCGGAACTTTACCGTCAGTTGGGTGCGGAGATGGAGAGGAAGAGTTGTATTTGCGTCTACGTCGCGAGGAAAGCGAGGGGGGGGCGGGGGGGCTCGCCGCGTGGCTGCGTGTGTTTCGGGGCCGCAGGTAGTCGTAGATAGCAAGCCGCATATTCATATGGCTGTTTCGGTAGCTTTGGTAGCTCGAGTCGTCTATACTCTGCACTCCGCCGCCTGCGGAGCTTCATGTTTGTCGCAACCTGGTGATCAGCCTTCGCTGTGATCATCTGCGCTCGGCTGTGTGTGCTTTAGCTCATTCTTTCATCTGTGACTTAGCTCAAAATGAGGAACCTGTAAATAAGAGGCTGACAACACCGGTCGCCGCAGCCATGGCGGTTGCGCTTCGTCGCCTGCGGGTGCAAGGCATCGCGGGTGCGTGACTTAAGTTAGAGGGGTCACAGCTTGCTGCCAACAGTCATCGCGACCTGTTCAGCGAATGTGCCGATGGAGGAGGGCATGCTGGACCAAGAAAGCTAGTGCCAGGACCTGCTTGGCCGCGGGAGGTCACGGGAGAGCTGTGGCTTGGTCCGCTCAGGACGTGCTTGACCTCGGAACGAAGCGATAAACCCCGCCCTTCGCACCCGCAGAGTCCTCCCCGTCCACCCTGCTGGCGGCCCTACTCAGCCGCGCATTGCGCGGACCCTCTTTGGGCTGTCCACGACTCGGCGCATGGGAAGCATGCCGTGCCGTCGGGGATGTGTCTGTACGCACAGGACAGGCTGCCTCTGGCCGCCTGAGGGCGGCGGCAACGCCGGGCCCGGGCGGCGGCCGGTCCGTCTACAGCGGAGCGGGCTCGTCGGGGGCGGGGGGGCGGGGGGCCTCGCAGCGACCCCGGGGGGGCAGCAGCAGTGGGGGCGGGGGCGGCAGCGTCAGCGGCGGCAGTAGACGGTCAGGGCGGTCATCCGGGGAGCCGTCGGGGTCGGGGCGGGGGCACAGCCCCGATGAGCCGAGCCTCCGCGGCGGCGGCCGGCAGCTCCCCAGCTCCCCCACGCTAGCCCCTGGCGGCGCACGCACCAGCGCTGCCGCAGCTGTGGGAAAGCAGGTCAAAACAGGCCCCGGGCCCAGCAACGCTGCCGCTGGACCTGGTAGCCGCTCTGCTGGACAAGCCGTTGCCGAGAGCGGTGGCAGCCCGGTTCACCAGCCGACGTCGCCCTCTTCCTCCTCCTTCGCGGCCACTCCACCCCCGGCCCCAGCCTCCGCAGCCCCCTCCCCCCACCCGCTGCTGGCGCTGCTCCATGCCGTGGTGACGCCCCTGGAGGCGGCGGGCTTCGCGCACTGGGCCGTGCGGCGCACGGCTGCCTGGCTGCAGGGGGCAGCGCCGCCGCTGGACAGCTGGGGGCCGGGGGAGGGGCCGGGCCGACGGGAGGGCGAGGTGGAGGGGGGCGGGAGCGCTGCTGCAGGGGAGGCTTCGTGCTCCGCCGCAGCAGGCGCCAGCACGGAGGCGGCTCTGGAGGTGGAGGTGCAGTGGGACCAGATGCGGGTGAGCACGGCAGGGAGCCACGGGGCGGCCTAGGGCCCCTCGTGGCAAGCATGCACGCCCACAGCCCTCCTGGGCTTTGCCCATCGCCGGCTGCTGCCTCAGCTTCGCCCCCCGCCCTCCCTGTGGCCTGATTCCTGCCCCAACCGCAGACCGTGCACGCCATGTTTGGCGCCGCGGGCTCGGGCTGGGCCGTGGGGCCGCTGGAGCCTCTAACGGGCGGCCGGGAGGGCTTCGCCATGCGGCCCTCACCGCCACACCCCTCCCTGGCGGTGGTGGTGCGGGTGGGCTGTGTGCCCAACACCAGCCTCCGAGCCAACCCCTCCCGGGTGCGGGTGCGGCCCCGGCCGCCGCCTCTTCACGAACCGTTCAACGCAGAGGCGGGGCCGCCAGGGCCTGGGCCGGGGGACGAGGAGGCCCTGTCGGTGCTGGTGGCGGCGCCCGTAGCCGGCGGGAGCGGGCGAGGCGGCGGTGGCAATGGCGGCAGGGCGGCGGAGCCCATGGTGAGCGGCTCCTGAGCGCAAGGCAGCACGCCCGTCTCGACTGCCGCGACCTCAAACTCCAGATCTCCCCCCTTGGCTCCGCGCTCGCGCCCACTTGTCCGTCTTCACCCGTGTGTCTTCGCCCGTGTCCCCACCCCCCTGCGCCCGCAGGTGTGGGTGCAGTCTCTGGCCTCCCTGGCGGCGGAGGCGGGGCGCAGCGGCGACACAGCGCTGGCGGGGGCGGTAGGGGCGGCCCTGGCGCGCATGCAGCGGGTGGGGCGGGAGGGCGCCGGGGGTGGGGGAGGCTGGGGGCTGGGGGTCCGCAGGGGGGCGGGGGCTGGGGGGCTGCAGGGCGGTGGGCAAGCAGGTGGCCACGCAGGGACGGGTGTAGGGACTGAGGCCTATCCCGCACGTGCTGCTTCCCCCGCAGGCGCTGTCTGCGCGCAACGCCGCGGCGTGGGGCCGCGATGGCGCCTTCGAGGCCTGGGTGGCTCGACTGGGGCCGCCAGAGGAGGCGGGGCCGCGCCTGGCGGCGGCGCCGGGGCGGGCGCTGGGCCCCCTGCTGACCTACCTCACACTGCCGGGTGAGTGGGCTGCCGGGTGCCGGGGAGCTATGCGTTATGCCTGCGGGGCATGGGTAGCGCGGCTGGGGCGGGCGTTCTGGCAGCCGTCCCACCACCCCCTCGCCTCACAACGAACCCGCCCCCCGCCCCAGGCTCTCCCCCCCTGGCGGGGCTGCGGGTGGCCAACCTGTGCGGCTCGCACGGGGCCAAGGCGGTGGCGCTGGCGGCGCTGGGGGCGGAGGTGACGGTGGTGGACGCAAGCGCGGTGAGGGGGGGGGGCAAGGGGCTTGGAGGGGCTGGGGGTGGCGCGGAAGCCCTGAGCTGCAACGGGCGTAACAGTGGGGGCTGTTGGTAGTTTGTCCTTGGCGTGTTTGGTTTGCCAGCCCTGTGAGCAACCAACGCCCACGTTCCCCCGCCCCCTTCCGCCCCCATACGCAGAGCAGTGGGGCCTACGCCCGGGCTCTGGCCTCCGCCGCGGGTGTGGGCCCGCGGGTGCGGTACCTGGTGGGGGACCTGGCGGCGCTGAGGGTGGAGCCCGCGGAGGCGGGACAGGAGGAGGCATCCCCCTCCGCCCCCTCCTCCGCCCCCTCCTCCGGCCCCCCCTCCGCCCCCCGCCTCCCCGCCGCCTGCTTCGACCTGGTGCTCATGGAGCTGGGGGTGCTGCACTACTTCCTGGACCTGGGGGCGCTCATGCGGGGTGAGCGGGTTGTCATGGGGGAGGTGGGAGCGTGGCCTCTGCTGGTCTGCGGTTGGCTGGTAGTGTGGTACTGCCCCCGGAACCGAGCCGAGGAAACAAAGCCCGAGGTTGAGAGGTCTGGGCAGCAGCGCCTCTCGGGCCCGAGCGTCGGGCCAGGTGGTACTGTACTGCCATGGCTGGTCCAGCGCTCTTGCAGGTAACCTCTCACCTCCGCTTCTCCCAAACCCGCACGACCCGGTACCCTCCTGCACCCCCCTCGCTCCACACCGTCGGCCCCAGACGTGGTGTCCCCCCTGCTGGCCCCCCGCGGGCGGCTGCTGCTGCGCGAGTTCCACCCCGTCAGCACCAAGCTGCTCTCCAGCAGGGGCGCCAAGCACAAGGCGAGGAGGAGGGGTGGGGTGGGGACATAGGGGCGGGAGTAGCGCTTTTGGCCCCGCGAGCCATCAAATCGATGCAGCGTTCCCGAGGCGGACGGCCCAGTTCCGCGCCTCGTGCTGGGCAGCGTAGGGCGCACGTGCCCCTCTGCGCACAGCTTGGCGCACCACACCCGCGTTGAGCCCGTCTAGTGCGCCCACCCACGCACCCACTGCGCCACCCAACCAACCAACCCCAGGTGACCGGGGACTACTTCGCCAGCCAGCCCCTGGCGGAGGTGGACGTGGCCTACTCCAAGTACGAGGCGGAGGCGGCAGCGGCCTCGGCCCCCTCCTCCTCCTCCTCGGCCTCCAGCGCCTCATCCCCCAGCAGCACCTCGCCTGCAGCTCCTGGAGAGGCCCCCGCTGCATCACCCGGAGCCAACTGGGGCGGCGCGGGGCCGCGGCCTCGGGTGCTGGAGCGGCGCTGGAGCCTGGGCGAGGTGGTGAGCGCTGTGGCAGGGGGCCCGGGGGCCGGGGGCGGGGGCCTGCGGGTGCTGCTGCTGGACGAGGAGGCGGGGCCGCGGCTGGACGACGCAGGGGTGCCCAAGCTCTACACGCTGCTGGCGGAGAAGAGCTGAGGGAGGCTTGGGCTCGGGGCCTGGGTGGAGGGTGCCGGGACTTGGGAGGTGGGGCTGAGAGGGCGGTGGAGAGGAGGACGGTGGTGTGGAGGGCGAAGGGGCGAGGCGTGGAGGAAGGTGCGGAGCAGGCAGAAGCTTTGGAGTGGCGGGGTGCGTGCCAGGGCGCTTCAGTCATGGGGCTGGGGGCTGGGCACGACTCGCCTTTCGGCAGCGGGGGCTTGAGGGTCTAGGTGTGGAGGAGTCCGGGCTGGGATGCAGTGGAGGATATCTATCGGGAAGGGAACTGACAGACGCCGCGTCAACTTGTGTAAAGAGGCACAAGGCTTGAAGGGTCGGAGCACTCACTCGGCAGTTCTGGTGGTGCAGCTCGGGGCTTTGGCTTGCCCCAGAGTTTGGGGGAGCGCGGCTGGAGGGCCCTTGGCCTAGATGGGTGGCTTCGCCGGCATGTCGGTCACGACGGCCAGGTCGTGTCAAGGGGCCCAAAGCCCACAATTGCACCTCACTATGCAAACGCCTGCCCCACAAACATACTGGCCCGCTGTACTTTATATCTTTGCTGCTGTGCTCGCCTGTACGCTAGAGCTGTCACGTCCTCAGCTGCGACGTGACTTGCTCCTCAGCAAGGCCTTCCTCGTTTTACGGCTTTCGCCAACGATGCGCAGCTAACGCGCCTACAACGAGCCTTCAGGCATACAACCTCAGCCCCAGTCCGCCGGGCTCAGGCGAACGCGATGCCCAGGCCACCACGGTGGCCCTAGACGGGCATCCAGCAGGAAACAATGTCAACGGGGATTATGGCGGCTGGCGCCGCTGCCGTGGCGCTGTACGTCTACCTGAAGGGCAAGGGCGATGAGAACGCAGACGAGACAGCGGTCGTTCGCGACACCGCGCCCAGCAATTGGACTGAAGCGATGTACCACGTCAAGGAGGTGGTCAGGTGTGCCGGGAAGCACTGCGAAGCGGGACGTCGATGACAACCCCGCGCAAACCACCGGCCTCATTCTCCCGCTCCGCTTGCGCTCTGTGCTGCCCAGGTACTTTTACAACGAGACTCTGGGTCGCTGGCACACAATCGACCTGTTTGTGGGCCTGGCCTACCTGTCCCACCGCGAGGCGCTCTCTTACCCGGCCGCGGACATCGCAGCCCGGGGCGTCCCGGTGGTGCCCGTGCCCCGCGAGGTCAGCACAGATGACCAGATAAAGCTGCTGGTAAGGCGTTAGGGGAGGATGGGGCTGCCCTAACGCCGGGACGGGCTGGTCCAAGGCCTCTAGGGAAGGTGAACACCTCTAGGCCCAGGCCCCGTCCCCTCATCTCCCATGCCCTGGACGATTCGCGAACCCCCCACTGCCTCGCTCCATCCGTCCCCCAACCCCCTTCTCCCCCCTCATCCCTGACACGTCCCTCTCCGTCGACAGCTGGAGCTGCAGGAGATCCGGCGGTACATGCTGTACTGCAAGGGGCTCAAGCAGCGGCGCGAGGAGGCGCAGGCGCGGTTCTGGCGAGAGCACCTGGGGGCAGGTGGGCGGCAGCCGGGAGGGTCCGGAGTTTTTGCTGCTGCTGAGCGGGATTGCGCCTGCGCCAGGGGGGTCTTGAGGCTGCACACGTCCAGCGGTGCTGAACTCTCACAGGCAATCAGGGCCACGGGTACGCTATGAAGGGTTGGTTGGGGGGTGCCGATTGGGGGGTGCCGAGGGCAGCGTGCAGGCTCGCCAGATTCTGGCCACCGACCCTGGCCATGTGTGGTCCTCCGCATCCCCATCCCCGCCTGCTCCCACCTGCAAGGCTCGGCCCCTACCTCCCTCACGCTGCATCTTCCCACCCACCCTACGCTGGCCCCCTGCCCCCACGCTGGCCCTTGACCCCCATGCCCTACACCTCCACCCACTCCCCACTCCACCTCCACCTCCCACCCAACCCCCAACCCACCCACCCCCTCCAGACACGCTGGCCCTGGTGAAGCAGCACCCCACCGCGGGCGTGCTGCGCCCCGCCTTCGTGCTGGTGGCGGACCGGGCGCTGCGCTGCGTGGTGCTGTGCATCCGGGGCACGCACGGAGTCAAGGACCTCTTCACCAGCCTGGCGGGTGGGAGGCGGGGCGCATTTGGTGGGGGGTAGGGGCCGGGAGGGAATGCTGTCCAGGGGATGCTGAGGATGCGAGGCTGCCCCCGAGCTCAGTGTCGGCTCTTGAGCCGCACGCCTGGCACCCTCGCTCCGTCCCGTACGGACTCCGCTGCCGCCCCTCCCTGTCCCTTCACCCGTTTCACCCCCTCCCAGGCGCGATCCCGCTCAGCAGCAAACACTCCCCACCACCTCCTCCCCCCCCAGGCACCGCCAAGCCCCACCACGTGGTCGACCCCGCCGCGGGGGCGGTGGTGCTGGGCTACTCGCACCTGGGCATGCTGGCGGCGGCGCGCTGGCTGGCCAAGCAGGCCACGCCGCTGCTGCGACAGGCGCTGAGGGACAACCCGGGGTACGCGCTGAGGATCGTGGGTGAGCAGGGGGGGGGGAGGGGGAGGGGGGAGGGGGAGGTGGGAGGGGAGCGGCTGCGTGGGGGTGGTGTTGGGCGAGTGTGTGAGGGGTGGCTGCGGGTGCGGGTGAACGGCGTTGGTTGAGGGGCGGGCGGGGAGGCTGCAAGCTCGCCCCTTTCTCACCTGCGCCTTGCGTTCTCACCGCCTGCGACGTCCTTGCCTCCCCCCGCCCTCTCCCAAGGCCACTCCATGGGGGGCGGCGCTGCCGCACTGCTGACCATGATGCTGCGGGGGGGCGCGGGCCTGTCCTCCTCCGAGGGCGCCGGCCCCAGCGCCGGGGGGGACGCGCAGGGCGGGCCCTGCTCCCCGCCCCCCGGCGCCGAGCACACCCCCGCCTCCGCCCTCTCCCCCGACGTCTCGGAGCGCCTGCGCGAGGCGCGCTGCGTGGCCATCGCCTGCCCCTGCGTGGTGACGCCCGAGCTGGCCGCCGCCTGCCGCGGCTACGTGACCAGCGTCATGCACGGCACTGACACGGTGCCCACCTTCTGCGCTGCCTCGGTGGATGCGCTGCGGGAGGACGTGACGCGGTCGTCGTGGTTCACCGAGTTCAGCCGGGACATGCGGACGGGGGTGGTGCGGGCGCTGCAGGTGGGTGGTGGGTGGGAGGAGGGGGCAAGGGGTGGGGGCAGGGGTGTGTGTTTGTTGCTGAGCGGGATCGCGCCGACGCCAGGGGGTGGGGTGGGATGGGGTGGGGGAGGGCCGATATTGTGGGCAGGATGACGCGCCACTCCATTACCTTCCCCCGCTCCACTGCTCCCCCCAGGGCGGCGTGCGGGGCGTGGGCAGTGCCACCCAGTGGACCTCCCGCAACATCCTGCAGCCCGCGGCAGTGCCCTTCAGGTGTGTGGGGGTGGGGTGGGGTGGGGGCAGGTGGGGGCGCTCTGGCTCGCCCGGGGCTACGGCCTGAAGGCAGCCTGCGGTCTTGCCCCTCATCAGAGGAGCGAGGGCGGTGGAAACGTCGCCTGCCGCCAGTCGAAGTTCGACAGCCCGCAGACTCCCTCTGCTTTCCCCACCCTGTTGCACTTCTCCCCGACGCTTGCTTCCATGCTCGCCCCCATCCTAACCCCACCGCCCACCCTCCCCCAGGGCTTGCTACACCACCACCACCCGCCGCACCCGGCGCCGCACCACCATCACACAGCCGGGTGGCATCAACGCCCCGCTCCTCTCCACCTCAACCACCCTCACCTCCTCCGCATCACTCACCGCCACCTTCCCGCTCGCGCCCAACTCCCCGGCGCTAGCACTGGCGGAGGCGGAACAGTACCTGCTGGCGGCGGGGGCCGGCGGCGGCGCTGCTGCCGCCGCCGCCGCCGCTGCCGCCGCCGCCGCCTTCGAGGCACCCGGGCCCATGCCTGGGTCCCCGTACGGCACCGGGCCCGGCGGCGAGGGCATGGGGTCGGGGTCCACCGCGGGCCCATCCTCGTCATCGTCCTTCTCGCCCGGGGGCCTGGCGGGCCTGCTGGGCCTGGGCCTGGGCCTGGGCCCGGCGCGGGCCCCCCGCGCGCAGGCCATGAGCGGCAGCCGGGGCAGCGACCTGGACCAGGGGCTGGACGAGCGGGCCATGGCGGGGGCGGTGCAGGTGGGGACGACGTTGGGGGCGGGGGTTAGAAGGGAGGGAGAAGGGGGAAGGGGAGCCGGAGGCAGGACTGAGGGAGAGAGGAATTGACGGAGCCCCTCTGCTGAAGCCGGGGCGGGACATGGAGGACTGGGCTTGGGCACGGGCAATTAACCCCTACCGATGCATCCCGCCCTGTCCTCCCCCTCCCCCTCCCCCTCAGTCCTGCATGCATGCGGTGGCAAACGCGGTCTCCCACCAGGGCTGCGGTCAGGCAGGGTGAGCTCGCGCCCTGTGGGGGGCAGCACCGGGCCCGCCTATGTGCGGGGCCCCGCCGCGACCTCCGCCTCGGGCAGTACCCTCTCTTCCCCTTGCGTGCCCCCTTGCTGCCCTGCGCCTGCCGACTCCGGACCCACCTGCCGGCCTCCCCCCTGCCCCTACCCCCGCAGGGACCAGGACCCCGCCCTGGCGGAGGCGGTGGGGCTGCTGGAGTCCCTCCCGCCCGAGCTGAGGCCCGCCGGCACCGGGGCACCGGGCAGCGCCGCGGGCCGAGCAGGCGGCGGCGCGGGGCCCCCGGGGGCGGCGGAGGGCATTGGGTCGCCCTGGGCCGCATCATGGAGCTGGCGCCGCCGGGCGGGCAGCGGCAGCGGCAGCGGAGGTGGCGGCGGCGGCGGCAATGGTGACAGCGGCGGCGGGGCAGGGTCCTTTACGACGGCGGCGGGCGGAAGCCTGCTGGCGGGGGCGGGCGCAGTGTCCTCGGCCTTTGGGTACGGCAGCAGCCTCCGGCGGCGGCTGTGGCCGTGGGGCGACGGCGGCGACGGCAGCGGGAACGGCGGCGGCGGGCTGCCGTCGAGCTCGGGTGCCGCCGACGCCGAGGGCGTGTGTGGGCCGCCAGGTGTGGCTGCGGCGCACCGGGGGCCGCCCGACAGCCCTGGACGCTCCAAGTCTGCCGCGGCGCTGCCGTCACTGGGGTGTGCAGGCGGCGCGGGGGCTGGCGGCGGGGCCGCGGGCGGTGCGCGGGGCATCAGCGACTGGCTGTGGCGGGGCGGGGGCATGCTGTTCAACACCTGCACCGCACCGCGGAGGGTGCTGCCGCCTGGCGCGGGGGGCCCCGCTCTGGGTGGTGGCCTGGGCCTGGGCGGTGCGGGTCCGCGGGGCAGCAGGGGTATCCGTGATCTACGCATGGACGTCGGAGGTGGGTGCGGCGCTGAGAGGGCCCGGGGGAAGGAAAGTAGGGTCGGGTAACTCTCGCTTTACCCGTTTCTCTCTGGTCTCCTACCCTGTCGACCCATATGACCCCCTGTGCTGCCATCTCCTCCTCCCCGGCCTCAACCGCCCGCCTTTCGCCCGTCCCCGCAGCCGGCTATGACGACGAGACGGAGGGGGGGGACCCCGAGGACGAGGACATGGATGGGGAGGGCGACGGGGGCAGCAGCACCGACTACGAAGATGACGTTGAGGACTCTGAGGAGGAGGAGGCGGGAGCGGCGGGGGCGGGGGCCGGAGGCGACAGCTCCACCACCAGCAGCAGTGGCATGGACGAGGATGGGGGGGGCAGCGGCTCGGGGGGGAGCAGCTCGGCGGAGGAGGGGCCCGGCGGCGGCGGCGGCGGAGGGGTTGTTGGGTCGGGGGCGGCGGCGGTGCGGCACGCCCGCAGCCGGGGCGTGCGCAGCGGGCGCTCGGGCAGCCGCAGCGAGCGGGCGCAGCGGCGGCGGTCGGTGGCGGAGGACCCCCGGGGCGCGGGGGGGGCGCTGTCGTCGGCGGCGGCGGTGGTGGGGGAGGAGCAGCTGCAGGTGAGGGCCTGGAGCGGGGGCTCAAGGGGGCTGAGCACGGTCCGGGTGCATGGGGAGACAGCTGCGGGGCAGGGCGAGGGGGCTTGCACCGGCGATGGAGTGTGACTTGATCTGACTCAGGTGTGTGCTCGTTCCGCCAACTGGCTATGCCCTTCCTCTCCCCCGGCAGGCCGGCATTACGGCGGTGGTGGCGGCGGTGACCAACCAGGGGGTGGCGGGGGAGGGGCCGGCGGAGGAGCAGGACGAGGCCACACGGGCCGCGGAGGACGTGCTGCGGGAGGTGGGGGCGCCGGAGGCGGGCGACGGCGCCGCCGCGGCGGCAGCTGCCGCCGCCGCGGCCGCCGACCTGCGGCGGCGGAACCGCGCCGCCAACACGGCGGCGGGCGGGCGGCCGCCCACCGCCGGCGGCCGCAGCCACCGCCGCCGCAACGCGGCTTCGGGGGCGGGGGCGGGGCCCGGCAGTGGGCTCCGCTCCGCCAGCATGCCCCAGGGGGTGGCCTCGCTGACCGAGGGCGGGGCGCTGCCAGCCTCCAGCTCCGCCATCTCCATCCCCACCGCCTCGGCGTCAGCGGGCGGCAGCAGGGGCTTTGGCCGGGTGGTGTCGGACCTCGGGGGCCCCAGCGGCCTGGAGCCGGCGGCAGAGGACGACGGCGGCGCCTCCCTGCCCGCCAGCCCGCCCAACGCCACGCCGCCGCCGCCCCGCCGCGGCGGCCCGACGCCGGCAGAGGTGGAGGCGCGGCTCTACAAGCGCCGCCTCTACCCGGCCGGCCGCATCCTGCACCTCTTCCCAGCCTTCGCCCTGGCGGGTCGGGAGGACGCCGCCGCCTCCGGCCCCTCGCCCGGGCCCTCGGCCACCGCCCAGGCTGCCTCCACCAACCCCCTCGACGCCGCCGCCGCCCGCGCCTCGGCCCAGGCGGCGCCGTACGTGCTGCTCGAGCTGCCCGACCCCCTGGCCTACTCGCGGATCCGGCTGTGCCGTACGATGGTGTCGGATCACCTGATTCCGTCGTACCTGGCGGCGCTGGAGTCTGTCCTGCAGCAGCTGGAAGAGCAGCAGCAGAAGGACGCGCGGGAGGCGTGGGCGCGGGAGGAGGAGGCGGAGCGGGAGCGGGCGCAGAGGCTGGTGGAGGACTGGTAGGGTGGGAGCCGGTGGCTGGGGTAGGGGCTGTGGGCATTCTTGGGCGCAGCTGTTGCTGTGATGCGGGGGCCGCAGGCAGGGCGCAGGTGTGGCACTGACGGGGATGGGAAGGGTGAGGCGAGAGGCGTGGGGAGGGGCAGGCGCTGTTCGTGACAAGACTGGCTGTGTGCGTGCAGTGAGCGGCCGTGTTCGCTGGACGTGGGGGTGCCTCAATCGGGGCTGGCAGGTTTGGTGTTGAAGGATGATCTCAACCCGCGCATTGCTATTTGACTGACTGAAGGGCAGAGACGTGGGCGGGACCAAGGGGCTGAGTGGCAGCAGCAGCTAGGTGGGCGGAGCATAGGCCCATTGTATCTCATAAATTAGCTCTGGGCCTTGGCATCCAGTTCAAAGCAAAGCGCAATGCAGCGCAGGGCACGATGGCGTTTCGGTTGGCAGGAGTCCTGAGAGCAGAGTTTGCAGTACCAGGTGCAGCTGGGGCGACGCCGGGACCATTTGTACGGTACCGCAATTGCTGGCTGGTGGCCGGTGTTCATGCTTAAGCGCTCCTCGTCGCTGTGTAATGCCAGTGCTTTGACAGGCCTTGACAGCAGATGTGTAACCTCGCCCGTGTGGGCCAGGCAGTACCCTACAGTATACCCACTGCATCGGCGGCATCTCGGGAGCCCCGCCACTCGCTTCAGCGTGCGCCCCCGGTTCAGGCTCCCGCCAACCCCTCTTCACCCGCCACGCTCGCCCAGCCGCCAGTGTGTGATCACCACCCCTCCATCGGACACCCGCTCTCATGCGACCCAAACGGCCTAACCCCATGCTCCCACGCATGCAAACATGCTCGAACCAGGTTATTGCATCGCCTGTGCCCTCTTCTCAGCCCTCAGTCATTTCACACAGTCAGGTGGTTCGCGTGCTCGAGTCCAGCGCCAGCTCTAGTTTCAGCTGTCGACCATATGTTATCAGCCATTTGCCGGCCTCAATGACAGGTGTAAGGGCGCGGCTCGAGGCGTGCAGGGTTAAGGTCCGTCGGGCGGGCCGCATGGGGTGCCTGAAGAGGCTATCGCTCCCTTTCGGAATGCGTCACCGCCGTTATCGTCATTCCAGCTCTGTAAGCTTTAACACAATGCTTGCGTTTCCTGCGTAAGGTACTAGCCACAGACGCTGAAGAAACGATATCCGACTAACGTTCACGCTGAGAGGCGGCCTGGAGCCCACCGGACTGGCGAAAAAAACACATAAGCCATGTCGATAACGATTGCCTTCGGGTGCTATTGGGGCTGTCGAACGCTGCCGAACCAGTTCGTTTGGGCTTTCTATGTCAAGGGCATGCTCGTGGCACTGGTCTTATTCTCCGTCGTCGCCGGACAAGCTGGCGTGTGCAGATCGCGGGCTGAAGAGGTAAGCACCAGTTAGCGAGCTTAAGACAAGCGCTCCTGAGCCTTGGCGAAACCGTGGCGGCACCAATTGCGTACCGCCGCAGGGTGGGAAGTCCTGGGCCGCGGGGGAGGCCAGCGATGACGGCTGCTACCGCACCTTAAGCACGGCGGAATCGGTGAAAACCTGCGTCTACCAGGAGTGCTTGGGGCGACACGGCTTCTGGCCGGTACTCATCTCCGCCTCCATCGTCGCGGCCGTCACCCAGCTCCTCAACATATACTTTTGCGTCTTCGCACGGCCGCGCCCTAACACCATACGTGGTGACAAGGACGCGATTTGCTGCTGCAACGACAAGCTGCTTCCGAACGAGGTGGTAAACGGCTGGCCCAACGTCATGTACCCCACCCTCATGGCAGTCGTGGGGGAGCCGGAAAGCACCCTGGGTGAGCATTGCTTGCCCCCGGGCCGCACGGGGAAACGCTCAACTGGAGCTTGCTCATGGGCATGTGAACGAACAACTAGCATTTGTCTAAAGTTCTTGGGCCGCCGCTGCCACCATCACTCCACGGCCCTGGCCGTGCGTGCCTCGACAGTTTCTTGAGCGCAGCGCCGCCGGGCGGCCGCCGCCCCTGCACTCTCACCCACTCTCTCACCTCCCCGCGGTGCTTCCCACGCTTGCAGGCCTGCCGACCTCTGTCAACGCCCAAGCCCGCCAGGGCGGGCCCGTGCTGGGCTGCCCCGCCGAGGCCGGCGAGGGCTGCCACTACTTCGAGCGCCGCCCCCCGCTGCCCACCTGGGGCCAGCCCAGCACCTCCATGCGAGTCCGCATCCCCGAGGCCGGGGCCGAGGCCGGGGGCCCCGCGCCCCCGCCGCGGCGCTCCCCGCTGCAGCCCCACCCCGCCAGCCTGCCGGAGCAGGGGGCAGATGAGGAGGGGGAAGCAGGAGGCGCGGGAGGGGACGAGGAGGGCGGCGAAGGCGAGGGGGAGCTCGGCACGCGGCAGCACTCGTCCCTGCGCCCGCACCGGCCCGGACAGGCGCCGGCCGCTTGCCTGTGGCGCATGACGCCCCCGGGCGTGGTCCCGCCACCTGCGCCTCGGACTCGAGCCGAATCCTCACGCTCCTCCGCCTCTTCCTGCGCCTCCGCCTCCTCCTCGCCTCCTCCGCCGCCGAGCGCAACCGGCTCCCGCCCGCCCTCGCCGCTGTCCCCCACCCTGGCCACGGCCCCCCCGAGGGCCGCCTCCTCGTCCCCACCCGAGTCGGAGTTGGGGCGAGAGGCGTCGTCCGCGCGCTCCTCCCAGCGGCCGTCGCCTCGGCCGTCGACAGAAGCAGCCGCCGTCGAGCCGGCGGTGCCGTGCCGCCAGCCGCTCGAGCTGGAGCAGGCGCAGGCGCCGCCGTCGGGCCACCTGCCGCCGCTGCCGCCGCCGCCACGGCCGCCGTCGGCACGGGGCACCGCGGCTCGCCTGGCGGCGCCCCCGCCGGCGGTGCTGCCAGCTGCTGCCGACGGCCTAGAGCCACTGCCGGTTGCGTAGATACGCGTGACGATTGAAGCCTTTTGAGCCCGCCTTGAAGTGTGGACACCCAGCGAGCGCAAAATGCTGTGCGGGGCTCTCGGGGCTCGAGGGGCTCGAGGGTTCAAGGCTAGGGGGTGCCGCTGACCACGGCTTGACCGCTATGCTAGAGGTACCGGCACGTTGTTGGCGAGATCGAGCGTGGCTGACGCGCTGACCCTGGACAGCCGGACAGGACTCCAGAATCCGGACTGCCGTGCCACATGCCATACCGCCAGATGTACAGTATGTTCAAGGAGGTTGAGGTCGAAGCAACAATGCACTTGTGAATTGATGTGGGGCCGTTGTGGTCTAATGGACTCTCGAACGTTGTTGGGAGTAGTGACCGACCGTTGTGGGCTGTCGAGCCGGTCGAGGCCGGCAAGGTGGCCAGGCGGGTGCGTGGCTCGTGGGGGCTCTCCACATTTGCACAGATACCTTGCTTAGTAACACGCTAGTCAGGGCCCAAGAAGGCAGAGAGCGGATTATCCCGCCGCCCCGCCCCCAACACACCCCGAGTAAACCCGCACCGCACACCGCATAGTATCCCCACGCGTTCCAACTACAGCCGCCAGCTCCCGGCCTCCGCCAGCCCCTGCATCTGCAGCGGGGCCGCCGCCGCCCATCCTGTCCGAGAGGGGACCCTTCCTCCCTGCCAGCGGCGTTGAGAATCCCTCCGTACCGCTGGCCGTACAACGCATGCGCCCATGCTCAGTAGCAGTCCCGTCCTATGATTGCCCGACGACTCCCTCCACCCTTGCACCGCACCAAACTCAGAGATCGTCCCTCGGACTGCTATCGCACAGTCCCGCCGCTCCCGCGCCCTCCAGTCTAATGGGCTCGTATCCCAAGCCATGCCCTGCCGTCGCAGTGTATTGCGTGCCTGCCGTAACCGTCAGAGTCCCTGCCTGTTACTCATTCCGCCGCCGCAGCGTTGGGCCCCGCGCGCAGCCATGCTAAGAGGGCAGGCGAAAGGGCCGCCCTGCCCCCCACCACTCCCCGATGTCCACGCGGTCAGTCGTCAGTGCAGCACGTCCCACAACCTTTTGCCAGCCAATACACAACACACCAATCGCCAAACTCTAGCAAAACAGGCGATGAGGGCGTCTGAGGGCGACAGTCACCACAGGACGGCCCGTCGCGGAGCCTCAATCAGACCCCCAAGCAACCGCGAAGGCCTGCCCCCTAGCGCCGGGCCCCGCCGCTCCCACGGCGTGGCCATGCCGCCCCATCCCTCGCAGGGGGGCCGCAGGCGTACCCAATGGGGCCGGCCCCTCGGCCGATACACTTCTCCGCCGCTTCAACAGCTCCTTGAGCTTACTAAAGATAGAACCAATCGTCCAATGCCGTGTGACCGCGAAGGGCATGGGCCGCGTGCGCACAGCGACGCGGCCCAAGCACCTCCGGCGGCTCCCTACCGGAGCTAAGCGGCGGCCGCGCGCCCCCAAGCGCCGCTCTGTGTGTGTCCGTGAGTCCGGGAGGCAGCTTGGGGCGCGAGCAGCCCGCCCGCTGTTTCAATCAACAAAAACGTGTCAGTGCTGGTTCACGCCGCCTCTGGCACCGGCTGCAACCACACGCTGCAGCGGCCGCGCCTTCCGTGGCGGCGCGATTCCAGCTGCCGCCCAGGCAGCGCCCTCCACACCGCTGCTGCCCCTCCTCCTCTCCCTGCTCGCCAGGTACAATGGAGCCCGCGCGGAGCAAAGACAAGCGGGCCCGTACAAGCGGCCCCGTGCCGCAGCCCCCCCCGCTCAGTCCCTCCGCGGCCGCACGCGCCGGCCCTCATCCCCGCAGTCCACCAGCGCCAGCTCCCGCACCCGCCCCGCCGCGCCCGCGCCGCTGCCGCCGCCGCCCGGCAGCGTGCCGCCGGGCCCGCGGCCGCCGGCGCCGCCGTGCGCGTGTGCGTGGGCGTGCGCGCGGCCGTCCGGCGCCGCCCCCGCCCCCCCCAGCGCCGCCACTGTGGCCAGTATCTCCCCCTGCAGCCCCGGGCAGGCGCTTATCATGTGCGCGTAGCCCTCGGTCTTCATGACGGGGGCCAGGTTGCGGCCCACGAAGTCCAGGCACACCTGGGGGTGGGGGTGGGGGTGGGGGTGGGGTGGGGTGGGGTGGGGTGGGGTGGGGTGGGGCGGGAGAAGGAGGTTAAGGGAGCCAAGGCGCGTGAGGTGAAGGCGACACTTGAGCGGCAGGCGGAAGCGAGCAGGCGTGCGGGTCGGGGGTGGGGGAGCGGAAGGAACGTCGCTGGCTGCGATGGTGGGCTCAACCCCGCTCGACACCCCGCCGTTCCTTTCCTCCCGTTCCTTTCCTGCCAAACACCCCCTGCCCCCCACACACGCGCCGACCCTACGCATCCTAAACACACTCCCACCCCACCCCCCAGGTTCCACCCCCCTCCCCCCCCCCCTGCCCCCCACCTTCTTGAGCTCCTCCGCGTGGTTCTTGTCCGCCAGCGCCAGCGTGAAGGCCACCGACTCCACCTCCACCGTCTCGCACAGCCGCCGCTCGCAGATGCGGCGCAGGCGCTCCAGCTGCAGGGAGTCGGCGGCCGCCAGCAGGTGCTGGGCCATCTCGCACTCCAGGTGGGCGTCGTCCATCTGGGTGGGGGGGATGAAGGGGGGTTGGGTGGGTTGGGTGGGGGAAAGGGGTAACTTGGGTGAGTAGGAGGTGACGAGGTAGGTTTTATGCGGTGGGGGGGAGGGCGTCCGGGAGGGGTGGGAATGGAAACGACGCCAGGCGGGCAAGGCACGACACACCGCCCCCCCCTCTACCGACGCCAGGTGCCACGCGGTCACACACGCCTGCACCCAAACGCACCCTTCCGCGTGCAAGCCCCGCCCTCCCTTCCCTGTCTCCCCTCCCGCTGACGCCCGCCTACCCCCTCCGGCAGCGTGTCCGTGTACACGAAGTGCAGCAGCGCCCTGAACACGGGCGCGCGGATGTCGTGCACCACGGCCCGGCCCTCGCGTCCCTCGCGCATGCAGCTGTTGAGCAGCGAGTGGAAGAAGCGGGAGCGAGCCTCCAGCAGGAACTTGTGGGCCTGGGGGGTGGGGGCGGGGGGAAGGAGGTGGGGAGAGGTGGGGGGAGGTGGGGAAGGAGTGGTAGAGTTGAGGCTGCCGTGATTGTGACAGAGGCAGCATGGGTCGTCCAGCCTTCCTTCCCAGCACGCCCTGCCCGCCCCGTTGCCCTACTCCTCGGCTCGCTGGCCGCCTCTCCCTCTCACCCTTCGCTCTCCCCCCCCCCTCCCCCCCCACCTTGAACTCCTCCCCGTCCGCCACCAGCACCACGTCCGCCCCCTCCCCCGAGCCCAGCAGCCCCGCCAGGTCGGCCCCCAGGGAGGGGGGCGGCACGCGGATGAGCTCGGAGCGGCCCGCGGAGCCCCCGCGCATCAGCGCACCGCCTGGAGAGGGGGTTGGGGTGGGGAGGGGTTGAGGGGATGGGGTTGGGGGTGAGGGGGTGAGGGGCCAGGAGGAGGGCGGGTCACAGGTTAACGGCACGGCCAATCCTCCTCGACGGAGCTTTCCCTCTCTGGGCCTACTGCCCTCGCCATCACACCCTCTCCCTCCCTCTCCCGCCCCTCCCTCCCCCAGGCCCCCCACCCCACCGCACCGCTCGACACCACCAGCTCAATGGTGTACCGGATGACCAGTGTGTCGTTGGCCAGGTAGCCCTTGGAGGGGTCCTCCAGGAGGGAGCGCTTGACGAACTTGCGGTAGCCGTGGCAGTTGCGGGCGTTGGGGTCCTGGGGGCGGAGGGGAGGGGGGGAAGAGGGGTGATGACAGGAAGGCAGGCCTGCACGACCCCGATGCGGAGGGGGGGGGGAGGGGGGCGGAGCTGAGGAGGACGTGCGGCTTGCGCGAGTCCAGTGCAGGCGCCGGGGGGTAAGGGAGGGAGGGGATAGGGGCACGCCCCATGACAACAGCGCAAGACCCACACAAGACCCGCGCCCGCACAGCTGCGGCTCCCGAGCGGTATTGGCAGTCCCCGGTAGTCGCCTGGGGAGCCGCGACTGGCTCTTCAAGCAAACCACACCCAACCCGACCTCCCATGCCCCCCCTCCGGCCGCAGGAGCCCCCGCACCTGTCGTGCGCAGCTGATCTTGACCGCCCCTGCGTCCCGCGTTCGCCCCTTGGTCAGGTCCCGGCCCTGGCCTGCGCGACGGGGGAGGACGGAGGGAGGCAGCCAAGGAGGGGGAGGAGTGGGTGTCCGTGTCCGTGCTCCCCACCTGCCTACCCGCCGCCGCCGTACCGGTAGCCCAGCACCACTCTTTGTACCCGGGCCCTCATCCATAGCCCCCCAGCCCTCCCCTGCATCCAACCCCCCCCCAAACGCCGTCAACCCAGGACCTCTTCCCCCCCCCACGTCCCCCCCCCACCGCTCTGGTCCACCAGCGTGAAGCGGTGGAAGGCGCGGACCACCTTGCCCTCGGTGGTGCTCACAATGCCCTTTGGGGGGGAGGGGGGTGGAGCGAGGGGTGGGTGGTGTCAGCGTGGCGGGGCCGGGGGAGGCGGGGAGGGTGGCCCGTGCGAGCGGAAGGGGGCTGCTCCTGTCCCGCCCCTGGGTCTCTTCCCGTTGCCCACAGCCTTGCTCCCCCCGCTGCCCCTTGATGCTGCTGGCGGGCTGCCTCGGAAAGGGCCCGGCCCCCGGCCGCCCACCCACGCCCCACTCCGCGGGCGCCTGTCTGTGGCCCCACCCGCCCCCACCTGCGGGCTGGGCCCTTCCCCAATGAGCGCCACAAACAGAGCCGCGTACTCGTTCTGCGGAGGGCAGGCAGGCAGGGGGTGCAGGGGGTGCGAGGCACGGGTTTAGCGACAGCAGGGTCCCGGCGGCAGGTGCCGAGGGGGGCGGTCCGCGCGGGTCGGCCGGGCCGAGCCACGCCGGCTTCAGCGGCCCTCCGACCGGCGCCAGCACTGACCCAGGCTCCCCATCTCCCCGTCTCGAGGGCATCCCCCCCCGGTTGTCGCTTCCAGCCACCAGTCTAGCGGTCTGGTGCCATCGGCGGCGCCCCGGCACGCCCCACGCCCTCGCCGTCCGACTCCTCCCGACAGGGACACTTGTACTGTCCCGACAGGGAACCCCCGACCACTCCCCTACTGCCAAGCTGGCTCCCCCACACAACGACCCACTCCCGCAGCCGTACCCCGGCCCCCCCCAGGCCCCGCCCGGGCCCGCCCCGGGCCCCGCCCCACCGTGGTGTCCCTCCGCTGCTGACGGTGCATGGGCGCCATGCCCTGCATCAGCCCCGGGTGGGGGGGCGGGGCGTGGTGGTGGTGGTGGCCGCCCCCCGCCCCCCCGCCCCCGCCGCCCCCGTGCACCACCACCACCTCCCCGTTCTGCGCCACGATGCCGGCGCCGCCGTTGACCCGCGGCTCTGCCGGGCCCATGGCGGGAGCGGCGGCCGCTGGCGGCGGCGGCAGGCCCGGGCCGTCGAGGGGGTCGTCGCGGCCGCCGCCCTGCAGCGCCGGCGGGGGCACCGCGGGCAGCACTATCGCCGGGTGGTGGCCGCCGTCGCCCCCTGGGCCGTTGCCCATGGGCCCCTCCGAGGAGGACCGCTTGCCGTCCGGATAGAAGAGTAGCACCTGGGGGGAGAGAAGCGGTCGTGAGCCGTGCGTGGGACACACGGGGGAGCGGCAGGGGCGCGAGAGCCAAGGAGGGGCAGCTGCCCCGGACTCGAGGCGGGTCTTCCGCCGACCACCGATGCAGCTCCCAGCACGCCCTGCCCACCCGCTGGGCTGGATAGCCGAGGCTGGCACCGAAGCGGCCAGCGCCAGCGGACTTACCCACTCATGGCCCCCCACCACGAAGCGCTCCGATGCGATAGGCTCGCCGTCCCCGATGCCCTTTATAAGGCTGTATCCCACGATGGTGTGCGTGTGCTCGCCTGCGGCGACAGGAAGCAAGTTGGGCAACGCCTTGCGGAATCAGGCTCGCAGCTCCAAGACAGCAGTCCTAAGTCCACGCACCAACGATGGTGTCTGTGACGGTTTTGGAGGACGTCTTCTGGTTCACGGCCGCGGGTTGGGCCATTCTAGCCTGCTTCGCGCCCTAGACAGAGCTCCACCCTTCCTCGCGCCTTCTGAAGGCGCTATCTGAGTGCGCCTGTGGCTTAGAGTAAGTTTTGACCCCTTGCCGCGCGCGCTCACTGACTCGGGCCAGTAGCGATGGCAAGATGGGCAGATATCGGGCCGGTTCACGGTTGCCGCGTTCACGGACTTCCACAGGAATTAACAACTCGGGACAAGGGCTGGATCTTGAAGCCGAAGAAATGTGCCAGGAAACGGTGCACGGGCTCGGGGTGCATGCCACATGCCCGGCCCGCCACGCGCACAACTGGGGCCGGGCGTCTCGGTAACTCCCTAAAAGCGCACGACGATGCCGACGCAGCCACTCGATGATGACGCCAGAACTGCCCGAGGCCTCGCACAGGCTGGCACTTGCTTGCACGCACGCCGCCGACTTCCTTCCACTCCTTCCACCTTCGGCCCCACCTCCAGGTCCTGTCAGCCGCCCTGCCTCGACCGCGGAACGCTACCCCCGCAGCCCGCCCTCGCAACAGCGTCCGACCCACAAGTTGCCCCGTCCGCCCCGGCATCCCCGCTTCTGCCTGGCCCTCCACACCGCCCGCCGCCCAGGGGTTGGCCGTGCACCTGCCATTGCAGTGGTGCCCCACCGCTGATACTGGAGTATGTCACGCCTAGGTCCGACCTGGAACCTGTCCAAGTGTCAGCAGTGTCGCGTCGGTCCCCTTGCCCCATTACTGCCCTGTCGTGCCTGGAAGCGCACTCGCCTCCCCTTGCCGCGACCCTCTAAGCCCCGCTCCAAAACGCTAGTACCTCAGTCCGGAGCTCGCATGCACCCCCTCGGCGCTCCCCTCCACCCTTCGCTCCACCAGCACCCTGGCTCCCCTGCGCCCCAGCCCCAGTCCTCCCGCCCCCTGCCCCGCGCCCCCGCCCAGGCGCCGGCCGCCTCACTTCCTGCCGCTCTTGCCCTGCGGCGTCTCCCAGTGCAGTCGAGCCAGGCGCATCTCCAGGGGGTTGGGCGCCAGCTTCTGCTCCACGTCGTGCCGCTCGTCCGTGGTCAGCTGCCGGAACACGTTGATCTAGCAGGGGGGGGGCGGGGGCGGGGGGGAGGGGGTCTGGAGGTGTGGGGACGGTAGCAGCGGGGCTTGTGGAGGCGAGGCCGGGAGCAGGACAGAGGGTTGCGGACCGGCGGAGTGGGCAGCAGCGGACCGCAGGAGACTTGCGCTGCAACACAGCTGCTCCAAACCCCTCCCACGTGCCCCCATCTGTCTCGTGCACCTGTCACCTCCCACCCCCTGCCCGCCTCGCTGCCACCACCAGGGCGCGCGCGGGGGCCGGCAGGTCCGCGCCGCACCCCTGCCCCACCTGACGCCCCCACCCCAGCCCTCCCCTCCGTCTCCCCGCACCCGCACCCCCCCGAGTGCCCCCACGGCCCCACCTCCTGTATCTTGGACCGGTCCAGCGTGAACGTCACGATGTCCACCCCCCGGACGGTGTTGTTGTGCAGCGAGGCCGACGCACCGCCCCCCGCAGCGCTGGAGTCGCCCGTGGCCGCCTCCATCTGAGTGCCGTGCCCCACCCACGACACGAACAGCCGGTGCGTGTCGCTGGCGGCCAGGTCCTCCACCTGGGTATGGGGGCCGGGTAAGAGGGGGAGGCCAGGGGAGGGGAGGCCCAACGCCGGCTGGGGAACGCGCGATGCTTCATGCTAAGAGTGGCTCGTCGTGACAGCAAGCCCAAGCGCTGTCGGCGGTCGACTTGGGAAGCCTTCGTGACGTGCCGTTCTTCCTTGCACCTGGTGCCCAGGTGGAGGCGCCCACTACCTCCACCCCCCTTCCCCCACCCCCCTCCGCCCCCCACCTCCACCCAGTAGTCGGGGTACATGCTGCGGTGCTCCTCCAGCAGCGCCTTGAAGGCCCGGGGGCCCACGGCCATGCCGGTGGGGGTGGAGGCGCCGCTGCGGGAGCGGTCGCGGGCCTCGCGGGCGGCGGCGGGCGCCAGGCCCCATGTGGAGGCACTGGGCGGGGGCGGGGGTGGGGAGGCAGGGGGGGGGGGATGAGGCACCAGGGGTTGGCGCTGGCGGGCTCGCGCGTCCTAAGGCTAAGTCGTGTGTGGTACTCTTGGAGCGGCGGGGAACCGGCGTGGGTGCTTGCCTGAGCGCATGCGCTCACGCGGGCGGAACACAGCACCCCCACCCCCACCTGCACAAGTCTCGGTGCACAAATCCCGAGTCGAGCAGGATGTCCGCCTGGCATCGAGGGCGGGGAACAACAGGTCAGGCCAAAGGGGAGAGCGAGGGCATCGAGGTAATGCGGCCGAGAGTGGGCAAGCACCGAGCAAGCCTGCGCCTGCGACCCGAGCACCAGGGGCCCCAGCGCCTGCTGCTGTGCTCCGCCCCCAGCGCCGCCGGTACCAGGACCGTACATCACACACAGAGAGATGTATTTGCACGACATGCTGCCCCCTGGGTTAGCCAAACACACAAGCGTCCGCAGGCGAGCCTCACGCACCTGCGAGAAGTCACCCTTGCTCCACAAGGCCGAGTAGAAGGTGCGGGCCAGGTCCGCCATTTGCTTGACGCGCCAGTCCTGAAGGATTGCACAGGTTCAGTAGAAGTGGTTGGAGATCATCCGGGGGTGAGGAAGTGACCCAACCAACAGCGCCGGGGGGGCGCGGGGCACGGCAAGGCTTGGCTGCCGCGCGGCAGGCTGTTGTGGGTCGGCCCTGCCGCAGGCCAGTGACGTCGTAGAGCATATCGCAACAGTGCGCGAGGCCATAAGGATACGCGCGCTGCTGACGGCTTCACGGATGTCGCGCGCGACCCGTCGCGGGTCCCGGCACCCGGCAAGTGCCGGAATGCGCAAGCCGGGCCGGGCTGACTCTCCCCTGCGCCCAGAACCTGCCTTGATCTCCTCGTCGCTCTTGAACGCTACGATCCTCGCCGCACGGCGGCCAGGGCGAGCTCGAGGCTGCGCGGTCGGAACACATTGCTTGCGGGAGAGAAGAAGCATTTCCTCGGACTGGGTCTAATCAGTCAGTCAGCCTTGGCTATTGGTTTGTGTTATACTCTGCACGAAGCTGCGCTTTTCGGGGGGGCTCGGAACGGGGTCGGAACGCTGACTGGACAGCCCCATCCGGCGAGGCCCGACATTATTGCCCTGCGCAGCCCGGCTCGCCTGCAAACACGACAAACGGTCAACATACATCCTCAGCTTACTGTCCAAGCACCCTAACGCCCGTCGCGGCATCCGGCGCACAAGCGCGCCCTCACAGCAAGCCAGGGCTTTCCGAGACCTGCCAAAATGATGGAGCTTCTCAACCCCGAGGCTCCCCACAAGGCGCAGCATAAGGGTAGGATACGGCGCTAAGGGCAGGGGGATTGCCGGAGGCGGGGGCGCTTGAGCCGACCGTTTCGGAATTGTGCCGAACCGCCACGGCAAGTCGCCCCTTCCTGCTCTACGCCCGACCGCATGCAGACAAGCTGGCCGAGACTAAGAAGCAGGAGAAGCTCATGCACGAGGCCCTGAAGGAGCAGCAGCGGAAGGACAAGGAGGAGTCGACGAAGGTGGGGGAAGGCCTGGCTCAATTGGGGTCCAGCATTGCAACTCACGCTGATCAAGAAGAATAAGAGACTGTGACAGGGCAGTAGCAGCGAACTGTTTAGGGTGCTCACACTCATGTCTCAAGCATTTCGCCGACCAGACATACGCCTCAGCCTGGCGCTGCCACCCACCTTCGACGACCGCACGACGACCTGCACACGGCGTTATGCCTGCCACGGCGGGGCGAGCCTTTTAGCCCCAACTTCCCCCGCGTACCGCCTTCCACCAACCGCCCGCACCCCCCCCGCCCCGCAGAAGAAGCAAGGCGAGGCCCACGCCTTCAAGGCCGTCCGCGAGCTGGAGCTAGAGCACGACCCCGAGGGCAAGCACTCCAAGCGCGCCATCAAGGAGCAACGCGACGTGAGTGCCCTGCTGTCCGCGGTTGCTTTGCCATCCTAGCTGGCGCCCGCACCCTGCCGGTACACGCGGTACCCCCGACACCCACCCTCACCAACACACACACCTCCAGCCTTCATGCCAAACGCTGAGCCTTTCGACCCCACGTCTACCCCTCCTGTGCAGCTGCTGAAGCACGCCGAGAAGTCCGCTACCGCGGCCACCTGCGAGCACGGCGTGTCCCGCTGCAAGATCTGCTACCCGCCCCACAGGTATGTCGGGCGCAGGGGCACCGCACCCCGCTGCCCTGCCGCAGCCGCACAGGGAAGCCCTGCCCCGCTTGCTTGTGTGCCCCGGCTTGCTTGTGTTTCCCGGCTTGGACTGATCAAACCCGCCGCTGATGTTGTCAACCTCTTGCGCCTCGACCCCACCTTCCCCGCACCCCAACCTGATCTGCAGCGAGAGGGAGAAGCACCACGCCCACGAGAAGGGACCGCTCCTGGGCGCCGAGCCCGTCGTGGAGGACGAGTAGCGGCGGGGCAGGACCCCGGCGTGCTCCCCATGCCCAAACACTCCTGCGGAAGGGGAAGCACTGAGACGGATCAAGAGGAGGCAGCTGGCGGCGTGCAGGTGCAGGTGCGAGTAAAGCCAGCGGGCCTTCCCCTTGAGGAACGCATTCGAGACTTTGCGTAACCCCTGTGACGGCGCACGCTTATAGTCCGGAGAGGTAGGACACTGGAGGACCGGGTTAGGGGTAGGCTGCATCGGCTGCTACCGTGGGATGGCGGCTGCCCTGCTGACTGTTAACAAAGCATCGGTTGTTAGACAGGGAGGGGGGCCTTCGTAACAGCCAACTTCTTTGCAGCTTGCTAGGCAGGGCACTCGCCAGTAGGCGGTTCTCACTTTCGGCAGGTTTGCTTCTTTACCCTTACTCTGTGGGTGGGATGCGGGCGGAGGATATGGCGGGAGGACGTGGAGCTTGGTTTCCTCAGCTCTCAGATGTTCCGGCGGTGTGCATACGAGTCTGGATACAAAGAGGCTTAAGGCCCTGAGTGGGTTCGGGGAACCGTGCAACGGACTGGAGGGCCTGGATGCCGGGGAACATTACCTCGGCGGAGCTCGCATGGGCTGATGGGGTCGAGTATGCGGCGGGATGTGTTGTGGGGCCTCGCCAGCCCCGATCTTACCCATGTGGGCGGGGGCGGTTTTGACGCGTGAGCGCCGCTTTCATGATAGTCTGCTGTGTAAGGTTCATCTAACTCTCCTCTCCCCTTCTCGGTGTCCGTGCCTCTATCGTATTTCCCAGGGGTGGTGACCGGTACCCCTGGTGGTTCCGGTTCCGTCCAGGACGGGGAAATGCCAACAGTTACCGGCTGCAGAGCACACGGTAGCCAGCCGGTCACGCGCACTGCCAGCAAGCCTGCCAGCAAGCCGCTGCAAAGTTCACCCTCTCCATTGGCCAGGGATCGGGGATGGGCAGCTAGTCATCCAACGCACCCTGCACAGGATCTCTAACACCCAGTTGTGACCACACCCGGGAACGCCTGGAACATACACTCGATACCGTTTACGTGTTCCTCGTTCCCTAACACTCGTTACCGTACTATGGTACGGGCGTGTCCTGGCCACGCTAGCCAGGGGAGCTCGTAGAATGCAGACTGGCATCCGCCGTTGTGTGCACGCATTGCAGTGGGTTCTGTCAAGGGGGTCGGCTGAACGCCCTCCCGGGCCTGAACACTCAGCTCAAGCCCCGAGGAACCCACGCCCCCGTCGTGGCACCCGGTGCACAAGCGCGCCCTCAGAGCAAGCCAGGGCTTCCAAGACTCTCTGCCAACTATGATGGAGCTGCTTAACCCCGAGGCGCAGCAAAAGGGTACCCGTTACCCGTACGACACGGCGCTCAAAGCAGGGGGGTCGCCGAAAGCAGGCGGGGGCGCTTGAGCCGACCACAAGAAGCTCACGCAGGTAGCGGAGGTCGCGCAGGTAGCGGAGCTCATGCCGGTACCGGAGCTGGCGAACGTTGCACGGAGCAGAGCGTGCTGCTGCGTGCGTTGCTGCCAGGTGACAGCACTTCACGGGCCAGGGGTTGTCCAAGGGCGCGGTTACAGTGTCATGCAGCCAGTGCCCAGTCCAAGACAGGGTAGACGGGAGCCCAGCGGCGTCCCTCCGCGATCCGAGCCATGCTGTGCAGCCATAGTCAAAACTGTTCTGCCGCCGCCGGCCGCCCGGTGCGCAACACGCAAGCCAGGGCGGCCAAAGATGGGGCCGGCAATACAAGCCAAAGGAAGAAGGCGAGCGCCCGGAAACCCCGGGCCCCAGCAAGCCCCGAGGTTTCCCCCGCCGTAAGAATACGTAGCGTATGCTAGCCAGGCGCGCCCGCAAACGGGATGCGCCTGGGTCAGTGACACAACAAAGCACGCGACACGCCACACGCTACACAGGACAGTGTCAGGAGGCACGCTCCCCACGCATCATACATACTACACGCACACATGCTCTCTTCGCTCAGCACTCTTCTCATTTGCCTGCCTAGGAGTCTAATGCTCTAGGGCCTACGACCTCTCTCGTCTGTCTGCTCTTGTACGTCAGGGGAGCTGTAGCGCGATTGAGGTCTCAAGGGCGTTGGCCGCCGACGCAAGCGGCCGCTGCAAGCGCATCTCAGCGCAGCAGCGCCCCCCAACATCGAGCCATTACACACTATAGTCGCCGCCACGCCACCACCCCAAGGTTTGGGCGGTGGCGGGCGGGTCCGGTGTCAAACGGTGCGGTCAGACCCCTGCGGTATAGTCCGTCTAGATAGTCGCCGGGCGCTCCTGCGCAGGCGCCGCTGCGCTGCGGCGCCGCGCCGCGCTGCCCGGGTTAAGCGGTACTGGCTGGCCACTGGGGCCGCCGGGCTGCAGCCCCCACGCCCTCCCCCGGCCCCCGCCCACCGCTAGCAGGAAAGCTGCGCGGTGGGCGTGAGGCTGGGGAAGGCGAGGGCGGGCGGGGGGAGGGGGTGCGGCAGGTTCATCGAGTGGGAGTGGAGCAGCGGCTGTGCGTGCCTCAGCTCCGGCTGGTGCGGAGCCCCGGCGGAGGCGGGGCCGTCCACTTCCATGGCGTCGCCGGCGTCAGGGCCTGAAGCGCCCGAGGCGGGGCCGGCGGCGGCCGCTCCCCGCTGGTGCGGCGCCGACGAGGCCCGGCGCGCGGCGGCTGCGGCCCGCTGTGCGGCCATGAGGGAGGCGCAGTGCGTGGCGGCGTCGTAGCTGGCTAGCCCGTCCAGCTGCAGGGGAAGAGGAAGAGGGGAGGGGAGGGGAGCAGGGGGTTAGGGAAGCGCAGTGCGGCAGTGAGGATGGACCCCAGTGTGTGGCCGCAGCAGCAGTGTTAGTCTGTTCGACTGCTCGACGTCCGCAGTACGGTACCGGGTAGTAAGTGGCCCCGGCATGTACTGTGGCACCCGGCTGCGGCCGCCGACAGCCAATGGACCCCAGCACAGCCCCGGACGGCCCCGGCGCTCACCTGAACCGTTTCCCCCGAGGGCGCCTTGCACTTGAACGAGCACTCGAACTCCACCTCCGAGGGAATGTTGAAGAGCTCCCGCACTTGCTGCCGGAACTGGGCCATGCCCTCGGGCCCGGGCTTGACCCGCATCTTCACGCATTTCCCGCCGAGCGAGACCACCATCACCGGCTCCACGGGCACGGGAGGTGCTGGTGCCAGCTGTGACTTCCAGTCAGGTAGGCTTGCGTTGCAGAATCTGCAGCTGCGCTCCTCCTGCGGGGAGGTTGACGGGGGACGAGGGGGTTGGCGGGTGGCGCAGAAGTCGGAGCGACGCCCAGGCTTCAATAACCCATACAGGTATGCGCGACCCAAACGCGCTACCAGCAACCGCATCATCGCCCATACTTCCTCTAGCAGAGCCCCATTGCCGTCGCGTTGTTGGGTCAGGCCTGAGTCGTCTCGCATGCTGTCGGCGGCCAGCAAATCGTCGGGGTTGCCCAACCCTCCCCACAACCCACTCCGCCGAAGCCGTCCCGGACTGCCGTTCCTACCTCGCGACCGGCCTGCTGTAGCTGCCACCGCGCGAGGCACGTCCCGTGCACCGACCGGGGGCACATGCAGGGGCGGACCAGCACTCCGCCTTCCCCCAGGCAAATCCTGCAATGCATTGGGTAGAGGACAGAAGCCATTAGGACATAGTTGGGGCGCTCGACTCGCCAGCAACCTCGGCGACGACTCGTCGCGAGCCGGCTGTGCGCGACAGACCGGCTGTGTGCACCGCCGACCGCCATAATCGGCCCAGGGCAGTCGCGACAAGTGTAGACACACCTGGCCTCTGATAGGCCCCGCAAGGCCAGCTGGGTCGCCGGAGCAGAAGCAATACCCTGCATGCCGGCAAACTATTCAGACAACCCGCCCCACCAGCAGCAGTCCGCCTCATCTGAGGTAGACGCGATGGTTTGCTGTGGCGTGGACATGTCGCTGGGGCCCTAGCGCTCAGACGTTGTCGGGGCCGGCCGCGATGCGTCGCACAGATGGGCAGCCGACGGTAGTGCGGGGTCGGCGCACGTCGCAGCGGAGTGTCCCTACTGTGCGAGTGCGTCGGTCGGAGTCGGTCTGAGCAGTGGGGGTTGTGGGACAGGAGTGGAGTCCCGCCGGGGTTATTGGGGCCTGTTGCCCTACAGAAAGTACGGCAGCACTGGCAGTGTGGCAGTTCGGACCTGCTGTAACGCGCTGTATCAGCTATGCGTAACGCGGCAACACACAATATGTAGGAACACGAGAACCGGAATAACTCCCCCGGGAATAGTAAGCAACAACAGGGACGTTGCACAAACCCAGCGAGCCCAGCGCTGTTGTCCTAGTCTTGCGAGCTTGCTGTTCTACGCAAGCCCCTGTTAACATATATCACAGCGTGTCCACTCGGTCGGGTCAATGTGCCGTCCCTGTGCAGCCACGCAGAGGGGCCGCTGGGGCAGAATGATACAGAGCGTACACACATAAACAGAACGACAGAAGGGCTGGTTGACGCGAGATATCGCTGCTGTGCCAAGTGTTGTTGTTAACGCTGGGCGCCGCGATGCTGGCTGCGGGAATGGGGTCAGCAGCCGAGGCCAGCTCTCTTCTCAGAACGTGCAACGACGCTACGTTCTGTCCGTTGTCAACTCGAGGGGCCCGCCAGGCCGGCGGGCAGGGGTGTCCAGAAGTCCCGGCGTTGCACGGGCCAGCTAAGGCACGCCAAGGCCACCAGCAAGCCGGCGCGTGCCCAGCAACGGTGCGGTCCCTCACCCCTTACAGCTCTCCGAATGCAGCTGTTCGGCAAAGCGCTAGGATGAAGTCAGGACTGCTCAGGTCCACACAACGCCTCAGCCCAGCATGCAGAACCCCACGCCGTGGGCGGGGCTGCTTCACTCGTTGCGTAACTCGTCGTCGTACCGGCTGGTGGGCCAGATCCGGCTAGCTGCACGTTGCTTCTACCCCCACGCCGGACCCAGCTCAGCAACAAGCGTGCCAAATCCCTGGCCGCAGCTCCCATGTTCCGCTCCGCCTCCCTGGCGCCCTCCCACTGCTCCAACCCCAGCAACCCACAGCACGCTAGATGGCCGCAAGCCCCCTTCAGTAGCGTGCGCGGGGCGTATAGGGTAGCACTCAAGCACTGGTATCAGGCAGCAGAGCAAAGTGATTGAACCTCCTTGGCGCTATACGCACTGCAGTATCTCACCCAGCAACCCTGTCCTCACGACCCATCCGTGCAAGCAAGCTGTCCCTCTGTCCGCCTCAAGCCTTGACGCGGCATGCAGGCCAAGGCTGGCGGTATCCCCTACGGTATCCTTAGTCGAGAACTTAGCCCAACCCACAAGAGGGTGCCACATCCAGGACCACCTTCTAAGCAGCACACGCCGACGCAATCCTCCACAGCGCACAGTGCACTCCACACGCTACCGCCCGCCCGGCCCCCGCACATCCCCTCGCTTGCCGTCCCCGGAGCTGCCGCCGCCCTCGCGCACAGCCTCCGGCAGCGGCGGCAAGTGGTCGCAGCCCGAGCCCAGGCGCCCGCCCTTTAGCGCCGCCTCTGCCTCGTAGCCGCCACCGCTGCCGCCGTGCACTGCCAAGCGAGGCGCCCCCGGCCCGGGCGCCACACCGCCGACTCCGCCCGGGTGCGCCCAGCGCTCCCCGCTCGCGCCCGTGAGGGGGCCCGTGCCGCTGTTGCCGGAGGAGCCCCAGCCGTACTGCGGGCTGCTGCCGTACGGCCCGTAACCGTACGGCAGGAGGAGGTTGTAACCGGAGTTGAAGCCCGAGCCGGCGGTGGAGGGCAGCAGCGGGCCGGTCGGCTGGCCGGTGCCGGTGTGCGCTGTGGTGGTCCGGGAGGGGGCGGTGGAGGGCGGGGGCGAGGGCGAGGCCCAGGAGGCCGCCGCGTCCAGTCCGGAGGAGGGCCGGTGCGAGTGCGGCGGGTTACGGGAGTGCGCGGGCGCGGGGGTGGGCGGCGGGTGCATGGAGAGGGTGTGGGGGATGGCGCTGATGCCACCGCTGGCCGCGGCCTCGGCTGCGGCCTGGTAGGGGTGTGGCTGCGCCGGCGCCGGCAGCTGAGGGCCGTGCTGCTGCGGGTGTGGCTGCAGATGGTCGTGGGGGTGCTGCGGGTGGGGATGCGGGGTCGCGGACGGAAGCCCGGCGGAGGTGTGGCCCAGCGGGGCGTGGGCCGGCTGGCGTGGGTCAGGGCTGGCGGAGGGTGAGGGCGAGGCCGAGGCGGCGGCGTCCCCCGGTCCCAGCAGGCGGCTCAGCAGCGCCCAGGGCCACCAGGCGGAGCCGCTGTGACCCCCCGCGCTGCCGCCGCCCTGGCTGGCGTGGCTGCCGCCGTGGCTGCTGCCGCCGCCGCCGGCGCCGCCGTTGCCAGTGCCGGGGCAGCTGGCGGCATAGTGCGCGTTACCGTGAGCTGCAGCGGCCGTCGATGTGTTGAAGGCAGCGACGGGAGCCTTGGCGTAGGCGGCGGCGGCGGCGGCGGCGCTGCGAGGCGACTCGGCGGAGGCGGCCGCCGCCGCGTCCGGGGACGCCGGCGTCGTGGGCTGCGCGTCGCTCTCCGTCTTGGCGCTACCGTACTGCGAGGCGCCCTGGAGCTGCAGGTCTGACTCAGGCGTCGACGCATTGCCGCCGCCGTCGGCGTTGGGACCTGGCGGCGCCGCTGGCGGCGGCGGCGGCCGCAGCTGCACGCGCGGGAGAGCTCCCCCTGGCAGCGCGCCACCACCGCCGCCGTCGACGCTGAGGTGCGCTGGCCGCCGCAAGGGCTCTGCTCCTGGCGGCGCCGCCACGCCGGCGCCGGGGTACGGCACTGGGGTCAGTGGCGGCGCCGCCGGCGAGGGCCAAGCGGCCGCTGGCGAAGGCCAAGCGGCCGCCGGCGGCAGCAGCAAGCCCTCACCCACGCCGCCCGGCCCGCTGCCGCTGCTGCCGTGCCCCCACGCCGCCTCCCCCTCGGCCTGCTGTGCTGCGTACGCTGCCTCCTCCACCACCCGGCTCCGAGCCGAGTGGAACTTCTCGATCCCCTCCCGGCCGTTGCCCTCGCCGCCGCTGCCGTCGCCGCCGCTGCCGCGGAGGGACAGCGACAGCGCCGCCGACGGCGCCGACGGCGCCAGCGGGCCCGGCAGCGAGTGCCCCGGCGGCAGCGCGGCGGCGGCAGCAGCGTCGACGTCGGAGGACGAGCAGTCCTCGGGCAGCGGCGGCAGCGCGCCGCCGCGGCCAGGCACCGGGTGCCAGCGGTGCGGGCCGACGGCGGCGGCGCCGGGCTCCGGGCTGTCGGCACCGCTGCCAGGTCCCTCCGCCAGCGGCTGCAGCGGCGGCGGCGGCGGCGGCAGGTGCCCGGCAGCGGCGTGTGCGTCAGCACCCGGCGGCGGCGGCGGTGCCGGTCGGGTCCAGAGCGCATGAGGCTGGGATGCCGCCGCCGCCGCTGCCGCCGCCGCCGCCGCGCCGGCCAGGGGGCTCATCGGGTCCGGCAGCACAGCGGGCGACGGCGCCGCCACCAGTGGCGACGGCGGCGTCGCAACCAGCGGCGACGGCGGCCGCGGCAGCGACGGCGGCACCGGGCTGCGCCGCGGCGACGGCAGCGGCGGCGGCAGGCCCGGTGCGGCTGGCGGCGGCGAGTTCGACAGGCCGTTACTGCCGAGAGCGTAGGCCGGCGAGCCAATGCGCCCCGGCGGCGGCGGCGAGCCCAGGATGCCGCTGCCGCCGCCGACGCCCACCTGCAGGCGGCTGCCGCGGCCCCGCAGCGCCGCCGCCCGCGCGGCCCGGCTGGCCACCTCCCCCCCGATCAGCTCATCCAGGCGCGCCACAACCTTTTGTGGGTGCGGGAGGGGTGGGAGAGGGCGGGTTGGGGGAGAAAGGCGCGGGCTCGCAGTTAGCTAATTCTGGTTCCCTTCAATTGCTAGTACTTTAGGGTCAGCACACAAACCCGCCCCCCTGGGAGACTTCAACCGCCAACCGCCGCCGGTCCCCACCTGGGCCGCCGTGGGCCTGGCACGGGGGTCCTCGGCCCAGCAGGCCCGCACCAGGTCCGCCAGGCCCGGCGGGATCCAGTCGGGCAGCGCCGGCCGCCGGCCCTGTATGGCCACCGCCAGGATGATGGCGAACAGGCCGCCCATGGGCAGGCCGCCGCCGCCGCCGGCCTCGCCGCCGCCGCCGCCACCGCCGCCGCCAGCCCCGCCGCCGCCGCCGGGCCCACGGCCCAGAGACTCGAACGGCACCTTGCGCGTCAGGGCCTCATACATGATGCAGCCTGAGGGGGTAGCGCGGGAAGAGGAAGGAGGAAAGGCTCAGGGTTCCAAGGAGAACGGGACAGAAGAGGACGTTTTGGCCGTGTGGCACGAAGATAGCAGAGCTGAGGTACAACAGAGGCTCCTCGTGTTAGTCAGGAGCACGCAAGGCCCGTCCCGCCGCCGCCCAAATCCTCCCCCGCCCCCCTCCCCCCCTGCACGCACGCACCCAGTGAGTACAGGTCTGCCTTCTCGTCCACCCGGGTGCCGTTGAAGAGCTCGGGGGCCATGTAGTTGGGCTGGGGGGGGGGGTCATAAGGGGGGAGGGCAGGGGAGGAGGATGGGCACAGAGGAGCAGGGCCGCCGTGCGTGGCAAGGGCGGCCAGCTCACGCCGGCGACCAACCATAGCGCTCTCCTGCCCCCCCGCCCTCACCGTGCCGCCCTGTTGCGTGACGCTGACGAAGGAGCGGTAGGGGTCCTGCAGGTGGGGTGGGAGGGGGTGGAGATGTGAAGGGGGCCGTGACGGCAGGTGGGCGCGTGCATGCAGAAAGGCGAGGCACCCGTCCGAGCTGCCCAAGGAGCGGCCCTGCAACCCACCACAGCCGCCGGTATCCAGCGTACCCCCCCTATCCAGTGCCGCACTTACCCTCAGTCGGCTGATTCCGAAGTCCGCGATCTTGGCCCGACCCGAGGAGTCCAGCAGCACATTGCCCGGCTTGAGGTCTGGGGGCGGGGTGGGCGCGGGGGCGGTAAGCCGGACGACGGCAGTGGTTGTGACTGGGAGATGACGCCGGATGGGCGCAGAGCAGCAGCTTCTGTGCCCGCACACCTATTCCCCCGCCCGCTCTCAGCGACCCCAACTACTACCGGTATCTTCCCCCCGGGCCCCAGCCCGCTTTCCCCCCCCCCCGCTCACCCCTGTGTAGCACCCCGTATCGGTGGATGTGCGCCAGCCCCTCGGCCACGTCCCGGGACAGCTGGGGGGGGAGGAAGGCGGGGCGGGCGGGGCGGGTGGGGCGGGCGGGAGGGGAGGGGTCAAGACCCAAGTGAGGTGGCAGGTGGCAGGTGTGGCCTGCAGCACCCCAGCACCCAGCACCCCTGTACCCAGCACCCAGTCCCAATGTCAGCTTCAACATGCTCCACCGCCCGCATACCCTCCCCCCCCACACTCACGCACCTGCAGCACCTCCATGTACTCGAGGCGGCGCTTGTGCGGGTGGTGGATGCGGGAGCCCAGGTTGCCGGCCTCGCACAGCTCCATGATCAGCGCGGCCTGCTGCTGGGGGGTGGGGGGGAGGAGGGGGGGTAGGGGAAGGAGGTGTGTGTGAAGGGGAGGTGTGCGAGGGCTGTGATATCGGCGGGGATGGGAGACCCTAGAGAGTCGAGGCACAGAAGGAGGTTTCCGTGAACATAGGAATGGCCGCATCGTCCGGGGTTACGGAGGCCGCTCAACCGCACGCAGCCTCTGCGTTTCACGCGACCTGCACCCCCCAGGGACCGCTGCCCCACAGGCCCGCCCCGCCGCCCCGCCCCCCCACCTGGTTCTGCCGGTGGTGCGGCCGCCGCCGGGTGGACGGACGTGCCAGCGGCTGCCGCTCCGCCCCCGCCTCCCTACCCCCCGGCCCCGCCCCCTCCCGCACCTCTCCCACCGCCCCCGGCCCCGCCTCCCCCCCCGACGGCCGCTGATGCCCCCCAGAGGCCGCCAACCCCGGCCCCCCACGGACCGCCACCGAGCCACCCGTGTGGACCGGGTTGGCGGGTGCGCCCGCCTGGCCTGGGGGCGGGCCCACACCGGATGCGGGCCGCAGGCCCCCCACGGCGGCGGGGTTGAGGGCCGTGGAGGCGGCAAAGGTCTCTGCGGTGTCCATCCCTGAGGTCTCGATAGCGGTGTGTCCGGAGCTGGAGGTGGGGGGGCTGGTGGCGGAGGTGGCGGCGCTGGTGCGGCGCGCCGCCAGTTCCACGGGCGCGGATCCAGCGGGATGAGGATGCGGGCCGGACCCAGAGGATCCCGGGATGTGGATCTGGATCTCGCCGGGCGGCGCGGATCCCGCCACGTGGAGCGCGAGGCGGGGCGAGGCGCCGCCGCTGCTGCCCCTGCCGCCGCCCCCGCCGCCGCCCATGAACTCGCCGCCGCCGGCTGCGGCGCTGCTGCCGCCGCCGCTGCCGGCGGCGCCGGGGCGGCGGCCGCTGCCGGCGGGGGTGGTGGGATCCACTTTGCCCAGGGAAGCCGCCAGCAGCTGCACCACTCGGTCACAGTTCCTGGAGAAGAAGAGGGGTGGGGAGGGGAGGTGGGGCACGAGAGTAAGAACGCGGACAGGTACGAGTACAGTGCACATTGAACCAAACTGCACAAGGGTATACGGCAGAGCACCGTATTGCTTCTTTCACCCCCCCGCAGACACGCCCTCCCTTCCAGCCCCCCCTCCCCTCCCCTCCCCCACCTGAACCTCGCGCACAGCTGCGCCTCCTTGGCCAGCGCCTGGCGCTGCGCCTCGGAGTCAATGGTCACCGTCTTGACGGCCACACGGCGGCCACGGAACACGCCCTCGTAGACCTGGGGTGCGGAGGGTGCGGTGGGGCGGGGTTGGGGGTTGGGGGGTTTGTCGGGGTCCCGCGCGCTAGCACCGCTCCAAGCGCTGTCCGAGCGTACGGCCGCAACCGCACGCAGCACACAGCACAGCACGCCGCGCCTCAGCCACAACTAAACGCCCAGTGCCACCTCAGACCTCACCCGCCCGAAGCCGCCCACTCCGATGAGCCGCCCCAGGAAGGGCTCCACCTCGGCCTCGAAGTCCACGTCCAGCTCTATGGGCGGCACAGCGCCCACCGCCATCAGCAGCGACGTGGGGGCCAGGCTGAGCGACAGAGGCAGCGCCGCTGCCGGGACAGCGCCGCCGCCGGACGGGCCCCCCGCCGCCGCCGCGGCGGCGGCGGCGTAGGCCCCCGCCGCGGCGGCGCCGTGGGTGCCGGAGCCGGCGGGGCTGAGCCCGCCGTAGCCGCCGGCCAGCGGCGGCGGCAGCGGCCGGCCTGGCGGTGCCGCTGCGCCGCCGGGCTGGGCCATTGGGGCGTTGAGGGTGCGGCGGCGCATGAGGAAGCGGGAGAGCATGGGCGGGAGGAGCATGCCGCCGCCGCCGCCGTCAGCACCGGGCGGCGGGGGGTAGCCGGGCGGCAGCAGCCCGGCTGCCCCGGCGAACGGGTGCTCCCCGCCCTCGGCCCCCCCGGCGCCCGGCGAGGCCAGGGCGGGGTAGTCCGGCAGCAGCTCCCAGGTCTCTGCCACTCGGCCGGTCCAGCTCTTGGCCTTGCGCCTGTGGGTCGGGGAAGGCGGCGAGGGAGCGGGGGTGAGGCGGGTCACTTGGCGCTCAAGCGAGGAGCAGAGACGGTCACCATACGCACTGCAAGTGAGGCCTTCATTGGTGCGTCATTCAGCACCAGCGTTGCGCCCAAGTAACACCCCGGCCTCCGGCCCCCAATCCCACGGCCTCCTCCGCCCCAGGCTCACAGGAGGATGCGCCAGCGCACGTCGTCGTCATCCGCCGCCAGCGCCGCGCCGCCCCCGCCCCCCAAGCCCATGCCCCCGCCCACCCCCGTGCTCGCCAGCCCGCTGCCCAGCTGCCCCGTCAGCCGCCGCGAGCCGTCCGTCTCGTCCCCCTCCTCGCCCCCCTCCGGCCCCGCGCCCAGGCCGGTGGCGTGCCGAGCCGCCAGCGCCTCGCGCAGCTCGCGGGTGTCGGGGCGGGAGAGCGCCGCCACTGCCGACATGAGGGCCTCTGGGGGATGGGGGGTGGAAGGATGGGGGGTGGAGGGATGGGGGGTGGAGGGATGGAAGGTGGAAGGATGGGGGGAGGATGGGGGGAGGAGTGGTGACGAGTAGGAGCGGGGGCAGACGAGGGTGGATTGCCAAAGGGGAAAGGGGGGTGGCAAAGGAAACGGGGGATGAGGAGATATCCTATAGGCCAAGCGGCCCCGAACCACGCACCGCCCCACGCACCCGCCGGCAGCGTGGCGAAGCGTGGGGCCCGGCCACACCCGGGCGCCGGCAGGCCCAGGCCCAGGCGCAGGCCCAGCGGGCCCAGCCCCAGCAGCGCTGCCTTGGCTGGCGGCTCATTGTCCAGCCACCAGCCCGCGTGCAGGATGGCGTTGAGCTCGGAGGCTGGGGGGGGAGGGCGTGGGTGGGGGACTGTGAGCTGAGGAGGGGGGGGTGGTGGCGGAGGGTGGTCGTGGGACGGACGGTGACTGTGCATCTATAGCAGCCCTGGCCGATTCGGAGAGAAAGCGGGGCGTGGCGTTGCTGCCCCAGCGTACGGAGCGTTTGGGAGCCGGTGGGTATGTTGCACGCAACGCCGCAGCTGTGGAGCCACCCACCCTCGGAGGCCGTGACGTGTATGTTGGTGGCGAAGGGGTACTTGAGCTGCTGATGCAGAGAGGCCAGCTCAGCGGACAGAGCCGCGCCGCCGCCGGGGCCGCCCAGCCGCCCGCTCTCGCCGTACGACGCGATGCCGCCGTACAACTGCAAGCCCCAGTACGGCAGGTGAGGAGTCAGCGCCAGTCGGCCAGGCCGCAGCTCGTGGACACACAAAACCAGCCCACCGCGGCCTCTAAATAGAGTCAAGCAGCGAACTGTCAAAGCAGCGGCTTCGCTTCCTGCCCGTTGCCCGTCGCCCCCCCTCCCCATTTCCCCCTTCCCACCCCCACCTGCATGGCGTTGGCCCGGTAGTCCCCCGGCTCCGCCCCTGCAGCCGCCGCCGCCGCCCGCAGCCCCGCCGCCGCCGCCGCCGCGTCCCGCCCCAGCGCCGCGCTGTAGCCGCTGACGGGGCCGCCGGGGAGCAGCGGGGCGCCGCGGGGGCCGCCCTCGGCGCCGGGGCTGCTGCTGCTGAGGGGGATGGCGTACAGCACAGCAAACACCAACATCAGAAACTACGTCCAGACGTACACGGAGCGCGCACGCATGGAGCATGCATACGGGCACTACGGGTGCTGAGGACTGATGGTCCATGGGGCGGCCCCATCGAGATAGCCCCTTGGCCGCGCAGACGTTGCACGGTTCCTGCGTCCCCGCACAGGAGGAAGCCCGGTCTTAAGCTTCCCGCCCCCCAACATGCGCGCTCCCACCTCCACGCCCCAAGGTCACATCCCTTGCCCGTACCTGGTGGTTGTACTGCTGCCGCTGGCGGCGGTGTCGGACCGCCGTACGCTGTGCATCAGCAGGTTTACGTAACGCGACATGCCTTGCTCGGGGGGCCCCGAGTCGGGCCCGCGGCGGCGGTGCCGGTGGCGGCGGCGGCGGCCACTGGCTGACTCACTCTCGTCCCGCCGCGCCGCGTACCGCCGGTACGCCATAATCGCGCCGATGGTGAGGGCGATGGCGGCGGCGGTTGCCACGCCAACCGAGATCCCAACCGTCCGACCCAGAGCGTTGCCGTCGCCGCCACCCGATGCGGCCTGCGGCTCGGCGGTGGCGGCTCCGGGCGTTGCCCCCCCGCCGCGGTCCCCAGCCACAGCCGCCGCAGGGGTGCCGCCGCCGCCAGGCGAGGGCGAAGAACCAGATCCTGGATCCGCGCCGGCTGGGGTGCTGGAGTCCGATCCAGATCCACCGGGGGTGCCGCCGGCCGCCGCTCCGGCGGCGCCGCCTGCAGCGGCGGCGGCGACGGGGCCGGCTCCGGGGCTGGGCGGCGCGCCTCCGGGGTTGCCGCTGGGCCCATACGTGGCGTTGTCTTGGGACTCCTGCACCTGCCTCAGACTGGGGTTAGAATGTTGAAATAGGGGAGGGAAGGGGCTAAGAAGAGCTTGAGCGTAGGGGGGTTTCGAGAGGGCGCACGGCCCCGGCGCACGGCCCCGGATGCCGCACAGCCCCGCCTGCCCCCGCCCCGGCCGCATCCCCTCGCCCACACCCTGTGTGTCCCCCAACGCACCTCCGCTGCCAGTCCGGCGGCACTGCGGTGACCACGGGCACCTCTGAGCCGCAGCAGTAGACCATGGACACACCGCAGCTCTGGGGCGTGGGGGGGAGGGGAAGGGAAGCATGGCCCAAGAAAACGCGCAGCCACCCATGGGCTGCGAGGACACACAGCGCTTCCCACGCCCTGACGCAGCCTATATCGCAGCTGGGGTCGCCCTCCTTGGAGCCCGCCAAACCACCCACACACAGGACCCTGCGACATGCCCCCAGGCGCGTCTCTCCCCATTTCCCCCCCCCACCACCACACCCACCAGGGTGTCCCCCTCCGCCTGCGCGCAGGAGCTCCCCGCGGGCAGCTCCACGCCGTAGGGCTCGGTGGTGGGGGCGCCGGCGCCGGGGGCGGCGGAGCCGGGGGCGGAGGAGGCAGCGGGCGGGGGGGCCGCGGGCGGCTTGGGCGCGGCGGCGGTGGCGGCTGCGCCCCCCGCCGAGGAGGCTACGGAGGAGGGGGGGCTGCCCCATGCGATGACGCCCTGCACGTAGGCGGGGATGCTGGGGGGGGGGGGGAGAGAGGGGAGGGGTAGGGGTAGGGGGTAGGGTGACGGTCAAGGATGACGGAGAGGGGCAGGGGCTGCGGCAAGGGCGCGTTGCAATGGTGGATTGATGGCGGACGGAGGAGCGCCATCAGCCCTCCCACGTAGCCCCCTATCCTCATCCCCGCCCCCCGCTCACCGCGTGTTGGGCCTGCGCTCCCGCAGCACCACCCGCCGCCCCGCCCCCCCCTCGCCCGGGCCCGCGGCGGCGGTGGACACGGAGCCGTTGGCGGTGCGGACCAGGGGTGTGTCCAGGAAGCTGGGGGGGGGGGGCAGGAACGGGGGACCAAGGGGTGACGACGGCGGGATGGGCAGGGGCCGACGAAGGCGGTATCAACAGGGGCCGACATGTCGACGTTTCCGCGCCCCCCCCCAACACCACCCTGCCTCAACACCTCCCACCTTCCCACCACCCACCCCCCTCCAACAACCTTCTTCACGACCCATCCCACCCCCCACCTGTAGTCCTGCCGTGCATCCAGGCGCTCAAACACCACCGGCTCAATGGAGATGATGAGCTCCAGCGCCCCCAGCAGGGGGACGCCCTGGTCGTCCGTGGCGCCGGGGGGGGGAGCGGGGGCCGTGGCGGCGGCCGTGGCGTTGGCGGCGGCGGAGGCGGCGTCATCGGGGGAGGTGGGGGAGGAGGCGGAGGTGGGGGAGGAGGCGGAGGTGGGGGAGGTGGTGTTGGAGGTGGCGTTGGTCTGCAGCGGCACGAGGGCGCCCGAGCCGGGGGCGAAGAAGAGGTCCAGGACGTAGTGCGCCCCCCGCACGCCCGGGAGGCCGGGGGAGAAGGAGGAGAGGAGCGAGGAGCAGCCGCCGCCTGGGGGGAGGGAGGGAGGGCGTGAGGGGGTGAGGGGATGGCGGCGGGGCGAGGGTTGGAGATGTGAACGATCGGGCGTGTGGACGACCGGCGGGCACTCTTTCCTCTCTCGGGCCTTCACTGTTGCCCCACGCGCCCCGCTACTTGGTCATGCCCCTTCCTATCCGGGCCCCCTCTCAGTATACGCGCCTCCCTAGGCACCACTCACGCAGCTGGCTGGACACGTCGGAGCAGAAGAGCTCGAAGGGCGTGGGGTCGGAGCCGTCGCTCCCCCCCGGCCCCGCCCCTGCGGTGCCCCCCCGCAGGCGCGTGAAGGGGTCGAGCGTGTCGTCGGGGCCCTCGAACCAGTACTGAAGCTGAGTAGGTAGACAGGGAACGGGAAGGGGGGGAAAAAGCAGGTCCTCAGCATGGCTTCCACACGGCTCGGTCGTTGGCTATGGGCCTCAAGCGCGCCACCTCTGCTCCCTGCTCCCTCCTCCTCCGTCATCTCCCCCTCCTTCCCGCCTCCCTCTCCCCCCCCCCACCTGCACAGAGTCCAGCGGCACGTTGCGGCGGCTGCCGATGTTGGTGATGCTGGGGGTCGCAGGGGTGGGAAGCCAAGCGAGGTTAGTGGTGAAAGCGTGAACAGTAAAACGACTGGAATCTAGTTGTGGGACTGAGGCAGCAACATGACAACCTTCAACAGTCTTTCGTTCCTTCGGTTCTTCCTTTCTACCAACCGAACCCCAGCTCACGACACCGCTCAGCCCAACTGTTAGGCCCTCCTACCCAGGCCCTCCTCACCGCAAGTACATCTGTGTGAAGGAGGTGGCGAAGAAGGCCGCAGCGCTGCTTCCGCCGTCCCCCTCGCCGCCCATGCCCGCCGCCCCCCGCGCGCCCGCGTTGGCCGGGCGGCCCACGCTGGCGGCGCCAACCACCGTGCCGCCGCCGGCCGAGTCGTTGGCGGTTGCGCCGCCAGTCGGGTCGTCCACAATGTACGTTATGGGCAGGTAGTCCACCTGCGCCGTTGGATCCCAACCGTTGTCAGTTATGCAGGCAGGGGCGCCCTCCGTACCTGCCCCAAAGTACAAGTACCCTTCCCCGGCCGTCCGGTCATCAAAGCTCAGCAGCGCCCCTCGCCCCCTGCACCCCTCCCTGCACCTCAGTCGTCACCCCTCTTCCCTACCTGCAGCACTCGCGGTGTCTGCTGCAGCAGGGGTATGGCCACCGGCTCACCCAACGAGTGGTCACCGCCGCCCCCGCCCCCACCGCCGCCCCCACCGCCCCCGCCGGCGGTGGAGCGGTTGGAGCGCTGGGCGGCCTCCTGTGGGGTGGATGGTAGGAGGGGGGGAGGGGGTCGGGCGGGGCGGAGGAAGTGCGTGCTCTGTGGGCCATGGCTAGCCAGCAGGCCGGCCGGCATGTTGCGGTCGGGGTTCCACGCGTCAAGTTTCTACCGGACGCATGAAACAAGGCTTGCAAGGGCCTAGGGCAATGCTACTGGTTCAGACCACATGCTCCCTTGACGAATCCGAATGGTGCTCCCGGTGAGACGTGTGACCCTCCCGTCCCCCGACCCCACGCCCTCCCCCACCTGCGCCAGGCGCACCAGGTCCGCCAGGGGGCTGCAGCGCAGGTTGTTGAAGAACACGTCCCCCGCGGGGGCCACGCGGAGGGGCGCGGAGGGGGGGCCGGTGAAGGGCGCCGGGGCGGCGGGCCCGCCCGGGCCCGGGGTGGGCCCCTTGCGGCCCACCATGGAGAAGGACAGCTGGGGCCCGCCTGCCGTGAGCGTGCCGTTGCCTGGTGGTTGGGGAGAGAGCAAGGAGAGGTGGGGGAGTGTTTCGAGGAGTAGGTTGCAGGCAGCACTACCGGTACTGGGCTGATGCTGGCGCTACAGGGCTGCTAGCACGTAAGGCGCCAGCGCATCTTTCGCACTCCACCCTTTCCCGCTCCCGCCCTCCATTCCCCCCCCTGGCCGGCACCCACCGATGACGGCCACACTCTGCATGCCGCCCGGGTCGTTCTGGGGATGGAGAGTGAAATGCGAGAGGCAAGCGGGTGGGTTAGCATTGTAGTGGCATGCGGTGGCCGGGCCATGGGCCCTCTCAGCTTCCCGCCCACAGCGCCCCCCAAAACACCCCGCGGCCTCCCTCTTCCACCCCACCCCACCCCACCCCACCCCACCCCACCTGCAGCACCACGCTCCCCAGTTGCGCCGCCGCCGCCGCCGCCCCCTCGCTGAACACGTCCCGACTGCTCAGCAGCCGCTCCCCCGCCTCAAAGTCCCAACCCAGAACCCAGGAGGAGATGGTGGGGAGCTATGGGGGAGGGAAGGAGGGAGGGGGAGGAAGGGGGAATTCTCGGATCGAGTGGAAGCAGAGGAGAGGGATGGAGAGTGGGCAAGGAGCAGGAGGGTTGTGGGGTGAGCGGTGTTGCGGGGTGTTGCTGAGCGGGATTGCGCCGACGCTAGGGGTCGTGTGGGGTGCGTGCGGGTATTCCTAAGCCCGCATCTCCCACGCAAAGCACCAGCATTCCACCACCAAACCCCGACCTGTCCTCAACACAATCAGGCCATCAAGGCTGCAACCGCACAGCGTCGAGCCTACTTCCACCCACCCTAGCCTTCTGCTCTCCTTCTCTGACATCACCACCGCCTCCCACCCCACCCCACCCCACCGCATCCCACCCCATCCCATCACCCCCCCCCCGGCCCCACGTTCGGCGCCGCCGCCACCGCCGCCCAACTGGCCACGAAGATGGGCACGTCCCCGCTGTCCCGTGGGTCGCCCACGTTGGCGCCGTACCGCAGCATCACGGCGCACGTGGACACGCCGCCAACCGTACCCGTACCGTCGGAAGACGAAGGGGCGGGGGCCGGGGCAGGGGCCTGGGCGAGGCGTCGCCGGCCGCCGCCGACGGCGGCGGCGAACGCGGCTGCGGATGCAGCCGCCGGGGCGTAGCTTGGCGGGGTGGCGGAGGTGGGGGAGGGCCGGCCGGGCGCGCCGCCGCTGGGGCGGCAGGCGAGGGAGGGGTCGGGGCCCGCACAGGCGCCCAGCACTGCTACGGCGGTGCCGCCGAGCAGGCCCGCGTACAGCTCATTGCCGGGCCCCGCCGCCAGCATGCCGCCAGGGCCCATCATGCCCGCGCCGCCGCCGCCGCCGCCATTGCTGCCGCCGCCGCCGCCGCCGCCACCGCCGCGGCCAAACATCGCCCCCAAGGCCCCGCCGCCGCGACCACCGCCGCCGCTACCGTAGCTGCCAGCCCTGCCGCTGCCGCCGTTGCTGGCGCCGCCGCCGCGCCCGCCAGTGGGGCCGCCAGGAGCCATGGCCTCCAGCGCCGCTCCCGCCACGGCGGCGGGCAGCACCACCGCCGTCACCACCGCCGCCGCCGCCACCTGGCCCGGGCCGGGCAAGGGGCCCGGTGCTGCCGGCGGCCCTGGGCCCGAGCTGGGCGCCAGGAGGGCCCGGCCGGGCCTGTCCTCGGGCCCTTGGAGGTGAACGGGGCCCTCATGGCGCACGCCAGCGGAGGCGGGGAGGGGCTTGCTGGTAGCACCGACGGGAGCCGTCGCGGGGCCTGCGGGTGCGTGGTGCACAGCGCCGCCGCCGCTGCGGCCGCTGCTGCCGACGCCGGCTCCGCCGCTGACGATGAGGACCAGCGCCAGCAGCAGCGCCGCCGTCGCTGCTGTCACCACCGCTGCCCCCGCCGCCAGGGCCAGCGCGCCCCGCCGCGGCGGCCGCGACGGCGGCGGCAGGGACTGGCTTGCCGCCGCGGTCGCTGGCGCCGGCGGAGGCTCGGGAGGCGGCTCCGAGAGTACGCGTTCTAGCATCAGAACAAGGCCCGCAGAGGCTCACGATGCGGGCCTGAGGGAGGGAGGGAGGGGCGAGGGAGGGGTCGGTCGCTCGCGAGGAGAGGCGGGAGGCTTGCACCGACTCGCCAGCCGTCGCGCTCCTCCCCAGTAGCACTAGCGGACCCACAAGCCCACCTCCGAGGCTCACGACAAGATGCGTGCTGTCTGCAGTGTCTGGCGACCGCACTGCGCAGCGTGCTGCTGCCAAGTGCGGATCTGCGTCGCCACGAAGTTCGCTCTGCTGTGTTGAGCGCTGCCCAGGATTCGTGGAGCTGTCTACGGCTCTCTGCGCTGCCGGCACCGCGGCAGCGCAGGCGAGGGCCGCATATGCGCGTGCAGCGACGCACTGCCGGGCCCAGGGAGGGGCTCAGCCTCCGGCTACAGCTCCTGGTCTCTGCGAGTCGCCTCCTGGCGCGCAGAAGGAAGGCCGCTGCTGCGACCCACGCGTCGGGACTGACCCAGACTGACCGGCTGGCGCCCGAGGCGTTGAGTGAATACCAAACTGCTGCGCTGCTGTTGTGCAGCGCTCGCGACCGCGATGCTCGGCGCTGGACCGACAAGGCTGCTCGGGCCGGTAACTGCGTTGCGGCCTCCTGGAAAGCGGCCGAGGCGAAGCACGGGCCTCCTCGGCCGGCAGCTGCCTGCGCGCCGGTGTCCCTCAAGCGACGTAGGGAGAGGCCCAGAGCAGGCGCGGCTGCGAGCGGCACCGTTCGCTGCTGCCGCGAGGCTGCAGCCGCCGGCGCCCGAAGATAGTTGCGAGTCGATCGCGTGCGCTTTCGCGGTGCCTATCGCTGCTGTGAGGGAGTCGTCAGGTGACGCTGCGTGGATAGTCTCGCGCCCAGCGGTGCGTGAGCTCCAGCTGCGTGTTTGCGCGCGGTCCGCGGACTGACAGCCGTGCGGGCGCGTTGACAGTCGGCTTAGCTGAGCTGATGCGTTGACGCAGCTGGCTGCATGCTGCAAACCAGTGCTGTGTGGACGGCCGTGCGCAAAGCTCTTGTTGCTACAAGGTTCGACTCAGCGATGCGGCTGGCGGGCCCCTCGCGAGGTCGCGGGGGAAACGGCCGGCGCAAGCGCGGATGCTTGCCCGACAGAGCCCACTGAGACGTGGAGAACGGGAGGCAGCAATGTCACCGAGCCTGCACGCAACGAGACGGTGGACGGAAAACGGGGGGGCGTCGAGGTCAAGGCGAAGAAAGCTAGCGCTTGGCCCGCGGGTCCCGACCACCCTCCCGCGCTTCGACGCGCTCCCGCGCGCACCTGTATGCCAACAACGTTTCTGCGACCGTAACAGCCAGCGCCGCTTTGCGTTGAGGACACGGTTGGGTGGTGCCGCCGGCGGCGGCGGCGGGCAGCAGGCTCCACCCGCCGGCGCCGCCGCCGGGCCGCAGTGTCGTGCGCCGTCGGGCTCTGCCGGCTGCGGTGTCCAGCCGTCCTCATGCAGCCATGCAATGTTGAAGTGAAGCAGGGTAGGGGCGCAGATGGAGGCCGTCAGCGGGGGCCGGCGCCGAGGCCGGACTGGGTAGCTGGCGCCATGCTCGTCGGCCGGCGGCGGCGGCGGCGGCGGCGGTGGGGGCGGCGTTGCAAGGTCGCGTGATGGACAGCGGGGCCGAGGGCTGAGTAGTGTGCGTCAGGTGCCGTCGAATGAAGGTTGTCGGGTGCCGTCCAGTCCTGCCGTCGTCCGGACAGTCCAGCCGTGGGTGGCGGCCGCGGGGGCAAGCGCCGGCGGTGTCGAGTCCAGCGGCAACGATGCGCAGCAACGATGTCGTCTCTTGCGTTGTAGTCACGGCGGCGGCGGCGCGGGGCCTCACCAGCGCGGCCCCCCGCCCGGCGGCCGGCCCTCCAGCAGGCGCCCCACCTCCGTCAGCGCCGCCGCCAGGCTGGCAGCCATGCCCCACTCGCCCCAGCCGCCCTCCTCGCCCTCGCCCTCGCCGCCGCCGTCGCCCTCGCCCTCCTCCTCTCCATCGCCCTCCTCCCCTCCATCTCTCCCCTCCCCCTCCTCCCCGTGCACGGGGGCGCCCGGGGCGAGCACGCAGTCGTCCTCGTCCATCCAGGCGGGGGTGGTCACCTGGGGGCGGGGGGCGGGGGGCGGGCCAAGGGGTGCTTGTTGCTGAGCGGGGGCGAAGCAATGTGCACGTGCCCGCATGGAAAGGGGAGGTGCGCTGTTTCCGCCCGAGCTCCCGCCTTCAGCGTCACCCCAAGCCTTCGACGCGCCTCGCCCGAGAACCCCCCTCAGCCCGGTATCCTTACGCCCCGCCCCGCCCCGCCCCGACCCCCAAGCCATAAAAAGGACCCAAACCCACGCATACCTTGTTCATACCCTCCTGCCGCCCAAGCCATCAAGCAGCACTGCCCCAAACCCGCCCTGCCCCCGGCCGCTTTCCCCCCTTCCACCCGCCCACCCCCGCACCTCAACACTCCAGTTCCAGCGACTGACACCCGCAGCCTCCTGCGCCGCCCCTGCCGCTCCCACCGCCTCCACCTCAACCGCCACCGCTGCCCCCTGCGCGCCAGCCTCCGCCTCCGCTGCCCCCGCCGCCCCGCTGCCGCCGCCGCCCTCCCCCGGCCTCCGCCAGCCCCACCACCAGGGCACCACCCACAGCTCCCCGCTGGCGCTGAGCAGCCCGGTGCGGCAGCTGTAGGCCCGCCAGGCCGCCAGCCGGGCAGCCAGGCGGTCGTGCGCGGCCGCCTCGGAGCGCAGCTGGGAGACCAGGCGCCGGAGCTGCGGGGCGGGAGGCGGGCGTGGGTGCGGGTTGTGCCATGAGTAGCAGAGGCGCTGTGACCGTGGCGCTGGGTGGACGACGCAGGGTGGGGAGCACAGCGTGAGGGCATAGAGACCCGCCTAGTTCCCGCTCCAACTGGCCCCTCCCCCTAAGTCCCCACCCGCACGCCCGCCGCCCGCTCCATGGCCTCCGCGAGCGCCAGGGACTCCTCCGCGTGGGAGGCCTCCCGGTCCATGGCCTGAGGGGGTGGGGGTGTGTGTGTGTGGGGGGGGGAGGAGGGTGCGGGGGCAAGAGGAAGTGGGAAAGCGGACTCCGAGACACAGCGCCGCTGCGCAGGCTCAGGTGGTTGGAGCAGGGTAAGCCTGATGAAGCAGCACAGGCAAGGCACCACCCTTTGCAACCCCAGCCGCTGCAAAGCCCAGCCGCTGCGCCGTGACGTGCGCCCCCAAGCGCCCACCTCGAGCTCCTCCCGCCAGGCCGCCAGCTGCCTCTGCGCCGCCACCCTCCGCCACGGCGCCGTCAGGCCCCGCCAGGCGCCGCCTCCTCCCCCTGCTCCTTTCCCCGCTCCTCCTCCTCCTCCTCCCCCGCCCCCGCCCCCCAGCTCCCGCAGCACCCAGGCCCCCGCCCCCGCCAGCTCCCCCTCCAGCGCCCCCCGCCGCGCCGCCAGCCGCTGCCGGCACGCCGCCGCCGCGCCGCGGCTGGCCTCGGCCCGCTGGTGCACGGCCTGGGCGTGCTGCGAGAGGAAGGCCAGGGAGGCCTGGTTTGGGGGGACGGAGGGGGGGTTGGCGGAGGAGCAGAGGTGTTCGGAAGTGAGAGGGAGGGCGGCGCCTCGCCAGGAAGGAGAGGTGTGCATGGGCGGTCCACTGGGGCTAGGCCGACCGGGAGGGTGGGGGGTTGCAGGCACGGAACCGGTGGGCGCTGATGCCCCCAAACACTCCCCCGCCTCCCCTACCCCCATGCCCCGCCCGTTTCCCCCCCCCCCCCCGCCCCCCCCCCACCTGCAGGTCGCGCACCACGTCCTCCGACAGCTCCACCCGCTGCCGGTAGTAGGCAATGAGGCTGGTGCGCCTGGAGACGGGGGCAGGGGGGTTGCGGGTGAGGGAAGAGGGGAGGACATGGGGGCCGGCTGGAAGCCCATGTGGGTCGGGCGCAGGGACGCAGGTGTTCGCAAGGGCTCAGCGAGGCGAGCCTGGGCCTTGGCGGCTGGGGCCCAGGACCGATGCGGGCTGCGCCGAAACACCCGCATACCCCTCCTATCCTTCCTCTCTCCGCCCTTCCCGCCTGCCCTCCTCCTCCTCCTCCCCCCTCCTGCCCCCGCCTCCTCATCCCCCCCCCCCCCGCACGTGCCTGGTGCGCTCGTCAAATCGCTCCATCATGTACGCCCCCGCGGCCACCCCAGCAATCGCCGTCAGGAAGGCGCCCGCGACAATGGCCCCCTCCCACGCCAGCAGCGTAGCCACGAGCCGAGGCAGCTCTGCAGGTTGGAGGGCAGGCAGAGACCGTGTTGGGAGGCGGTGCGAGCAGGGGGGGGGGGTTCAGCCGTCACGGGGGGCGGGGGCAGGTGCGAACACACCTGTCTCCCGTTTCTTCCTCCTGCGATACTTGGCGGCGAGCTCGACGGCCCGTTGTTTCGCGTGCCATACTAAGAGCGATCCCGGGTACCGCGGACCATCAAGGGGCCCTGGCCCGGCGCTCATCCTCGCCGCTTGGAGCGGCGCAACTGCGACACGGCCCTAACTACAAACACAACGTTGAATCTTGCATGATTCGTCTTGGGGACAGGCGTCCGGTAAAGGCTACGTAGAGGGACCGCATGGCGCGGCGTGCAGCTGTCCATGCGGGAAGTTTCTGCAGGCCTGTAATGCCCGGGTACAAACGCCTGTCATAACCGCTGCCTACTCATACATAGTGGATCGCCCTTATGCCCCCGCGCAAGACGCCCATCCATCGTCCATCCCATCCAGACCGGCGACCTGCTACTAGAGCCATGCTGCCGTGGAAATGCCTTTGGGCGGAACCACGACCGACCAGGAACGGCGGAGGAGGCGGAGGAGGCGGAGGCACGGAGGCGGAGGCACGGCGTTGACCAGCACGGCTGTGCGGGCTGTAGCCCGCGTCCGGTGCCAGCGGCGGGAGCGAGCGCTGGCCCCCAGCTCTGTCTACAAGGGAGACGCCCTGACGTGAGCTACATGCTCGTCAGGGGCTTCCTGTTTGTGCAGCCTTCCGGGCGAGTGCCCATGGGGGCCATCCTACCTAAGAGGGGACCAGCAGGGATGACACAATCGGAGGAGAGGAAGGGGCCGGGGAAGGCACGCTCAGGTCGGCAATGGGCCGCGGCCGGGGTGCAAGGGGTTCCGGGGGAAGCTGAGACCTTCGCGAGCGTTCACAACAAGCCTGCAGCCTAGGCGAGTTGAGCCCCAGCCCACGGCAGGTGCAGGGAATTCGAGGGCTGGCTCGCTCCGCTCGCCTCTACCCCGGTCATGACTGGAGGACGCGCAGCAGGGTGGAGCACTCGGGCCTCCCTCCCGGGAGCAGGGCCAGCCACTCTGGTGGGACAGAGTCGGGGACCCAGGCGCGGCCTGACCCCTACCCTGCACCGCTCGCCCCCCTTCTCGTCGGACACGGCGGCCGGGATGGCCACGGCGCGCCCACACCGCAGCTGCCAGGCAAGGCACCGCGGCCACACGCGCTCAGGCAGGGCAGGCAGCATGTTGACCACTGGCGTCTTTCGATGCCCCGAGGATGACGGACGAGTGACCGGCGGCGAGCTTTGTGGGCTGTCTGCTTGGGGGCCCGAGGGCGCAGCGCCGTGGGCGGTGGCACCTGTCGGGCGAAGCCGCTTGGTGCCCGGACCACGGCACCAGGCTGCCAGGAGGCTTGCCCGCCAAGTGACGGGGGATGGGGAAGCAGCAGGTGCAACTTACTTCCTCTGCGTGAGACTTCAGCTGGCTGCAGCGAGGCCCGAGGTCCTGGTGGCAGGAGACTGGGTGGTGGCCGCAGGAAGGCCTGGAGCCCGGTCGTGTCGTCTCGGGGAAGGCGGGGTCGAGCATCCGAACTCCGAGGCAGCTCGACGTGCGCGCTCAGCCACATCCCAAGTGTCACCCAGGGCTCATCCCAGCTTTCCCTGTGCGGCACACGGCTGTAGTGCCAAGTGTGTGAGCTCAGCGAAGATCGCATGAATGTGGAGCAGGTGGTTTACCTGGCCCCTGACCCGATAACAGAAACCCTCGGTACCAGGATGCATGTGAAGTCCTCCTCTTATGTCCAAGCAAAATGTAGCAGAAACGATGGCGCCTTCGCCCCTAAGGAGAGCCTAAGCGCATACCAAATGACACCCCCGACACCGCCCACCCAAAGGTCCGTTACCCAAGCCCCGACCTTCTCACCCCAACAGATCCAGACAATGAGCCGGGACAAGAGGCACCCGTCTCACGTCTGACGAAGCAGACCAACGCCCGTCGTGCGTACACTTCGGCAGCTGCAGCTGTAGCTCAACTCCGGCCCGACGCTACCCAGGAAAGAGAATACCCGTGAGCTACTCCCCCCGGGCCTTGCCCTGCCCTACCACGAGAACCCTGGCGTCGGTGTCTCCCCGCCGACCCTTCCGTTACAACACATCATTTCTCTACCAACGTGACCTTCTGCCACACCCACGCAAGGTTATAGGGACGAATTTGGAAGTGCGCATGCACGCACCCATACTAGCCCAAGGCCCACAAGAGGAGTGGCACCAGCCACCTCCACCTGCCACCCCATTACAAGAAAGCGGATGGCAAGCGAACATCTGACGCATGAGCAGAGGCGCCGAGCACCGCCGCCTTAGGGCGTTGAGCCGTCATAGAGAAACCCCAGCACACCCACTCCCGCCTCCGATGACTGTGATCGGTGACTACCCCCCTGATAGATGAAGCTTCCAGGCCGTGAGCCCCTGGCTGCGGAAGCCACGACCACCTGCCGCGCCGCACCGAGCGAGGGACCAGCAAGGCGCCGGCCCTCCGCCCTTCGCACCTAACAGGCCCACACACGCGCCCACACGGGGTGCCAGAGGCCAGGGCACCGCTAACGGCTGGTGCAAAGATGCACCCCCATCACACAGGGGGTCGTGCAGCACAGCCTCTTCCAGTTCCATGCTTGAAGTATCAACAGTCCAAAAGGCAGTTCCTTTCAAGCGCAGCACGCAATTCACCACTATCGCAAACCCCGTACACAGGGAAGGGCCACACGTTGACACGCGTGAGGCCTCAGACAGAATTGGGATGAAGGGATACGTGATAATCTGCCCCATGGCATGCCTTGTAACTCCTCATGGTCACAAGAGTCAGGTCAAATCACAGTACAGACGACGGAGTCCAAGCCCACCACTGCAGCGCCTCAGGTGCCCAGATGACCCCAGATTGCCAATTAGGCCGACAAGGAGTAAGTGCACATTCAAGCGCCAGATCCAGGCGCCACACCCCAAGAGAAAAGGTGACGACCTCCCCATCCAAGGCCCTACTAGTCGCGGGCGCTCGGCTTACAAGGCTCCTCGCTCGCCAGCCCACTTACCCACGACGAAAGAGCCATGGGCCCCCCACGCACACCAAAAACCCAAACCAGCCCAGACGTAGACTGGCAAAGCCACCGGGACATACTTACGAGATCGAGCCATCCATCCATGCCATAGATTCTTACCCCCGCACATGCCCTGAATCCTTCCTCGTCGATGCTGCCCGCTGGGGCTCAGTGCCACCCCAGTTCCGTGCACCGAACCAGTCCAAACCACAGGCATGGGTTGACGTTGGGGCAAGCTACGTCCTTGCAAGGACGTAGGCCCGCTTCCGCCCTGAAACAGCACAGCCCGCCCGCCCGCCCACCCGCCCGCCCGCCCCAGGCATCACAAACCAGGGCTCAACAGCCCGCATCACTCCATCCCCAAACCCTTGCAAGAAAAGGTCAAGCCCCGACTGGCCATCGTAACTTGGGGGCGCTGCCTACAGCTTTCCCCTCTTCTCAAAACCCACGGAGAGCCCGACGCCTTTGCAGGGGGCATCGCCTGACGACTCCCTCCTCCTTAGCCGTGCTGTTGAGCAGTACCTTACTGGTGATGCGCTCCGCCGCGTCACATGGCGTTAGCCATGTCCTACATGCCGTACTCGCTAGTAGGGTCTTGGAAACGGCGTGGGCATTGAGCGCTCAGTCGCAAAAACCATTCCTGCTGAGCCTCACTCAGCGCACCTCAGGACCTGCGTTCGCTGGCGGCGGCAGCGGGGCCACAGTCGGTGGCAGCGCATGTCTCCGTCGTGCTGCACCTGCCGCTTTCCCCATCGTGCGTGCCACCTCAGTTTCTTGAATCAAGCGTCGTGGCACATTCGTTTAGTTGCCCCAGCGGCCGGCCGGCGCGCTCTGCTCAGCGCTGCCCGCTGGCCTCCAGCAGTTGGACCTTGGCCTGCAGCTCTGCGATCAGCGCCTCCTGCTCCTCCACCTTGGTCTGCAGCTGGCTGATGGTCTCCTGCGGGCGCGGCGCGGGAGCGGAAGGGGGCAGTCGCGGCAGAGGGCGGGCGGGCATGGAGGGTGGATTCGGGAGGTGCAGGACCGCTTCCACCAGCGACCGGCCATGCGCGTCCTCAGCCCCGAGGGCTGTCCTGCCCAGGCCCTGCGCGGGCCCCCCCCCCCGCTCACCCTCTGGCGGTTGCGGAAGCGCTGCTGCGCCACCCGGTTGCGGGCGCGGCTGTCCTCCTGGTGCCAAGGCAGGAGGTGGGGGAAGAGAGGGCAAGCTGAGCCACACACCCACGGTTCTAGGGAGCCATCGCAATGCCAGGCAGTTCCCATACCCCGCCGCGGCATGCAATACCCAGGCCCCCGGCTCCAGCCGCCCCTGGTCCCTCCCCAACAGCCCCGCCTCCACCCTGTCCCCACCCACCTTCTGCTCCGACTCGGCCTGCGCCAGCCCCGTCTCCACGGTGCGGACCAGCTCCTGCAGCTCCTCCCGCTGCAGCTTGATCTTGCCGTTGGCGGCGCCTGGGGCGGGAGGGCAGTGAAGGGGGAGCGGGCAGGGGCGCAGGGATGGGGATGAGGGGAGGGAGCGGGGAACATGGCCGGTGTCTTGACTGGCGAGGATACAGGGACCCGCCCAGCGCGTCTGCTGCCGATCTCGAACAGAATCCTTTGTCGTGCCACTCACTCTTGGCCAGCTCCGCAATGGGTCCTAGCTTGGCGACGGCCTTGGGCACGCGGCCGGGGCGGCTGCGGAAGCGCTGCGCCAGCACCTCCAGGTCCTTGCTCGACTCGGGGCCGCCGCCACCGCCGCCGCTGCCGCTGCCGCTGCTTCCGCCGGCGGGGGGCGTGTACACCGCCTCCGCTGCCTCGCATGCCGCCTCGAGAGCATCGGGCAGGTTGCCACTCGTGCTGCCGCTGGCGGTGGCTGACTTGCTGCCGCCGCTGGCCCGACCGCGGTGCGGCAGGCCGCCCGCCGTCGCGCCGCCACCGCCTGGCCGCGCCGCAGCCGCGGTCTCGGCGACGTCCTCATTGTCAGCGCCCGCCGGGTTGGTGGTGGCGGGGTCGAAGAGCGCGCTCCATCCGTAGATGGAGGCCGGGACGCTCGGCACCACCGCGTTTGGGCCGTTGCTGCCGGCGGCGGCGAGGATGGCGAGCGGGCCCTGGGCCACGGCCATGCCGCCGGGGCCGGCAGGCAAGCGGGCGCCGGTGGAGTGGGGCCTGTGGTGGGCCTCGGCCGGGTTGATGGAAAAGCCGGCCGCGAGCTGGCCCGCAACGGCGCCGGCGGTAAAGGTAGAGTCGATGGTCATGGGGTCGAGAGGCTGCCCCGCGGCAGAGACACGCGCCGCCGCCAGCTGCGCGCCCTGGGGGAGCGACGTGGCCCGCTGGTTGTGGGAGTGCGGGTGGTGGGGGGAGGCGTGGGGGCTATAGGGGTGGTGGAGGGGCTGCGGCGGCGGCGCGGTGCGGAGCGGCTGCAGGCTGAGGCCGTTGAGGAGGGGCGGCAGGGCCGCGGACTTGGGCGCGGGGCTGGCGCCGGGCGAGACGGAGGAGGGCGGCGGCGAGGGTGTGTTGCCGAGTCCCGGCGGAGGTGACGCAGCCACGCCCGCGGGCTGCATGACGCCAGGGAGGTTCACCAGCGGCCCTGAGTGGGTCAGGGAGGTGGAGGCGGCGTAGGGGCTCGACAGGCCCCCGGCTAGGCTGGCCGCCAGGTGGCCCCAGTCGCCCGTCACGCCCCGGGCCAGGGGTGCAGAGAGCACGGGCGCCTCTCGCTTGATGCCGGCGGCGGGCAGGAGGCCCTTTCCGGCGCGGGCTGCCGGCCGCTCGCCCTGGGCGTAGAGGGTCTGCAGCATGACGGCCGTAAAGTCCTGTGCGTGCAGCGGGGGGCGGTGTGTGGGCGTGGCCGCCGGGTTGGGGCGAGGAGAGGAGGGCGCTCAGGCATGTCGCGCAGTACATCCGGTGCGAGGCGGTGGAACTCTTAGTAATCACCCCTTGTTCGAACACGGTTTTGCTGTGAACCATGTGGTCGCGGTACGCCCAACTGTTCACGTACCTCGCCAGGAGGCGCTAGGGTTGTTCCGGAGGCGCCCCAGCCGCCGCTTCCAGGGGCGGCGTCCAGGCCGCGTGCCTCGTGGGGCGCGGCGCCTTGCTCAGCCGAGGGGGCTGCGTGGTTGAGGCTCTGTTGGAAACCCCCCAGCTGACCAGCGAGAGCGAGGAATCTGCAGGGATGGAGATCGGGATTAGGCGCCCTAAGACGGGCGTGGACAGACGGGCGTGGACAGACGGGCGAACGACCTTCGCGGACGTCGACATGCCGGACCTGAGGAGGCCCAGCCCTGCAGCCACGAAACGCCCAGCTGACCTGCTTGGCGCGCTCGTGGTACGCGCCAGGGCGCCAAGCGCGGCTCCACTGATGAAGCCTGGCCCGAGGCCCGCTGATGCGGACTCGAGCTCCATGGCATCGCCACACAGAAAGGGGGGATTACCTGCCGGACCCCCGTGCTTCACACCGGAGTCAACAAAGGCAAGGATGCCACCCACACGGCGACTCCCTGCGAGCCCGCAAGGGGAAACCAAACATATTAGTGTTCACCTTGGTCGCCCGTTTCAGGGCCTTTGCTGTGGCACCATCGAACTGGTCTGTATGTGGCGGCAATTGGGCAGCTTGAATTGGGTTCCCAGCTTGCCTGAGTCGAACATGATGCCTGGCTTCTGGCTCGCAGCTGCTCCTCGCCGTCACCGCAATAGTATAAGTGGCTTGTAAACAACAGCTGTGCAGCGTCTAGAGCTATGGCGAGGATAAAGACACGGCCTGGTCTCAAGGCTGAAGCGTCGCTCGCTGGAGTCCCTTGCTCCAGCTATGCGTAGGCAGTACGTATGTTCTTTGCCAATTATGCTCCGCGGGAGCAATTCGCGGAAGAAACGCCCTCGACTGGCCGGCGAGGGTCTACGGCGGCACGGGGTCCGTGGGCTAACAACGCTTAACAGCTCTGCGCGACACCCGCGTGATAAGGGACTACAAAACTGCTTACAGGCACGTGTCTACAGTGGTTCTCTCGCCGCGCCGGGGTCGCGACGTACGCGTGAAGTGGGATGATGGATTGTGTCCCGCGCCGCGGCCGGAAGACCGACAAAATGGTCGGAACGCGCAAAGCCCCTAGCCCGCTTCGGCTCAGTCAGGCTCGGAGCTTTGTCTATGTGCACGTCAAGCCCGCTGACAACCCGAGCGCAAGGTGCCTGAAGACGTCACGAGCCGCAGTTGTGGGGTTTCTGCCCGGGTCGCCAAAACCGGATTGGTCCGTACCGATCCGACGGGGTTTAGAAGCTGAAGGGCATGGGCTTGGGGGAGAGCCTGTCTGCTAGGCTTCTACGACACGGGGCAACCCTGCTGGAGGGCTGAGCCCCCCGGCTGGCGCTACCAAAAAGGTAGGGTTACTCTTAAGCCACGGGGTAGTCTTAAGTAGCCTCGCTTTGTACCTTGCATTGCGAGGACAACCTCCTTGCCTCTGCGGAGGAGAGGACTGATGACCCTTCAGGACCTTGCAAGGGCCAAGGCTTCATAGGGAAGCCCTCCTGCTAAGCTTCTGTGAGGGGGGCTGTATCTCTGAAGCTGCTCAGGAGCAGTCCACATGGCAGTGCCCTGGGCTGAGGCTTCCCCTGGATGTGTATGGTATGTGGTGGTGGTGTGCGTGTGCTGGCTGCGTGTGTGGCTTGGGGCGTGGCTTGGGTTCGTAGGGGGTGCTCCATAAGCTAGCCTTCTGGTGAACGAGCTCCGTGGGCGGGGCGCTACCCTGATACTGGACAGGCAGACCATATCCTCATTCCTGCACGAAGCACCTTGGTGCTGGCCGCAACCGCCCTCGTCCGCCCGGGGTCCAGGACAACCTTGCGGAAAGGCCGCGCCATCTCCAAAGACCATAGTTCACCAACAAACGCACAAAGAATCTGCCCCGGGTGCAGTATGCCTTGCACAACGGCGCACGACCGTGTTACCCCAAACCCTCCTCTCTCTCAGTTCGTTGACACCTGCTGAGCGACCAACCTTCCGGCAAGACGCCTGGCTGCTATTTTGCTTGCCTGGCAACACCCACCTCTGGACCATGACAGACAACACAGAGACCATTCATGTACAAAGCAAAGCAGGATGCAGCTGCAATGCGTCATCCCGCTTCAACGCCTACCCCGCACAATAGTACACGCTGCCTGCTAACCCGCACAACAAGCCAACATCGCCTGTCTATGCATCAATAACTGCTCTACACAGTGTCAAGCCGCCATGCGGTCTGCCAACACGTCAACGCCGCACGCGCCCGGTCCCAGGCACCAGGGGCTCGGCCGCAGGGTCAGGGCCGACCCGCGCCCGCCTGCCCCTCCACACTCGCCTCCGCCTTCCGCCTCACCCTCAGGTCCCGCCTCCACCTCCGCCTCCCCGTCCCCGCCCCTCCGCGCCTCCGCCTTCCGCGCCTCTGCCTCTCCCACCCCGCCTCGGCCACCTGCGCACCTCCCATATCAGCGTCCTCCGCCTCACATGCGCGCCGCGGGCTTGGCCACGATGTGGTCATAGCAGAGCAGCGTCAGGAAGTCGCTGTAGGGGCCGCCCAGGCAGGTCGACTCGAAGAGCTGCGCGGCCAGGTCGTACTTGGAACGGGCATAGGCCTCGGGGCCCATCTGGGGAGGGGAGGGAGGACAGGGGTGGGTGGGCGGGGGTGAGAGGTGGGGCTGACGTGAGCTCCGCCGTGACGAGCACGAGCGTGGCGGTAGCACGTGCCTTCCCAGCAAGGCCCTCGCTGACCCTCTCCGCTGCCCTGTGGCTCCCGAGCCCGCCTCGAGCTCTTCCCCCCTCCTGCTACCCCCCGCCGTCCGTACCTTGGCCCGCAGCCCGTCCAGCTCCTCCCGCAGCAGCTGCTGCACCCACGGCGCCGTCACCGTCTTGCCATCGCGCGTCTTGGCGCCGTGCCGCACCCACTGCCACAGCATGGACCTGCGGACGAGGGCGCGGGCGGAGAGACGCGTTTCATGCAAGGCGCCCTCGCTCACAGCAACCCCCATGCACAGCAACCCCTCCCCTGCCCACCCCACCGCACCGAGCACACCCAGCAGGCCCTCTCCCCTCTCTTCCCCCTCCGCCCGCCCCCTCTCCCCCCTCCCCTGCCCCCCCCCTCCTCTCCCTCCCCCCACCTGCTGATCTCCGCCGTGGCCGCGTCCTCCATGAGGTTGTGGATGGGCACGCAGCCGCTGCCCCGCAGCCAGGCCTCCATGTAGGCCAGGCCGATGTAGATGTTGTCGCGCAGGCCCTTCTCCGTGATGCCGCCCTCGGCCAGGAAGCGGCCGCCCTGCAGGTTGAGCAGGTCGGCCTGGGTCACCTGGGGGGGAAGGGGGTGGGGTGGGGAGGGGGAGGTGAGGAGAGGTGGGAGGGGGAGGCGGGGTGGCTGTGAGGCTGTTGATGCTGTGGCCTGCGTGGCTGTGCCGTGAAGAGCTACTGAGCGGCCCTCACCCGCTCCCCTTCCCCCCCCCCCGCACCTGCACGTCCTCCCGCCGCACGTGCAGCTGGTTGGGCTGGGGCATGTGCCTGGGGGGGGGGGGGAAAGAGGCCGGGGATGGGTTTGGGGGCACGTGCGGGCATTCCACTCAGGTGTCCCGGTCCCGCATCATCACCGCCACCCCCCTGCTCTTCCCCCCTCCTCCCCACACATCCCCTCCCCCCCCCTCACTTGCCGACCACCTCCTGATCCCCCCTTCCCTCCCCTCTCCATCCCCCCCTCACTTGTTGAAGATCTCCAGGGCGATCAGAACCAGGTCGGGGTGCGCCACCCACGTGCCGTCGTGGCCCGCAGTCACCTCGCGCTCCTTGTCGGCGCGGACCTGCGTTTGGGGGGGGGGCGACGGAGGGTGAAGGAGGTAAGTGGTGTGAGGCGGCGGGCTCGGGTCGAGCAGAGGACCGGGACCCGCACCCTGCAGAGCGTGTGACTCAGCTGTGCGGGTGCAGGAGCACGAAAAGGCAGGTCGCTGGCAGGCTCGCTCCCCGCTCTCCACTTTCCTCCCTCGCCCACGCCTCAGCCCGAGCCCCCGAGACAGCCGCGGGTATCTCGAACACCGCCTCCTGGGTGACTCAGCCCCCACCCTCGCAGCCGCAACCAGGCTCCCGGCCGCACCGCTCACCTGCGCTTTGCTCCCTTCCCCACTCCCTCTCCCAAGACGCCCCCCACCCCCCCACCTTGGCCATGGCCGCCGTGTTGGCCGCGGGGTCGTTCTTGATGGGGATCTGCGCCGCCATGCCGCCCATGGCGTGCACACCGCTGGGGGGGGGAGGAGGGGAAGGGGAGGGTGCCGGGGGTGGAGTAAAACGCAATACAGTCACAACCCCGCATGCCCTCCGCCCCATTCTGCATGCCCTCCGCTCCTGGCTCAAGCCCTCCGCTCATGACGCGCCCTGGCCAGGCCCTGCACGAGCCCCGAGCCCTTGCCACCCGAGCGCATCCGCCCAAACCCCCTCCGAAACTCGCCCCCGAAGTCTCCCCCCCCCATAGCAGACCCCCTCACCGCTTGTGGCATGTCTTGATGAGCAGCCGCACGTATGCGTCCATGAAGGGGGACGTCATGGTCACGGCGCCGCGCTCGGGCAGCACAAACTGGGGGGGGGGGGAGGGGTGTATGGGGGGGCGTGGCGGAGCTGGATACAGCGGCAGGGCCCAGGCATTCATTCCTTCAGGCCTTCGCATTCCGCCGCAGGCGCTGTCCTCACACGTCTCCTTACGACTTCGGAGTGAGGGCCGATCGCGCACAGACACGCCCCGGGGGATATCCTTCCTCGACCGCACCGCCACTTGAAGCGCCCGCACAAGCCCCCGCCTTTCCTCCCCATCCCACCCCCACCTGCGGGTGGTTGCGCAGCTTCTTGATGAACGAGAAGATGTAGTCCCAGCGCCCGCAGTTGAGGCCTGGGGGGATGGATGCGAGGAAGAGGACGTCGAGGACAGCCGAGGCGGCATCAGGACCTCGGTGGGCAACAGTCCCTCTGCCCTCCCCTTAACCGCACGCCCCCAGTCCCTCCCGCCTCCCGCCTCCCCATCCCATCAACCACCACCCACGCACCCGCCGAGTGGTCCCGCAGCTCGTACAGGATCTCCTCCATCTCGAACGAGGCCAGCAGCGTCTCGATCAGGACCGTGGCGCGCACCGTGCCGCGGGGGATGCGCAGGCAGTCCTGGGCCGTGTTGAAGACGTCGTTCCACAGCCTGGGGGGGGAAGGGGCGGAAACGGGGTGAGGCGGGGTTGAGGTCAGGGCGGCGGGGAAAAGAGTCGGCGGGATGCGGGGGCGATGGGGGTGAGGCGATGGGGGTGAGGCATGCGGCCTCAAGTACCATGACACTGCGTTCTCGGTCCCACGGAAACCCTCAGCCCCCGCATGCACTCTCCCCCTTACCCCCCCCCGCCCCCCCCCACCTGGCCTCCAGGTGGCTCTCCATCTTGGGCAGGTAGAAGTAGGGCCCCTCGCCCACCGCCAGGGAGGCGCGCGCGTTGTGGAAGAAGTAGAGCCCAAAGTCAAACAGCGAGGCGGAGCAGGGCTCGCCGTCGATGAGCAGGTGCGACTCCTGCATGTGCCAGCCGCGGGGCCTGCAGGGTGGGGGCAGGGGCGAGGGTGGGTTGGGGCGAGGGAGGCGGGGGCGTCAGGTGGCGCCACGTGCGTCGCTACGGATGCCTGCCTCCCGAGTGTCAACACTCTGCCGACGGTTCGAACCACCAACCGCCCCAACCACCCACCGGACGAGCAGCGTGGCCAGCTTGCCGTCGTCCCTCAGCTTGTAGCTCTTGCCGTTGGGCCCCGTGTATGAGATGGAGCGGCGCACCGCGTCGCGCATGTTGACCTGGCCGTCCAGGTTGTTGGCCCACGTGGGGGCGTGCGAGTCTAGGGGAGGGGGACGGGGGGGAGGGGGGGAGGGGGGTGGGGCGCGGACGGTGGGGGGCAGGCGGGGGCGAGCAGCGGGCCACCGGGCGGGGGCTGGGAGCCTACTGGGGCCCTAACTACATGCCCTGGCAGGCTCGTGCTGGCGCCCGGCGCAGCAGGCGGGCGCTCCCCAAGGGGGGGCGGTGCGGCAAATGGATAGCCGGCGTCGCGCGGGGGGGGCCTGGTGCAAGCAAGGCCCCTTGGAGTTTGGGGCCCTCCGACCGACTCACCCTCGAAGTCGGCCATGAACTGGGTCGCGCCCGAGTTGAGCGCGTTGATGACCATCTTGCGGTCCACGGGGCCCGTGATCTCCACGCGGCGGTCCACCAGGCCGGGCGCGGGCGGGGCGCACTTCCAGCCCGGGTCGGCGCGCACCGCGGCCGTCTCCGGAAGGAAGTCAGGCAGCCTGCGCGCGACCGCGGGTTTGGGCGTCATGTTTGGGCGTCATGTCACGTTTGAGAGGATTATCGCAGTCGCATCGCGGCCCGTCGCGCGCGTGTTTGCAGGGTGTCGCCCGGCACCCGTTGGCTGACGCCGACCGCCTGCCATCCCTCGTGGCATGCGAGATCCACCCGCCACACCCGGGCGAGCTCACTTTCCGGCGTCGAGCTCCTTCTGGCGGTCATCGCGACGCTTCAGCAGCGCCTTGCGACGCGGGTTGTAGATGCGGTGCAGCAGCGCCACGAAGGAAAGCGCCTCGGCGCTCAGTATCTCGGCATGCTGCTGCGAGACCGGGGCCAGGATGGTAACACCCGGCACCGTCTGCACCATGGTTGCTTGCTTGTCGAGGGCTGCAGCGACGTGCTCGGGGCTGGGTGCCGTGAGCGAGGGTGCCTGAGCCCGAGCGCTGACGACCCGACACGGTTTGCGAGTAGCACGGGTGCAATTGGAGCGAGTGTCTGCGGAGTTAAGGTGTGCGCTCGTCGGGGCCCGGTTGAAATGGGCTGCGTTGCACGACGGCTGAGTATGCAACCGAAGGGTCGACACAACCGAACTGCGGTTTGCCTGCAGCTTGCACCTCAATGCACCGGCCATTGTTGGAGCGAGGAGAGCGCAATGCGATAGAAGAGCGACCGAGTGCGTCAAGGACGGGTCACGCAGTGAGCGTATAACGGTCGCTTTCGGGTCCCTACGTGCGCTCCCGGGTAAGCCGTAAGCGGTGGTGGGAACGCATTGGGGCTCGGACATGCAATGCGGTCCACGCGACGAGTGCCATAATAGCGGGCGCTGTCAGCGCTGACTCGCGCGTGCGGAAGCTTATGCCAAGTGCTCACCGGACACCCGCACGGTACCTAGACTCACCCACATTTTACCAATAAGCATGCTGGCAGCCACAGGCTCCAGCCAAGTCGCCGTGGCGGGGAGTCAGCTCGCGGACATGCTGCGACACTTGACATGCTCGGCCCCACGCGGTGCAACCGCCTCCCCCGACGTCGAGCTGCTATGCGCATACCTTGCTGTGACACTTGACAGAAAGTCGTGCCCAAACGGGTTCAGGTAAGCGCGTAACGCCCTCAACCACCCGCGCCGGTTGACGCCGTTGGTGGAGGCAACCACCCAACCACCAGCCGCTCCACCAACCGGCTGACTGCGGGGTTTAAAGCAAGGCGCAATGCAGCGCAGAGCACTGCGGGGTGGCCGGCAAGTCCATAGCTTCAGCACCTCCAGAATCTCCCGACCGAATTGCCACCATCATCAGCTTGCACCCGGGGGCGGTGGTGGTGGTGGTTCAGCAGCGGCCTTTCGACAACGGGTCTCCATCACGTACCACGGGATATAGCGCTCAGCTTCAGTTACACTTCGATCATCCTGCGACCCCAGCTGATCAAGTACCCATGACACTGCTCGACCTAGCCAGAAGCGCCGTGCACTCTACCCGCCTGACGCCCTGAGACCGCTTACAGCTACCAGCACTACCCGGCGGACATACCCGAGGGCGGGCTCTCAACCTCAACCCTCCCCGCCCTCCCCACATGCGCTGCGGACTGCCGAGCAGGCAGACGGCGCCGCCCACCCCGGACCGTCGCCCCAACCCTCAGTCCTCGGACCTCTCCTCATGCCTCTCTGCCCGAACCCAGACGTCCTCCGTTGCGCAGCCGCTCGCGACTGCGGCGCGAAGTCGTTGCCGACAGGACGCCGCCAGCTGCCAGCAGCAGACCCCGGCCCCCAAGCCGCAGCGCGCCACGGTGCTCGCCAACCGGCTCCACGTCCACCGCAAGCTGAGCCTTACCGAAGGCGCGCAGGGCGACCCGGGAAGGGAGGCCTTCCCCAGTGAGGCCTATGGTCTTCGACCAGAGCGCCCAGTCCACAGCCAGGGCCCAGGGGCCGCGCAGACCCGAATCCCCTTAGGCCCCAGAGCGGAAGCAACCTCAGGGCACAACTCTCATGTCCTAGCCTTTCCTGTCTAAGTAACTCTACGAGCACACTCGTGCATGTACCGGTACATTCATGCGTTAGGGCGCCACTCCTGTGACTCCTGCAGGCGTCACGGCTACTGGGCGGCTGGCTGCGCCGGCGGCGGCGGGTACTCGGTGTTTGTCCGCGCCAGCTCGTCCACGTCTTTGAGCACCTCGCCGAAGGCCGCGGGGTTGCGCTGCATGCACAGCCGCATGGACTCAAACTAGAGCGGAGTAGCAGGGAAGGGTGGAGATGATGAAGGTATGGGTTTGGGGTCAGCCGAGCGCAGGCGAAAGGTGTGGGGGCGGGCAAGAGGAGCGGCAGGCGCGAAAGCAGGAGCGGGGCGGATCATGAGGCAGGAGTGAGCAGCAGGTACGGGGACGCAAGGTGGCCGTGAGGAAGGACGGAGGGCGGCCACTCGGAAGACCCGGACAACCCAACAGTGCACAACCGCGCTTGCTCGCCCTCCTCAGCAGCTCACTGGCTGTCAAGCCCAGTGACAACACTCCGCCCGGTAGTCCGTGCCCGCATGGGGTGCCACACGCAGCTGCCTCCAATCCAGTACTCACTAGCGGTATGCAGTCCTGGAAGCTGCCTTCCCCGGTCTCCCCTTTGGTCCCGCAGTCCATGAAGGCCTGCAAGCCAAAACAAGATGACCGAGGCGGGCGGGGCCCGGGTGTTGCTTAGTCTGGTACGGTCACCAAGTTGAGCCTTGATATGTGAGTCCTTTAGACACCAGTCGGTCCCCCCCCAGACCCTGTGCCGGTACGCTCAGCAGTCTCAGCCGCAATCCAACAGCGGGCTTCGAATACCCTTGTGAACCTTGGCCCTGACTTGCAATCAATACAGCCGCGCCTCCCCCTCCCTGGGATCCCTGGGTCTAAGCCTTGGCCCATGCCCCACGCCCCACGCCCATGGTCCCCCACCCCTTGCCTCCCGGCCCCGGGACGCCCCCCCCACCCCGCCCCATCCCGCCCCATCCCGCCCCGCCCGAACAATTGATATTGCGACCCACGTTGAACTCGGTTTCGCAGCCGCCTTCTTTGAACATCACGCAAATGGGGCACTCCTTCCGCTTGCCGCTGTCCGTGCCGGCGCCTCCGAAGACCTCAGGCGCTGCATCCACCTTGTCCGATGGAGTCGCGTCTGCGGTCCGCAATAATATGGCGGCGGGGGATGGATGGTTCGCATCGCGTGGGCCTTCACGCAGTGGGTCACCGCCGGACTATGTTCAGCAGTGGCCTAATTACCTGCTGCGGCTTGCATGGCTGCTGTCAGGAACCAAATCCAGCAGAACCGTGTGCGACCTGGCGATGGACTGCGAAGGACTGCTTGGCGCTTGCGGGCTCTTGCTTGACTGTCTCCTTGACCTCTAGGTGTGCGTTTGAAGAAGCAGTCAAGCTTGGCTGCGCACGTGAAGTAACCCGGGGAAAATGATGCTTGCTTCCGATGCAAGCTGCCCGGCGAGGGCCGGAGGGCGCCCTGCTTGAAACACAGGTCCCCGCACGCCGCGGAACACACCCAAGGCTAACGGACGACTTATTTGCTATATATTTCGCGTGCAGAGCTCCCCTGACGGAGGTCCCGAAACCGGGACGTGCACTCTGCAGCTGTGTAGAGCCGCCAACGGCAGCCAGTGAGCCTTATCTTTGCACATACAACTGTTGGGGCTAGGCACAAGGCATCGGCTTGCACAGGGTGGGCCGACTTGCAACATCTTCGGCCTGGCGCGCGACGCCCCGCCTTTGGCAGAGGGCACGGCAGCTGCCTGGCTGGTAGACCTCGAGCCTTAAGCAACACACGGCTGGACGGTGGCAGCTTTCGGCCCGTCGGGAGGCACTAAGTTCGTCGGTCCGAGACCAATCAGAGTAGCGAACAATGGGAGGCCGGGGCAGCAAGCACGGCCGCGAGCAAGGCCAGCAGCAGCGGCGTGATAGCGACCAAGGAGCGAGCAGCAGCTCTGGGCAGCCCAGTCATGCGGCGTCGGGGAACGTGGAGGGTGGGAGCCCGCCGTCGTCGGAGCCCCAGGTTCACTTCCACCGGCTTTCGGCAAGGGCGTCCAAGGACTCTCAGCCCTACCCCAGTGGAGGCAATCTGCGCAAGAGCATCGACTCTGCTGGGCATGGGCTGGGGGAGTCCGTGTCCAGCGGTCTCCACACGGGCATGAAGCTGTCGTCCGTGGTGTCTTTCTCGGAGCTCAGCGACGAGGTTGCCAAGCCCCTCCAGTGAGGACACTCGGGGCTCTCGGAACGGGGTGGATGCGGGACGCTGGGAGAGCGCCGTGCCCCTCCCCCCTTGTGCACAGGGACTGCGCCGTGGTGCTTCCCAAGGAGAAGCTTTCACCTGTACACCACTCCCACCTCTCTCCTCTCTGCCCACAGCCATGCCCGCGCTGCCCTCAAGAGCGTGCACAGCCGCATGGACCTCCTGCAGGTGAGGTACCAGCAGCTGAAAGCGCTCGGCGACGGCTTCCTGCTCCTGGGCTGCTGAGTAGTGTGGCCCGGGAGCCTGCCATAACTCCATGCCGTGTCTCAACAATCAACCTACGGGGGGCTTCGCTGTGTGTCTCGTGTGGTTGCGCTCACGGGGCTGGACTTGGGTGCTGACCGCACGCAGGAGTTCCACCTGCGCGAGATCGCCGCCGCCGCCTTCAAGCGCGAGAAGGCCCTGGACTGGCTACCCGAGTACCACCCCGTCAACGTGGTGCCGCCGTCACGCGGGACGCTGACCAACCTGACACGCACCGTGCGCGTCAGCCCGGCCGCCATCCTGAGCGTGAGTGCCCCAAGCGGCCTTGGAGCTTGGGCGGGGCGGCTTTCAGGGCTCGGAATGCGGTGTTGGTGATGTGGGTCGGGCGCTATGCGGGTCAGACGCAGCCGACAGGTCTGGCTGGGCCCAGCTCCCATGTGGGTCGGACGTCTCGTGCCCCCGGATGCCGCGCAGGACGTGCCTGTGGGTCGCAAGACCAAGATCGTGTGCACGCTGGGCCCCTCTTGCTGGAGTGAGGAGGGCATGCGCGGCCTGATTGATGCGGGCATGGACGTGGCACGCTTCAACTTCAGCCACGGCACGCACGAGGCGCACCAGGAGGTCCTCGACCGCCTGCGCAAGGTGCGTCAGCCCATACCCTGTGACTCCTGGGAGGAGCTTGACTGCGCCGCGGCGCCCCGAAGGTTTCAGCAGTTGCAGGACTGCTGCCCAGCCCTAGAGCAAGCTTCCCTGAGCTGACCTTTGTACTCCCTCATGGACCGCCCCCCGCATGGCTGTACAGGTCGCGGCCGAGAAGAAGAGCAACATTGCCTTCCTCCTGGACACCAAGGGCCCCGAGATTCGCACGGCCATGCTCAAGGACGGAAAGGACATTGAGCTGACAAAGGGCCAGGACGTGACCGTGGTGGCGGTCGGCGACGAGTACACCAGCTGGCAGGGCTACAATCACGAGACCACGGGCGAGACCAAGATCGGCCTGAGCTACGCCAAGCTGTGCCAGTGAGCAAAACCACCCTCTAGACGCCTTCTGGTTCCTGTGCGCGGGTAATCGTTCGCCAGATGCCGACGTGTGGATTGATTTCGCTCTCTCTTTGCCTGTACCCCAGGTCCGTGCACCCGGGCAACGTCATCCTGATCGCTGACGGCGCCATCAGCATCGAGGTGGGCTGGAACGCCTGACAGCCTGCGCTCCGCCGGCCGCTAGGGGTCCAGAGGGTCGGCACTCTTGGGCGTGTATCAGTGAGGCGAAGGCTTACATGTCGAGGCCCTGCGTGCTGCGTTCGCTCTGGCGCTCCCTCACCTCTCCTCCGCCTCCCGCTGCTGCAGGTGGTCAAGATCCTCAACGACAAGGAGCTGCTGGGCAAGGTCGTCAACTCGCACAAGCTGGGCCAGCGCAAGAACTGCAACCTGCCGGGTAAGTACCGGGCCCAGCCCGTGCGTGGACGGCAGGGGCCAGCGCCAGCTGCGGAAAAAACTGCCGCCTGCCTTCCTTTGTTGGCATCATCAGCCGTGCATTTGCTGGACCCACCTGCCCCCATCGCCCCTAAGCCTGCTCCACTGCCCCCGCCCGGACCCCGCAGGTGTGCATGTGGACCTGCCCGTGCTGGGGCCGCAGGACATCAAGGACGTGCAGGACTTCGCGGTGAAGAACAAGATGGACTTCATTGCTGCCAGCTTCGTGCAGGTGGGGGCTACGGGCTCACTGCTTCGTCTCTGGGTGGCCTCGCGCGTGGTTGCAGGCCGTGGCCGAGGAATAGCGGTCCACCTACTTGAATCGAGCTAGCCGTAGCGCTGCACGACGGAGTCGTCAACACGCTTGTTGCGCTCCGCCCCCGTGGCCCCGCCCCGCAGAGCGCGGACGACATCCGCCTCATCCGCAAGGTGCTGGACGAGGCCGGCGGGTACAACCTCAAGATCATCTGCAAGGCAAGACCCGCTCCCGCGAACCGTGGCCTAGGGGTTCCTTTGGTTTGGGTTCTGTTGCTTGGATGCTTGGGTGCACCTCCGCCCACCCCGCCCTCCAATGCACAATTCCCGGAGTGATTCCGCTTGCCCTGTCAATCAACCCTCCACAACCAGATCGAGAACCAGGCGGGTCTGCGGAACTTCGATGAGATTCTGGAGGTGACGGACGCAGTCATGGTGGCGCGAGGCGACCTGGCCATGGAGGTGGGGCCGGGGGGTTGGGGGCTTCGTTGCGCCCGCTTGGGGCGCGGATGCTCAGAGGGGATCGGAGGCCGCAGAAGCTTAGAAGGCGTGTCGATGCCAGCTCACCCAGCCACCCTACTGCCCTCCCGCCTGATGCTTCCGCCAGGTGCCCGCCGAGAAGATCGCGCTGGCCCAGAAGATGATTATCGCCAAGGCCGACGTGGTGGGCAAGCCCGTCATCACGGCGACGCAGATGCTCGAGTCCATGACCGCCTCGCCGCTGCCCACCCGCGCTGAGATGACGGACGTGGCCAACGCTGTGTTCGACGGCACGGATGCCGTCATGCTCAGCGGTGAGCCAGCAGTGCTTACAGCAGGCAACCCTCTTCCTTTCCTGTGGGGCTGCTAGCCCCCGTTGCCACAGTGCCAGCTGTGTGGCTCATAACCATCAACCCCGTAAGCAACCCCGACCCACTTCTGAACTGCGCCGCCCCCACCCCTTCTCTCCCAAGGCGAGACCGCCAACGGCGCCTACCCTCACGTGGCGGTGGAGACCATGGCGCACATCGTCGAGTACGCCGAGCTGGGACTCGACCATGCCGCCCACTACGACTGGGGTGAGTGGCGGGCTAGAGGGATGGCCCGCTCGCTCGCTTGGCGCCGCCGCTGGCCGCATCCGTGACCGCCTTTGGCCTCCGCCCTTCCGACCTTGCCCCCATCTCGTGTGCCACCGCAGTCAAGCGCTACAACTCTGGGGTGGTGAGTCGCCGCGCGCCAGTGCACGCAGCCCTGCGGCCTTGGACCCCTTGGCTGCCCGCCTGCCCGCCATCCCTCTTCTCTTTCCCCTCGACCCTCTTTGCCCTCGACCCCTCTAAACCCCGCAGGCGCCCGTGTCCCCGCTGGAGGCCACGCTGGCGGGGGCGGTCAAGTCCGCCATCACCTTCTCCATGGACGCCAACGGAGACGGCATCCAGGACGCGTCCGAGGGTAGGGGGCGCATGCGGGAGGGGGAGGCGCATGGGCAGCAGGGTCGCACCATACGGCCGTGATTTGGGCTGGGCCTGGTGTTCTGCAGACCGCTGACCTGCATGCCCCGGATGCGCATCGTCGCGCGGACCGGCTAGTATGTAAAGCGTCTGCTGGGGTTGCGACGGCGGCTTTCCAACGCTGGGCTGTGTCCGCTGCCTCCGCAGGCTGCATCGCCATCGTGTTCACGCGCTCGGGGCTGGCGGCGCAGCTTATCTCCAAGTACCGGTGAGGCTGCGGGGCGCGCAAGCAGGGGACGGTCTGTTCACATACAGGCGCCTGAGCAGCAGTACGTGCGGCTGCAGCGGCTAGGGGGCATTGCGGGCAATGCCGGAGCCTCACGTGTGTGCGCTGAGCAGCCCCCGCCTGCCCCACGCCGCCCTTGGCCTTCACCACCCCCTCTCACCGCCCACCCCAGGCCGCCCTGCCCCGTCATCACGATATCGGACCACGACTGGGTGCTGCGCCAGGCCTCCCTCACGTACGGGCTCTACCCCCTGCGCGCCGAGGTGCCGGACATGGCGGGCGTCCGCACTGCCGTGGACCTGGCCCTGAAGTACGGCAGGTACGTATCCGGACGTACGATATGCTGAAATAGTGCAAAACCCTCGGGTGCCAGCCGCCACCTGCATGGGATATGGGGATGCGGCGCACAGTACCCTTGCCCTGCGCTGAACTGCCGCGTCCTTGGCCCCTTGGCAGGGAGCGCGGGCTCGTGTACGACGGCAAGAACGTGCTGATCGTTACGGGCAGCGGCCAGCCCTGGGCCGACAACGTGGCTGAGATCATGGTGGACCAGATTGGCTCGGACGGCACGGGTAGGCCCAGGCTTTCTGCGGGGTGGATATCTGCTGCTGGCGGGGCTAGGCTCTTGGTGTTGGGGCCAAATGTCCTCATGGGTCGGAACGCTTGCTGGGGAGCTTAGGGAGAGTTGTCGTCTGCTACCAAGGAACGTGTGGGCCCCCCTTGTGTCCGACAGCTGCCTGGGTGCGCCGCGCCGTGAGCAAGACGCGCAACATCACCAGCCCAGCACCGGCCGAGTACAAGTCGCCCTTCGCTGGCAACGCCATTGCCTGCGTGCAGGTGGGTGGCACGCGCCGCACCTGTGCTGTCTGCCGTGTCTGTCCCGTATGGCCTGGCTGCTCCCACTCGCACCCGAACCAACCCCTCCTCCCTCCTCCTTCAGTCCTTCGTGATCACGCCCGACCTCATCATTAAGAAGCAGTCCAACTTCCGCTCTACCAAGATCCTGGCCTCGCTGGGCCCCTCCTGCTTCGACGACGCCAAGCTGGCGGCGCTGCTGGACCGGGGCGTCAGCATGCTGCGCATCTTCATGGAGGAGGCGCCGCTGGTGGGGGGGCGGGGACGAGGGGGCGGGCAGGGGGACAGGCGAGGGGGAGGCGCCGCTGGTGGGGGCGGGGACGAGGAGGCGGGCAGCGGGACAGGCGAGGGGGAGGCGCCGCCCGTGGGGCGTTGGCTGGGGACGAGGGGCCCGGGCAGAGAGGGGTGCCGCGGTGGTGGAGAAGGCATGGAGGGTTTCAGCGTCCACGCCTAGATTGGCGCTCGAAAGCGGGCTTGCAAGGGCTGATTGCGGGCAAGGGGATGGCGGCGAGGCGGGCCTGCGCTCGATCTTCGTGGTATGGGCTGCCTTGGCTTGGCGCGTTCGATCCCCTCACGGCCCTGCATCATGGCCAGTGCTCCTTCTCTCAACCGCCCTGCGCCCTGCCGCTCCGTACGCTCGCCTGTGCCGCCCCGCAGACGTTCTACGAGAACCTGTTCGCTCGGCTGCGCACGCAGCTGGGCCGCCGGGCGGAGGCCCGCGGCCCCGTCTACACCACGCAGCCGGGCATCATGGCCACCATCAAGGCAAGGCAGGGGGGGCATCCGGGTTGCAGTGAGCAGCCGTGCATTGGGCGCTCGTGGCCAATTGCCCTCGCTGGCGTGGCCGTCAGATGGGGACCGCGTACAGCTGCGTTGGGGACCATGCCCTGCGCCCACCCTCTGCCCCACGCCCGCTGCCCCCTCCCTCCTGTCCCCTCCGCCCCCAGGGCCCCGAGGTGCGCACCACGCTGCTCAAGGACCACGCGCCGCTCCAGCTGGCCGCCGGGCAGACGGTCCTACTGGTGCCCACCAGGTGCGGGGCGCGCAGCGGTGGAGCTGAGCCCCCTGCGCTCATCCCTGCAGCCCATCCCATCCCATCCCTCACCTCACGCTCATGCTCCCTTGCGTTGCTGAGCATGCTGGCGTGCCTTCTGCCTCGCAGCGACCCCACCTTTGCGGGATACACGGTGCCGGCCGGCGAGCAGGCGGCCGTGGGCGGCGCGGCGCACGTCATCGGCGTCAACTACACCGGCCTGGTCACGCGCCTGCGCGTCGGTGAGAGCTGGGTGCAGGCACAGTCACTCGGAACGGATGGGACTCGCAAGGAAGCCCCGCAGTAAGCCCGTCGGTAGCACGTTGCACCAAACCACCATTCGCCCCCCCCTCGCGGCCCCAGGCGACATGCTGATGCTGGCCGAGGGCCAGATCACAGTCATGGTGTCGGAGGTGGTCCCCCGCCTGGCGGTGCGCACCAGCAACGACGGCACCAGCGGCGGGCCCCCCGCTTCCAACGGCAAGGTGCGCGCCCCCCCCCCGAACACCCTGATCCGCCTCTTCGCACCGCATCCCTTACGATGCACCCCAGCCACCCACACAGCTGCACCCGAGCCTGCAGCAAACGGAACCACCCTCCTTCCTCCGTGGGGCTGCAGGTGGTGTGCCGAGTGGTGTCCGGCGGCAAGCTGCCCGAGTACCGCACGGTGGACATCGCGGGCGGCAGCCTGCTGCAGGAGCGCTTCATGGACGAGCGGGACCGCCAGGCCGTCATCTTCCTGTGCAGGCAAGGGGCCGGCTGGGGGCTGGGGTGGTGGGGGCTGGGGTGGTGGGGGCTGGGGTGGTGGGGGCTGGGGGCGGAAGGGTGGGCACTGCCATGTGTGTTGGCAGGAAGGGAGGGGAGCAACTGGCGGCAAGGTCCTACGCTACAGCTACCCCAGCTGAGGCTGCCCTCACGTTTCCCTCTCCGTCCTCGCCTGTCTGCCCCTTCTCGACCTGGGATCCCTGCTGCCCGCTTCCCGTCCGGCCCGCAGGGAGAGCGTGGACTTCATCTCCGCCCCCAACGTGCGCTGCAAGGAGGACGTGCTGGCGGTGCGCGAGCTGCTGGACGCCAACGGGGGCGCGCGCATCAAGGTGCGGCACGCGGGGAAGAGGCACGGCCAGGCCTCCACCGCATCGGGATAGCAGTCTTCCTTGCCTGCGCCTGCCCTCCACCCACCACGGCCCCCGCGCCCGCATCTCCAGCCAACATCTCCCGCGGGCCCCGCCCGCGGGCCACCAACCAGAAAAGGTGTCACTCCCTCCGCCGCCCTCGCCCCGCTCCATCCCTGCCGGCGCAGATCATCTCGCACATCTCCACGGCCCAGGCCATTACCAACTACGACGAGATCCTGGACGTGTCGGACGCCGTGCTCATCAGCCGCGCCTACCTGGGCATGCGCATCCCCGCCGCCAAGGTGCGCTCCGCGCCAGGCCGGGCTCTTTGGGCCCGGGCATCGCTGCGCCGCCCCACATGCTGGGCATAGCCTTGGAATTGATGGTGCCAGCACCATTGAGGAGATTCAGGCTACGGAAAGGCCTGCCATGGAAGGCGTGGCCTCATCAGGGTCCAACTTCGCGGCTCGTCCGAGGTCACCAGGGCTGGATGAGCGGCACCTGTAGCCTGGCTCTTCTATGAAGCACGCGCTCAACCCCGCTGCCGCCTCTCCCCAACCCCTCTCACCCTCCTAGGTGGCTCTGGCGCAGAAGTGGATGATCACCAAGGCCAACCTCAAGGGCCGCCCCGTCATCGTGTCGGCGCAGATGCTGTCCAGCATGGTGGACAGGTGCGTCTTGGAACATGGCAGGGTTGAGGACGGGCAACAACGCAGTACCCTTCAATGTCCTGGCACTCCGGCTTGGTCGCACTTGGCATCCTGACCCATACTTTCCCTACGCCCAATCCCCGCAGCCCCCGCCCCACCCGCGCCGAGATCACGGATGTGGCCAACGCCCTGTACGACGGCGCCGATGCCATCATGCTCCGCGAGGAGACGGCTGTGGGCCAGTTCGTGGAGAAAGTGGTGAGCGCTTGGGCCACGTCAGGGCCGGGCCGGGCCCGCAGCTCTTAGCCCCGCTGACTCGCACCCTCACCCCACTGTCACCCCCACCATGCTATCCGCTTCTGAGGCACGCTCACTGGCAAACTCCTGCCTCTTGTCCTTCCTGTCCCCGCCTCTCGCATCCGTCTCCGCAGGTGGGCGTGGCGGCCGACATCCTCAAGGACGCGCAGGTGGGCGTGGACGTGTACATGCAGCTCAACTTCCTGCGCAACTACACGCCCAAGCCCATGGCCACGCTGGAGGTGAGGGTGTCGGGGAATCGCGCAGCTTGGTGGGGGCTGGGTGGTAGCAGCTGACAGTGAGCGGCTACTGGAGGCTGGGGCTGGTCGGCAAGCAGCCCGCGGTTCCTTGGGCGCTGGTTTTAGGCGCTGCAGGGAGTGGTCACCAGTGCCCAGTCTCGGCGGTCTGGGCAAGGGGTCACGGGCAGGAGCGAAGGGTGCCGGTAGCAGGCACGTGGTGGCTCACCAAAGAATGCCCCCCGGCGCCGCCCTGTCCCCACAGTGCCTGTGCTCGTCCGCCGTCAAGGCGGCGGTGGACATGGGCGCGGCGCTCATCGCCGTCATCACTGACACTGGCGCGCCCGTGCGGGCCATCTCCAAGTACCGCCCGTCGCAGGTGCGGTGCAGGGCATTGGACTAGGAGCTTTCCCCCAAATGGTGCCTTTGAACTGGTGGAATCTCCCAGCCTAGAACTAGCCTTCTGCATCCAGACTCAACGTTCCACTCTCCGTTGTATCTCCTTCCCCATCCCGCAGCCCATCGTGATCGTGACCACCAAGGCGCACGTGGCCAAGCAGTGCAACGTGGCCTTCGGCTGCGTGCCCCTGCTGGTGCGCGCCAGCCGCGAGGACGCCACGCGCGAGGAGCGCATCATCCACCAGGTGCGGGGTTGGCAGGCTGCCCTGGCCACACCCACCTCCGCATGGCTGCCATTAGGGCTCCCCCTCAGGAGGTTCTGGCTGCCTGTCTGGACCTGCCAACCTCGGCACGCCCGCTCCGGCTCCCGGCAGGTCATTGCGTTTGCGCGCGCCCAGAACCTGGCGTCCTTCAAGTACGGCGACGACCAGGGCGACCAGCTGATCGTGGTGCAGGGCCCCAGCAACCGGCTGTTCGCCACGGAGGAGGACCTGGCGGAGATGCAGTTCGTGACGCGCGTCATCGGCCAGGAGTCGGCGCAGGTGCGCTGGCAGGAGAGCCGGGACCTGCCTTCGTGCCCCCTGAGACCTGCGTGGACACTGCCGATATCGGCTTTGGTAGTGCCTCCAGGGCCCCGTGCGCCTCACCTCGCCGGCACGTCTTAGCCTCAGCACGGACCCTCGCCCCCTGTCCTCGTCTTGCTCTCTCCAGGTCACGCCGCCCATTGGCTACCGCGGTGTCGACACCATCTCGTACCGCTCCACCAAGGTGGGCCTGGACCTCATCTGCGGCCCCACCGACCTGCGCTCCCGCAAGACCAAGGTCATCTGCACGCTGGGGCCCAAGTGCTGGTCCGAGGAGGGCCTGACCATGCTCGTCAACAACGGCCTCAACGTGGCGCGGTGAGCGTGAGGGGCGGCGTCAGCCCAGGGGCCAATCCTAGGGTCCGCTGGGAGTCCCGTGCCATCTGCCCCTCCGTGACTCCTGACCCCAGTCTGTGTGAGCATAGCAGCAAGGAGGTTTTACTGATGGTGTTCGACTGCCCCGTGTTCCGTGGCCGTCTAGGTTCAACTTCAGCCACGGCTCGCACGCGGACCACCAGGAGGTTCTGGACCGCCTGCGCAAGGTGCGCGGGCGAGCGGGCGAAATGGGTCGTGTCCTGCAGTGCCTTGCCGTCTTTTGCACTCACCTAAGGCGGCTGGGGAAAAAGGCGATGCCAGGTCTGTTCTTTGACTTTGCCCGTCACCCCTTTCCCTGACCCGGCCATGCCCCTTCCGCTTTGCTAACCGCAGGTGCTGGATACGCTCGGCGCCACGCACCGCGTGGCTCTGCTGCTGGACACCAAGGGCCCCGAGATCCGTACGGCCATGCTCAAGGACGGCAAGGACATCAACCTGGAGGCAGGCCAGGAGCTCACCGTGGTGGCGGTGGGGGCCGACTACGATAAGTGGCAGGGCTACAAGGACGAGACCACGGGCGAGACCAAGATCGGCCTGAGCTACGCCAAGCTGTGCCGCGACGTCAAGCCGGGCAACATTATCAAGATCGGCGACGGTCTCATCTCCCTGGAGGTGGGCAGCGCCGGGCGCTCTCCTCGTTTGCTGATTGTGGGCGGGGCAGCTCACGGCTACCGCTGTGCGAGCGTGGAGCACGAGAAGCGCACCTTGAGGGCATCATCCAGTTCGCCCTTCAGACCTCGACCTTTGTGATGGTTGCGGCTGCAGGTGCTGGAGATCCTCAGCGACACGGAGCTGCGCGCCAAGGCGCTGAACGGCAAGCCGCTGGGCCAGCGCAAGAACTGCAACCTGCCGGGTGAGCACCAAGGCCGGCCGTGCGTGGACGACACGTGTAGCACCAGTACCCGTGTTGACAGAAGTCAGGCGTCCTTGCTGCCGCATCTGCTGCGTGTGGCCTCCCTGCCTCCATCTTGACCGCCATGAACCCCATTGCCCGACCCCTCAGGCGTGCACGTGGACCTGCCCGTGCTGGGCCCCAAGGACGTGGAGGACGTTCAGCTGTTCGCAGCGCGCAACAACATGGACTTCGTGGCGGCCAGCTTCGTGCAGAGCGCCGACGACGTCAAGTAGGGCGGGCTGCGCAGGGCGCCAGGAGTAAAGGGCAGGGTGCAGAGAGGTCTGTCTAGATACTAGGGCTCACACCTCGGCCTGGGCGAAGACTAGAGCTCTCCAATCGAACGAGAGGTTGGACTGCATCAAACTGCCTTTCAGGTTCATCCGCAAGGTGCTCGATGACGGCGGCGGCTACAACGTGAAGATCATCTCCAAGGTACGAGGCAGTCTCCCTGGGCAGCAACGCTCTTGTCCAGACCTGGTCCGCCACTTCTCAGCGTGCGGTCAGGCAGGCAGCAGCTAAGCGTTCCTTGCCCTTTCCGCGCCTCTGTAGATCGAGTCCACCGCGGGTCTGATCAACTACGACGCCATCCTGGCCGAGAGCGACGGCATCATGGTGGCCCGCGGCGACCTGGCCATGGAGATCCCCTCGGAGAAGGTGCGGGGGGCGATGGGAGCGCACCTGGAGGACCCGCCTTGCCAATGCTTGAAACGGGGACCCGCTGACTTCTATGTGCCGTCTGAACGCTGCGCCTTCGTGCCCTTCCACCCACCCAGGTGGCTCTGGCCCAAAAGATGATGATCACCAAGGCCAACATTGCTGGGAAGTTCGTCATTACGGCGACGCAGATGCTCGAGTCTATGATCAGCGCCCCGCTGCCCACCCGTGCCGAGATGACCGATGTGGCCAACGCTGTGTTTGACGGCACAGATGCCGTCATGCTCAGCGGTAAGCCCTACAATCCTTCAGGCGTGCTGGGTGCTGCAGCTATGCGCCCTTGCTGACGCCAGGCCCTTCACCTAAACCCGGACAGGCGAGACTGCCAACGGCGCCTTCCCCGACAAGGCCCTGTCCACCATGTGTGAGTGGGCTCAAGCAAGACGCGGGGTGGCTGCAGCGCTGCCGGAAGAGACTGCCGGGGCGTGGTCTGTGTAGCGCCTTATGCCGCCTGGCCAACACTGTCCGCACCTGCGTACTGCACCCCTCGCAGGCGCCATCGTGGCCAACGCCGAGGTCGGCACCAACTACCCGCAGGTGGGCTCCTGCTCCCTTGCTGCGCAGCTGGGGCCGCACCGCTCCAGTTGTGCTCTCATCCTTGGGCTCCCCGCTTCCAGCACTAACGCATCTGCCCACACGCGGCCTAACCTGAGCTTCCAGCCTTGTGACCTGACCTGACCTGCTGGCATCCCGTGCCCATCTTATCTGTACGGCAGGTGTACGACTTTATCCGCGACTTCTCGGCCCGGCCCATGAGCACCACGGAGGCGGTGCTGGGGTGCGCCGCCAAGAACGTGCTGGACGTGGACGCGGCGCTCATCCTGGTCATCGGCTCCACGGGTGCGTTGGAAAGCGGATAGCTATTAGCCACTTGTGCCTCGGCAACGGTCGCTGTGGGCTCGCGCGCTATCCCTGCTTTGTTCCAGCTGCATGACGGGCCAGCACACTACGCTTCCGGGGCCGGTGTATTATGCAGCAGCTGTTGAGCCCTGCCGTCCCTGTGTGTGCCGGCTCCCGACCTCGCAGGCGCCAGCGCCCGCATGGTGTCCAAGTACCGCCCCCGCGTGCCCGTGCTGCTGGTCACGGACAAGCTGGAGGCCGCCCGCTCCTGCGCGCCCGTGTTCGGCATCTACGCCAGCATCGTGAAGGAGCTGCCCGTATCGCGCTTCGACGTGAGCGCGCAGCCGGGATCTGCTGCTGCCGGGCGCTGCTAGGTCTCCACTGCCAACTCTGCAGAAAGTACTTACCGATTCCTCCTCCTCCCGTTCTTGCCTTTGCGAAACCCAGGTGGAGTTCGACGTGCTGGTGGAGGAGGTGAGAGGATTCCAGCACAGACACCAGTGATCGAACCTGGCACTGCACGTGCGCCTCTTCAGACTCCGTGCCCGCCCGCTGCGCCCCGGCTCACGCCCCTCCGCTCCGCCCCGCCGCCCCCAGGCCATCCTGTTCGCCATGGAGGCGGGCCTGTGCGAGCCCGGGCGCGAGGTTGTTGTGGTGCGTACGTGGGCCAGGGTGCCGATACCGATATACCGATACCGATATCCCTTCCGTCCTCTCTTCTTTCTTCCTAACTACCCCTCCCATCCCTCCCATCCAGGTGCACGGCTGCATCCAGGCGGACGCCGAGAACGGCCTGCCCATGGTGTCCATGCAGGTGCGGTGGGACCTGAGGCCTTGCGTGCAGCGCCCGAGCTTGCGCTCGGCGTTGCCATCGCCAGCTTCCCGCCTCTCACCTCACCCCTCGTTCCGCCGAAGTACGGTACCTGTAGCCCGACTTCCCTGCTACGGTCGGCCCTGTCCCAACGGAGGGAGTCATCGTACGGCTGAAGCCCCCGTGCTGTCTGCCTCCCCCAGGTGGCACCGGGTGGCGTGCCCTCGCGCCAGGCCTCCGCCGCCGTGACCGACTCCTACCCCGTCGAGCGCCCCAGCAACGCCGGCATGGACCCCATCGACCACCGCAAGAGCCGGCTGTCGGGCAACTCCCGCAAGAGCCCGCTGGACCAGGCGATGACGGACGACGCGCAGGAGGGTCTCACCGCTTTCGGCGCCGCGCCCAGCCTCGTAGCGCGCCGCACCAAGGAATGGTCCGTCGGCTCCGCCGCCGACTCCTTCTCGCCCGGCAGGCCCGGCGCCTCGCGCGCTGCCACCGCCGAGCTGCTCAGCATTCCGCAGCCCAAGCCCGTGGTGGCCTCCAAGACGCTCAGCCTGCGTACCACCGCCATCTCCCTCACCGATATCCTGGACCACTCGCTGCCGGGCGTGCGCAAGACCAAGATCGTGTGCACGCTGGGCCCCTCGTGCTGGTCCGAGGGCGGCCTGGCGGAGCTCCTGGAGGCGGGCATGGACGTGGCCCGCTTCAACTTCAGCCACGGCACGCACGAGGCGCACCAGGAGGTCCTCGACCGCCTGCGCAAGGTGCGCTTGCAAGGCCGACCCCTGTCTGTGACGTGGAAGTGCCCGCGCCACAGCTCGAGCATGCAGGGCAGTATGCGCGCTCTGGAGCTTAACCTCGTCCTCCACCCAACTGCGCCCATTCTGCAGGTGTCGTCCTACCGCGGCAGCGAGCGGCGCATCGCCTACCTGCTGGACACCAAGGGCCCCGAGATCCGCACGGCCATGCTCAAGGACGGAAAGGACATTGCGCTCGAGGCAGGCCAGGAGCTGACGGTGGTGGCGGTCGGCGACGAGTACGACAAGTGGGAGGGCTACAAGGACGAAACCACGGGCGAGACCAAAATCGGCCTGAGCTACGCCAAGCTGTGCCAGTGAGTCACAGGAATGGAGGGTTTGCATATCACTCGGGATCATCGCATGGTTGCCGTGTCGAAGCTGCAAACGTGAGCTCAATATCCGGACGTCGCCCTCCGCGCAGGTCCGTGCAGGTGGGTAGTCGCATCCTGGTGGCGGACGGGTCGCTGGCCATCGAGGTGGTGGAGATCCTCAACGACAAGGAGCTCAAGGGCCGCTGCCTCAACAGCAAGACGCTGGGCCAGCGCAAGAACTGCAACCTCCCGGGTGCGTGCATGGCCCGTGCGCAGGGCGTACTTTGGAGCGCCCACCTGCCGCGACCCCGACTGCCCTTCGCCCCTGCCCTTCAAGAGCTGCTTCCCCTAAACCACCCCTCCCTGTCCCCGCCACCCCAACCCCTAAGGCGTGCACGTGGACATCCCGGTGCTGACGCCCAAGGATGTGGAGGACCTGCAGCTCTTCTGCGTCAAGAACAAGATGGACTTCGTGGCGGCCAGCTTCGTGCAGAGCGCGGCGGACGTCAAGTGAGATCATAAGGGTGCTTCGGCACCAGCTCCGAGACATGCAGCAGCCATATGCTGTTCACAGTCTCGCCTTGGGCGTGTCCTGGTTGGCCACATTTTACGCGGCAGCGCCCGTCTAGCCCGGTCTGTTGACTCCATGCTCGCTGCGACCGCCTGCGCCCCAGGTTCATCCGCAAGGTGCTGGACGAGGCGGGCGGGCAGTTTGTCAAGATCATTTCCAAGATCGAGAACGAGGCGGGCCTCACGCACTACGACGCCATCCTGGCCGAGGGCGACGGCATCATGGTGGCCCGCGGTGACCTGGCCATGGAGATCCCCTCGGAGAAGGTGCGAGGGCGATGAGAGCGCACCTGGGGGACCGGTCTTGCCAATGCTTTAAACTGGGACCTGCTCACTTCTATAGGGCCCTCCATCTGCCTACTGAATGCTGCGTGCCCTTCGTGCGCTTTCTATCCTACAGGTGGCTCTGGCCCAGAAGATGATGATTACCAAGGCCAACATTGCTGGGAAGTTCGTCATTACGGCGACGCAGATGCTCGAGTCCATGACCTCTTCGCCGCTGCCCACCCGCGCCGAGATGACGGACGTGGCCAACGCTGTGTTCGACGGCACCGACGCAGTCATGCTCAGCGGTGAGCCATCAGCGGCTTGCCCTCTCTACACAAACTGCGCCTAGCCTACTTGGCCCCAGCGCTTCAGGCTGCAGCTGCCTTCTCCGTACGCCCTCGCCCTTGCACTGACTTCCTGTGCACATCCCATGCCCGTGTACCCCAGGTGAGACCGCGGGCGGCAAGTTCCCGCACGCGGCGGTGCGCACCATGGCGGCCATTGTGGCCAACGCGGAGAACGGCAACGCCTACATCTCCACGCAGGCCTTCATCCGGTGAGCCACACGCGCAGCTATCCGTGTCACGGGTGGTATCGGCTTGTGCGCGGCAGGGGGAGGTTACAGGCAGCCCGCACTTCAAGCGCCCAGAGTTGAGGCCCTCTCTGCCCTGCCACCACCCCGCAGCGACCACACGCCCAAGCCCTTCGGCATCACCGAGGCCACCGGCGTGTCCTCCGTGGCGGCGGCCGTGGACTGCAACGCGCAGCTGCTCATCACTATCACTTCAGAGGGCTTCCCAGCGCGCATGGTCTCCAAGTACCGGCCCGCCATGCCGCAGGTGCCGCGGGAGCGGGGATGGGCTGGGCAGCTCCGGTAGCCTTCGGTGTGGACGTGCTCGGCACAGGGGCTGCGTTGGCTCTAACCGTTTGCCCACACACCGCTGTTGCCCGCTGTGCAGATTGTCATCACGGACAAGGAGTGGGTGGCCAACCAGGCGAGTGGCGCACATGGCTGTTAGGTTGCCGGCCCGGCCACATGCATGCCCAAGCAACACCCCAGTCGTCCTGTATCTCCTTCATGCCGCCTTACCCTGCTGCCCACTGCCTCCCTCCAACCTGACCAGGCGGCCATCGTGTTCGGGCAGTACCCGCTGCTGGTGGAGTCACTGGACAAGCCCGGCAGCAGCGTGGCCGCGGCCGTGGACGACCTCATCGTGCGCGCGGCCACCTTTGCCGAGGCCAACGGCCTGTGGAACGGCCAGGGCACAGGTGCGAGGGGCGCGGGGTCCACTCCTGTTGGTGTCCGCACTCTCCTGCGTACCAGGGTCGCGGCTAGGTCAGCGGCTCTTCCTTCCTCTACATGACGCGGCACTCTGCGTCTCAAGCTGGATCCACCGACACGGCTTCGCCCGCGGTTTGCCCCCCCGCCCTCCCGCAGCCATCGTGCTGCACGGCCGCGACGCGCTGCCCGCGGACGGCCAGCCCGTCATGCGCGCCGTGGACCTGGCCTACCAGCTGGGCGGGCCGCCGCAGGACCTGTCCGCGCCCTCAAGCCTGGCGCTGCCCAGCCCGCTGGCCAAGCGGGGCAGCATGCGGGCACGCTCGCTGGCGCTGTGCGTGTGAGCGTGTGGCCGTGGCCGCGGTGGGGACGCTTGGCGCTTGCGGTTGTCTGGTGGACGGAAAGGCTGAGCGGTGATGGCTTCCGGAAGGCTTCGCAATTCGCTTGAGCAGTGGAGGTATGTGATGGAGGGTCTAGCTGGCATACATCTTGCATACGGTGCGCCCTCAAGGGCGCTGAAGGGAGGGAGGGGCTGCAAGGAAGCGACATTCTGCGCTTGCCGTGGCTTTTGTGCTTCTGTTTACTATGGCTGCTCTGTGAGCAGCTTTGCAATTTCATTGTTTCCTGAGGGCTCGCCTTGCCGCGAGTGGAGTATCAATACTTGCTTTTGGGAGGGTTGCATTGCTGCTGAGAGATAGCCGCGTGCATTTCGTGCACCCGGTGTCCTGCTGCGGCAGCCCCCTGCTTACTGTACAGGGCAGCCTACGCCTCTTCATCAGTCGCGAGCCATGCCTATGTCGTATCAAAGGCCTGCAGGTTACAGTCCCCTTCCGGATTTGTAGAATGGCAGAGTCATGCTGGCCCCATAAGTATGTAACTATTGCCTATCTCCTTTGACAGAAGGCAGCTGCCCCCACAGCCCCTACTGCCCCCAGCGCTGCTGCCTCGCCCAAAGAAGGCCGATTGCTAACGACCACTAGTCAGCCGTATGGCAAAGCGGCCTGCAAGCAGATACCTCAGGCTCGTCGGCTCAAGAAGCGGGGTCCCTGCAGTTCTGGAGGATGTGTTTGGGACATCTCCAACGCCCATTCGTCACCAGCTCTTGCAGGGGTCCGAGCCCTGGTCAACAAGTGCGTGCGGAAACCATCAGTGCGATGCAGCCAGTCCTACATGCACCGTCGTGTCTAACCTCTAAGCGCCAAACCTCGCCAAACACCACCTGCGTCACCCCTCGAGCGTACCGGTATACGACCACACCAAAGTCACAGGTTACGCCCCCGTCAGCTGCCCCTCAACCTTTCCCGCCACTCTGCGCCCGTTCGAGCACCCATCTACACCAAGATTCATCTCACGCTGCGCCAAACTGCGGCCTCGACACAGCCGTTGCATGCTTGGGCGCTACAACCCGCGACATGGGACATCATCAACCCCAAGCCGGCATGTCCTGCCCCCATCCCAGGCATGTCGGCGTCTGCACTTCCTGCCCCGCCCATACGCGCCTTCGTGCCGCTTCCCTGGGCGCCAGCCCTGAGTCCTGCCATGGCCGTCCACAGGCCCCAACTGGCCCTGATCTGCCGAGGAATTTCTGCTAACGCGAGCCGGAGGAGGTGAAGGACACTGAGCCGCCCAGCAGGGCGCGGAACGGCACGTTGGAGTGATCGTGCGGGGGTCGTCCGGGCTGGTTCTCCAGGTGCGGGAAAGGCGACGGCGGCGCCACGTTTGCCGCGCTTCCACCGCTGTTGGCGCGGGACGGAGGGCCACCCACAGCGGCCCCCGCCACTACCGCCCCGCCGTTCTCATTGCCCTCCGGCACGAGCTGTGGTGGCAGACTGGCGGAGTTGGCCCTGCTGATGGCGCCCGGCGCTGCTGCCTCGAGCTCCATGGGCAGAGGCACGGGCAGCAGAGCCGACGGGCCCGGGCCGGGCCGGCCATCCAGGCTTGCAGGGCTCCCGCCCACGCTGCCACCTGCACTTCCACCCCCGCTGCCGTGGCTGCGCTGGCTGGTGAAGGAGTTGGAGCCGGTGCGGTCCCACACGGGCGCGGCTTGCGGCGGGGGCCCCAGCGGCGCGCCGTTGCTGTCCAGCGAAGGGATGCGCGGAAGCGCGCCGCCGGGGCGATGCCGCGTAGGCGAGCCAGCGCTCTCCTGTTAGGCCAGAGAGGGGCAAGGGCGGTTCTGTGCGGCCAAGGGCAAGCCGGCGCAATCAACAACGCTCGCGCACTGCGGCCGGAAGGCTCAAGCAGGCCAGCAAGGAGCTGAAGGAAGCCGGGCCTCGCCGGGCCGTAATCGCACCTGTGGAGCCGGCTGCCGGCCGCCCGCAGCCGCAAGCGCCGTGGCGACCCGGTTCGTGCCCAGTCCGGGCCTGGGAAGTGGTGGGAGTTCAGAGGACCACAGTCGCTTTGCAGCACTGCCGGGTCCTCGCGTGGGCGAGAAGCGAGTGCCCGCCGGGCGCTTTGGAGTCCCGCCTGCGGCGGCCTTGTCCTCCGTTTGCGGTGCGTAGAAGTCGGCCCATTGTTGAGATATGTCCCCAAAAGGTCGGCGCTGTGTGAGCCCGTCTCCAGGTCGCGGACCTGGTGTAGGCTCTCCCATCTCAGAGGTGCAGAGCAGCTCGTTCACGGGTGCGCCATCGTCAAGCTCGTAGCTGCAAGAGTCGATGGGTGCTGCAGACTCGGACATTCCTCAGGTGCTGGGACCCGTCAGTTTCTATTGAAAATCGTGCTATGTATGTGTGATACTGAGCTGCTGGGACATCTGCTATTGGGCTTCGGGCGCTGGCTCGCGAAACTTCATCTTCCAGCTGTCGGCCAACGTCAAAGCCTTCCTTCGCGAGCGGGCCTACTTTGAGGAGGACCCACAACCCAGCGAGCGCAATTGGATAAGACGTACTTATTCTGGCGCTGTATTCTGGGTGACTGGGGGTCGTGATGCCTCGGCGTCGAGATGCTTCATGCTGCACATCCCCGGACCCCCCGCGCAGCTTGCACTAACCGGTCATAGCACGAGGAGCAAGATGCCTACGTTGGCTGCAATTCGTCTTTACCATGGCGGCCGGAACCCATCCAAAGCTCAGGCGTCAGGGGACCTGTTCCGGCATGCACGGTGCGAGGCCTCCGGGCCTCAAGCTCTGGACTGAACGCTATCCAGAGAGCAAGGCAAGGAGGCATGAGTGCGAGAGGCTTACATAAGCGGACAACCAGCCTCTGACAACTACCCCCTTTCCTTCAGACATATTGACACGCTCGTATCAGGTCTAATCCCTCGCTTGTGATTCAACAGATGCATACCGACCCCATGTAGAACACCATCAGGTCCCGGCAGTAGACCCTCAAATCCCTCGTCTCCTCGTGATCTGCTTACAGTGCTAGCCATGAGGCCGCCGCCAGTCCCACCACAGCCAGAGTATTGTCGCTCTTCATAGCGGTCCGGCGTTGCCTCCTCCCGCCCAACAGTAACTTCGCACTGAGCCAGGTAACACCTCATGCGCGCTGCCCGTGTGCTTGGGACCTGTGGCACGCCAACAGTTATCAAAGACCCCCCCTCACCTACTGCGCGGCAGCCCCGCCCAGGCAAAAGGGCCGTGGGCAAACAAATCCAAAGAAACAAATACCTGCACATCTCGGCTCCTCGCGTAGGCGGCGGGAGCAGACGGCCCCGCGCCACAGATGCTGCACAGCACTCTGGAGGCATACAAATTCCAAACTTGCCTCTGATCTCATGCGAGTGACCAAGCGACAGTGTTGTGGCTCAGAAAGTAAATCCACCACGAGTAGACACGACACGTGCGTACCCCACCCAAGCCGAGGCGGCCCGCAAATGGCGCGGCGCCCTCGCTCTAGCTGGGTTGGGTACCACAAGCCGCCCCAAACGCGGCGAGGCTCACGCACAGTCACACACGCGCAAGTTGGACATAACTGGACGGCCCAAGCCAGCTAACATCGGCGGCCGGGGCCGATGCCGTGGAGGGCGTCGACTGCATCGGCGATCGAGCTTGAGGTATGCACGCGGACACGCAGCAGGTCCGGGCTCATACGCCGCGGAAGAAACACTCAGATGCGCACCTCCCAAACACGGGTAGCGCACATGGATAAACGCAACACGCAGCTAAACTTGCCGCATGCCTCTGCGCCCCTGCACCCCCACAGCCCTGTTGTGTTTGAGCAACCCGCTTAAAACAAATCAAACCCTGGCCAGGCAAGGCTCCCGCCAGGCTCCCTCCTCAAACGGAGAGGATACATAACCCTCGAGAGCTCTTCGGCAACCGACCCGCCACTGAACCAACCGAAAGTCCTATGTCTGGACCCTGCGCAGGCAACAGAAGTCCGTACGCGTTTGGACGCGTTTGGAGATACGTAAATAGGCCTCAGTCGACCACCCTCGAGGAAAGAGTCTCAAGAGGCCGAACCACAAGCTGTTTCGAATGCCGTGGATACGACATACCGCACAAAAGGCTGCGCCGTCGAAACGCAACGGGGCCCAACGCGGGCACAGCCGTTACGAAACACACCGCCTGCAGCTGCTCCCGGCAAACATCACCACCACCACCACTACCAAACGTCTTAAGAGTGCGGGTGCCTCAAAGCTCGCACCCACCATACACCCCCCATAGCCATCATTTGCGGCCGCAGGAGGCACACAAAAGCCACGCGCCCATCGGAGGGCACAAGATCAGCACGAAAGCAACGAAACGCCGCAGGCGCCGAATCGCCCGCCGCCACCACGCGGCGCCGCCTCCCCGTATCCACGAGGTGGCGTGAACCACCCCGCTCGAGGAGGCGGATTACCAAGGCGCAGCGCGGGAAAGGACAGCGACCATCTCATCTGCGCGCACAACCGGCATTCTCCACAATGACCCTCCCTCATTCCAAGCTTGGGCGGTCTACCTTGACCGCCCTACATTCCTCCGCGCCACCTCCCACGCCGGCGACACAAACCGCCGCACCTTACTTTCACCTCCCTCTTACTGCAGCCGCTTCCCTCCCACTGCACAAATTAACTCGATGTGCTGTGACGCGACGCAACGAAACCTGTAGCGATTCTCTTCTTCTTCTTGTCAAACCCATCGCCTTGAGCTTTCTCTTCCCTCCGTCCTCTCTAGCCATCCGCCGCGGCCCTTTTACCTCGGCCCACCCTCCTCGTACCGCCCTACACCTCGGTCTGAGTCATGTGGTCGTACCCCATACCGCCCGGCGCGCCGTACATCACGGCCGGGTGCATGAGGTGGTGCGGCGCCGCCGTCGCCATGAAGGCCACGGGGCCGTGGCCCATGCCGGCGGCGCCCATGCTGGCAGCGGCGGCTGCCGCCGCGGCGTTGAGGCTGCCGACGCCAATGCCCAGGCCCAGCTGCTGGTGCTGCCTCTGCTGGTGCACGGAGTGATGCTGCAGGTTGAGAGCGGCGAGCTGGGCCGCGAGCAGGGACGGGTCGGCTGGGCCGCCCGCGCCGCCCAGGCCCGGGGCGCCGTAGGCCGCCACACCCATGCCGGGCAGCGGCCCCATGTTGAAGGCGGCGGCGGACTGGGCCGGGAAGGGCATGGCGCCAAAGCCGGCCGGCTGGCCGCCACCGTTGCTGGCGGCGGCAGCGGCCGCAGCTGCGGCGGCGGCGGCGTGCAGGCGCTGCTGCTGGCCGTTGAAGCCGCGGGCGCCGTTGCCGCCGCCCATGCCCGTGTGCATGGCGGTGGCGCCGACGTGGCCGCGCAGCGCGCCGCTGACGTCAGCAGCCTGGAAGGCGGCCATGGGGTTGGCCATGCCCATGCCCTGGACAGGCAGGCAGCGACAGGGGGGGAGAACGGGTAAGCGCTCATTCACTGACATAACACGATAGGCCGGGGCCGCACGCATGCGCGCGCAGCTAACTGATGCCCGTAAGCGCAGCCGGTCATGGCAAAGGAACAACCGGACTAAACCGTCGAGCAGGTCTGCCAGCAACGCACCTGGGCCTGGGCCTGCGCTTGCGCCTGCAGCTGCTGCTGCTGCGACTGCAGGGCGATCTTCTGCAGGTTGAGCATGGGGTTGTCCTTGGGGTTGAGCCCGTGGCGGCGCGCAAAGGCGTTGCTCATGCGCGGCGCGGTGAAGCCCAGCACGCTGGCGGCGGCGTTGGGCTGCGTCAGGTTGAGGGTGGCCTTGGCGCAAGCCAGGCCGCCGCAGCCGCTGTTGACGGGACCGGTGCCGCACATGGCCATGCCGGCGGGCAGCGCGCCGGCGGGGGTCGAGTCGCCGTTGAAGCCGCCCAGCTTGGCTGCGCAGGGGGACAACGGGGCAGACGCGGGCCGAGCGAAGCGTGAGGAACGAGTGCGCAGAAACCAGAGCAGCGGAGAGACAAGGGTGAAGCGAGGAGAGCCATGCTGCTGGCGGTCACCGATCACGTTGCGGGGAGGCACCACAAGGGCCCAAGCGTCTGACCACCACCCCAGCCTTTCCCCCGACCCCCTCACCGTCCATGTGGCCGTTGGCCGCAGCCACCAGGTGCGCGCACGAGCCGTTGCCCTCCTTGGAGCCGATGGAGCCGCTGGGCGAGGGCGAGCAGTTGGCGGCCGTGTGGGACGAGCTGGACGAGCAGCTGGACGAGCCGGTCGTCATCAGGCCGTTGTTGCCGCTGCCCAGCGCCGAGGCCAGAGAGCCGATGGTGCCGTTGGCCGAGGCGAGCGAGCCCATGGCACCGTTGGCCGAAGCCAGCCCGGTGCCCAGTACGGCGCCCGTACCGCCGTTGGCGACGAGCGAAAGCACGTGCTGGCCGTTGGCGGTGCCGTTGGGGCCGCTCGACAGGCCGCCGTAGCCGTTGGCGGTGGGGGCGTTGTAGCCGTTGCCGTTGACGGTTGTGCGCGGGGAGCCGCACGAGGGCGCGCACGAGATGCCGTCGCCCGACATCGAGGCGACCTGGGGACCGGAGGGGCAGGTGGGCAGGAATCGTACCAAGCGCAAGGTCAGAACATGGACAGAGAGCGGGGCATTCCGTAACACAAACGCAAGCAATCACAACCTTTCTGTCAACACGGCACGCAGGTCGAGGGGCTCACCGGGATGCCGGAGGCGGCGTGCGACAGCAGCGCGCGGGCCTCGGCGCCCAGGGCACCCGGCGATCCGCCGCCGGGTGTGGAGCCGATGCTGTCCGCGACGCCCGAGTTGAGGCCCAGCGCGGCCGTGGCGCCCGAGGGCAGGCCCGAGGGGGCCCCGCTGCCGCCATTGGCGTAGGGGACGGCGGGGCGGGCCAGGTCGGCGGGGCTGGGCACCCAGGTGTAGGTGGGCGCGCGGAGCTCGGGCAGCGAGTGCGCGAAGAAGCACACGGGCCGGTGGCAGTTGGCGCCGTCCTTGCACAGCTGCGTCCGGTAGCGCGAGGGGTGCAGCCAGCACTCGAACACGCCGTGCGCGTAGGGGCAGGCGTCGCCGCGGATGCAGAAGCCCTGGGGGGCGGGGGGGGGAGATCACAGTGTTAGGCACAGCTCTAGATCTTCTGGGTTTTGCGGGCGGGGCGGACGCATTGGCGGCCGTTGCAGCTACCGCCCCTTAAAACCCGCGACAGAGGAGAGGCTCCCCACCTGCTTGTAGTCGGGGCAGGCCAGCGCGCAGTACTTGAACTCTCGCGGGTCGCGGCGGCGGGCGTTCTCGGTCGGGTGCGCAAAGGGGCAGGCGCGCCAGTCGTGCGCGTGCCGCTTGGAGCAGCGCAGCACCTGTGGGGGGTAGGCCGGGCATCGGCAAGGTCAGGACTCCACTCCCTCGTCGCTTCTCCTGACCCCTTGTGGCCAGCCCCCCGAGACACCCCCATCCCTACAGAGCTCCCACTCGCCCCTACCTTGAAATTGAACATGCGGAACTCGTCCGTGGAGTACTCCGGCCGCGTCAGGTCTGTGGTGCTGTACGACGTCTCGGCATCGTCCTGCGCAGCAATTGAAGGCAGTACAGAGAGCATGACTTAGGGGGGCGGGTGATGCCAACCGCATGCGGCTACGGGAGGGCATAAGGCTGGGCTCAGCCTTGCGCACTACGTTCGAGAGGGAGACTCTTGCGCACCTGGCGGCCGCCGCGGCGCATTCCCTCCGTGCCGCTGAAGCTCTGCGTCTCCGTGCTCGAGCCGCTGCGAGAGTTGGTGTCCGACGGGTGCGAGTCTGCGTCCCGCATCATGGCAATGGCGGTGGGCGCCTGCGACGCCTCACCCGCCACGGCGAGCTGTGGGGGAAGGGGAAGGGGTTGCAAGAGAGAGCGATTCTTGCTTAGAGGATTGCGGCGAGCGGGAGAGGGCACACGGTCGGCGGTCGGGACGAGGGCGAAGTCGGGGGGAAGACCGGCCGGGGGGAGACGCCGGGTCAGGCACGCGAACCGCTCCCAGAGTGACCCCCCGGTTCAAATGCGCGCTCTTGCCCATACGCCGCTCAATTATGCAGGGCTAGGCCTCGTGATTGCAACGCAGTTGCCCGCGAGGCGGGGCGCGGGCCCACGGGCTTGCGAGCTGGCATGCATCCGGCGCGCGTAAGACCCAAGCCCGTAAGATACTTACGTCGTAAGCCGTCAGGCCATCGGGCGCCTTGCGAGATGGCTCCGCACCCTTCGCGAGGAGGTACGCGAGAACGCGGAGGCTGCCCGCGTGCGCAGCTATCATTAGCAGCGTCCGCTGCTTGACCGTCACGGATGTTTTGCTCGCCACGTCCGGAGCCTCCGGTGCGTTGTCGGGGGCTCCATCTGGCCCCGCGCCGGCTTGGGCATCGGAGGCCCAGTGTAAGATGAGATAAAGCGCCTTGACCTTGGAGACGTCCGCCTCGACCGCCGCTTCGACCGTGGAAAGCTTGTCAGAGATGACGTCCTGGAAGAGAACGGTGCTCTCGTGCAGCAGAGGCTGCGCGGGGCGGCCTAGTGCCGGGACCAGATAGTGGCCCACAACCTCAGCGTCGTTGTGTTGCGCCATGTTTGCTGTCTACCGGGACATTTGTGTCTATGCGGCTCTTGAGTAGCGTTCGAGAGCTCAATGGGAGAAGCAAGCAAAATCGGACGAGGTGGGACGAGACTAGTCCAAAATCGGCATCTGATGCGCTCAGGCTTGCTCGTCCTTGCTCCGTATCCCGGATAGTGTCAATGGGGTCTGCGTTCTGCTAGGGACCTTTGCAGCCCTTTGCACGACTCCATCGCCAGTCCTGTGAGAGCCGCAGCACTCGAGTGACGGCCCGTGCCCCTCGCCTTCCCCAGCGGCCAAGAGGCCGCTCGCATGCCACGTGCGAGCTCTCAGGAACTGTCGCCGCCGACGTGTACGCGCCTGCGCGTATTCCCTCTAAGTAGCCGCTTCAGTACCTGGGGCCCAGGGCGGGGCGGGGACCCGTGCCCGGCACGGTTTCACAAGCCCTTGGTGACACACGCCGGGTTTCGCGGCCGGTGGCAGCGCGGCGAGCGCTGCGTGGACCGTGCCGGAACGTTGGTACGCGGCTGACCGAGTTGCCTGCGAGGCGGCGCTTGCGGAGCGGCGTGTCGTGTGCGCCCGCACATGTAGTGATGCCGTGTTGCCATGTTGCCATGTTGGTCGGCGCAGGCGGCTGGGCCGTGATGTGTCCAGCCCATGCAGGGGAGGTTACTTGACGTGCCCCATGCTTTGACGTGTCTGCGCCGTGCCCAGGGCCGGGGCTGTGGCCCTGTGGGCGAGTGCCGGTGGTACAACACGCTACAGCGCCGGCGGTCCACAGGCCCCCTTGCCTATCCCCTTGCCTGCTGGCAATTGTGCTTCGACCCCTTGCCTGCCCTTCAGCACGCAATGCGTCGTCGGGTGCAGCGTAGTATCCCTGTGTCTGCTATATTACGCTGCCGACCTTGCTTAGCTCTAGAAGTGCAAGGCCGCTGGCTGGCCCCGTCACGCGTCACGTTTCCCCCGAAGACCGCGCCCATCTCCGTCCGCTGGCCGCCTGGCCCCACTCATCTCAACCGTTGCCACCGATGCCCTTGCAGCAGCAGCCGCGCGCATGGCCCCACCTGCAAAGGAAGAGACGTTACACTGGCTGATGGGGGTGGGGGCACCCAGGTATGCAGCCGTGGTGCACTCCCAGTCACCATCCTTCGGTGGGGCCCTTAACCTGCTCCAAGCGCCACAGGCGCTGGCAGCGTGGCCACTGCCCCCTCCACCTCGGGGCTGTGCATATAGCTGCAGAGCTGGCGCCGCAGAGGGAAGGGCCAGAACGGCGTCCTGGGCTCCTGGCCTTCCCGACGAAACCCAAGGACCCAAAATCCCAGGGCGCCCGTCCCGCCTACTACCATACCCAGGGCCATACCCAGACACTCAGAAACGGCGGTAGATTATTAAGGGGGGTTCTACGGGCCCAGCCCTAGCGACGGGGCGTGACGACCGAAAGTCTGTCACGTTGCTTGGGTGTAGGTGTGCAGGTGGCACACCCAGTAGGTGGCGCTCTCGCTCAACCCCTCCCCTTTTGGAGGCGGGTCCTGCTGTAATCTTCGCATCCTACTACCTACCTCTGAGCATTGCCATATCGTACCAATACCCCCCCCCCCCCATCCCGACCCCATGCCCCCTCCTACCCAATAAGGACCTCTGACACGCGGCAACGGAGGTGACTTTGCTGTTGCCCCGACGGTTTCAACCCCTCGCAGCGCTGGAAGGGGCCAACTGGCATGCTGTCACGACCCAACGCTGGCTTGACCCAGCGCTGCGGGCTGGCAGGCCATTCCCCCCCCACCGTCAACCCCGGAGAAGATGAGGCTCACTCAGATCGGCCAGAGGTGCGGGCGACCGCGCGCAGCGCGCAGGCGGTCAGCCCGCGGGGTTTTTCGGGGGGCATAACTGTCCGGTAGCAAAGGTGATGCTGCAGATGTAGGAAGCCGCCAGGGCTGGCGGCTGACGCTGTTGGGGCTGATTCCGGAGGCAGAGAGAGGCCACGCCGGATCCCAAGTCATATCTCCTGCGCCGTAGGCGACTAGGAGTGCCCTGGCGGCCTGATCGAACAGGGGGTGATGGTGTACCGCCCTGTTTTGCCTGGCCAGCCCGTGATCCGCGGTCAGTGCGGGAACGATCACACACTGGGTCGTGACAATGCCACCATTAGTCCACGTATTGCTCTGCCCAGGCCCTGTTAACTTGGATGTCCCACGTCCCCTTCGCTTGACGGACCGTACCCCAGCTTTACGCTACCGGAACCTGCTCTTCCTGAATCAACAACAACAACGGCTGACCCGCACAATGTTGCACAGAGGCTACCAGACAACCAGAGCCCCCATGACCGTCCCCCGCCTTGGCTAGCTGGCCGTCCCCTCGCCGTTGCATCTGCCGCAACCCATCCTGGTAAGACCCTAGGTTGCCGTGGGCAGGGGCTGTACATGAGGGCGAGCCGGTGGGCCGGCGAGGACGCAAGCAATGCACAGGACGGCGGCTGGGGTTTGAACACATTAGCGGCGGTTGGGGTAGGGCGGCGGAATGCTGAGGGCGAGCATGACTGGGTTTGGCTGCAGCAGCGTCCAGACACGGCAGCTGCACCACCGCGTCTTGCAACCGGCAAGGTTGCGTGTCGCCTTGCCTGCGCTTCGGTTGCATGATGGACCTCAGCAGCTACAACAGCTGCCAGCCAAAGCATGGTCTGAGAGTGGCTCGTATCCCCTAGAGGAGCTCGAGTCGGTCTGCGGTGGAGTCATGGCCCGTCTGAAAGGCCCAAGCCGCACGCGCATAGGCTGACAGGCAGTCACCTGACGCGGGTTTTCACCTCCCCTGCGTTCCCCCCCTCCCCAGGTTGATTGCAGGGAACTTGCTTTGCGCACGGGGTTTAGTTCCCTCGTTCTGTGGCGGGCTAGGTTCCGGGCTCCCTAGAACCCTTCCCGGTGGTGTTCGGCGTTGATGAGCAAGTTGGCGGATTTGCGGAGTGCCCTTCCCCCCCACCGGATAGGAACGAATCCCCCGGACATCATGCCGTAAACCCCCTGGAACCCCCCCGCCCCTCCTACCTAACCTGCCGTGCGGCGCACAACACTGCTGTACAAGGCCTGTATGCTTGTTTGTAACCGTCTCAACGGCTACGGACTGCTTGTCATACTCCGTAACCCTCTGCACGGTCTGCTCATGCCTATGCCGAAGTCATCGGTTCACTTTATGACCCCGAACCCAAACGCCGACCACTGCGAGCACCTGATATGAGCAGTCTAGGGCACATACTCGTGTCGACATGTTTGCGGTTATCAACCAGGGTAGGCAGGGTAGGCAGGGTAGCGGCATGCCGACAAGGCCGGCCCCAACCGACCGTCTGGGTATGCTGCTACCCGCGTATACTGCTTTAAGTAAAGGCACCGGATGCTGGGAAAACCCTTCAAAGCGCCCCTACAGGGCCTCCTTATGACACCCACGGACACACCTTGGTAAAATCCCTGGGCCCCCCCGACCTTTACCCGAACATTGCTATCAATCCTCAGTCTGTAATACGGGAGCGGATTTGGGCCTACCCCGCCTGTCTCCTCCCCTCTTCTTCCCCTCCTCTCCCCTCTTCTTCCCCTCCTCTCCCCTCTTCTTCCCCTCCTCTCCCCTCTTCTTCCCCTCGTCTTCCCCCCCCCCCCCTCCTCGTCTGCCCCCCTCCCCCCCTCCCCCCCTTCCCCCCTCCCCCCCTTCCCCCCTCCCCCCCCTTCCCCCTTCCCCCTTCCCCCCTCCCATCTTCACCCCCTACCCCTGCGTAGGGCCCACAACCTCAGTGTCGTTGTGTTGCGCCATGTTTGCTGTCTACCGGGACATTTGTGTCTATGCGGCTCTTGAGTAGCGTTCGAGAGCTCAATGGGAGAAGCAAGCAAAATCGGACGAGGTGGGACGAGACTAGTCCAAAATCGGCATCTGATGCGCTCAGGCTTGCTCGGCCCACCGATTTTTCATGATACGTGTCAATGGGGTCTGCGTTCTGCTAGGGACCTTTGCAGCCCTTTGCACGACTCCATCGCCAGTCCTGTGAGAGCCGCAGCACTCGAGTGACGGCCCGTGCCCCTCGCCTTCCCCAGCGGCCAAGAGGCCGCTCGCATGCCACGTGCGAGCTCTCAGGAACTGTCGCCGCCGACGTGTACGCGCCTGCGCGTATTCCCTCTAAGTAGCCGCTTCAGTACCTGGGGCCCAGGGCGGGGCGGGGACCCGTGCCCGCCCCGGTTTCACAAGCCCTTGGTGACACACGCCGGGTTTCGCTGCCGGTGGCAGCGCGGCGAGCGCTGCGTGGACCATGCCGGAACGTTGGTACGCGGCTGGCAGAGTGGCCTGCGAGGCGGCGCTTGCGGAGCGGCGTGTCGTGTGCGCCCGCACATGTAGTGATGCCGTGTTGCCATATTGCCATGTTGGTCGGCGCAGGCGGCTGGGCCGTGATGTGTGCAGCCCACGCAGGGGAGTTTGGGGGGTAGCGCGCCCCATGCTTCGACAAGTCTGCGCCGTGCCCAGGGCCGGGGTTTGCGGCCCTGTGAGCGAGTGCCTCCATGTGGTAATTGTGGGGGGGGGGGCGAGGGGGGGGTAAGATATTGATGTCAAGCAGCATGCAGGTTTGCTCGGGGAAGCAGCTGCATGCGTTAAGGTGTGCAGGTTTCCCACGCTGGTTGCGGCGTAGGAGCCTCGGGGGGCGATGCTGGCGGGGCTGCAGACGGGAAGGTGGAAGGTGGCGTTGCTTGAAACGTGCCAGCTTTGCCGGCTTCGCAGCTTCGTATGGGCCCCGGGAACTCCGCCCACCCAAAATGCCAATAAGTGTATGTGTAGGCTCAAGCTTATCCTATCGTTTCGCGACGCTGCGCTGTGCAGGGCGGTCGCGGCTGCAGTTGATGGCCCAGGGTTCGCGATCGGCGCAACCCAGTAGCGAACCCGGCTCGTCGCGACACCCAGGGATTCCGCACTGTCTAACGAGCTATAGCGTGACTCCAGTGTCTACGAGCTAGCGCTCGTGTAGTGCTCTGCCAACTTGCAGCGTCCGCAACAAGTGAATCCTCCACTTGCGCACGCCAGACCGCGGCAGACCGCGAGTTGTGTAGCAGAGTGCTCTAGATCTTAGTAGCTCCGATAGACAACTGTATCCTTTGTCGGGCGGTGACGAAGGGCAAACAACTCTGTAGTCGACCAACCCGGCAGGTCACCCACTTGCCCCAGAACCAGTCGCTTAGGTACTCTACGTTCACTAGCATAGCCGACATAGTACAAGCACCACATACGGCTTGCGGGCTGGAAATGAGGACGTAGCAGTCAATCGCCAGTATCCCGTGGACGCCTCGGGCGGTTGCAGCTTGACACAGGAGGCTACAATGCCATCAGCGTTGAAGCGGGGGTGGACTTCCCCCCTGCTGCGACTACTACTGCCAGCCCTGTGCATGCTGGTGCCTTCCGCGCTTGCACAAGACAAGACGCGGGACGGGGGGAACCTCATTGACCAGTGTCCTGGGGGGTGGATGTCTCAGCCATGCATCTATGTCGGTGAGGCGGGGGCTAGGGGCGGGCTGGGTTCGTGTCGGGGCTTGCACCCCAAACTGTCTTGCAACCCGGCTTGCCATTTGACCGTCACCTGTCCCACCGATGTATGATTAGTCGTTGTAACAGCGCGGAGAGCCTGTATGCCCCCGCAAGCACGCCCTTAACGCCCGTTGTCCTCCCCTTGTTCTCCTATCGGCAGCCCCGCTTCCGCTGCCGTACCGGGACATGATCACATACTCGATCAACGTCACGGTGGGCGCCACCTACGATCTCGTCATCACAGTGGTGACGCGTGAGGGCGACGTGGACATGTGAGTGGGCCCGACTTGCAAGGACGCGGGCCATGGGGCTATCGAGAAGTGCATAGGTTGATGGACGGAGGCAGGTCGGCTGCGGCTTGCGGCACGGCCCCTGGACCCTGAAGGGCAAAGCAGTGGGAGGAGGATGCGGCACTGGTATCAGGAGGCTCCTCCTGACTGGTGATCAGGGTGCAGGGCAGGCAGCTGAGGTACCACGCGTGGCACCTGCAGGTAGCGACACTCCTGGCCCAGGCTCTGAACCCGAGTGATCTGCTGTAGGGTTTACCCGGCCAGCCCTTTCTGCCCCCCGCCTCATTCCTGACCCGACGAGCTGCCGTGACCCGCCTCCCATCCAGCCCTGCGCCAACCCCCCTACACGGGCCTGACGCCTCCCCTCCCACGCCCTCCCGCCCCCCTCCCCTCCCCGGAGCGCAGCAAGCTGCTGGGCCCCGACGGCTCCGTGGTGGACTTCTCGGATGAGACCATCGGCGAGGACGTGGTCATTGCGCGCCGCGCCGAGCTGGCGGCCGCGCCGGGCGTGTACACGCTGAGCCTGCAGGCCGTGGCGGAGGACTACAGCAGCTACATCGTCAACGTGAGGGGCTGGCACTGGGATGGCGGGCTTGCGTCGGGGGTGCGGTTTAGGGGTGGACTGAGGGAGGGGTTGAAATGCTGCGCAATAATAGGTGATGCGTGGGGTGGGATAGCTGCAAGGGAGGTGCTGTCGGTACGAGGGTAGTGGGGTGTGGGGACGATGCCGTATCGCATCGGCATCTGGACGGGGGATGCCGCAGCAGCTGGTTTGGGCGGGGCAAGAGAAGGAACCCCTTTGGGCGGGAGTTCGACCCCAAAGATGATGAAGCCAGGAAGCCGCGGAAGCCGATGAAGCGGCGGAGTGAGTGCCGTCCTCGACCCCACCCCAACTCACCTCCGCTCTCCGCCTGCGCTCTCCGCCTTCCGCCCCGCCAGGTCCAAGGCGTCACTTCGGTGCCCAAGCTGGTGGCCTCCGAGGCCGCCCTGCTGGCCGCCATCATGGAGCAGTGCTGCTCCCCCGACGACGACCTGCTGCCGGACGCCTGCACCACCCTGCGCGCCGCCACCAGCCCCAACGCCACTGCGGAGGAGGACCTGTGCTCGGTGCCGCCCAACATGTGCAACGCAGACGTAGGCGGGGTGCAGGGGAGGGGGTGCGGGGGAGAGGGTGAGGGTGAGTAGGTGGGAAGGGATGGTGCGCCTGTCAGAGGGGAGCTGCGCGGTCGACGTGCCTGTGGCGGGGAATGCGCCATTCGGGACGGTCCTCGTGTGGTGCCTTGAGCAGGCCTTGGTGTTGCAGGGCCGAGTCCACTCTCCTCCGCCCCCTCTTCCCCTCGTCACCCCCAACCCCACTCCGCAGGGGCACCTGGTGAAGCTGGTGCTGTCGGGCGGCGACAAGGGCAACTTCGTGTGCCCCTCCTTCCCGCGCGAGCTGGGCAACTTCACGTACCTGCAGAACCTGGACTGGACCTCCAACGGCCAAGTCGGTGAGCTCACCCCCAACCTCCCGCGCATATCCGCAAGTTCGCTCTCAGCCGCTCTCCAACGCCCATAACACACCGCTCCCTCGCCTCCGCCTCCGCGGCCAACGCCAGGCTCGCTGGCGGCCGTCGCCACGGTGCTGTCGCCGCTGCTGGCGACGGGTCGGCTGCGGCGCCTGTACCTGGGCTCCAACGCGCTGAGCGGGCCGCTGTCCTGCTCCCTGCTGGCCAGCCAGTCCGTGGGCGGCGAGACGGTGGGGCTGGAGGTGCTGTGGCTCGACTCCAACCTGCTGTCGGTGAGGCGGCTGCGGGGAGAGCAGGATTGGGCATGGGAGCGGGGAGAGGGGTTGTGATGGAGGCAGGGCAGTGAAGAGGATGGCGCGGGAAGAAGAGGTGTTCCCGATGGCACGGCCGCCGGGACTGGGCCTTGGCCAGCGCCGTCGGCTCGCGGTTCTGTGGACATGGTCTCGGTTGCTCAGAATGAAGACATTGCAGAGACCGCATCCCCGCCACCCTTGAGGGCAAGGGCGGTTACGGAGGCCTCCTCTCGACCCCGCTTCACCGCACACCCCACCCCGCTGTCCCGTGCAGGGCTCGGTGCCCTCGTGCTACTTCACCTCGCCCACGCTCAAGCAGCTGTCGCTCAAGGACAACCTGCTCGGGGGCACGCTGCCGCCCATCCCGCCCGGCTGCGGCCTGGTGTCGCTGGACCTGTCGGCCAACGGGCCCCCGTGGGGCGCCAGCACGGTCATCAAGGGCTTCTCGGTGGGCCTGGGGTGGGCCTCGGATGGACCTGGCTGGGCCGTGGACGGGCCTGGGCGAGGAAAACACGAGGTCGGCGCTGGTGGGAGCCTTGGAGGATGGCTCTGGGCTATAGTGGGGACTTGCAGCCAGCCCCTCGCTGCCCCCGACCCCGCGCGCTCCCTCACCTCACACCCTGCTCCCTTGTCCGTCACGGCCCCGCCGCGCACAGGGCTCGCTGCCCAACCTGACCAACGCCGCCAAGCTCACCTACCTGGACGTCAGCAGCAACAACCTCACGGGTGGGCAGGGGCGGGCCTGCCGCTTCACTCTTTCCTCTGCTCTCCCGCGTCTACCCTGACCCTTGACCTCCCCTCAACCTGCCGCCTGACCCGCCTCCTCCCTGCCCCGCCCCAGGCCCCCTCCCCCCGGTGCCGCTGAGCATCCAGGTGCTCAAGGCCACCTACAACCACCTGTCGGGGCCGCTGCCGGACATGACGAAGGCGGACGACCTGCGCGTTCTGGACCTATCCAACAACAAGCTGACGGGAGGCCTCACGGACGGTGGGGAGGGCAGGGAGGGATGTGAGGTGCCCGTATCCCACCTCGTTCTGCAGCAACTGCGGGCTGACGCTGCTACTGCTGCTGTGTCTTGTGTGGCGCAGAGTTGGTCAGTAACGGGCTGCTCATGGTGCTGCGCCTCGCGAACAACTCGTTCAGCGGGGCCCTGCCTAGCGGGACCTGGGGCAATTTCTATGCTGACGTGGACCTGTCTGGCAACAACTTCAGCGGCTGTGAGTGGGGGTGCGAGGCAGGGTGGGGAAAGTGGGCCCGTCGGGTAGCCGGGGAAGGGGAAGGGGAGGTGCGTTGATGTGAGCATACCCGGACGAGGATCCCCGATACGGGATTACGGATGCTGCTTGAGCGTCCTGGCTTGACTTGACACACACGCCATGAACCTGCCTCTGCACACGCACACCCTGTAGATTACTCTGGGCCCCTTCTATCGGCGCCTTCGCTCATCAACCTCAACCTCGCAAACAACAACCTTACTCTGGACATGAAGGTGCGGCAAGAACGCTGTGGGGTAGGGGGCAACAGGCTGCATGGGAGCAATTGGGGAGTTCAACGCGGCCTTCCGGCTCGTGCGGAAGGTTACAACACGGTCCCCTTGCCGCACACCTCTGCCCACTTCCCCACCGGCTGCTTGGCTGACGCCTGCTCTGGCCTACATCCCCCAATTCCGCAGCGCGTTGCGGACAACCTGTCGCCCAACAACTCGCTGCTCTACTTCAACATCGCGGGCAACCGTGCCGTTGGCGAGCTGAGCGAGGGGCTGGGCAAGATGCGGCTTTTCAACCAACTGCAGCTGTCGGTGGATGCGGAAGACCCTATGGCGGTGAGCACGCGGCAGCGGTGGGGGGGGACTGTGTGGGGTCGGGGAAGGCGAGGACGGTTTGCGGTTTGGAGGGCAGGCAGGGCTGACAATGGGTTGGAGTTACGCGCGTGTGGCATCACCTTCTCTCTGGTCTGGATAGACACCCCACCTTGCGCCCGTCCTCCTTGCCCCACCGTCCGCCCCGCTGCCACCTGCTCCGCCTCGCACCCAGGCAAGCATGCCCCCGCAGCCGCTCTTCGACGTCTCCGGCAACCTCATTGCCTCCACCTTCCCCACGTGGATGCTGCCCAAGCTGGCCGCCCTCTTCTGGGCCTCGCCCTTCGAGTACATCCCACTCACGCTGCGCCTGCAGCCGCAGCGGCCTGACAAGGACCTCAGCGGCAAGACCCCCGGCCTGACCTGCCCAGCCACCAACGCGCCGTGGCCGAGCGGCGTGTACTACATGGAAGAGCTGCAGGGGCTGTACGACCTCACGTGCAAGGTCGGTGTCCGTACATCACGTGGAACGGGTGCACAATCTGGATAGCCTGTTTGCCGTGCACGGGTAGGTGCAGGCGTTGATTTGTGTGCCCCTGTCGTATCCCGCTTTCCGCAGAACACCTTCGGGCAGCTCCTCAACATCTCGTCCTACAACGACCTCAGCGTCCAGCCCCGTGCGCCCCCTCTGCCACCCAAGCCCCCGGCGCCGCCGCGGCCGCCGCCGCCCAGCCCGCCGCGGCCACCGCGCCGGCGGCCGCCGCCGCCGCCCGGCTCCGGGGACCCCAACGCCAACCCCGTGGACCCCTCTGCCCCTGCCTCCCCCTCGGATGACCCTGGGTCCAGCGACAAGAGCCCCCAGGCCGGAGCGCCCAGCGGCAACAACCCCGATGGGCCCATGACGGACCCAGGGACCTCGCCTGGGGGGACTCCCGCTCCCGACTCCTCCCCCACCCCTGGTGCGTGGCTGGCGACCAAGGAGACCCATCCATGTACAAACCCGTCTCTCTTTGAGTCTTCTTGCTGCCTGCTGCTACCAATGGCCGGTGACCGCTCCTTGCGCTTGAACTGACTGCGTCGTGCCGGTCCGCACTCTCCCTCGCTCAATGCCGCCTCCACTGCCTCCCTCCGCTCACTCCCCGCAGCGCCCACCACCTCGTCATCGAGCGGGTCCAACACGGGGGTCGTGGTGGGCGCCGCGGTGGGCGGTGTCATCCTGGCCATCCTGCTGGCGGTGGGCGGCGTGTGGCTGTGGCGCCGCCACCAGAGCCGCTACCAGGCGTATGCTGCAAAGTGGGTCGGGGCTGGGGCTGGTGCTAGCTAGGGCTGGGGCTCAGGCCGGACCGGGTGGAGGGACCTTGGGTGGGAATGCGGGATCGGGGGGATCGGGGCGGAAAGCAGGCGCGCTGGCGCACACCGGCGTCCGACGGAGATGCAGTTCTGACGCGGCGTCCACAACCCTTGTCTCGTCACGCCATCCCCGCAGGCGCGTGCCGCTCACGCACAACACCGTGTACGAACCGCCTGTTTCGGAGGGCACTGCCTCCAACTACGGAGACCTGCAGATGTTTGAGTTCAGGACCACGGACCGGCCTGCGCGGCACAGGGCGCGGCCCTAAGCGGGGACCGCAGCACACGTGGTGCATGCCGCGCTCGGTGCATGCCGGTGCGGTCGGTGCCTGCAGCATGGCTGCTGACGGGCCACTCGTTCATGCTATGCTGGCTAGGCGTGGGATGTTCTGTGGCTGATGCGTCCGGGTTCTTCCTATCTCCAGTGCTGCCCGGCCTCGCGGAGTTCATGTCAGAGGCCAAGGGTTTGACATCCGGGGACCATGCCCGGCGGGACCGAGCTCCGGCCTTGCCTTACTCATGCAGGGCCATTGGGCCTTGTGATGCATATGACGCACCAGTACCGACTTACGATATGACTAAAGGTCTCTAGAGCGTCACGGGTCTTAGCTGCTTGGACGGACCGACATAGCTTGACCAAACGCCGTTCATCTGACTGGGCCACCGTAGAGACGGACTGGGGTTGGCCGGCGGCTCGACGGTAGACTAACAACAGCCCCCTCAGATAGCCTAAGCTCCTGCGGGATCTTGGGCATAGTATTCATTCTAGCAAGTGGCCGCAAGGGCCGCTTGCACGCTTTCTTCGTCCCGAACCGTTGGGACGCTGGGACCAGGGCACGGTGACTGGCCATGTCTGTTGACGACTGCTGTAATAACGGCATGGAGATCCCAAGGAGACCAGCTACCTACAAGCTCAGGGGCCCAGCGTTGCTATCTTCCCAAAGCCAGAGTACGGAAGGCTCTGCACGTCATGCCCAGAATTGCGGCCCCAGAATGCATCCCCTGTTCCCGTCACGTGGGGCGCTGCGTCTGTGGGAAAGCGAGGTCTTCAGGTGGCCGTGGTGGGTCCGGACATGCCAGCCTAGTTAGCACCGACCAACCCAACCTTGAGGTCACTACCGTCTTACACTTGGCCGGCGGCCTGGAAGGTGCGCCCAGCCGCCAGGGGCCCGGAGCCGACAGAGACCTCCTGCCCAAAGGCCGGCACGGGGCGACACGCCCCGTCCGCCTTCACGCGCTTTCCTCCTCCGACGGCGGCAAAAGGAGGGTGCCATCAGGACCACAGACAACAGCCTACAGCCCTAATGGCACCCAATGTACCGATAGTAGCCGAGCCTGGCCACCCACAGAGCCCAGCCCCGTAAAGACAAAGTCAAGAAGGGGCGAGCCGGCAAACAGCCACGCTCGGCGAAGGCCCTGGCCACACGCCCTAGGGCAACCTCCATGCATCCTCCTCCTCGGACGCCAGCAAACACAACTCCAGAAAGAGGCGTCGCCGGCGCCGGCAGAAGCGCCCGAAGGGACGCACCACGAGCGTCGGCGACGCTAGAAAAGGTCACTCACAAATCAACAACTGACATGCCTCGTTAGGACAGCCAACCCAAGCCACGGCAACACGCGGACGAGGCACCGCCGCATTAGGTTGGCTGTCCGTAGTGCGGCAGCCTGACACGCCTCCTCCTTCAGCCCAAGCTCATGTCAGGCCTCTCCCTCCCTGCTCAACCCTCGCCGTCAGTCTCAGTCCAGTCTCAGTCTGAGCTGCCGCGCCCACACAATGTGTGGGTCGCGTAGCCAGCGGGAGCAGCCTGGCCCGGAGCCGCATCACCGCACTCTGCGCACAAGGGCAGGGCCCCTGTCACAGCCAATGCGGGTGCAAACCCCGCGCCAGCCTCCTCCTCATGCTCAGGGGGTGTGCACCCCTCCGAGCCGTAAGGGCACGGTGTCGACGTGCCTACGCCTACCTCCGATGTTCAAGTCGCGTATCTTGGCTACCCAGCAACACCCATCCTTGAAACTCCCTCAAACCCCGCAGCAATCAGAACGCAGGCAAGTGCCCCAATCTCTTTCTGAAAACATGGCTCTCGGCCATTGAGCTCCTTTCACGAGCGCGGTCTTCCCGTCCGCTCCGGATCAGCGCTGCGCCTGCCACGTCGTCGCTTCTGGAGCCCCATCCGCCCCCTCGAGAGCCGAGGGGGTGCTTGGAGCCCCAGGCGCAGGCCCGGTGCGGGCCGCACCCTCGCTTCAGCGTGCCAGCCGCAGCGCTACCAACTTTGGCCTCCTCCGTATCGCCTCTTCGTCACCATGCTCCTCCTCGTCCTCCTCAGCATCAGTGCTCCTCCGCCGTCGCTGCTCAGTCGTTCATCTCCTCTCCCGCCATGGCCTCAGCCTGCGAATCGGACGAGGGTCAAACAGCATATTCAGAGCGTGTCAGGCACGGCGCTGCCACCATCCCGGACTCCACAACGACTGCCCTCGGGCGCCCCCCTCCTCGAAAAGAGCAGCCTGCAACTCCCCCCCCCCCACGCACTCGCCCCCGCCGCCGCCCACCTGCGGGATCAAGCCCGGGACGTTGGCCAGCAGGCGCTGCCGCGTCTCGCGCTGCTCCACCACCTGCTTCTCCACGTCCTCGGCAAACAGGTCCGCGTTGTCCTGCACGAGGTGGTGGTGGAGAAGACCAAGGAGGGTGGTAAGTGGTAGTCATGGGAGGGGTTGGCGCAGGTTAGGGGGCTGAGGAAAGGGGGCTGAGGGCCGGCGCGGCAGGCCGCGGGCTCAGACGAGGGGCGCTAAAACGCCGCAGCTTGCGCTGGGTTTCGGGCGTTTGCGTTTTCCGCCTCACCCCCCACCTGGCTGGCGAACTGCTTGGTCTGCACCAGGAAGTCGCGCATGTGGTGCTTGAAGGCGGGGAAGTCCTTGTACTCAAACATGCCGCTCACGCAGGCAGACACCTGCACCGGGGGGTGGTTCGGAGGCAGCACGGAGACATGGTGAGAAGCAAGCGGGAGCACCGGAGACCAGGAGGGTTAGACGCTGCCGTGACGGTACCACCAAGGCTGGATACGGTGTGCGCACTCTCAATCTGCACCGCACACCCCGCCACCCAGCGCTCCGACCCCACCTGCGGCTGCGACAGGTTGGGGAATGAGGAGGACAGCAGCGCGGCCACGTGCACGCGCACGAAGGCGGCGTTGGTGGGGTAGGCGCCGGCGCCCTTGGCCGCCACGTCCCACAGCGGCGCCTTGATGACGTTGGCGTCCAGGATGGTGAACAGGTGGTGCAGGATGCGCGCCTGGCTCTTGAAGCCGGGCTTGTGGAACGAGTCTGGAGGGGGCAAGGGTAGGGTGGGTTCCTGGAAAGGACTAGAACGCAGAACGCAGAAGAAGCGGGAGAAGGGGCGATGCAGGGGTGTGCGCTCACCGGTCATGACGGCCAGGATCTCGTTGAGCAGGTGCAGGTAGTAGGTCTGGTGGAACTGGGTCGCGAACTCGGACTGCGCAAAGTTGGCGAGCAGGTCGTGCAGCAGCGCCAGGCCCGTCTCGGCCACGTTGCGCTCCGTGTGGCGGAAGGCCCACACGATCGAGTCGATCACCAGCTTGAGCTGCGCGGCCGACATGAGGAAGAGCGTGCTGCGGGGGAGGGGGGACGGAGGGAACGAAGGGTGGAGCCGAGGACAGGGGGACTGAGATGAGGGCAGGAACCGAGTGCACATTTGGCGCAGAGGTGAAGGGGGTCAGGGCAGCGACGCGGGGACACCGGTAGAGGCTGGGGCTGTAACCCTTCCAACTAGAGCGCTGCGTGGCAGGGAGGGAGCGCGGCCTCACTTGAAGCACGAGTTGACGATGGCGTGCAGCAGCGCGAAGAACTGCAGGCGGTGCTCGGGGTAGTCCTCGAAGTTGCGGGTGATCATGGTGAGCGTGCACTCAAACAGCGCCTCGAACACGCGCGGCACCTCGGGCTCCATCAGGTGGCGCAGCTTGTTGATGATGGCGGCCATGAGCGACAGCACCTCGGCGTCACTAGAGGGGGGGCCGAGGGGAGGCGGGGCAGGGGGGGAGGGGCGAGAAAGATTGAGCTCAAAGGTAAGGTGGTTGGGGACACCAGGCAGGGGCGGCACCAAGGACAGGGGACCGAACCAAAGAGGCTGAGTTTGGCTGGCTGCCTCACCGCGCGTCCGGCACGCTGCGCGCGTAGTCCCCGAGCAGCGGGTCCATCATGGCAGGGATGTAGGCCGAGGCCAGCAGCTGCGGGTCGTCGCACTTGTCCACAAACGTCTCGATCAGCTTGAGCGCCACCTTCTTGACGCTGCGCATGTACTTGACGAACGTGGACCTGGGGGGGGCGGTAGAGGAGGCGAGGGATGAGGCGCGGGACGGGAAGAGGGGCGGGAAGGGGGACGAGGGGTGCTGCAGAAACGGATGGGACCATAGGCAGCAGGACTCCCACGGCCAAGGCCTGCCCGACGGTGCGCGCCCACCTGGCCGCGTTGGCCCCCCCGGTGGCGATGGCGGTGGAGATGAGCTCGCTGTAGAGCTTGTAGACCTGGGAGCGATGAAGGGGCGGGAGGGTGGACACGTCAGGTGGGCCCTAGGCAAATCAGCCCAAGCCTCCTGCCCCGCCCTCTCATGGTGGACCTCCCCTCCAGGCTCCCCGCCTACTGTCCCCCTGCCCCGCCCCCACCCTCCCCCGCTCGCCTGCAGCATGTCCGTGAAGATGACGTTGAACTGCACCAGGAAGGGCTGCCCCAGGGAGGTGCAGACCGACACGTTGGTCTGCAGCACGTTCTGTATCGACTTGACCACCTCCTGCTGCTTGAGCACCTCGGGGTTGGCGCGCGCCTGCGCCAGGATCTGGCCCCACGTGGTATTGGGCGGGCCCATGAGCCGGTGCTGCGGGGAAGCGGAGGGGGGACAGGCAAGGGGAGGAGGTAAGAAACTGCGTGAGGAGGGGAGCGTCAGACGTCCGTAGTGTGGGCATGCACTGATACATGAGCAGCGGGCGCCCCGGTTGCACATTGTCCTCATAAATTTCGCCCGACCCAGATCGGTCCTGCTCACCAGGTAGTCGTCCCGCTTGTTGGGGTCGCTCTCTGCTCCGATCATGAGCCCCACCGCCTCGTAGAAGGTGTGGATCTGGTGCGGCTGCAGGTCCTGGATGGTCTCCGTGAGGCCGTTGAGCAGCTCGCAGATGAAGGGCTCGCGCTCCTGGACCTGGGGGAGCGCAGGGGGGGGCCGGAAGGGACGGGGCGGGGCGGGGCGGGAGGGTGAGAGGGTTACGGGCGGGGCGCGGACTCAACACGGCTTCAGCAGGGTGCTTGCACGCCGCCCCTGGCCCGCTGCTCCTGTCGCTAGGGCCTAGGCCGCGGTCTGCATCATGCGTACCCCGGACCGGACGCCGTATGCCTCCTGCAGGCGCAGGTCCGAGCCACAAGCCCGCCAAACCCATTGCCCCTCACGACACCCAAAAAAAGGCCCCCACCTGCAGCACCACAAACTTGCGGCGGCACTTGTTGCAGATCTTGAGGAACGTGTCGCAGGCCATGTCCTGGGGGCGGGGGGGAGTTGGCGTGGAAGGGTCACGGCAAGGGCGAGGCACATGCGGAGCGGAGGCGCAGGACGGCGAGGTCGCCCCCATACGAGCCGGGCTAGCGCACGCGCGCACCTGCACGCCCGGGTGCGTCTCGTGCATGAACTCGAACAGCTTGTTGACCACCGTCTTGAGGAACTTCCAGTGCGCGCGGAGGAACTTGGGGTACTGCCCCACCACGTACCTGGGGGCCGAAAACAGACCGAGCGAGGCGGAGGAGCATGAGGGGTCAGACGGGGGCGGAGAGACCCGAGAGGCGTGGGGTGCTCAGCTCGAGGCAGCGGCATGTCATGCGCGATGCAACGCGGTTTCCCACGGACAGCAGACGAGGCTGCTACCGTACCCAGAGAGACCCGCCCGCCTTACATGATGTTGGACGCGATGACTGCCTTGTTGTCCTTGCCGCGCGTGACCTCGCACAGGTTGAGCAGGTCGCGGATGACCGTCACCAGGAAGCGGTTCTCCTGGAGAGGGGTGGCGGAGGCGGTGGGGCGGGGCCACGGGTGAAGGGGAGGAGGCGAGAAGGTTGAGGCACAGACAGCCATCTGAGGTCCAGCCCCGCGACTCCTGCCTCTGGATAGCCGAAGCCTGCGCGGGCCAGCTCACAGTGCAGTAAATCGTGTTAGTCCGAACGCTTACACCTACGCTGATACCTTAGCGTGGGCTGCTCTGTCACAGGCACACGTCTCCTCTCCGTGGAGCGCCCTTCCTCTCGTCCCCCTCCCTCATGCATTTCGGCGAAGCCGCTGTCGCAGCTTCTGCGTTGCACCCCTACGCTACGGCCCACCAATTTCACACTCGTGCTGCACGACACACGCGCCCTCCTCGCTCCTGGACACTCTTGGCGCCTCTTCCCCCACCCCCGCACCTGCTCGTCCGCCATGGATCCCGCTATGGAGCCGATGGCCCAGCACAGCGTGTTGAGCGCGCCCCACGTCCACTTGGCGCCCGCCAGCTGCTGCGGGGGGGCCAAGCGGGGGAACGGGGAGCGCAGCCGGGGCAGGTTGGCACCTGCAAGCCCCTCGAGCCACCACTCTTCCAGTGCAACAACCACGCCGCAGTGATGGCACGCCTTGCTTGCCTGGCCCCGCCGCCCCACCCCGGCCGCACCTGCATGCGCAGTTTCTCCAGCATCTGCTGCTCCGTGTCGTCGTAGTCCAGGTGGCACAGGTACACCAGTGTCTCGCGCATCGACTTGTACTGCGCCAGCACGTCATTGTCCTTCATCGTCTCGCGGACGATGTTCCCGTTCTCGTCCTCCACCACGATCACCTGCGGGAGGTGAGGCGGAGGCGGCCAGCGGACGGGGCGGTTAGGGCCACGGGAGCAAGAACTGGGGAGCCCACGAGGCCTCTGGCGCCCCGTACGCCCAGGCCCAGCAGATCCCTCCACGGGCGGAATGCCCGAGCCCCGGTTCCCTGGCCAGGCAGCTGCAGCCCACCTCCTCCGGCTTGGCCATGCGGCAGATCATGAGCTGCCGCAGCTTGGACAGCACGGGGCGGTACAGCAGCTTGCGGCCGCCGGGCGCCTGCGCGACGCCGTGCGTGGCGGGCGGCGCGAACATGAACGACACGCCCGTGGGGTCGGTGGTGCAGGAGGAGGTGTAGATGTCCGGGACGAAGAAGTTCCTGCGAGGGTGGGGTGGGGAACAAGAGCGGAGGCCAGGGGTCGAACACGGAATAGAGGACCCAGCCGTCACGCGCACGCCCAGCCGTCTCTGTCCCGAGGCCGTCACATGCCCGAGCCGCTCCGAGCCGCGGCGCCGTGCCCTCCTGCCTCTGACCCAGCCACGCGCCGGCTACTGCATGCCACCCACCAGTAGTCCAGACAGGTCTTGAAGACCTCCGTGTTGTCCACGTAGCTGATGTTGACCAGGTAGTCCAGCCCCGCCAGCAGCTGGACCTGCGTCTCGGGCGTCTCCAGGATCGTGACGTGCGCCTGCGCCATCACGGGGAGGGTTAGGGCGCGCGCAGGCCAGGTCATGTCGCGTGCTGACACGGCTGCACAGCGCGCTCGCCCGGCCTGCACCCAGTCTTGTTCTGTGAGAGCCAGGCCCGCTGCACAACAGCGGCAAGCGCCAGAACTGTTCTCCCGGCTGAAAGCGTCCTCCGGGCATGGACACATGGCCCCTGGAGCGCTGGCCGACAAGGCGTGTCCGCCCTGCCGCCCAGCACCCACAGTGCCTGCTCCCCTTCCCCCTTGCGCCGCCAGAAACCCGCCGCCCCACACGGGCGGCGCACGCACCCGCTGCTGTGCGCCTCTGCCTCTGCCAACGCCGTGGTGCTGCCAGAGCGCCTCGCCTCCGCCCCCTGCATGGTGCCCGTCCGACCACACGTCAAGGCGTGCAGCAAGAAGCGCGGTCCGTGGTGCACGGCGCCTCTTGCTGCACGCTCAGGCCTGAACCCCACCTCCGCTCCCTCAAGGCAAACCCCTCGGCTGCACCCGCCGGGCCTTGCGAGGCAGCCTGCCCGCCCCGCAAGGCCCGACCGCACAGATTGCCATCCAGAAGTGCACCCCCTCCACATCTCATCCCACGTTCCAGCCAGCCCCCGGACTGGCCGCCACTCCAGCGATGCCCCAGCAGGTTCCCCGCTGGACTCTCCAGCAGTAACATCCGGTGCCTGTGCGGCCAGCGGAGGTGCAGGGCCGCTGCGCAGCCGGCCCCGCCAGGGTACCAGAGCATCCGTCAGGAGCAGCGCGAGCGGCCCAGCACCTTCGCCGACACCCCTCGATTCCCGCCGGCGCCAGCAGCTCCGCCCTCCGCCAGTCAGCTCCTGTCCGTGCGCCTGCACTGCCGCTGGGGAGGAGTCCCGCCGCAGTGGCTGGCCTCGCCATCGCCGCCCCTTGGGACTGCGGTGCCGAGACCAGCTGTAGGGAGTGCAACTGCGCAGGGAGCGCGCCAGACTGCTGCCGGCGAGCAACAGGGCTGGCCACGCACGCCTCCTGATATTGTCCTAGCGACAAACGGTGCGTAGGCTGCAGGCTTGCAGGTGAAACCAAACCCCTGCCCACGGACAAGGCAAGCTACACTCCCTGGGCCTCCTGTGGGGCAGCCTCACTTGACCTAACCCGTCCCACAGCTTCCTAACTGCAACCGCCGGTGAGCTGGTCCGGGGCCTCCCAGGTTGCACACAGCTTCCACAGCCTGTGCTGCGCCGCCGCCCCGAAGGACCGCTGCTGCGCATCTGCCGCTGCTGCTGTCGCCTCCAGCGCACCTTGAAGAAGCTGGTGAAGAAGAGCGCCAGGTTCTGCACGAACTTTTGCTGGTCGTCCGTCCCCTTCTCGTACGCCTCCGGCAGGTTGACGGTGGGGGGGACCACCAGCACCAGCTGCCGCATGAAGTAGTCGTAGAACTTGGCGAACTGAGGGTTGAAGTCCGTTGCCATCTGCAGCGAGCCCACCTGCAGGCCGTTCCACACAGGGTAGCAGTCCGCATCAGAATATGCTAACTGGTCGGCGTTGCCACGGTAAAACCCAGCACAGACCGGGGTTTTGCAACTACACCCCCACACCGTCCCCACGGCGCGGCCCCCCGGCAGCCCCACCTCCGTGAGGCACTGCAGCGCCACGTTGCGGAACGGCGCCTGCGGGAAGAGCTGCAGCAGCATCTCCAGGAGGTTGCCCTCGAAGATGTAGCCCAGCGGCACCCAGGTCAGGTAGACGCTGAGGGTCTCCAGAGTCGCCCGCACCAGCTCCGCCTTGCGCGTGTTGTTCAGCACGAACACGCACAGCTCGTGAATTGCTTTGAACTCCACCGTGAGCGTCTGCTTCAGCTCCTTCGTTTTGGCCTGGGTCAGGTCCAGGCGCGCGAAATCGAACACCTCCTCGCTGAGCAGCTTCAGGATTTTCATGCTGTTCTCGCAGAGCGTCTCGCTCGTGCGCGAGGCCGCCACGAGATCGGGAATGAAGCTCTTCCAGCGAGCGGGCCAGTCGTGCTTCAGAATTTGCACCAACAAGATGTTGAGCTTGTTGACAAAGGTCGTCTCCTTACGGAAGAGCTCCTCGGACGTGGAGAAGCGGATGATGAGGTTGGAGAGGTAGTTCTTAATGCCCTCGCGCTGCTCCAGCGGCAGCGCTCCCCACTTGTAGCGTATGACGCTCTCGAGGATCTGCGCCCACGCCCCCGCAGACCGTCAGCACACTAGCGGAATTATACGCCCCAGGCCCCCTCGACCCCCGTACGTGCCTGCAGCGCGAAGTATTTGGTCGGCTGGTGCTGGGAGGTCTCCAGGATTGTGTCCACCCGCGTCCACGCCTGGGGGTGCTCCTGAAACTCCAGCAGCAGCTTCTCCGCGGCCGCTCTCTGCAGGGGTAGGCCAGGGGGCAGCCTTAAAGCCCCTGTTGTTCGGGCCGAAAGAGAAGCCCGCGCCTGCGCACCTGCTGCTCGCCTCCCGCCACCGACTGCATACTGACGGTCACCGTGGCATCCAACAAGCCCACGTCAATGGGCTTGTTGAAGTCCAGCAGCGGGTGAGCGACTTCAGCCATTCTTGTCGATTCCGGATGTGAACTGCCTTTGAACCAAGGGGAGCTAGCCGCGCTCCATGGACACAACGCTATATCGAGTGTTCGGGGGTCAATCAAGCAGGGAGAGTGCGGGCCCCGGCCGGGGGCGGCAGGCCTAGTATTGACCGCGATGGCTGATGCGCCTCGGCGGGATCACGCCCGTGCGCAGGAGCGCCACAGCTGCACAGCGCAAACAAAACAGGAGTCTGTGCAATACACTCAGCAGTGAGAAACTTGTGCACGCCGGCGCGCAGTCGCCTCTCGCGAGAGTCACGGCTGCAGCTGGCTTCTCGACGCCCGGCACGCCGGGCCGAGCGCCCGTCCTCGCGGCAACCGGCACCAGGCGGCCCGACAACGTTGCACGAATAAGCGTCACCTCCACGGAGGACGCACGCACGGCTGACGCCGCAGACCCTAGGGCACCCCGCGAGCTGCAGACATGGCCGGGGCCGCTCGGAACTCTGAGGGGACGCCACCCCGTGCAAGGGGTTTGCCGACTTTGCCCCCGTGCCCCTGCATCCCTTGCCCGCCTGTTCCCTTTGTTGTGGTCCGCTCGTGATGCACATTTGGGCTAAGCACGAGTGCAGGACAGCACGGTCGAGCTGCTGGCGGAAAGACGCAGTGTCCCGGTGCCGTTGAACCCTCCGCTGTCCTCCATCGGGCTCCATTCAAGCGAGCGATGTGGCTGTTCACGCTGCTGCCCAGAGGCCATCTGAGCTGTACCGCGTGCTACCCGCGGTTGGCCCGGCCTGTTCTCGCTCTGCGCCGCCCGACCACTGCGACAGGCCGCATACCGGTACCATTGCTCTGGCTCACACGTGCATGGCCGTGGAGCACAGGGGGCACCCAGCATGCAGGCTCAGGAACAACATGCGGCCGCAATCACACTTACAGACACTTCAGAAGCTGCCTCAATACCTCAAGTCATTGCATGGGTCACTCACGGGAAGCCTTCCCATCTAAGTGCTCACGTTACCTCGGACAGAGGTGTCACTGTAGCCTCGCTACCTAAAGCCCCATCACTTGAGGGGCTTATTTCAGACCAGATATCCATTCATGTACCCCCCTCCCCAGTCACAACACGGGGTAATCCTGGGGGGCGTTCGCCCCCCCGAAGGCCTGACGGCGGGGGCTCAGCCCAAAAGAGCTGAGCCCCAGGGATAAGCAAACGAAAGCTCTGCTGCTCTGGGCTAGTTGTGATCTGCCGTGCATGCTTGTGGGGCTGCAGAAAGCAAGTGTCGGCAGTGTGCACCAGCAACGTCAAGCACGACGAGAGAGGTCCCCTGCAGCAGGGTTGCCGATACATATCAGTCCCCGTATTAATACGTATACGTATTAATACGGGGATACGGCCTCTTGCTGCCGTATTAATACGGCATGCGGCGCGGGGGTACCGCCCGGGCAGCCGGGGGCCGGCGGAGGGGAGGGGGTAACGTGGGGTGCTGGGGTGCGTCGGTCGGCCGCTCAGCCGTCCGTTCCGCCGTAGCCGATGCCCTAAGCGTTCCCTGCACTTCTACGTGAACGCGGAGCGCATTCGCTCGTGCACAAGGCGGCAGTATGGGCTGCCGTACACTGCCGTATTAATACGGCTGGGCGCCGCCGTATTGAAGCCGTATTAAGCCGTATTAGCGAGGAGGGGGCCGTATTGCGTATTAATACGCGTATTGGCACCGGGGGCTGCCGTATTGTGCAACCCTGCCCTGCAGTCGTTTGGGGGCAGGTGGGCGTCGGTGGGCGGGTGCATCATAAGGTGAAAGGCGCCAGGCCTGGCACCAGACATGCCAGGGCATGTGCCGCATGTCACGCCAGCTGCGCCAGCAACCCGTGCGCCTGCAGGACATCCCCTCGCACCCTCGCCTGACCCCTTATCATCCCTCGCTAGCTACGGATTATGGCCACCGCCTAGCGTCCCCCCCGCCCTCGCCCAAGCTAGGACGCGGTTGCCCCAGTGCCCCGACCCACGCAAGCGATAGGTGTTGTGGGACAGTTGCGTGCCGTTGTGGCCAACGTGAGCGTAGCGTGTACGCTGGGCGTGGGGCGTGCCCCGTCCAATACGCCCGTAGCCCAGCTGTCGGGGAAGCGGGCGAGTCGTGCCGTGCACTCGACGGATGTACGCCCGCGGACGTACACACACACACGCACAAGCTGGCCCCTGCACTGCGTCCCTTGCTCGTTATACAAACATAGCTGCGCAGTCCCCATCTTGCAGTTGGTCGCTAACAGCGAGCATTCCCGGAATAGGGCTTGCACGTCGCCTGTCAGCGATGGATCCATCGCGTGAGCGCTCGCAGCCTGCATCACTCGCTGGCCTGCCCAGGCTCGATGGCACAAGCTGGGGTGAGCGCGCGGTGTGGCGTGGTGTTGCGAAGCATGTGCCGCGCGGTTGGCAAGCCCAGCGAGCCCAGCGGGAAGCAAGGCGGGGCTCGACACTTTGCTAGGAGTGCGCGGCTGGGTCAGTACCTGATGACGCTGGCGGCCCTGCTTTGCTCGGCTGCGTTGTCCCTCGGGCGCATGCACGCACCCTGCCCCGCGCTGACGCGCATGCACTACCCATACTCCCTTCAGTTTCGATTGTAATGGTCGCCGTGGCCTTGGCGATCCTGCCTCCTCGCGCCGCGCTCGCGCTCTTGACTGGGGAGTGCGTCTTCGCAGCCTCTGCCGCACTCCGCTTCCGCCAACACCACCACCCGCGCGCGAGACCCCGCTGTGACTCGCCATCCAAGCAACGGCTGGAGGACACCCACCCCACCCATCAGCGGCTGGACAGCGCGCCATCGGCAGCAAGCTCCGACGATGTCGCCGGGGCGGTCCCGGGCTCGGAGGGGGTCGAGGCCTTTGCCACCTCCAGCGCCCCGCCACAGCGGCCTGCGGTAGCGCAATCAGCCAAGCCCACGCCCCACACCTCGAGCCTGCCCGGGCCCCAGACTCTGGCCGAGCTGTTCCCTACGGGGCCTGCCGGCGCTCCCGGTGCCGCGGACTCCGTTGGGGCGGCCGCGCACGCGAGGTCCATGTCAGGCCCCGTCCAGGCGACGGCTGCGGCAGCCGTGGGGTCGTCCCCTCAGGGCGCCGGCGGAGGGCGATGGATGCGCCCGCACGTCGCTGCTGCCAGGCAGCCGCGGGCGACTCTGCAGGACAGCCTGCAGATGCTGGGCCTGAGCCGGGACTACCTGGGTGAGCTCGCGGCAAGCGGGGGTGCGCACCAGTACCCGGCCACTGAGTTCGTGTTAGCCCCAGGCCCCATGCTTCTGTCATCGTGCTGTGTGCCGGCTAACGCCTCTCACTTGTGCCCCCGGTTCCCCGGCGCCCCCTGCAGACATGGACCGGGCCGCGCGGGCGGAGCTGCTCGCACGCAAGCTGCTGGACCCGCAGGTGCGCCCGGGGCAGAGGTGCCGCCCACGTCTGTGCTCCTGTAGCCTCACATGGTCCACTGAGCCTGCCTTTCCTCCGGTCATCCTCTACCGGCCCCCTCCTCTCCGTTCCCACATCTCAGGAGGGCCACATGTCCCTGCTGCGCGGGGGCCACCTGTTGGCGCAGTGGTTCAGCGGCCTGGAGGGGCACCAGCTCCGACCCGACCTCGTGGCGCGGCTGCTGGCCTACCTCACCACGCCCCCGCCGCCGCCGCCCTGGGCCGTCAGGCAGGCCGCGGCCCCGCCTGCGCTTCTGTCCCTACCGCTGCCCCTGCCTCTGCCTCTGCCCCTACCGCCGCTGCCGCTGCTGTCAACGCTGGTGAGACCACAGGAGACGGCAACGGCGCCGCGGGGCGGCCAGGAGGCGTCGGGCGCCGAGGCGGCTCCTGAGGCGCAGGCGGCGGCGCAGGGGCCATCTGGGTCGGGGCCGGCAGCGGCGGCTGAGCTGGAGGCGCTGGCTCTGCGGCTGGTGGCTGCACTGGAGCTGCCCTGCGTCCCGCCGCAAGCTGCAGGAGCGAGCGTGGGCGGCGAGGGCGGTGCGGCGGGTCTGGGCTTGGCAGGGAGCTTAGTGGAGTCGGGTGGCGGAGCGGGCGCTGCGACGGCGACGTGGCTGCAGCAGCTGCAGGTGGCGGAGGCGGCGGCGCAGGCGCAGGCGCAGGCGGAGGCGCAGGTCGGGGCGGCAATGGCGGAGGCGGCTGTGGAGGTGGCGATGGCGGCGGCTGAGGTCCAGGACCTGGAGGCATCCGCCGCCGCCACCTGCAGCGCCGCTGACGCTGGCGGTGTCGAGGGCTCTGCCGTTATCACTGACGGCCCCGCATGTCAGGGCCCCAGCCCAGGTACAGTGCATATGGTTCCACAGCCCATCACTGCTGCCACCGGCGCCCAGAGCCGCCTGCTGCCGCCCCAGCTGCGGCCGCTGGCCTGGCTCGGCCGGCGGCTGCATGCGGTCCGTGCCGCACAACGCTCCGCCGTCACAGCCCCCACCGCCTCTGCCTCCGCACCACCGCCACCTCCTTCCGCCACGACCACTCCCAGTTCATCCTTGTCGCAGCAGCCGCGCGGCCGGTCAGCCGCCGCTCAAGAGCCGCGCCTGTTCGGCGCCGTCGTCGACCCTATCTCCGCCTCCTACCGCCCGCTCGCCTTCTACCTGCTCACCGAGGCCATCGCCGGCGCCTCCCACGTCGCCCTCACAGCCATGGGCTTCACCCCCGCGCCCACCCCCGCCGGCGCTGCCACGGTCTACGTGTGGACCCCGCCCTCGCAGCGCCGCCCGCCGGTGCCGCCCCGGCGCTGGGGCTCTGCCGCCCGCGCCCCGGCTGCGCCCGTCCAAGCCGAGGGCATGGGTGCAGCGGGGGCTACCAGGCAGGACGCGGTGGGGTCTGTCGATGCCGCTGCTGCGAGCGACGCCCCTGAGACGAAGGGAGGGGCGGCGGGGGAGGGCGTGCCGGAGGCCGGTGCAAGGGAGGAGGAGGGTGCGGCGCAGGAGCCTCTGCTGTTCCTGCACGGCATCGGCCTGGGCCTGGCGCCCTACCTGCGCCTGCTGGGCCGCACCGTGGCGGCTGCGGGGGGCGGCCGGGCCGTGTACGCAGTGCAGTACAAGCACGGTGGGTGCGCTGGAGGGCGCGGTGCAGGGGTCTGGGGACTGAGGCATGCAGCCTTGTCTTGAGCCGCGGAGTGCCCTGCGACCCTGCAGTTGTGACTTGCCCTCACCTGCACCCAACTTTTTGGGCTGTCACACATAAACATGCGATTCACGCCTAGCCCGCAATGCCACAAGCTTTAGTTTGTTTATGCCTATCGTATATGGTTGAGAGTTGACGGAAACTCATCCACCCTACGCAAACTCAACATGTTGGGAAGGCAGTCGCACCAGCTCGCACCCATAGCCCAAGGGGCAATTCAGATTCGTTATGATATCAATACAGCGCTTTGAAGGAAGTTTGCGCGCGGCTGTTGCGAGGATGGCTGCGGTGACTTCGGTCAAACCTCGCTGACCAAGCCCAGACCGAGCGCGATGTTGCTAGCTTACCATCAAAAGCTCAGATCCGTCGAGGAGGAAGTACTTGCAACACTTTGTCGCCGGTCGGCGTGGAAATGTGGTTCGCCCCGCGTCCATCCTCGGCCCCCTGTTCCCCGTGTAACAACAACAACAACAACAGGAGCTTCGCGCGGAGCGCACCACACGGCCCCGCGCTTTGCAGCATGCCTGCACACATTTACCGCTGCCCAGCCAATCTAGGGCTCGGCCCTTTTACCAGTTTCGAGGCAGCTGACACCCAACTTGTCACCTCCCCCCTCATCGCCACCCTCCCCATGGCCCCCTGACCCCGCTTCGCTGCAGTGTCCATGCGCCTGTGCGCCCACATCCCCGCACCCCACGAGGTGGCGGCTGACGTGGCAGCGTTCCTGGCGCAGCGGGTGAGAGGGGCGTGGAGCGGGGTCGCGCCGTTGGAGGCTGCGTAATGGGTATGGGATTGCGGGGACCCAGTGGAGGAGCCACCCTGTTGGAGGCTGCGTAGTGGGTATGGGTTATGGAGCTGCGCGAAGGCCAACCCTGTCTCTCTCTTGTTCTGTCTCCTGCCCTCATCCACCCCTCCTGGTACCTCCTTTGCCGTGCTCTACGTCCTGCCCTCACCCCTACCCTGCTGCACCCCAACCGCAGGGCGTCAGGTCCGTGTCCGTGCTGGCCCACTCGTACGGCACTCTGGTGGCGGCGGGCATGATCAAAGTGGCGGCGGCATCGCCGCAGGCGCCCCAGGTGGCTCGGCTCACTCTGGTGGACCCCGTGTGGTGGGTGCGGCGGAGCGGGCGGGGTGGAGTGGATGCGGCAGCTGGATCAATCCAGCAGTAGACGACCTCTTCCCCATCAGGAAGCAGGACACATGGCGGGGGCATCTCACAATCACGCACCCACATGCCCCACCGCAGTCTCCGCGCCGCCTCCGCTACCCGTCCCTATCCCAGACAATTCGTCTTCGCACCGGTAACCCCGTGCGGTAACCCCACCGTTCTTCTCCCCGCCCCTGGCCCCCCAGCTTCGCCCTGTTCCTGCCGCACCTGGTCCGCAACGCCATCTACCTGGTGCCCATGGACCCCAGGCCCACAGGGGCCCAGGCAGGCCCAGCCCAGCAGCAGGCGGCAGAGGCCCAGGCCCAGGCGGCGCAAGCCGCGGAGGCGGTGGCGGCGGCGGAGCGGGAGGCGGTGGCGGCGGTGGCAGCGTCGGCGGAGGCCTCGCTGCGGCCCGCGACGGAGGGCGCCGCGGCCGCTGGGCTGGGCAGCGTCGACGATGCGGGCAGGCCGCCGGGGCCGGCGGCTGAGCTCCGGCGGGCTTTCTTTCGGTACCTGCTTCGAGGTGCGTGTGCCCGGGTGTCCGCCGGTTTGGGGCCTGGGCGCCTGGCACTAGTTGCGCGCTCTCCCTGACGACCTGGCTGTTGACCGCTGCCCCGCCCGCACCCCCCGCCCGCACCCCCCGCCCGCACCCCCCACCCGCACCCCCCGCCCGCACCCCCCGCCCGCACCCCCCGCCCGCACCCCTCCTGCCCCTCCCAGGCCTGGTGACGGCCGAGTTCCACTGCTCCGTGGCGCTGCGGCACCGCATGGACTGGCCGCGCGTCAACCTGTGGCCCTCGGAGCTGCCCCCGCTGTGCTGCGTGGTGCTGTCGGGGCGGGACAACCTGGTGCCGGCGGAGGACGTGCGGGCCATCCTGGTGAGCGGGGGAAGGGGGGTGGGGTCCCGGCTTTAAGGATGAGTCCGGGCGCGTCTGTGACCCTTGCTGCAACTTGTCTTGAAGCGGTCTGCCTCCCTCGCTCTGTCGCAGGCCAACCGCGCTGCGCTGCTGCCCCCCGACGCGCCGCGGCCCCGGGTGCTGTTCCACCCCCACCACGGCCACGGCGGCTTCCTGGGGGACACGGCGGCGCAGGCGCAGGTGCTGGCGGCGGCGCTGGGGCTCACTCCGGAGCAGGTGGGGTGGGCCGGGGCCGAAGGGATTGCATAACGGCACAGCTGAGGGGCGAGACACGGGCTGGGGGCGTTCACCAATGCAAGAGGCGCAAGTCAGCAGACCCGTGACTTGGTATTCTTTATGCGCTGTGCCCATGCCAGGTGGAGGAGCGCCTGGCTGCTGCGGCAAAGGCAAAGGCAGATGCGGCGGCCGGGGAGGCCGGCGCAGGGGCACGGCCGGCGAGGCGGTGGGGCCGCGGCGGCAGCACTGGAGGTGCCGCTAAGGCACAGCAGCCCACCGCGGCGGATGCTGCCGTCCCCGCGACGCAGCAGCGGCAGCAGCAGCAGCCCAGGGCACCGCTGCGGCTACCGCCCGCGCTGCATCTGCTGCGGTGGCTGCGGGCCCGCGGAAGCCGGGCGGCCATCCACATCACAGACCCCAGTGCTGCGGGTCGCGCCACAGACAGCGCAACGGCCCGTGCCGCAGCTAGCGGCCTTGCGTCAGAGCAAGACGACGCTGATGCGCAGCGCAGCGACGGTGCATGGGCGGCGGCTCCCAGCTCGGCTGATGCTATGGCAAAGGGCAGTGGCAGCGGCAACGGCAGCCAGGCGACCCTAACGGCAGCCAGCCCCCTCCTCCCCGCCCGCACCGGCGGCGTGCGGCGGCGCCTGCTGCTCGACAACACGGGAGGTCTCTCGGCACTGGACGCGTCCGTACACCCTCCTGCGCCTGGCCAGGCCCCGTCATCGTCGGCTCCGCCGGGCCCCGTGTCGCCCGCTGGTCGCCCGCTTACGGCTGTGACCGTGGCGTCGCGGCCCCTGCTGGGGCGCGGGCGGGGCCCGGCCGCTGCCCCGGCGAGCCCGGCGCGGGGCGCGGCGCTGGTGGCGCGGGGCGTGGCGGCGCAGGCGGGGTGCGTGCAGGCGGTGAGCAGGGCCGCCGGCTCGCCGCCAGCCAAGAGCCCGCGCAAGGCAGTGGCGGTAGCGGCGGCGGGTGCAGGGGCGCGTAGGTCCTGGGGTATGCGTCTGCGGGGGCTGGGGCTCTAGGCACGGCGCGCGGTGTGGCCAGGAGCCCTTGGTGTCTTGGAGCTCTGTGCACGTCTGCACGGCAGCCAGTGCGTCTGAGGCAGGTCCACGATGGGCTGCCCATCTTGCAACGTGTGCTCAAGGCCTGAGTAGTGGCGTCAGGGAGTGGGTCGTGTTCCTTTAGCTTTGCTGCAATGGGCCAGCTGGGCCCGATAGCGGCTGCCCGTAACCCTGGGGGTCGGACCCATTGCGCTGTAGATACTGTACAGGCACCATATTAGGCTGGCACAGTGACGTTTCGTACAAGGCGAAATCGAGAATGGTAGCAGCCGTAGTATGCAAGGGCCAACGCTTGCCGAAACTCCCGGAAGGGCTGGAATGCCTTGCAGAGCGTCGGGCTGAACCTGAGAGCTCCCAAGCCCAACCATCTTCATGCACCGGTATGGCGGTATGGGCGGTGAATGCTTGTACGGCGGCGTGTAGTTTGCCTGTCTGCTCCGGGCTTTGCGGTTAGGGGTGCACTCCCACGTCTGGTTTGATGGGCCGGAATTACCGAGGGTTCAAATCCCGTGGACGTGGGTGAGTTCAGGGCTGCTCGTGTTGAAGGGAGAAGCGTAGGCGCGGTGATGCGACGTGGGTGAGTGCATTGTCACATGGGCAGCCCGATGTCATCACACGTTACACATGGTGGCCCTCGACGGTCGCCCCAGGGCTCTCTGTTCACTACTCACACGGTGGCCATCACAGCTCCTCCCGTTGTTGTGTCCTTAGGAGGTCCACCGAAGACCGGATGAGGGGGTCCTTTATGGGCCTGCGGCCCACACCCTATCTCTGGCTAACGTAAGGATACATATGGGATGTAGGCCTTGGCCTTGATCCAGCTAGCGAGGGCCGCCCGCCCCGCCCTGCTGCTAGGCAGCAACGAGACAGATAACCTATCGCCACCCGAAGCCTGAAGCCGGGCTAGCAAACGAAAGCGAAAGAACAACAAAACGTCCGCAGCGGACAAGGGTGGCTGCGCCCACTAAAACGAAACATCAACAGCAAACACAAACGGAACGACAGCCACAACGGTACACGGTCTCAGCGCGCTCTTCACATCAGGGTTCACACCCAGCACATCACACAGGCGAGCGAGCTTCCGCCCACAAGCCGCAACAAGAGCACATGCTTTATAATGAGTTTGTCGGCAAAACCGCTAGGCTTCAGCCCCAGCACAGCGTATGGTTTGAGAACAGTTAGGCCTCCACTTAGTACATGGCTCTCCCCAGCACAAGCGTCGTACCTGACTAGTGGTCGTGCCCATATCCCGTAAGCTAGCCCCCGCCATGAATCTCGCAGTACCCCGAGCTAGTGGCATCCTAGAGGGTTGACGCTCTGTAAGACGCAGCTATCGACCTGCCCAGTGCGCCCAAAAAGATCCGGCCAGGTACCCCCAGCTGATTGGCCCCGCCATCCATGCAAAACGGCGGGGATCAGCCGGGCTCCCAAGCGCGTGAATGAATTGGTTGATGTGGTGTACCACCTGTGCGGCCTTCACTGCTCACTCTCACGACTCTCACAACTCTCCTCCTTGGTCACGTATGTGACTCTCTCAGCGTATAAACGTGTTGGAAGCACGTGCGTCAGCAGGACATCAACGTATCGGTATGGGGGAGGTGAAGGGGGCGTGTCATAAGCGCCGGACAACCGGCGTGTGTATCGCCTACGACGAGGGAGTTGCCAGGTCCGTCAGCAGCATGGCTCGTCCTGCATCGGGGAGCATCAGGGAGCCCGAGTTCAAGACAGCGAGTCAGCAAAGCGTGACATGCCCCAGTCCGCCGACGGCAAGGCGGGGCCCGGAGGCAGAGGCGAAGGCGGGTGGAGGCACGGCACGCCGAACGACCAGTGTCTCACCATAGCCCAAGAAGAGCACGAAAAGCAGTACACATATCCCAAGCGCCTCCAGCAATGGGACGATCAGGTCCTGCGCCGCTGGGCCGGAGCCGGAGCCAATCGTGGAGCATGTAGGCTGTTTCGTCACCGCCGCGCCAGAGCGCACTGGTGTTGATGCAAACATTGCCTTTTGCTCCTTTTAGGCAGCGCGTGACGCCAGGTAACTGTGCGTGGCGAGAGGCGGGACAAGGCGACCCGGTCAGAGGTGAGACGCGCTGCCACTTCCTCAGGGCGCGTTGGAATGCCAGGACTACGTTTTGAGTAGATACGGCAAGGAAAGGCATGGAGGCGAGGGCCCGACCTGCGCAGCCTCTCTCCTGGTCGCGTCCGGGCCAGAAGCTGCAAGCCGGCACAGGTGCTCAGCGACGCCAAATCGTCCTCGTGTATGCCAATCAAGCTAAGGTAAGGTGCGTCGTGCGCTTGCGAGGCGGGGAAAGTGTAGCTTTGAGAAGGCGTAGGTGGTCTCTTGGGCGCAAATGACGGCGCGCAACTTTTACGTGTGACAGGCAGGTAGAGTGTGCCGGAGTAGGTGGAAAATGCGTGGGATGGGACTGTTCGGCTCTGTTGGCGTTGTCCGAGCGCACGACGGCCCGGCCAATCGCTTCTGCCTGAGATACTTCTCCCTTCGCCAGTCGCTTTGCCACTGGTCACATGCTATGAGCTACACTTATCACTGCGTACACGGTTGAAGCCCGACTTTTGCTTCAGTTCAGTTCATGCCTACGCATGTCCGGCATGTGCAAGTCTGCGCAGTGCGCACTGGCGCCGCTTTGTCCTGGGGGCTACGCGCCAAGGGGCAGATGTTTACAATGGCCTCTTTGAAAGTTGCCGGACGCCAAAAGCTCCACGTGACGTCGCCACCCTTTCTCTCCCAGCGCACAGACAGGTTGGAGCCGGAGGGGATGGTACAGAGGAGACGCGGACTGAGACCCTTTCCGTCCCTGTGGGGGGGGGGGAAAGGAGACACGGGAGAAGAGTTACGCGAAAAGCAAGGCCAGCCATGCAACGAGTGCACTGGTGTGTGGGGGGGGAGGGGCGTGTTGTTCTCACCCCTGCGCAGGCCGATTCGAGGCTCACCCTCGCCTCGGTCCGTCCACTCCAGTCCACTCAGGCAACACGATCTCACGATGTCGTGTGCCAGGTGCTGCCCTGTGGAACGCTCTGCGCTGTGGGAGGCCACCTTTGGAGCAGTCGGTGCACCTGCACACAGGGCGCTACAAAGAGACACCAGCGCCCTGTACCCAATGGGGCCAGTGCGCTTTACCCCCTGGAGAGCTGACAGACATGTCGCCAATAACCGCTCAAGACCCTACGGTAACATGCGAGCGCGCTGGGCTACTTGCACACCTCACTCTTATCTCCTGCTTTGCCACGACCGTGAGGTGACTGGCGGTCCGGAGCCAAGCGTGCCATCGTGCCAAGCGCTGCAGAGCGCTTTGCTTTTAACCCCCTGGGCGCTGCCTCCACACAAGTGGAGTGGTCAGTGGCGCTGCCGGTAGATGCTGGTAGCCACGTAGCGTCATGTCCGGTTGTCCGCCAGCCCCTCGTGCATCCGTGCCGACTGTCTTCCACGCTGTGGCCACGCAGTCACAGCGGCAGGACCAGCTCCTAACCGGATCTACAGCCATGCGCATCCCTTGCGCCGCCGACGCTCAGCCGCCCCTCCCTTCAGTCCCTTGCCTCCGCATGTACCCCATGTACCGCTTCGTCCCACGCCCTGCGCTTCCCCCCGCGCGAGGCGGACCTCCTCTCGCCGGCCCCACCATTCCCCGTGTCGCATGCCGCCCCGCTCCAGCCAGCCCCCGACCCAAAGGCCTAATCCACAAGGGCCGTCGCCTGCTGCGCACTCAGGGCCCCGCACACGTGTGCTCCACACTCCACGTACCAGGGGTGCCACGCACTGTGTCGCCATTCAGAGGCTCCGGTCCTTACACTGCGCTTACCCATCTCGAGCACAGCGCCTTCCCCACATCAGCACCCGCACTGCATCTCAACAACCTGAGCCTCCCGCGCGTGCTTCGCCTGACCCCCCCCCTGCATCCGCTTCGGCCTTCCACCGCCGCTCAGCCCCGCACCACAGTTCTATGCTCCAGGCCCCCCGCCTGCCACCCCCTTGCCTGCCCCACGTGCCCCCCCCCTCTGCCCACCCCCGCCTCACATGATGAGGCACCGCGGCCCGCCCTTGCGCCCGCTCCCCTGCCCCTGCGCCTCCTGCCCCTGCCCCGCCGGCAGCGGGCGGTGCGTGAAGGTGACCCCCGTGTCCTTGGCAACCACGTGACCGCTGCCCCGCAGCACCCACTTGGTGGTCAGCAGGCCCTCCACGCCCACGGGGCCGCGTGCGTGGATGCGGGAGGTGGAGATGCCCACCTGGGGTAGGGGGTAGGGGGGAGCATAGGAGGGGAGGGGGAGAGGGGGGAGGGTTAGAACGAGTGTGCAGAGGTGCGGACTGGTGAGGGGAGAGGGGGGAAGAGGACGCCCTTGCCGAATAGCCGCATGCACACCAGCGCCGGAAGGCTGCTGTCCGGACGCCCTGCCCCTCCTCCCCGCCTGTCCCCGCCCCACCCGACCGCGCCCGACCCCGCCCCTGCGCCCCGCCCCACCTCGGCGCCCAGCCCGAACCGGAAGCCGTCCGCGAAGCGCGTGGAGGCGTTGTGGAAGACGCAGGCGCTGTCCACTCCGCGCAGGAAGGCCTCGGCCCGCTCCCCGTCCAGCGTCACGATGCAGTCCGTGTGCGCGCTGCCGTACCTGCCGTACGGACACGCGGGCGGGCGCGGGCGCGGGCACGGGGAAGTCAGCTTGGTGAGTAGAGGGTGGGGCCCAGCCGCCAAGTGCCTAGCTTTCAGTTCAGCTGGTTGACCCCAGCCAGCTGCAGCCAGCAACCGCCCCAACCGCCAACCAACCCACTTGTGGATGTGGTCGATGGCGGTCTCCATGCTGTCAACCACCTGAGGACAGGGGGGTGAGCATGGAGACCGGAGGCAAGGGTTTGAGGTCAGGCTTGATGTCAGAGCGCTGGAGCCGGCGAGCTTCAGCAGGGGTGGCCTCGCCGAGCCAGGTTTCCCATTCCTTCGTGTGACCTCCAGGACTGAGGCTGATTCTGACCTCCCGCCCAGCCTCCCCCAGTCCCTCATTTCCACCCCCCAGCATCCCTCGAGGTAGGCAGCCCCCTTCCCACCTCCATGGTGCAGGCCAGGGCGCTGTACTCGTGGCGCGCAGAGGGGGGCGGCGGGAGGTCGGGCAGCAGCGCGCGGACCGACTCGCCTGGGGGTGGCGGGACCGGGGCCGGGAGGGGCGGGTGCGTGGTGTTTCAAGGGACGGACGTGTGGGGAGGCGAACACTGGGGGTGGCGAGCGAGCAGGAAGGCCGCAGGGGCTCGGCCCGAGTGGACCGGGCGGCAGTTGGCCCCGCCGCGAGAGCGGGTCTGGTGCTTCTGGCGACGCGCCCAAGCGCCTCGGCCCCAGGCTCACGGCATGCCCGACTGCTTCGCCACTTCAAGACACCGCTCCCCCGGCGCGCACCCGCGTGCACGGTGACGCCGGCCTTCTGGAGGGCCTCTTGGATGGACTGCGGGGGGAGGGGGGGTGCCGGGTGGAGGTGGAGAGGGGCAGGTGAGGCGGGTGCAGGGTGGTCCCACGCCGGGGCAGCTGGGGGCTGCAGGTGCAGCAAGCAAGGGGGCAGCGCCGCTGCTGGCACCCCACTTGAGTTGGCCCTGGTGCCGGCCCCGTCCCCGCTTCACGCCTTCCCCCCTTGTTCCCCACCTGCACTCCTCCCTTCTCCACCCAGTCCTTGTGGATGAGCACCTTCTCCACGGCGTTGCAGGCGGCGGGGTAGTCGGTCTGGCGGGTGGGGTTGAGGTTGGGGTCAGGGGTAAGAGTGATCGCACAACGATTTCTTCCTAGCTGAGCAGCGCATCGCGTCGCCGCGCTCGGAGTGAAGTGCAATGGAGTTAAGAGTTGCCAGGGACGCGGGCAAGCGAGGAACAGGGCACTACGGCAGAAGGGGCAGGCGGCGGCCTGTGAGAGCTACTGCACGCCCGTGCCCGGCCCGATCTGCCGTACCTTGGCGTCGATGAGGATCTTGATGGCCGTGTCCAGATCCGCGGCGGCGTCCACGTACACGTGGCAGATGCCGTCCGCGTGGCCCAGCACGGGGATGCGCGTGTTGCGCTTGATGTGGGACACGAGCGCGTTGGAGCCGCTGGGGGGTGGGTGGGGGGTGCTGTCAGCATCTTGCCCGTGAGCCCTAACGCTAGCCAGGGCTGTAACCCGCCAGACGCGTTGAGCCCTAACAGGCACTATCACATGCAGCGCCAGCAGCGGCCACAGGAGCAGGGGAAAGGCCAGGCCCCGCCAGGCCCGCCCGGGCCCCACCGCGGGATGACCAGGTCCACCACGTCGTCCAGCGCCAGCAGCGACTCGATCTCCTCGCGGCTGGTGACCAGGCCGATCAGGTCCGGGCCCAGGCCGGGCCCCAGGGCGTCCACGATGATGCGGTGCAGGATGGCGTTGGAGTGGGTGGCCTCCTTGCCGCCCTGACAGGGGGGGAGGGGGGAGGGAGGGAGGGGAAGGGTGTAGAGGGTCAGTTGGGGGGTCAGTGAGCAAGTCAGGGCGGGTCTGGGCCTGGCCTGTCCGCCCCCCAGGCACCGCCTTCATCACTCCCTTGCCACGGCCTTCCCTTCCATCCCCCCCAGAAAGAAACATCCCCTTCCCCACGCTTCCCCTCCCCGCCCCATCCCCACCTTGAGCAGCAGGCCGTTGCCCGAGCGGATGGCCAGCGAGGCGATCTGCGGCAGCGCGTCGGGCCGCGCCTCGAAGATGACCAGCAGCACCCCGATGGGGACCGTCACCTTGTCCAGGATCAGGCCTGGGGGAGCGTGGGATGGGGTAGTTTGTTGCTGAGCGGGATCGGGGTGGGGAATGAGGTTGGGGGTGTGGGGGTTTAGGGAGGGGGAGAGAGACAGAGCAAGGGGAGGAGGGAGAGGGCATGGGCTCGAGGAATGGAGAGAGGGGGCGTTAGGGCTGAGCGGCATAGCATGGTCTCTCCGAGGGGCGTTGATTTGGGGAGTCAATTGTGGGGGTGGGCGAACGCAGGGGGCGTGTGTGGGGTGTGGCTGGGCGCGGGGGCGAGGCGCGGGGCGGGCTGCGGCGCACCTTGCTGCTCCCCCCCGCTGGAGGAAGGCCCGTCGACGCCGGCAGGAGCTGGGCAAGACGGGCGGGGGCGGGGGGAGAGGGCTGGGCTGGGCGGGCGGCGGGCTCGGTGCACTCGGGGCCCTGAGCCCGCTGCCCGCCCCGCCCTTTCCCCCTCCCTCCCCCCTTCCCCCCCCCTCCCTCTCCCCTCTTTCCCCCGCTCACCCTCCGCCACCTCCACCCTCCGCAGCAGGCGCCCCAGCGGCTCCTCCTGGTTGGCGATGGCGCGGATGCCCTCGGCCAGCTGGGAGATCTTGGCGGGCTTGAGGATCAGGCGCTGGGGGGCAGGGGGGCGGGGTTGAGTGGGGGCGGGTCGGGCACATGGACCTGGCCCCGTCACGGCTCCTGGAGGCCTGGCCCCGCCCTCCATTCCGCCGCTGCAGTCTCCGGGCTCCGCCAGTCAGCCTCAACCAGGCGGAGTACGTGCTGTACGTCACCCCGCCCGCCCTGTGCCGCCCCGGAACACCCCTGCGTTCCTCGCTTCCTCCCTCCCCGCTTCCCGCCCTGCCCCTCCCGCCCTCCCACCCCTCCCCTTCCCCCCCTCCCCTTCCCCCCCCCCTCCCCCCCCACCTGCAGCAGGGAGTCGGAGATCTTGCCCTGAGCCTCCGCCACGTCCTGCGCGTTGGCCTGTTGGGCAAGAGGGTGGGTGGGGGGTCAAGGGATGAGCATGAGGGCAGCGCGTAGTCCACCCTTGCATCCGCCGCCCCAGCTGTGCTCAAGGACAGCGCACAAGCCAGCGAGCTGGCTCGGGGCACACATTCGCACACCGGCTTCACTCTTAACCCTGGCTCTCTCCCCCCTGCCTCCTCCAAACCATCTTGCTCCCTCCCCGTAGAAGCCACGTTGCCCCTCTTCTTCCCCCCCTCAAAACCCGAACCCCGCTCCCCCCAAACTCTGCGTTCCCCCCACCTTGAGGATGTCCTCCTGTGCCGCCACCAGAGCGTCCGCCACCCGCCGCAGGGCAGCCACGCGCTCCTCACTGCTCATGGCCTGGGGGGGTTGGGGGGAGTGGGGTGGGTGGGTGGGTGGGGTTGGGGTGGTAGGAAGAGCAGCGGGGAAAGCGGGGAAAGCGGACACACCGAGTGCGGCAGCCGGCAAGCCGGTGCGCAGTAGCAGCACACTCCGGCTCCCCATACCATCCATCCCCCTCCACACTGACTTGCCTCACCCCCACTGCAACCCATCCGCCTCCCCCTGTGCAGCCCTCCCGGGCCAAGCAGCCCGGCACATCGCCTCGCCTCGCCAAGAGAGAAGCGTCCGGGCGGCAAGGGCCTCGCAGCAGCATACCAGTCCCTTCCCTTCGCTTCCGTCGCCTCGCCCCCTCGCCTGCCCTGCTTGCCCCCCCCCAAGCCATTCCCCTCCCCCCCCTCCCCCCCCAGCCCCCACCTGCAGCTGCCTGCTGGCCGCCCGCGCCCGCACCGCCATGTCCCGCGCCGAGCTGGCGGTGGCGGCGGCCTTGGAGCCGCCCGCGGCCTCTGCGGCCGCCGGGTCCACCAGCGTGCCCACGTCCTAGGGGGGGGGGGAAGTGAAGGGGGGGTGATGGAGGATTCGAGGGGCGACGAGGGATGGAGCGGGGTCGTCTGTCGGCCCCTCATACTCGTGGCCCTCCCGGCCCGGCTCGTTGTTAAGCCCAATGTCCAGAGCTGAGCGGGCCGGGCTGGGCTGGGCCTGAGCAGAGGCACACGGCCGTGGTCCCCAGTCCCGTACGGCAGGTCACCCCTCCTGTCCAGAGCAACAGAGCTGTGTTGGCCGGGGCTGATCCCGAGCCCGACTCCTGCACGGTCGCCCCTCGCCCCCGTCTGCCCCTCCCCCGCCGGGACCCCACCGGCCTGCCCCTCGACCTGGGCGCCACCAAGCCCCGCCTGTTGGCTCGGACCCTCAGCCCACCAGTGACCCCTTCTTCCACTTCCCCCTCCCCCCTCTCCCCCCCTCCCCCCTCTCGAGTCCATAACTCGTCAAAGACCCCCCCCACCTGCCCCGCCACCACGCGCGCCAGTGCGTCCGGCTCCGCGGCGCCCGCCAGCACCACGGGGCAGCCCAGGCCCCAGGCGGCCGCCACCAGGGGGCCCGCGGAGGCGGGGGGCGCCTTGGTGCCGGCGGGGGGCTGGTACACACGGGCAATGCGGCCCTGTGGGAAGGGGTGCGTGTGCGAGGGGGGGAGCGGAGGGGTGGCTGATCGGTGGGCTGCCGTGAGTGCGGGCTGGTGAGGTATTGACACTGCTACGGCCACTCTGGCCGGGGCCAGAGCCCAGCCGTCATGCCCAACCCTTAGCTCAGCACAAGCCCACATCTCACCGTCTGCCCCCACCCCCGCCGCTGCACTTCCGCCCCCTTCTGCCCCCTCCCCGTCCCCTCCCCCCTCCCCCAGCCTCACGTCCGCCGCCTCCACCCCCTTGACCGCCGACAGGAACACCAGCAGCTTGGCGCCCGCGGCCTTGGCGGCGGCACCCGCCAGGGAGGCCTCGTCGGCGGTGCGCTCGATGGCCACGCTCACAACCGGCTCCTGCGGTTAGCGGTTGAGGCGGTTGGGGCGGTTGGGACCGCTGTGGCGGCCCGGATGAGGCTGGGGTACAGGTGCTGAGAATGCGGTTCAGGGGGGAGTCTGCCGTGGCTGATGGAGGGGCAAGCCCGGGACTTCCCTGTCCGCTGCGGGATGGTCAGCGCCCCAGGGGCCACACCGCACCTTGAGCTTCAGCAGGTTGTCCACTGCGTGCGAGGCCTTCTCGCAGGCAGCGGCATCGCCTTGGCGGGCGGGACAGTGGACGGGGGAAAGCGGGGCAACGTTCGTGTCACAGCAGCCCGGTCGGGGCGTGGCGGTTGGCTGGCTGTTGCACGTTTCTATACCTAGCATTGCCCGCGGAAGGCCGCGGCCCCTCACGCGGCCCTCACCCGACAGCACCAGGTGCAGGTCGTAGCCCAGGGACGCCAGCAGCTGCAGCTGGTCAGTCAGGGAGCCTGTGCGTTGTGGGAAGGGGGAGGAGGAGGATCGCAGCGGGTGAGCGGTTGCCCAAGACCCAGCCACGCGGCATCCTGCGCAACGTAAGCAGCCCCCCGACGTAGTACCAAGCTCAAAAGCACAACAAGGTGAGGTTAAGGCCAATCCAGGCACCCGCGCACCGAGCAGAGCGAGCGACAGGCCGGGGCCATCAGAGTTGGCGACCGCGCTGATCGCCACCTGCGCAATACATAAATGGCTGGATCAGTCGGAGCTTCAAGGTGGGGCGGCGGGCGTACGGGGAATGGACTTCAAGAGCGTCCCGACAGGGAGGGCCGCCGACGCACCTGAACAGTGATCTTCCGCGCGGCCGCGACGCCCTCGCGAAATGCGACGGGCTTCCCGAAGCGATCGACTAGAATGCCACCCATACTGGGAAACCTGGGCGCGACTAGTGAATGGATGCTTCACTTGACGCTCTTCCTTCGCGTGTGCTGGTCCGTATGTTGGGTCGTTGGACAAGACTTTGACTCTCAGTAGTGTTCGGCGTGTGGGCGACAGCACAAGAAGCTAGTGCGCTGGCCCTATGCAATGCAATCGGGCGTCCAGCTTCTGCTCGAGCCAATTTCCCACAGACTCGAGCCGGGCCGCTAGAAGTGACTTACACATACTGCAGACACCCAACTCCAACTCTTTGCCTAGCTGCGAGCGCTATGGCGCGTGTAGGATCGAAAGTGTTTCAAGCTTGCCTAATAGCTCTGTCTGCCCTGCTGCTAGCGATCGTCCTAGTCGGCGCACATGCCGTAGAAGCTGAAAGCTCCACTCCGCCCCCCAGCCTCTTTACGCCGGCGGGGCTGGTTCGCGCCTTTTGGAAATTCTGGGATATCGTGGGCCCCGGTGGCAAGCTTCACCCAGCTTACTTCCTAGAACACAAAGGTCATCTCGTCATTGAGGGGATACTGGTGCTTCTCATCCTGTACCTAGCGCTCCAGCACTCGTTCAAGGTCCATCCGCGTGCGGAGGACCCGCTGACAGAAAAGGCAAGTGTGTGTGCCAGACGGCTCGTCGAGCAAGCTGCGCTCCAGTGCTGCGCGGGGCGAGGCGAGGCGTGGGTTGGACGTGGGCCGCGGACCCCCCCCCGTGGGCGACTGGCCCCGGCGCCACGCTCCACCCGAGCTTGCCACTTCTATCGCAATCAACCCTACAGGAGATTGACCAGCTATGCAACGAGTGGCAGCCGGAGCCTCTGGCCCCACCTGTGCCCGAGAAGGACCGGATGCCGGACCCGCACGTCATCACCGGGTGGGGGCTTGGGCAGGGTTACGCCCCAGCGTAGTGGCCACCGGCCGCCCCATGAGGGCGCCGCCACAATGGTCCGGGCGACAGCTGGCAGCAACCTCACCGCGGTCTGCATCTGCCGCATCCCTGTGCACCACACTGCCTCCTCCTGGATGCAGAATCGACGGCCCGCACGTGTACCTCCAGGGCCGCAAGGAGAAGGTCCTCAACATGGCTTCCTCCAACTACCTCAACCTAGCGCACGAGCGGTCCATGAAGGCGAGCAGGGCGCAGCCGGTCTGGGGTCCGTCGCCCTGGGGGCGCTTGCCCGAGCAAGTGCGTCACCCTGCACACCCTGGGATGCCCCGGACCCAGAGGGTCCGCAGGGTCCCCAGCGTACCAACCACACCTCTCACCCCAACGTTGCCTGCACCCGAACACACACACACAGGACGTGTCGATTAGCACGGTGGACAAGTACGGCGTGGGCAGCTGCGGCCCGCGCGGCTTCTACGGCACCGTGGACGTGCACCTGGCTCTGGAGGAGGAGCTGGCGCGGCACTTCGGCACGCCCGCGGCCATCATCTACTCTTACGACGTGGCCACCGCCGCCTCCATCATCCCCGCCTTCGCCAACCGCAAGGACATCGTCATCATGGACGAGGTGCGGGCCGTGGGGTGGGAGGACGGGCGGCCCGGGGTAGGGGGCGGGGATGCGGATGGGCTCTGTGCAGGGGCAGAAGGCCGAGGTGCGTAGCGAACCTGTCCGTACCCACTCCGGGGCCACTCGGCCCCGTCAGGTGCACGGACCCTTTTCAATCAAGCGTCTCACTTTGCCTCCACGCCCCACTCTTCCGCCCCGCAGTACTGCAGCTTCCCCATCCAGGCGGGCGTGATCGTGAGCCGCGCCCGCGTGGCCACGTTCAAGCACAATGACGTGGCGGACCTGGAGCGAGTCATCCAGCGCTTCGAGCAGGCGGACAAGGCGGCAAAGTGAGCCATGGCTCGGTGGGGGTTGTAGCGGCACTGCGGCCCTGGTGATGGCGGTAGTGGGGCCACAGCGGGACGTGCGGGGCTGCAGCAGGCGTGCTCGCACGGGCGCCGGAAGGCCTGATGTCCACTGCCTCCACCCGCGCAGGAAGCCGCTGTGCCGCAAGCTGATCATCACGGAGGGCATCTTCGCAAACTACGGAGACATGGCCCCGCTGGACCGCATCTGGACGGTCAAGGACAAGTACAGGTGGGGGCGCCGGCGAAGATCGGGCCCTGGGCGGGGCACGGGCACGGGCAGCATCGGCTTCGCTTCACGCGCCCCACGAGCTCGTGGGGGCCACTTGCGAGGGTGCGGATCCCAGGGGTCCAGTTTAGGCCCTGCCACGCTCCCGCCAGTAATGCGCTGGCAACTCGCTCACTTTGTCCCCCACCGGAACCCTCCCCCCCGCCCAGGTACCGGCTGATGGTGGACGAGTCGCACGCGTTCGGGGTGCTGGGCGCCACGGGGCGCGGGGCGTGCGAGCACTTCGGGCTCAAGCCGGGGCAGGTGGGCCCGGGAGGGGCGGGAAGTCATCACGGGCAGCCTGAGGGCTGAGGGGCCGTCGGGACTGAGGGGCCGTGGTCGGCAGGGTGACGCTCGGTCTCCTTACAAGTCCGCCCGTGAAGAGCCCAGCCTCAGCCATGCCCGCCTTCCACATACCCCGAGGGTTGCGCTGCCAGCTATGCCAGCTATGCAAGTAGTATCCACAACCCTCAACCCACGCCTGCGATCTCGTTGCCCAGGTGGAGATCATCTCTGCGTCCATGTCGCACGCGATGGGCAGCGTGGGCGGCTTCTGCGTGGGCGGCCGCGACATCGTGGAGCACCAGCGCCTGTCGGGCAGCGGCTACTGCTTCTCGGCCTCGCTGCCGCCCTACCTGGCGGCGGCGGGCATCCACATGCTCAAGGGCCTGCGGGGGGCGGACGCCGGCGGCAAGGACGCCAAGGCCGCCGACAAGGGCCCCGCGCAGCTGCAGGAGGCCATGCCCCGCCTGCACGCCAAGATCCGGGCGTTCCGGGCCGACCTGCTCCGCGGCGTGCCGGGTGAGCTGGGCGTGCGCGGCGGGGCGGCACGGGCGGGCGGGCGGAGCGCGCACACGCAGGGGTGCATCCGGTGGGAGCAGAGCCGAGGCAATGTCGCGCACCACGCGGTCGACCGCTTCCCTCCGCTGAGACCGTCTCTCCCTTCCCCCTCCTTCCCTGCCGCCGCCCTGGCCAGGCCTCAAGCTCTATGGCGGCGCCGTGCTGTCGCCCGTGGTGCACCTGCACGTGGCCAAGCCCAGCAGCGACGCCTCTGCTGACGTGGCGCAGCTGCGGGCGGTGGCGGACGGCATGCTGGGCGCCGGCGTGCTGGCGGGGGTGGCCATGTACTCGGCCCTGGAGGGCCACCGGCCGCCGCCCTCGCTGCTCATGTACGTGCACGCGGGCCTGGGCGAGCGCGAGCTGGCGCAGGCGGCGGCGGCGCTGCGCAAGGCCGCCAAGGACGTGTTCAAGCAGTAGGTAGGCACCTCTGCGGCCCGCGGTGCTGGCGGAGCTAGCGGTTGCCGTGCCCTACTCTTGTGCCAATCGTTATCACACAAGCTTGCGCGATTATTAATTGCTGCGTGCGGGAGGGCGATGCGGAGCTGGGCGATGTGCTCGGGCACACAGGACACAATAGCAAGCTCGCCGGATGTGTGGAGCAGTGGCAGCGGGCAGGGAGCGGCTGGCGTTGGCAGGCCGCCCGGCATCGGGCAAGCAAGGGCGTTCTGGAGGCGGATGGGGGCGCCCCGTCGGCTTGGCGCTGGCGGGGACAGCAGGAGAGGAGCCCGTGGCGCTGTGACAGGCCGCTGAGGAGGCAGGAACTGTCAGCTATGATATAGGGTAGGCTTGGAGCGGCGGCAGCCACAAGGATCATTGGAACGCGTGATGGGCGCAATGGGGGGGGGCGGGAACATGACGACAAGAGGGGATTAGAGCGACCGCTCGCGAACGACATAGGATGGGCAATAGCGGCGGTAGAGGTGCTTCGAGGCATACTGGCTTGGTATCCAGGCGGCGGTGGTGGAGACCGCTCGCCTGTGACGGGCACCTCCCGTGTCGAGGCTGAGGATGGCAGTGGCAAACTAGGTCATACGAGGGCGGGCGTGGGGACGGCGTGGGGACACCCTTGTCATCTTGCAAGGGGACGTGAGGGCATGTGGTCGGCAGCTGGCACAAGGGGGGTTTCTGTCCGAGTGCGCCTAGGCGGCATCGGGGGCATAAGCCGGGCACAGCGTTCGGTGCGGGTAGCCGGCAGGCAGGTGCCCAGCGCATTTTGGCCCCAGCCCCCTTGTAACAAGAGCTTCTTTCACTATCACAACGTGCCGCGCTCGGAAGGACATGACGTGAGCATGACGGGCTTGCAGAACGGGGGCTTCGGCGCGCGTGCCTTGGAGCTTGCGGGACATGCGAGAGCGCGACGGGAAAGGGGCCGGCACGTCGGTGCGCTGTGCGATCAAGTCCAGCCCGGCTTGCGCCCTCGTGCAGTCCCGGTCGCGCAACATTATTGCAACTAAAGCCAAAGCTCGCTTACATCATAGCCCGAGAAGACTGCAAGAGCCCCGTGAGCAACTCAGCGCATCTACCCTGCAGCGCTCGGCGAATGCCACCACGGCTAGGACTTGCACTGCGACCGCTCAGTAGATAGCCTTTTGAGGCCGCTTGGCAACAATGAACGCGCGACAGACAGCCAAGCACAGCCTGAACATTGTCGACCGGCCACTCACGAAGAACCGCGCAGAGGCGAGCAACTGTCTGGGCGGTACGGGTCTTGCCCGATAGCACAGGGACCTCAAGTCGTTGGCCCGCCGGCCCCGCTCAATGGCGCCTGCAGGTGCCAACCGTGAGCCTGAGCGCCTTTGCGTACCTGTTCAGCGAGTACATCCAATACCTAGTGGACCGGGCTAACAGCATCAGCGAGCTAGAAGACAGGTGAGAGGTGCAAGTGGGAGGAGACCTGCGGCCTCTGGGGTTGGGGTGGGGTGGGGTGGGGTGGGGTGGGGTGGGGCCACGGGGGCGGGGCAGACGGGGTTGGAGGGTGGAGGATTCTGCGTGTGCGACCACCTAACACGGGCAGACAGGTCTGGAATAGGGTGGCAGCGCAGTAAACGCTTGCTGCGGTGCTAAGGCCAGCACTTGGGGCCGAGCTTGCCTACAAGCTCTGTCCGATCACAGGTCTGGGCATGTGGAGGGCTTCGGAAGATATTGACCACCTGCTGTCCCCGCGTCAAAGCCCTCCCACGCCCTCCCCCAACCGCGCCGGGTCTGCATACCAACCGCGCGCCCTCTCTTTCCTCTCCCCTCCCCGTCCCCCGCTCATGCCTTCGCCCCTCCTTCCCTTGCCTTTACCCCCAGGCTTGAGCGCGTGGGCTTCGAGGTAGGCCTCCGCGTGCTGGAGCTGCTGTCCTACCGCGACAAGGCGCTGCGCCGCAAGACCGACGTGCTGGACATCCTGCGCTTCATCCACGGCCCCGCCTGGCAGTACCTGTTCGGCAAGACCGCGGACGACCTGCAGCAGGCGGCCAACGTGAGGGGGCAGGAGCCGGGGCGGGGAGGGGGCGTGGTCCATTTGGGGTAGGGAGGCGCGTTGTGGTGGCGTGGATGGAGAGCGCTGCCAGCCCCACCGCAAGCTCAACACGGTCCCGTCCGACCCCCTCCTCCCCACCCTCACGACCGGCGAAGGGCGAACCACACGTTGACGCCTCCCTCCCCGCCGCCTCCCCCGTCGCCCCCAGGCCGACGACGAGTACTACATCCGCGACTACGACCTGCTCATCTCGCGCTACATCTCCGTGCCGCGCTCCTACGAGGCGTTCAACCCGGGCACGCTGGCGGCGGGCATGATGCGGGGCATGCTGGACTCGGCGGGCTTCCCGGCCAGGTGCGCGCCGGGGGCATGGGGGGCTTGGTCATTGGGGTTGAGAGGGGTGCGTTGGGCGGGCCGGCGGGTCAGGGACGGAAGGTGGGGCCCTGTGGATTACAGCCGGGCGGCAGAGTCCCCCTCCGCCATACCGCCTGCCGCGCGTCTCCTGCCCCTGCCCCTCGCCCAACCTCTACTCCTCCCCGGCAAGCCTACCCACTCTGCCCTCTCCCCCCCCATCACCACCCCCCCTTCGGCCAGGGTGACGGCCCACTACATGGCTCATAAGGACCGGCCGCGGCCCATCACCACGTTCATGATCAAGCTGGAGCCCTCGGTGCTGGCGCGGCAGGCGCAGATGGAGGCAGCGCGCAAGGGGTGACGGGACGGACGCGGGGGTGTACCGGAGGGAGCTGCGGCTGAGCTGCGGCACTGGCGGGAAGGAGAAGAACGGGGCATGTTGGGGAAGGAAAGAGTCAGTGTGAAGTTGGCGTTCAAGGGACCTGTGTGAGCTGCAGGGGCGGCGAGAAGGCGACGAGGCTTGAGCGCAAAGAGCTGACCAGGCTAGGGGTGGGGCAGGACCCGATGCGGAGAGGGTGAGGGCTAAGGGTCTGGGCGATGGGCGATGGGGGATTTTCGCGCTGTGTTCCCATCACACCAGGAGCACGGGCTTGGAGAGGAACTGTGGTGTGCGGTGCCACGGGGGAGTGTGAGTGCGGAAAGCGTGATGCTGTCTGGCGAGGGGCAACGTCTCGGGGCATGCGGGGCATGTGCCCAGCCCATGCCGGTATGCAAGTGCCGCGGCGGACTGCGCCCATGAGCCCATGTCCAGGAAGCGGCTGTACCTGAAGTAGAAAGGACGTGCGCGTTCTCAGATTGGCAAGTGCGGCCTAGCAGAGCGTGCAGCGGGCGACGAGGTCACGAGGAGCCCCCTTTGGCCTTCAACCTTCGAGGGGATACCCTGCTTGACCTTCACCCCGCCCTGGCCACGCCCCCCCCCTCCCATCCGTGGTCGCGTTGCTCGTAATCGTCAGTCGCTCTGTGGGTTCCCGTACACTCAAACTCGGTCGTCGTACAGCAGTACGACCGCGTGTGCACATGCACCCGCACTTGTGCACAGCGTGCCCTAAACCCCTTGTGCTAGTAGTCACGTCTAGGTCGTTGCACCGAAGGCAGCGAAAATGCAGCGACGAATTGCTCAAGCGCTGCTTCCGCGGCTGCCTCTGGGGGCGATGAGCTACGCGACGGCCCCCAACGACTATAGCGTGGTCATGAAGAAGGCTGCCGAGCTGGTTACCGTGGAGGAGGCTTCCATGTCGGCCAAGGAGGCTGGCTACACCTCGGGAGCTCCTCTGGACACCTTCGCTCGCCCGGTGCGCGCTGGCTTGTGTTCTTGGGCCTCAGCCTCGCATGTCCTGACTTTTGTTTTGCCTGTAGGCCCGCATCTACTGTGCTGCGCGCAACGCAAGCCAGTCGGGGCTGGCCCGCACCATCGACAACGCGGACAAGACGCCCGTGTGGCGGATTTCGTTCAACACCACGGCCAAGTAAGCAGGCAGCATGGGCAGCGTCTGCGGACTGGGGCGTGACCACGGCGATGCTCTCGCAGGTGGGCCAACCCGCTCATGGGCTGGACCTCCACGGCTGACACGCTAGAGAACGTGGGCCGTGCCTCGCTCTTCTTCTACACCGCGGACGAGGCGAAGCGCTTCTGCGAGAAGCACGGGTGGGGCTACACGGTGGATGAGCCCAACATCCGCAAAACGCAGCGCACCAAGCGGTATGCATCCTACAGCGACAACTTCAGGCAAGGGTGGCGGCGGGGCTGGTGGGGGCTTGCCGCTGTGGGCGGGGGGGGGACACTGTATGGGGGCAGGGCCTCGACAGGCGCCTGCATTGCGGAGGGACAGGAGAGGGTGCGGGTTGGGTTGAAGTGCGAGGCCGGGGTAGATGTGGGCTGGGAGCTAACAGGAGAATGAGTAATTCCGTGAAAGGTTTTGACAGCCTTAAGGCGGCATACCACGCCCAACACGAACGTGGAAGGCAAAGTTCCACGGCGCTAGCGCGCGCCGGCAGGGTAGGGTGACCAGCCTCAAGGGTTGAGTGAGCCCTTCACAAACTGCTAGTGGGGATGATGTGCGGGCACCATGCGCTAGGGCAAGATGTTTCTGTCCAAGTAAGGGACTCCGAAGCCCGCGTGCCCACCCTCGGTCTTCCCAGAGGATACGGTCTTGCTTCTGCCTTGCCTGGCGCGTTGGTTCCTCTCCCTGTGCGGACTGACGCTACAAGTGTTGCCCAGCCCTGTGGCGCTTCATAACTTCTGATTCTTCACCCCGCGCAGCGTCAAGCGCAAGGGTCTTCCCGACCTGGGGACGCTGCCCTCCAACCGCTCCAAGTGAGGAGCGGCGCTGCAAGGACTGGCGCTGCTTTCCGTGGTGGCGGAGGTGCACCGCGCCAAGCAGGAGGCTGCACGGGAGCATGGGGTTGCCGCGCCAAGGAACACGTGATCACATCGACGTGATGGCGGTCGGGCGTGGAAAGAGAGGATACCGCTGAGTGCCTCACCGGCTCGGCCGGTGTCGTGCCGGGCGTGATCCTTCCAGGGGCTTATCTTGTGACTGTGTTAAGGGCTTATTGTGACTGGGGAGGGGGGGTACATGAATGGGCATCTGGTCTGAAATAAGCCCCTCAAGTGATGGGGCTTTAGGTAGCGAGGCTACAGTGACACCTCTGTCCGAGGTAACGTGAGCACTTAGATGGGAAGGCTTCCCGTGAGTGACCCATGCAATGACTTGAGGTATTGAGGCAGCTTCTGAAGTGTCTGTAAGTGTGATTGCGGCCGCATGTTGTTCCTGGGCCTGCATGCTGGGTGCCCCCTGTGCTCCACGGCCATGCACGTGTGAGCCAGAGCAATGGTATGCGGCCTGTCGCAGTGGTCGGGCGGCGCAGAGCGAGAACAGGCCGGGCCAACCGCGGGTAGCACGTGGTACAGCTCAGATGGCCTCTGGGCAGCAGCGTGAACAGCCACATCGCTCGCTTGGATGGAGCCCGATGGAGGACAGCGGAGGGTTCAACGGCACCGGGACACTGCGTCTTTCCGCCAGCAGCTCGACCGTGCTGTCCTGCACTCGTGCTTAGCCCAAATGTGCATCACGAGCGGACCACAACAAAGGGAACAGGCGGGCAAGGGATGCAGGGGCACGGGGGCAAAGTCGGCAAACCCCTTGCACGGGGTGGCGTCCCCTCAGAGTTCCGAGCGGCCCCGGCCATGTCTGCAGCTCGCGGGGTGCCCCAGGGTCTGCGGCGTCAGCCGTGCGTGCGTCCTCCGTGGAGGTGACGCTTATTCGTGCAACGTTGTCGGGCCGCCTGGTGCCGGTTGCCGCGAGGACGGGCGCTCGGCCCGGCGTGCCGGGCGTCGAGAAGCCAGCTGCAGCCGTGACTCTCGCGAGAGGCGACTGCGCGCCGGCGTGCACAAGTTTCTCACTGCTGAGTGTATTGCACAGACTCCTGTTTTGTTTGCGCTGTGCAGCTGTGGCGCTCCTGCGCACGGGCGTGATCCCGCCGAGGCGCATCAGCCATCGCGGTCAATACTAGGCCTGCCGCCCCCGGCCGGGGCCGGCACTCCCCCTGCTTGATTGACCCCCGAACACTCGATATAGCGTTGTGTCCATGGAGCGCGGCTAGCTCCCCTTGGTTCAAAGGCAGTTCACATCCGGAATCGACAAGAATGGCTGAAGTCGCTCACCCGCTGCTGGACTTCAACAAGCCCATTGACGTGGGCTTGTTGGATGCCACGGTGACCGTCAGTATGCAGTCGGTGGCGGGAGGCGAGCAGCAGGTGCGCAGGCGCGGGCTTCTCTTTCGGCCCGAACAACAGGGGCTACGTGTGGACCCCGCCCTCGCAGCGCTGCCCGCCGGTGCCGCCCCGGCGCTGGGGCTCTGCCGCCCGCGCCCCGGCTGCGCCCGTCCAAGCCGAGGGCATGGGTGCAGCGGGGGCTACCAGGCAGGACGCGGTGGGGTCTATCGATGCCGCTGCTGCGAGCGACGCCCCTGAGACGAAGGGAGGGGCGGCGGGGGAGGGCGTGCCGGAGGCCGGTGCAAGGGAGGCGGAGGGTGCGGCGCAGGAGCCGCTGCTGTTCCTGCACGGCATCGGCCTGGGCCTGGCGCCCTACCTGCGCCTGCTGGGCCGCACCGTGGCGGCTGCGGGGGGCGGCCGGGCCGTGTACGCAGTGCAGTACAAGCACGGTGGGTGCGCTGGAGGGCGCGGTGCAGGGGTCTGGGGACTGAGGCATGCAGCCTTGTCTTGAGCCGCGGAGTGCCCTGCGACCCTGCAGTTGTGACTTGCCCTCACCTGCACCCAACTTTTTGGGCTGTCACACATAAACATGCGATTCACGCCTAGCCCGCGACGCCACAAGCTTTACTTTCTTTATCCCTATCGCTTGTGATTAAGAGCAGGGAAAGTTATCGACCCTACGCGAACTCAACATGTTGGCAAGGCAGTCGCACCAGCTCGCACCCATAGCCCAAAGAGCAATTCGTACATTCGTTTCGATAGATATATAACACTTTGAAGCTAATAGCGAGGTAGTTTCGACAAGTTTGGGCACGGCTGTTGCGAGGATGGCTGTGGTGCCGACTTCGGTCAAACCTCGCCGACCAAGCCCGGACCGAGCGCGATGTTGCTATCTTACCTCCTGCAACTTAGATCCGTCGAGGAGGAAGTACGGGCAACACTCTGTCACCGGTCGGCGTGGAATTGTGTTTCGCCCCGCGTCCATCCTCGGCCCCCTGTCCCCCCGAAGCTTCGCGCGGAGCGCGCCACACGGCCCCGCGCTTTGCACCGTGCCTGCACGCATATACCGCTGCCCAGAAATTCTAGGGCTCAGCCCTTTTTCCAGCTTCGAGGAAGCTGACACCCATCTTGTCCCTGACCTGAGCGGGGTCCTGGTCCTGAGGACAGACACCCTTGTTCCTACTTCCTAGCCCAGCTTCAAGCTTCGGATGGCGATCACGACTGCCAAGCAGCAGCAGGAGAGGGGTGTGTGGTACATCCCATATGTTCCCTTTCGTTAGCCAGAGATATGGTGTGGCCGCATGCCCACGAAGAACGCCCTCAACCGGCCTTCGGTGGAGCTCCCATCGACACAGCAACAGGAGGAGCTGTGGTGGGCGCCGTGTCAGTACTGAGCAGGAGCCCCGGGGCGACGTTCGAGGGCCAACATGTGTAACGTGTGATGACATCGGGCTGCCCATGTGACAAATCACTTATCCACGTCATTGGAAGATGTACCCCCGATATATTATATGGGCTCCCGGCCTCCTCCGGCCCACCTCAAACCAAACGTGGAAAATGATGCTTCCCTACCAGCTGATAGGCATTCGGGCACAGGCCCGAGACCCACGCTCAGCCACACCCCACACCCTAGAACAAGGATGCGATGGTTACAGCAGGAACCGCCTCCAGAAGGGGAGGGGTTGAGCGAGAGCGCCACCTACTGGGTGTGCCACCTGCACACCGACACCCACGCAACGTGACTGACTTTCGGTCGTCACACCACGTTGCTAGGGTCGGGCCCGTAGAGCCCCCCTCAGTACTATTCCACTAATTCTGCTGTGCCTTTAATCATCGTCAATCAAGGCCAGGACGCCTGGGGGCTCCTGCACAGTCAATCTGCCACCTGAGACTCGCAGGAAAGGGTGGTCCGCCGGTATTGTCTCCCAGCCACTTGGTGGCCTGAGCGCAGCAAAAGAGTGAAGCGCTCCCCAAAACTCAGCTGACACCAACACACGTCCACGGTTCAGCACCCCGAGGCGATTCCCATCCTCCCTTGTCGCGTATAGATATCGGCGTCCCTTCTCCATGGCTGTCGTGGCTGCAAGACACACCACATCCCACACTCTCTGGTCAACTCCCTCCGTTGGTCGAGCCAGCCAAAGATTGAACCGGCGAAGTGGCCAGGTCCATGGCATGCCCTGCTCGCCCCCTAGACACGCGCACATCTCATCAACCAGGCCCTCAGCCAAGTAGCATTTCCAAAAGTGGTGCAATCTGTCCCCTCCGTGCATAGAACAAGGCCCGCTGCAGACAGGCACATCATGGACCGCCCCATACCGCCAGACCGGTACACAAAGATGAAGTGAAGCGGGAAGTGTCGGCTTGCTCAGCCTGACGCCCTGCAAGGCATTCCAGCCCTTAGGCAGTTGTTGAGCCCACGCATACTAAGGCTGCTTCCACTTCTCGCACAAAACGTCGTACGACGCGTCCGTGTACCAGAGCAAAGTGGTGCCTGTACAGTATCCACAGACCACAGTGATTACAGTAAATCCTACCCCCAGGGTTGCGGGCAGCCGCTATCCTGCCCGGGCTAAAGCAGCAACACCCACTGCGCCTTCCACCCCTCCCTGTCCCTGACGACAGCCACTACTCAGGCCTCGAGCGCACGGTACAAGATGGGCTGCCCCTGCCCATCGTGGACCTGCCCCCAACGCACTGACTGCCGTGCTCGCGTGCGCAGGGATTCAAGCCTCAGACGCTGGCCACACAGCGGCCACGGCTGCGACCGCGCGCCGTGCCTAGAGCCCCAGCCCCCGCAGACGCATACCCCAGGACCTACGCGCCCCTGCACCCGCCGCCGCTACCACCACTGCCTTGCGCGGGCTCTTGGCTGGCGGCGAGCCGGCGGCCCTGCTCACCGCCTGCACGCACCCCGCCTGCGCCGCCACGCCCCGCGCCACCAGCGCCGCGCCCCACGCCGGGCTCGCCGGGGCAGCGGCCCGGCCCCGCCCGCGCCCCAGCAGGGGCCGCGACGCCACGGTCACAGCCGTTAGCGGGCGACCAGCGGGCGACACGGGGCCCGGCGGAGCCGACGATGACGGGGCCTGGCCAGGCGCAGGAGAGTGTACGGATGCGTCCAGTGCCGAGAGACCTCCCGTGTTGTCGAGCAGCAGGCGCCGCCGCACGCCGCCGGTGCGGGCGGGGAGGAGGGGGCTGGTGCCGGCGGACTGGTAGCCCCTGGAGGGGTATGCGGGGGTCGCGGGGGGAGCAGCCCGCGGCGCCGAGGCCGGGGTTTGGGTCGCCTGGCTGCCGTTGCCCCTACCGCCGCTCGTCGGGCCGGGGCCGCACGGACCACGCTCTGCGTCGCAGCCACTGCCCTTTGCCATAGCATCAGCCGAGCTGGGAGCCGCCGCCCATGCACCGTCGCTGCGCTGCGCATCAGCGTCGTCTTGCTCTGACGCAAGGCCGCTAGCTGCGGCACGGGCCGTTGCGCTGTCTGCGGCGCGACCCGCCGCACTGTGGTCTGTGATGGGGATGGCCGCCCGGCTTCCGCGGGCCCGCAGCCACCGCAGCAGGTGCAGCGCGGGCGGCAGCCGCAGCGGCGCCCTGGGCTGCTGCTGCTGCCGCTGCTGCGTCGCGGGGACGGCAGCATCCGCCGCGGTGGGCTGCTGTGCCTTAGCGGCACCTCCAGTGCTGCCGCCGCGGCCCCACCGCCTCGCCGGCCGTGCCGCTGCGCCGGCCTCATCTGCCTTTGCCTTTGCCGCAGCAGCCAGGCGCTCCTCCACCTGGCATGGGCACAGCGCACAAACGTACCAAGTCACGGGTCTGCTGACTTGCGCCTCTTGCATTGGTGAACGCCCCCAGCCCGTGTCTCGCCCCTCCTCTGCACCGGCCGTGGAACCCCTCCAGCCCCACTGCCCCACTGCCCCACCTGCTCCGGTGTGAGCCCCAGCGCCGCCGCCAGCACCTGCGCCTGCGCCGCCGTGTCCCCCAGGAAGCCGCCGTGGCCGTGGTGGGGGTGGAACAGCACCCGGGGCCGCGGCGCGTCGGGGGGCAGCAGCGCAGCGCGGTTGGCCTGCGACAGAAAGGGAGGCAGACAGCTTCAAGACCAGTTGCAGCAAGGGTCACAGACGCGCCCGAACTCATCCTTAAAGCCGGGACCCCACCCCCCTTCCCCCGCTCACCAGGATTGCCCGCACGTCCTCCGCCGGCACCAGGTTGTCCCGCCCCGACAGCACCACGCAGCACAGCGGGGGCAGCTCCGAGGGCCACAGGTTGACGCGCGGCCAGTCCATGCGGTGGCGCAGCGCCACGGAGCAGTGGAACTCGGCCGTCACCAGGCCTGGGAGGGGCAGGAGGGGTGCGGGCGGGGGGTGCGGGCGGGGCAGCGGTCAACAGCCAGGTCGTCAGGGAGAGCGCGCAACTAGTGCCAGGCGCCCAGGCCCCAAACCGGCGGACACCCGGGCACACGCACCTCGAAGCAGGTACCGAAAGAAAGCCCGCCGGAGCACAGCCGCCGGCCCCGGCGGCCTGCCCGCATCGTCGACGCTGCCCAGCCCAGCGGCCGGAGCGCCCTCCGTCGCGGGCCGCAGAGAGGCCTCCGCCGACGCTGCCACCGCCGCCACCGCCTCCCGCTCCGCAGCCGCCGCGGCCTCTGCGGCCTGCGCTGCCTGGGCCTGGGCCTCCGCGGTGTGCTGCAGGGCTGGGCCTGCCTGGGCCCCCGGTGGGCCCATGGGCCTGGGGTCCACGGGCTGCAGGTAGAGGGCGTTGCGGACCAGGTGGGGCAGGAACATGGCGAAGCTGGGGGGCCAGGGGCGGGGCGTGGGGGAAGAAGCGATGGGTTACGAGCAGAAGTTGTGTGGGATGGAGATTGGTAGCGGAGGCGGCTCGGAGGCTCGGGTGGGGCACGTGGGTGTGTTTGCGATATATTCCCCATTGCTTCCTGACAAGGAAGAGACAATCCAGCTGCCGCATCCACTCCACCCCGCCCGCTCCGCCGCACCCACCACACGGGGTCCACCAGAGTGAGCCGAGCCACCTGGGGCGCCTGCGGCGATGCCGCCGCCACTTTGATCATGCCCGCCGCCACCAGAGTGCCGTACGAGTGGGCCAGCACGGACACGGACCTGACGCCCTGTGGTTGGGGTGCAGCAGGGTAGGGGTGAGGGCAGGACGTAGAGCACGGCAAAGCAGGTACCAGGAGGGGTGGATGAGGGCGGGAGACAGGGGAAACGTGTCAAAACAATCGTTGGCCTCCGACAGGATGGCTCCACTCGGTCCCCGCAATCCCATACCCAGCATGCAGCCTCCAACGGCGTGACCCCGCTCCACGCCCCGCTCACCCGCTGCGCCAGGAACGCCGCCACGTCAGCCGCCACCTCATGGGGTGCGGGGATGTGGGCGCACAGGCGCATGGACACTGCAGCGAAGCGGGGTCAGGGGGCCATGGGGGGTTTTGGCGATGAGGGGGGGTGACAAGATGGGTGTCAGCTTCCTCGAAGCTGGTAAAAGGGCCGAGCCCTAGAATGGCTGGGCAGCGGTATATGTGTGCAGGCACGCTGCAAAGCGCGGGGCCGTGTGGTGCGCTCCGCGCGAAGCTCCTGGGGAACAGGGGGCCGAGGATGGACGGATCTGAGATTTTGATGGTAAGCTAGCAACATCGCGCTCGGTCTGGTCTTGGTCAGCGAGGTTTGACCGAAGTCGGCACCGCAGCCATCCTCGCAACAGCCGCGCACAAACACCTTCAAAGTGCTGTATTGATATCATAAAGAATTTGAATTGCTCCTTGGGCTATGGTTGTGAGGTGGTGCGACTGCCTTCCCAACATGTTGAGTGTGCGTAGGGTGGATGAGTTTCCCTCAACTCTCAACCACATACGATAGGCATAAATAAACTAAAGCTTGTGGCATTGCGGGCTAGGCGTGAATCGCATGTGTATGTACAGCCCAAAAAGTTAAAGCAAGACTGACTTGTCACAACTGCAGGGTCGCAGGGCACTCCGCGGTTCAAGACAAGGCTGCATGCCTCAGTACCCAGACCCCTGCACCGCGCCCTCCAGTGCACCCACCGTGCTTGTACTGCACCGCGTACACGGCCCGGCCGCCCCCCGCCGCCGCCACGGTGCGGCCCAGGAGGCGCAGGTAGGGCGCCAGGCCCAGGCCGATGCCGTGCAGGAACAGCAGCGGCTCCTGCACGGCACCCTCCACCTGCCCTTCTCCGGCCTCCGGCACGCACTCGCCCGCCTCCTCTCCCTTCGTCTCAGGGGCGTCGCCTGCAGCAGCGGCATCGATAGACCCCACCGCGTCCTGCCTGGTAGCCCCCGCTGCACCCATGCCCTCGGCTTGGACGGGCGCAGCCGGGGCGCGGGCGGCAGAGCCCCAGCGCCGGGGCGGCACCGGCGGGCGGCGCTGCGAGGGCGGGGTCCACACGTAGACCGTGGCAGCGCCGGCGGGGGTGGGCGCGGGGGTGAAGCCCATGGCTGTGAGGGCGACGTGGGAGGCGCCGGCGATGGCCTCGGTGAGCAGGTAGAAGGCGAGCGGGCGGTAGGAGGCGGACAGCGGGTCGGCGGCGGCGGCAAACAGGCGCGGCTCGTGAGCGGCGGCTGGCCGGCCGCGCGGCTGCTGCGACAAGGAAGAGATGGGAGTGGCCGTGGTGGAAGGTGGTGGTGGTGGTGCGGAGGCAGAGGCGGTGGGGGCTGTGGCGGCGGAGCGTTGTGCGGCACGGACCGCATGCAGCCGCCGGCCGAGCCAGGCCAGCGGCCGCAGCTGGGGCGGCAGCAGGCGGCTCTGGGCACCGGTGGCAGCAGTGATGGTCTGTGGAACCACATGCACTGTACCTGGGCTGGGGGCAGAGCCCTCGGCGCCGCCAGCGTCAGCGCCGCTGCAGGTGGCGGCGGCGGATGCCTCCAGGTCCTGAATCTCAGCCGCCGCCATGGCCATCTCCACAGCCGCCTCCGCCGCCTCCGCCATTGCGGCCCCGACCTGCGCCTCCGCCGCCGCCTGCGCCTCCTCCTCCGCCACCTGCAGCTGCCGCAACCAGGCCGCCGTCGCAGCGCCCGCTCCGCCCCCCGACTCCACGAAGCTCCCCGCCAAGCTCGCAACCGCCGCACCGCCCTCGCCGCCCGTGTCGCTCGCTCCTGCAGCGTGAGGCGGCACGCAGGGCAGCTCCAGTGTAGCCACCAGCCGCAGAGCCAGCGCCTCCAGCTCAGCCGCCGCTGCCAGCCCCGACCCAGATGGCCCCTGCGCCGCCGCCTGCGCCTCAGGAGCCGCCTCGGCGCCCGGCCCCGCATGATTGGCAGGCTGCGCAGCCTCCAGCTGTAGCGCGTCCGTCAGCGGGGGCAGCAGCGGCAGTGGCAGCGGCAGCGGGAGCTGCAGGGGAAGCGGAAGCGGCAGAGACACAGGCGTAGGTGCGGCCTGCCTGCCTGCCCGGGGCGGCGGCGGCGGGGGGGTGGTGAGGTAGGCCAGCAGCCGCGCCACGAGGTCGGGTCGGAGCTGGTGCCCCTCCAGGCCGCTGAACCACTGCGCCAACAGGTGGCCCCCGCGCAGCAGGGACACGTGGCCCTCCTGAGATGTGGGAACGGAGAGGAGGGGGCCGGTAGAGGATGACCGGAGGAAAGGCAGGCTCAGTGGACCATGTGAGGCTACAGGAGCACAGACGTGGGCGGCACCCCTGCCCCGGGCGCACCTGCGGGTCCAGCAGCTTGCGTGCGAGCAGCTCGGCACGCGCGGCCCGGTCCATGTCTGCAGGGGGCGCCGGGGAACCGGGGGCACAAGTGACAGCCGGCACACGTGCGCATCTTCAGGCGCATCGCGATGCATGGGGACTGGGGCCAACACATTCCTGTAGCACTGGGAGCGTGGGCAAGCACAATGGCAGAGGCATGGGGCCTGGGGCTAACACGAACCCAGGGGCCGGGTACTGGTCCGCATCACAGCTTGCCGCGAGCTCACCCAGGTAGTCCCGGCTCAGGCCCAGCATCTGCAGGCTGTCTTGCAGAGTCGCCCGCGGCTGCCTGGCAGCAGCGACGTGCGGGCGCATCCATCGCCCTCCGCTGGCGCCTCGTGGGGACGACCCCACGGCTGCCGCAGCCGTCGCCCCACCGTCCGGGTCTGGCGCCAAGCCGTCCAGCCCGGGGCCCGGCGCGGACGTTGCCTGGGCGGCAGAGTCCGCGGCACCGGGAGCGCCGACAGGCCCCGTGGGGAACAGCTCGGCCAGAGTCTGGGGCCCGGGCAGGCTCGAGGCGTGGGGCGTGGGCTGGGTTAGTTGCGCTACCTCAGGCCGCTGAGGCGGGGCGCTGGAGGCGGCAAAGGCCTCGACCCCCTCCGAGCCCGGGGCAGCCACGCTACCGGAGCTCACTGCCGACGGCACGCTGTCCAGCCGCTGATGGGTGGGGCGGGTTCTCTCAAACGTTCGCAGCTCGGCTTGTGAGTCGCCACGGGGGCTCGCGCGCAAGGAGGGAAAGATTGCATGGCGACGGAGGCGAAGTGCGGCTGACGCCGCAAAGAGGACCTCCGAGCTGGCGGGTGGGGGCGAGGGGAGCGCAAAGAGTGAAGGACCCAAACCTGCGGACGCTATGGCGGCCTACTGCTTTAGGGACCTGGTGACTGCAGCGTGGGGGTCAAGCAGCGCCTGGGGACAGCGGACAGGGGACTGGCGAAGGGCCTGCGGACTGGGGACGGGCCTGGGCACTCCTTTCCACGAGCACCGCCCTACCCCAGGAGCGCGAGCGCCGCGCGAGGAGGTAGCACCGCCAGGGCAACAGCGACCACCAGGATCGAAACTGTGGCAAGGAGGGGCGGTGCGTTCGTGCGTCAGCGCGGGCAGAGTGCGTGGATGCGCCCGAGCGACACCGCAGCCGAGGAACGCAGGGCAGCCAGCGCCATCAGGTGCTGACCCGGCCGCGCTCCCTCAGCGTAGTGTCCAGTCTCAGCCTGCTGCTCAGCGCTCGCTGGGCTTGCCCATCGCGCGTCACATGACGCTTTGCAACATCCTGCTTGCCACACCGCGCGCTCACCCCAGCTTGTGCCATCGAGCCTGGGCAGGCCAGCGATTGATGCCAGCTTAGAGGGCTCACGCAACGGCTCCATCGCCGATAAGTGACATGCAAGCCCTATTCCGGGAATGCTCGCTGTTAGCGACCAACTGCAAGATGGGGACTGCGCAGCTATGTTTGTATGACGAGCAAGGGACGCAGTGCAGGGGCCAGCTTGTGCGTGTGTGTGTGGACGTGCGCGGGCGTACATCCGTCGAGTGCACGGCACGACTCGCCGGCTTCCCCGACAGCTGGGCTACGGGCGTATTGGACGGGGCACGCCCCACGCCCAGCGTACACGCTACGCTCACGTTGACCACAACGGCACACAACTGTTCCACAACACCTATCGCTTGCGTGGGTCGGGGCACTGGGGCAACCGCGTCCTAGCTTGGGCGAGGGCGGGGGGGACGCTAGGCGGTGGCCATAATCCGTAGCTAGCGAGGGATGATGAAGTTGGATGAAGGGCTAGGCGAGGGTGCGAGGGGATGTCCTGCAGGCGCACAGGTTGCTGGCGCAGCTGGCGTGACATGCGGCACATGCCCTGGCATGTCTGGTGCCAGGCCTGGCGCCTTTCACCTTATGATGCACCCGCCCACCGACGCCCACCTGCCCCCAAAACGACTGCAGGGGACCTCTCTCGTCGTGCATGACGTCGTGCTGCGGTGGCCGACCGCGGAGGAGAAACCCGCGGTACACGATGCCGAAACGGTGGTGGTGACAGGACAATTGACACTTCTCCAGATCCACAACAAGCTCACAGATCACCACTGAACACCGCATATTGAAGTCGGCCCCAATTGGCCCAGAGCAAACACCCCTTCATTCAAGAGCCTGCCACGCCGTGGTTCTCGTTACGCTGCGTGGACCCAGCTGCAAGTGGCGCGGCACCAGAGTAGCGTAGCAAACGCTCGCGCTGCAGCCCACATCGCAAACCCGAGAAAGCCGTCGCTCCGTGGCGAGGTTTGGCCGCTTGACACAACCCTGAAGGAGGCTCTGACTCCAATCATTGGGTGCTCCACACTGAGTACTCGTCGAGCGGACTGCAGGGTGCGCAGATGGGCTCGGTGACGTTTGTTGGACGCGGAGCGCAGGTGCTGCCCCCTTGATAGTCACCCGTTAGGGCCCTGGTGCACTTCGGCATGCCGTCCTGCGGGCCGCACCCTCTCTGGCGACTCTGCGATTCCACGCGAAGCGTCTGGGGTCCTCTGGCGTGCTCATTCGGAACAATGGGCATGTGCCGCAACGCGGGACATGCTTGAGCGAGCGCGAGGCATGACCTCTGACAGGACTCGACCGCCGCTCCTCTGTCGCCACACACACCCCCTCCCCCCCTCCCGCGCCACCTCACCCCGCTGTGCGGCCCGCTTCTCCCGTGTCTCTTACTCCCCTTTGCAACCGCACGCCCCCCAGGCGGAGCCGCCTGAGTGTAGCCATGGCGTCGGCGCCAAAGGGCGCCCCCAAGTCCGCTCTCTCGCCCTCCGCCATCGACGCCCCAAAGTCCATTTTTGAGGCCGCGGAGCGGGGAATGGTGGGGTTTATCACGCGCACCGTGGAGAGAGCCATCGAGTACAACATCAACGTGAGCGGAGGGCTCGAAGGAGGGGTGATCAACGGGGTTGCTGGGTGCCGGGCTGGCTGGCGTGGGTGGGGCGCTGCTCCTGCATTGCTTAAATTCCGGGTGCAATCGAGGGAATGGGATGCAGAGAACATTGACGGAAGGGCGCCAACCTTATCCGTTCAGAGTTAGCAATTGGCTATTCCCTTTCCGCCTGCAGATTCGGGACAAGTACCAGCGAACGGCACTCCACTGGGCGGCCGAGGCGGGGCAGGTGAGCCGCAGCACCTGGAGTGGCTGTGTCTATCCGGGGCGGGCATGCTGCGGAGCCGCCGGCCACCTTCCAAACTCGACCATGTGTCCACCGCCCCAGCATGGATGCCTCGTTGCCTTGCCGAGAGGCTCGCCCTCACACATGGGATGCCTGCATACATGCCCCACACACACCATTCAGCAGCCCTTCACACACCATTCACCGCCACCACCTCCGGCCCTCCCGCCCCAGGTGGAGGCGGCCGAGTGCCTGATGGACTATGGGATCGACGCAATGGCCACCGAGTGCAACGGGAGGTGGGCACTGGGCAGCAAGGGGTGGTCAGGCGCGGCGGGGGGGGAGGGCGCGCGCGGGAGTGGCCACTGGCATTGGGGTCGCGTCCGCTGGGACGCGCCAGGGCCGGCGCTGATGTGGGTCGGGCGCCGGTCAGAGTGCGCTACAAGTCCGCTGGGGGTTGTCAGCACACTTGCGGGCGTGGCTCCGGGCCTGGCTGTACGGGACCCGCCCCGGGTGACTGGAGTCTGGGATCTGGAGCTGCCGTGGTCGCAAGGTTGGCTCTGGCAATGCGATCCCTCTCTTCTCCCCCAGGACCTGCATCCACCTCGCCGCCCGCGCGGGCCACGTGCCCATCCTTAAACTGCTGTTGGACGGGAAGCCGGCGGCGGAGCAGGTGGGGGCAGACCGCGGCCTCGAAGGGACTCAGTGGAGGGACTGGGATATGCATGAGCCCGCAGTGAGGGATGGTTGGGACGGCAAGGGTACCGGAGTATGCAATGCGAGCAGTGTGCCGTTCTGACCTGTGCTACCCATCCCGCCTCCTTCCTCGTGGCTCCAACAGGAGGTCCTCGTAAACCAGCCAGACTTCTTCGGTGCGTGGTCACAGCTGGAGGGAGCAACCTCTTGGTAGTTTCGCGGTGTTCGCAAGGGCATTGGGGCCGCCCGCAGAGTGCCAGTGAGCCCACACGTACTCTTCTGCACCGCATCGCTTGTGTCCCGGGCTGAAGGCAGCTCGTGTCCTCTCTGCTCCGCTCCGCTCCGGCCCTCCGCAGGGCTCACGCCGGTCTTCCTGGCGCTGCAGCGGGGCGAGGAGTCGCAGGACGCCTTCAGCCTGCTCATGGACCGGGGGGGCCGCTACAACCAGCAGGCGCCCTCGACGGGGGTGAGCCGTGGCGAGGGCGCCCAAGGGGCTGTAACCACGGGTTACTGGCGGGCTTGATGGCCGCCCTATCTGTTTGCTGTCCACGTTAAAGGACGCAGCTCCAGCGGGGATTAGTGGCGAGGGCCGGCCCTGCTGCGTAGACTGGTGGGGCTAACACGTTAACGACACTCTCCCTGGCCTCTTGTTTGGGTTCCGCACTTGTCCGCAGAAACTGCTGCAGCCCATGGCGGGGGATCCGGCGGAGCAGCCCCCCGTCAAGGCCAGCGGGTAGCTTGGCGTCGGAGGGGCAGGCGGCGGCCAGCAGGGCGCAGACCTTGAACGCAGGGAGCTGACCGGGGAGGGAGCTTCGTGGAAAGTTCCCGTGGACTTGCCCCAGCTGTGGGAGAGGGCGAGGTTCAGATTTGGCCGAAGGTGTGCGATTGCCCGCCTGGGAGCCCGCGCCGGGCGCGCTCAGCTGTTGGATGCCTCGGCTGGGCACTTCTCGCTTGGACCTCAGCGTGCAGGCGCTGGCAGCCGCGGAGGCGGCTTAGACGGCTGCGCTGGCGCAGAGGATCCTTTGTTCGGCATTGCATAGGGCCAAGGGGGCACGGCTGCCAAGCGCTTTTATGAGGCAAGCGAGCCATAAGGCAAGCCAACGCCGATCTTGAACTCTTTTGTCATGGGAGTTGGTGGGGAGGCAGGGAGCTCGGTCGAATCAGCGGAGCGGGGCCATAGGGTTGGGTATATCGCAGCAACGAACGTATGACATAACACGGCCGAGAGGAGTGGGCAGAGTGTGGATGAGGGTCCAGGTAGAGGGATGCACCCAGGGCATGAGGCCAAGGCACAGCGATAGATGCAGCGCGTGCAATGTGAGACGGACTGTCAGGTGACCGGGGCCAGGGCGAGCAAGTGGTGATAGTGCTGAATGGGGTCGCGGGCTTGCGGGGTAGATGTGAATTGAAGCAGACGGCTCTCAGACCGGCATGGGCAGCTTTGAGAGGATGTTGGGGTGGGTGGAGGGAGGCAGTATTGCTGGCAACGTGAAGAGTACGTGGCTTGACGTGTTCGTGGTTAAACACGGAGCATGCAGACGCATGGCGCACGGCAGCTAGGCAGAGAGACGCCAGCGGCCGCTCCCTGCGCTGTGCCGATGCGTAGGCAGCGATGAGGGACAGACCTGTGGACGATAGAGCAAGCCCACTGCCTCTTGCGACTGGCCGTGTCAATGGGCGTCGCGGCGCATCCCCACGGCATGTCGTTCCATCGCTCGTGAGCCGGTTGCTGTGAGCCGTCCACGGTGAGCGAGCCCACCCGCCCGCAACCGACAGGACAGTTGCACCTGCCGTACATGTCTCGATCTTCCACTGAGATCGCTTCCTGCGACGCTTGTGCTGCAGCCGTGACGACAGCGGGCCGTGAGCATAGGCAAGAGCGTTGGCTAGGCGATGCGCGCAAGCCAAGGCGCTGCAAGCCATGCGGTCGACTCTCCCTCGCGAGCCTTCCGCTCCGGTCCAAGCTAGCGCGGTAGTTGTCGCTCCCCGCACAGCGAGGGAGAGAGTTCGGAGGGATGGGTGAGGCGGGCTGCAGTGGGCGCTGGAATTGGGGCAGGAACGGCGGGGGTTGAGGTGCGAGGAGGTGTGAGGAGCAGTGAGGAGCGAGGGCACGGTCCGGGACTGCCGGGAGGCCAGTCGGCGGCAGTCGGCGGCAGTCGGCGGGATCCACCGCACCCTGTGACCCTTCGTGCGTCGGGGACGGCGGGGGCTGGGGGCGGGATTGGGGCGTGTGCGGACCTGCGGCGGTTGGTCGCGTCCTCAGTCGTAAGGTCTTACGACTGCGTTGCCCGCCCGGACGAGCTTAAGTAAACGGAGTCGTAAACACGTATAGAGAGCATGCTGTTACAACGGCGGCACCACGGAGTCGCTGCTGGATGCGACTGGACTTTGTCGCCCCTGACGCTGCGCTCTCTTTCGCTTCAACACTCTAGCCAGCCGTGGTCCAGCTACAGCAACGCTCCGCATGGGCTCCGCGGGGGCTCGATAGGAACATGTCGCCGCGGCGAGAAGTGCACCCGCGCCAGCCGCGGAGAGGTCGGCTCCGCCCAGCGATAGTGCCGCAAGAAAGCAGCTCGCAGGCGCATGTGGCGGCGCTGCGGCAGCTGCTGCTGCGCTGGATAGCACAAACCCTACGACCCATCGCCGCGGACCGCACCACCCCATCCCTTCTGGCGAGCCTCGATGCCGACGAGGGCGAGCAGCTCAACCAAATCCTGCTCGCGCTTTTAGAGCCGGAAGCGGAACCGGCAGCAGTGCGCAGCGTGCTGGGCGACGCAGAGCTGCGAGTTGCCATGGTACAGCTTCTCGCATTTCAGCTGCGGCTGCCGGCCCCCAGAGGCAGCGAGTCCAAGAAGCTCAAGCTGCAGCGCAGGAACGGGCTACTTATCGCGAGGTTGCTCACGACCGTGCTGCAGAGCAAGCAGACGGGCCCCGCGGCGGAGGCGGGGCAGGCAGACCTGACCGGCCTGTTGCTGCGCACGCACTCCCTTGAGGCCACCGCGCGTCAGCTCGCCGCGATCGCCGAGTCCGGGGCCTGGCGCGATGACCGAGCTGCAACCCTGGACTGCGTAAAGAAGGCGCTGTATCTGGCGGCGTCGGTGACTGGCCTGGAAGATGACGAAGCCACAAATGCGGTGGCGGATTTCCTCCTGCTGGACCACACTGGTCACCTCCTGCTCCTGGTCGAGTCATCGGTGCCTCCGCAAGCCGAGCTCCAAGAGGCCTCAAGGCTTGGCCTACTGGTGGAGCTGTATGCCTCAACCTCCAACAGCCTCCTCTGGCAGCTCAAGGACGCGGTAACACAGGAGGAGGTGGCGGTGCTGCAGCGGAGAATGGAGGCCATGCAGGCGGGCCTGGAATGGTGCACGACGGGGCTCGCAGCCCAGCTCCCGAGGACTTGGGAAGGCACGGATGGTCCTGGAGAGGCGGGGCCCACGAGCACAAGCGGGCTGGGCGATGAGGGCGTCGGTCCGAGCGAGGGCCCGCCATCGGAGGGGCCCTGCGCACGCCGCCTGGCGAACCTGTGCGAGCACCAGGGCTTGCGGCTCGCACTGGTGTTGCTCGGGGCAGCGGCTGTGCGCAGGCTCGAGGGCGGGGCGCCACAGCAAAGCGCCGCTTCGTGTCCAGGCAATGTCGCGGGCGATGCCCCGTTGGGAGAGCGCCTTCGGGCGCTGCTGGACGCCCTGAGCCCGAAGCTGCCCTGGAAGGGCCGGCCAGGGCCGCTCACGTCGGCGAGGCTCCTGCTGCGCCTGGGCCTCGCCCTCAAGCAACACCGCCCCGCCGCCGCTGGCCCCGCCATGGGCACTGCTGGCACCGCCGCTGTTACGGCCAGCGCCGCGGGACCCTCGGGCGCGGCGGGCAGTGCCAGCCAACGCAGGGCCCGCGGTGGCGCCGCTGCAGCGCTGCCCCCGGATCTTGACCTGCCCGCGGCGAAGTGGTGGAACATCACTACGCGGGCGCTGCTCTATGCGGCGGAACACGTGGCGGCACGGGGCCCTCTGCGTGAGGATCGCCCCGGCTGGGCAGCGGCGGCCAAAGACGCGTGGGGGCTGGCAGGGTCGCTGCTGGGGGACGGAGGCGGGATGGAGGCGGGGGCGGGCTCTGGCACGTGGCCGGCGGGGGACGCGGAGGAGCAGGGGGCCCTGGAGCACCTGGCCATGAGCATGACAAACCTGGTGCTGACGATCGAGTCGTCGTGGTGTGAAGCCAGCGACTCCCAGGAAGGTGGGTCGGTGGTGGGCTGGGCGTTCCCTACGAGCGTCCCCCCATTCTGTGTCGGCCTGCGCTTGGTCCCTGCCTGCCTGCTCGCACGTACCGGTATGGCTGGTCTACATAGCTCTGACTGCCCAGGCCTCTCATCTCATGCTCATGGTCTTATCTGCTCCCTCGCCGCCAGGCTGCTGGGTGTTCCCGGAGGCCGCGCCGCCGGGTGTGGCGGCCGCCGCCGCGGGCGGGGCGCTGCCCCTCCTGGAGCGCCTGCTGCGCCGCACGGGTGACGCCCCGACGGGGCCCGAGGCCGCCCTCCTTGCCCACGTCCGCTCCAACGGCCCCGGGCACTGGTCCCCCGCCGTGCCGCTCCTGGCCTACGGCCCCCCGCTCCAAGCCGCGGCCTTCCTGGCCACCGTCACCAAGCTGCTGCGGGGGGCCCAGCCGCGGAGCCTCCTCTACTACGGCGGCATGTCCGACTGCCAAGGGCTGGTGGTTGTCGCTGACGTGGTCAGGCTCCTCGCCGTCGAGCCCGCCTTCGTCAGGGTCGCCAGTTATGCCAGTACAGGCGACGGCGCGGCCTGGGGTGCGAATCGGGGCCTACAGCAGCTGGCGCTCGTGTTATCCCCGACGCTGCCCGACTGGGTGCGTCAGCTGTCGAGGCTGCTGCGGGAGGCGGCGGCGCTGGAGGAGGAGGCGTGGCAGCGGGAGCTGGCGGCTGGACGGGAGGCGCGGGGCCGGCGAGGGGCCAAGGTGCGGTTCGGAGGCAGGGGTCTGGGCGCAACATAGAGCCGCTCAATCGCTTGCCCGCTTCCCTACTGTGAGCGCGTTGCTCTCCCTAATCCCTTCCCTGAGTGCATGAGCCCGGGAAGACGGGTCTGGCGGCTTTTGCCAGCCACCTCCAGGACCCATCTTGGTAGGCCATACCTGCTGGCCCCGTGCCCTCCATCCCTTCAACAGGTGGGCCTCTGGGCAGCGGAGGACGAGTCGGAGGGCGAGTCCGAGGACGAGTCGCAGGCGGAGCAGGAGGGCTGGATGCTCCTTCTCCATCTGCTGTTGCATCTGAACAACATGCTGCAAGTGTCGACGCCGCTGGGGCCGGATCAGGGCCCCCAGGGCGAGGGGCCCACCGTGCCGGGTGCGTGGGGGCGTGCGTGGGGTGCCGAAAGGTACGGTTGTTCCGTACCCAGGCCATCTCCACAAACTTTCACCTTGAATACCGGTAATACGAATGGAAGGGGGCCCCGCATGAGCAGCGGTTGCTAGCCTGGCTTACCTCCAGTGCGTGCCCCGCTGCGCTGCCCACAGGCCCCGACCACGCCCAGCAGACACGGCTGTCGGAGCACAAGCAGTCCGCAGGCATCGCCTCCGCTGCCGGCGAGCCCCCGTCCGCCGCCGGCGCCACACCCTCCGCTGATGGCGGCGGCGGCCTGCCAAGCGCGTCCGCTTGCGGCGGCCCTGTGCTGACGCCGACCGAGGTGGCGGAGCTCTTCGGCGCAGCGCTGACGCTGCTGCAGCGACTGGCGCCCTCCCAGGCCGGGACAGAGCCCTCCGTGGTCGCGTGTGAGTGCGTCGGCGCCTGGTGCCTCGAAGTGGCGGAGTCGAACCCCGCGGAGGTGCGCGCGGCCTGCAGCGGCGGAGCGGGCTCGAATGCGCTCGCCTGGCGTCCGGAGGCCATCCGTGCGGTGGCGGGGGCCCTGGCGACTGCCGAAGAGGCGGGGGAGGAGACGGAGGAGGCGGCGGCGGAGGAGGCTGACGAGGACGAGGTGGAGGCGGAGGAGGCGGAGGAGGCGGAGGAGGCAGAGCAGGTGGGGCTGGTGGCCGAGCTAGAGGCGCTGGCGGTGAGGGTGGAGGGGTGGCGGGCAGCTGGGGGCCAGGGCGAGGCAGGTGATGAGGGAGAGGGACAGGGCGAGAGCAAGAGCGAGGGCGTCGGGGAGGGAGCCGGGGTGGGTGACGCAGCGGAGGGAGAAGCTGGAGCGGAGGACGTGGGCAGCGCTGCAGCCGGGGACGGGGCTATCGACGTGGTGTGGACGGGGGGGTGCCTTGGGGATGTGGTGACGAGGTTCGCGGTGGCACCAGCGGAGGCCCGCCGCCTCGTGCGCCTGCCCGCCTGCGCAAACCCTGCCTGCGCCAACCTGGCCGGCGACAGCGAGGCCGGGCTGCGGCTGCGGCAGCGGCAGTGCGGGCGCTGCGGGCGGGTCTCGTACTGCTGCCGCGAATGCCAGACGGCGCACTGGCACGCGGGGCACAAGGAGGCGTGCGGCGGCTGCAAGTAGTGCCCAAGGCCATGCGAAGCGTGGCACAAGGGCCTCGGTGGTGTCTGCAGCAGGGGTTTGAGGTAGGGCGGCGGGAGGGGTGAGGGGTGAGGTAGAGGAGGTTATGGCGCAGGGGAGGGTATGGGGGCGGGACGGGAAGGGTTGGAAGGAATGAGGGATGGAAGGGATACGGAAGCCGTTTTGTCACACGTGAATTCATTGTTGGCCAAAGCTGCATGTGCTCAAGGGCCTAGGCGGTGTCTGGGCTTGATTTATACTCTTATGTGCTTGTACGTATGCGGGCTGGTGCTTGCCGGCCATGCCGAGATTCGCCAGTCCGACTTCAGAGATGGCATGGTGCATGCATGCTGGAACACAGGGATCACACGCCCCTGCGGGCAGGACACAGTTCTAGGTGATGCTGTAGCTTCTAGCTTGTACTGCATTCCATATGCTTGAACGCTAATGCCAACCCATGGCATGCACAAGCGGCTAGCTGGCACGTGTTGATACGGCCGTTGGGTTGCGGGCTTCCAGGCAGGGGTGCACTGGTCGCGGGTGCCAACTGCCCGCAAACGGCCCTCATAAATCGGCACGGGCATGCGCTCTTACATCACCGCTGTTGCAACTAGGAAGGAGCTAGGTTAGACAGAGGGTCCAAGGCGAACTGGTTGCTGGCAACCTGTAGAGCCGGCCTGACGTGTCAGTCGTCACAACACAGCCGGCAAGGGCCGGCACGCCTGGGCCCGTGGCGCGCGGCAGCTAGGCAGAGAGGCACCAGCAGCCGCCACCTGCGCTGTCCAACATCTAGGCAGCGATGAGGGACAGACCCGTGGACGATAGAGCAAGCCCATTGCCTCTTGCGACTGGCCGTGTCAATGGGCGTCGCGGCGCATCCCCACGGCAGGTCGTTCCATCGCTCGTGAGCCGGTTGCTCGTGAGCCGTCTCCAAAGTGCGCCCACCCGCCCGCGACCGTCTAGTGGCCCGTCTTGGGTGCGGCTTCTGAGGCTGGCCAAGCCCAAGGCCGCAACCGACAGGACAGTTGCACCTGCCGTACATGTCTCGATCTTCCACTGAGATCGCTTCCTGCGACGCTTGTGCAGCAGCCGTGACGATAGCGGGCCGTGAGCATAGGCAAGAGCGTTGGCTAGGCGATGCGCGCAAGCCAAGGCCCTGCAAGCCATGCGGTCGACTCTGCCTCGCGAGCCTCCCGCTCCGATCCAAGCTAGCGCGGTAGTTGTAGATGCACCTCCGGAGTGCTAGGGACGGGCTCATAAAGCGATCTCGACCCAACGACTTGGCGCTCGGCGGAACATCCCGCGAAAGCCCAACGCTGCAGAATTTGTAATGCTCATGGCCTCAAAGGAGAGCTTTATCTCAGCCGCACGAAATGCGGGCGCCTATTGAGAGCGCTGGCGCCTCGTCCGTGTGGCGATGGAGGGCTCCATTTTGGACCGTGGGCCCGGCGACGCCCACGCACCTGCAGCGCTATGTCCAGGGAGCCATCAGCGCAGGCCGCTCTCGCAAAACACCGGCGATGCCGCGCCTCAGCTCTCGGGCGGTCCGGCGGAGGCGTCCTCCAGCTTCTTCCCGCCGCTGCCTGGTCCCGGCCCTTACTCAGGCCCGGGCCACGGGCACCTGGCTCACCCTGAGCACCCCACGTCCTCATCCTCACCCTCGGTAAGCGCAGCTTGCCTCGGGCCAGCGGCCATCTCCCCCGGCTCGTCCCCGGCCTACACAGGTGCGGCTGGATCCCTGGCGTTGGGACCTCCGGCCCTCGGATCCGCCGTCGTTCCGCTGCCCGGCCCTGCCGCCGCTGCCGCTGCAGCTGCGGCTGCGGCAGCTGCAGCAGCGGCAGCGGCAGTGGCAGCGGCGACGGTGACGGGGGCGATCGCGGGCGATGCGCTAGCAGGCAACGCGACCGCCGGGGCCGATCCCGAGGCGCTGGCCAAACCGGCGACGGTTGCCGCCGGCGCAGCTGCGCTGTGTCCACCAGCCCCGCTGCACGCGATCTTTGCAGCCATGATCCCCGGCATGGGGCCCGACGGCGCCGCTGGGGACGGTACGGCCGCGGTCTCAGGGTCGGGCAACCCGCTGGGCCTGGCCCTGCCGCTGCCGCTGCCGCTGCCGTTCCAGCCGGCGCCGCTGCCCTCCCCGCCGCCACTGCGGCTGGACGGTGAAGGCGCAGCGGGGCTGGCAGGGGCGGGGCCAGGATGCGGTGTGCAAGTCGCTGAGGTTACGGCTGGATCGGGCCCAGCCGCACACGCCTGGTTCGGATCCCCTGTGCTCACCAGCCCAGGCCCAGCGGCCCAGCCCGCGGGGACAGCTCCGCAGGGCCCTGGCTCCGCTGCACCCGGCGCGCTCCTGATCGGGCCGGGGGCAGACGCCTGCGTCTCGCACCACCCCGCCATCGTGCCTCCCTCGGGCGTGCCCACGCCGCCGCCTCCCAACCGGATGGGTGCCTGCCAGGGCGAGTCGCGGGCCGCCGAGGTCCTTCTGGGGCGGGCGGCCTCTGCCGCCACCAGCGGATCTGCGGGCACCACCGTAGATCTGAGCATCGCGGCTGCAGCCGCGCGGCCGGAGCTGGCTTCAGCAGGGGCGGCAGCGACTGCAAGCGTCGGCCTGGTCCGGCCCATAGCGATCCGCCCGGGGGCGGACCGGTGTGCCCAGGCCGGGCCATGCGCGGCTGTGGCATGCTGCCGGCCGCCGTCTGCCGCGGAGTCCTCCGCCGCGGGGCCGGCGGGGACCAGCGGCTCTGCCCCCTCGGCTGCCGCCACGGGGGGTCTGCCGCCGCTCGATGTGTGCTGTGGGGGGCCCGCGCCGCTGGCGGGGTCGTCACCTGAGCCACTGCCGATCTTGTCTCCCGCCGGCGGATCGGACAGCCGCCGGAGTAGTGGTGAGGCGTCCAGAGGGCCCACGGTTGCATCCGCGGACCCCCCCCCGGGCCCTGGGTCTGCTGCCGCAGCCGCAGGGGCGGCGGCAGGGGCGGGGCTCCCGGTGCAGGGAGGGAGGGAGGCCGCCGCTGCTGTACCCCAGCCGCCGCCGCCGCCGCCTGCAACGGACCCGTCGCCTTCGCACCCCGACGCCAGCGACAGCAGCGGCGGCGGCGGGAGCAGCGGAGCCGGCAGTGGCGTGTTGGGCGGATCTGGATCTGACCGAGACCGGTCGGGATCTCGCCACCCACGCGCGGGTGCTGGCGCAGGCCCCGCTGGCTTCACCGGGGGCGCCGCTGGTGCTGAGGCTGGCGGGCTGCCTGGCGGGGGCATGGACGGCGGGCCCATGCTCTCGATGCACATGGCGGCTGCGGCCGCCGCCGCCGCGGCGGCGGCGGCGGGCCACCCCATGCCGATGGCCTTCCCCATGCCCCTAGGCATGATGAGCGGGCTGTACCTCCAGGCCCTGCAGCAACAGCAGCAACAGCAACAGCAGCAGGAGCGACGAGGCAGCGGCGGGTCAGACGGCGGCGCGGGCGCGGGGGGCGGGGCAAGGGCCGACGGAGGGCCGACCGGGCACCCGCCGGCGTTTGGCATGCCGCCCTTTGGGCTGCCCTTCCCCTTCGGCATGCCCATGCCCGGCATGCTCGCGATGCGGCCCCCACAAGCCCCGGCCCCGGCCCCGGCCCAAGCGCCTCCCTCGCCCCAAGCTCCGGCCCAGGCACAGGCCGCGTCCCCAGCCCACCAGCCCCCGGCGGATCTCATCCCGTCCGGAGCCGCAGTGGTGAAGCCCGAGCCCCAGCACGCACCCACGCCGCCGCCGCCCAACAGGCGGCCCGGCACCGAGCCGGCAGCGCCGTCGCCCGAAGCGGCCGCGGAGCCAGCGGCGCAGCCCTGTCACCCGCCCTGCGCCCACGCCTGCAAGGAGGAGAAGACCGCGGCTTCCGAGCCCCAGGCCGAGGCTCCCGGCCCTACTTCAGCTGGGGCGCAGCAGCTCAGCCAGGCGCCCACGTCACAAGCGTTGCCCGCACCCACGGGGCCAGGGCCGGGGCCTCCGGGCGGGGGTGCGTCTCCGGAGCCCGGACACACGGACGGTCCGAAGCCCGCGGCCCCCGCCGCAGCGGCAGCGGTGGCCGAGCCCTCGCCGACTCCCCCAGAGGCCGTGGCGCCGGCGGCAGCAGCCGCATCAGCGCAGCCGCTGGCGTGCCGCGGGCCGGCGCCTTCGCCGCCGGCTGCGCCGGGGCCGGGGCTGGCGAGGTCGCCCTGCGGGGCAGGGGCTGCGGGACCTTCATCGCTCGAGGCCTGCCGGCGCGAGGCCGCCGTGCTAACCGTTGAGGGCGGGTACAAGTACATAGTGCAGGTAAGCGTGCTGCGCCGCTGTTGTGGGGCCAGGGCCAGAACGGAGCGATGCTGATTCCCGGTCCCCGAATGCTGCTGCTCCATTGCTTTTGCTCATTGCTTCCTCGGCCGTTTCCACCCCGGTCTGCCGTGCAGGTCGGCGACAAGTGGCGGGCGCAGGTGGGGCACATGGTGGGCGGCGTGCAGCGCAAGTACTACAGCGGCTACCAGCGCAGCGCGGCGCAGGCGGCACGGGACGCGGACAAGTGAGTCCGACTGCGGGGCTGCCCGGGCGCGGGGAGATGGCCGATGCAGTTGTAGGGCTGGGCTGCAGGGCTGTTGCAATCGTCAGTGCTGCCTGCCTTTTGTGGGGCTCTGTGCTGGCTGCGCCCTGGCCCGCAACCGCACATTACCCCGCCCCATCCCGCCCCGCCCCCCAGGCTGCTGTACAAGCTGCGCGGCCCCGCCTTCCCGCTCAACTTCCCGCTGGGCGAGGCGGAGCGGCGGGGGCTGGACGCGCTGAGCCTGCAGGTGCGTCGGGGGGACTGGGCGCTTGGCCGGCAGCGCGGCGTGAAGTGTGGACGTGAACGATCCCTGCGGTGGTGACCCTCCACTAGACTGCATAGCCAAGTATCCACTTCCGCTGATGCCCAATAAGTGCTCTAAAATCGTGCTCGCCCCCATGCCTCCCCCCCAGGAGCTCCTGCAGCAGCTGCACCCTACGCAGGACGCCGTGGCCCTACAGGCCGCAGCGGCGCTCCTGGAGATGTCCCGCCCCGCCGCCCCCGGCGCCGCCTGCGCCGCCTCCGTCATTGTCGCCGCAGCCGTCGCAACCGCCGTGCCAGGCTGCGGTGCCGCCGCGCCGCCAGCCGCTGTGGCCAGCTCGGACGATCCAGATCTGGATCCATGTCGGCTGCCGCATCCCACGCGGCCGAGATCCGTGCCTCAGCAGCGGCTCCATGCGGGAGCGGGGCTGGGAGGGCCGCCGCTGTCTCGGCAGTCTCCGCAAGCCGCGGCATTGGCGGAGGGCAGCGGCGCAGCGGAGCCCGGGGGGCAGCGGGGTGCAGCGGGGCAGGGGCAGGGTCGAGGGCGCAGCGGACCCACGCCCCCTGCCGAGGGCCCAGGGGCGCCGTCGGGCCCGCCTGCTCAGGGCCCGGCGGGGCCTGGCGGCGCCGGCAACGGCAGTGGCGGCGGCGGGGCAGACCCCAGCGGCGGCAGCGGAGAGTCCAGTTTCGCCACGTACGGCACGACTGGCAAGCCGCCTCCGCCGCCGTCAGCGGTTGCCGCAACCGCTGACGGCGCCGCTGCTGCTGCCGCCGCTGCGGCGGCGGCAGCGCCAAAGGCGGAGCGGCAGCAGCCGCCGGTGCCTGCGGCCGGTGCAGAGGGGCTGGTCGGGGAGACCTGCCACGTCGGCGGCACCGGTGACGGCCCCTGCCGCGCATGCGACGGCCACGACCCAGCCCGCCGCGCCAGCGACAGCGGCGGCGCAGGGAGCACGTGCGCTGCGGAGGGCGGTGGCGGCACCGGCGGGCCGGGCGCCAGCGAGTGCACTGGCGGCGGCGGAGGCGAGGGAGACAGTTGGTCAGCCCTCATGGCGGCGCGCGGTAGCGGGACCGGAGCCATGCCTGGATCTGGCATGGTCGCACCAGGTGAGCTCACATCTCTGGGGCCTAGATCTAGAGGATCAAGGGTAGAGATCTGAGGACGCACCAGAGATCTCCCTTAAATCTAGGCCAAGTGACAGCAGATCCTTGCCGGATCTGCACTCCTAGAGCTGCGCGGTGCGACCTGCCGTCCACTATGCCTTCCTGTGCGGGTGTGTCGCTCTATGGCTCGTTGGCTCAAGCCCCTCACACTGATCCCCAACTCGTCTGCGAACCCTCCGCTTCCCTTCCTCCACAGAAGCCGACGGCAACCCCCTGGCCACCACAGAGGCCGCCAACGCCGCCGCCGCCAACGCCTACCACCAGGCCGCCGCCGCCGCCGCCGCCGCCATGGCGGGATACCCCATGCCGCCTCTGGGCTTCCCCTTCGGCCTGCCCTTCCCCATGGGCCTACCCATGCCCATGGCCATGCACGTGCACCCCATGGGCATGCACATGGGCATGCACATGCACATGCCCCCGCCGCCGCCCATGGCCATGCACATGGCGGCGGCCGCGCAGGCGCAGGCCCACGCAATGGCGGCGCAGGCCCAGGCCCAGGCCCAAGGGCTGGGGCCTGGCGCAGCGCCGTCGCAGTGGGGCCAACCGCCGTCCTCGCATCAGGAGGCGGCGGCGGCGATGGCGGGAGCTGCCGCCGCTGCGGCGGAGGCGGCCATGGCAGCAGCGGCGGCGGGCCATGCGCCGCCGATGCCGATGCACCTGTTCCCGCCGCCGCCACAACAGATGATGGCGGCGGCCGCCGCCGCCGCTGCGGCGGCAGGCGGTGGCAGCGCCACCGATGGCGGCAGCGGCGGTCCCTCGGGGCAGCACCCTCCGCCTCAGGGCACTGGTGCACCGCCATCCAACAAGGCCGCGGCTGGCGCGGCCGCCGCCGACCCAGCGCAAGCAGGGGCGCCGCCACCGGGGCGGTCCCGGCCCGCGGACGGCACGACACGGCCGGGCTCGCAGCAAGACCCCTCGTCGCTTCCCCAGACCAAGGCCCCGCAGCCGCAGCACCCCGCGGCTCCTAGGGCAGGCGCCCGGGAGGACGCTGCCGCCGCTGCGCCAATGCAGTGCGACGCGCACCAGCCCGCGCCGCAACCGCACCACCACCCCCGCAAGCACCCCTCCCACCCGCCGTCGGCCCGCCACGCCTCTCACGCCCAAGCCCAGGCCCAAGCCCATGCGCAGCCGCACAGTCGATCGCAAGCCCACGGCCACTCGGCTCAAGCCCACGGCGGTGCAGGCGGCGGCGGCGGCGGTGGCGGCAGCGGCGGCGGCGGGGCCTCGCGCAGCGGGCACGGCGGCGGGCACGGCCGGCGGTGGCTGCCGCACCCTCCGCCGCGGAAGCGCAAGGTCGCCGCCATCGCGAGCAGCGGCAGCGGTAGCGGCAACAGCCGGTCCACCAGCGATGGCGAGGGAGGCGCCAAGGCGGCGGAGGACGCGCCGCCTGCAGGCAGCGCCGCCGCCGGCCGGGGAAGCGGCGCTGCCGGCCCGCTGGGCTCCCCTGCCTCGCAGGCCCACGTGGCGCAGGCCCAGGCCCAGGCCCAGGCCCACTCACATCGGTCCGTTCACGCCCCGCACACGCGGGCCGGGAGCCGGGCCCAGCAGGGCCATGCCAGTCCCCCCCAGGCCCAGCAGCCCGGCCGGCACCGCAACGGTGCCGGGGGCGGCGGCGGCGGCAGCGGAAACGGTGCCCGAGGGCCGGAGAGCCGTGCGGCGGACGCTGAGGGTCAGGCGGGGCCGGTGGCGATGGAGATGGGCTCACCGCCGCGAGGCGCACAGCAGCCGGCGGCGGCGCCCGTCCCAGCGGCGGGCGGGGCGGAGCGGCCGCCCTTCAGGTTGGTGCATGCCAGATGCCGCCGCGCTGAACTCACTTGTGTTATGACCACCTTGCTTGCTCCTCGCGGCATGTCTCTTGTTTGCAGCCCGTCTGGTCTTGTCCGTGTTGACCCAGTTTGCCGAGAGCGCGTGTGCACCCCCTGCGTCCTCCTGCAGGTACATTGTGCGGATTGGCAACAAGTGGCGAGCGCAGGTAAGGCCCGGAACCTGGCGCCGGCGCAAGCTCCCTCGCTCTGCATGGCTGCAGTGGGGCTTGCATGCGCTTTGCACCCTCGCCTCCTGAGCTGCACCTCAACGTTGACCCTCCCTGCCGCCTTCGCCTTCGCGCTTGCGACTGCATCCCACTGCCACGGCGCGCCCCGCTTGCGCGCCCTTCCCGCTCTCACCCCCTCATCAGGTGGGCCACACGGAGGACGGCGTGCAGCGCAAGTTCTATTCGTGCTACGTGGACGACCCCCGCGTGGCGGCCAAGGACGCGGACCGGTGGGGCCGGGAGGCCCGGTGGTGTGGAGGGGCTGGGCAGTAGCGGGGTTTGGAACGGTGACGGGGGTAATGGAGGATCTGGACGCAGGCTCGACCCTCGCCAGGACGGCGGCGGGGGGAGCGCGCCCGTGAAAGCGGTGGCTAAGGGGCTGCCCCCTGCCCTCACACTCGCGTTCCTCCTCCCTCTCCGCAGCATCCTGTACAAGCTCCGAGGCGCCGCGGCGGTGGCCAACCTGCCCCTCAGCGACCCGGAGCGCGCGGCCCTAGACGCCCTCAGCCTCGAGGCGCTCATGCGCAGCTTCAAATCGGACCAGCGGCAGCAGCAGCAGCAGCAGCAGCAGTAGCAAGAGCAGTCGCGATTGCGGCAGCAGGTGCAGCAGGAACAGGCGCGCTGCTGGAGCGGGCGCGACAGAGGCATTTGGGTGTGTGCAAGGCAGCAGCAAGCACAAAGCGCAGCAGCAGCAGCGGTCTTCTTGGCGAGTCTTCCTTCTTTCGCGCGTATGCGCGGTGATGCGTGTGTGTTCTTGTGGTGAGACACAGTTAGCCTTGGGGCGTTTGGACGCGTGTACTGTGTGTGTGTGCGTCAGAGTGTGCTTGGAACGGGACCTGGACGCGTCGTGCGGGGCGTGCCCAAAACATCAAATCTCTTGAGACCCGGATCCCCATGGGCAGCTGTATACGCCTGCCTTTGTTGGAGGAGAGCTGCTATACTATTCGGAGCGGTAGTTGAGAGGACGAGGGTGCTTTACAGCAGCGCAAGCAGGAGGGTTTATGGCGGGTGTGCGAGGAGAGGGCTCGTGGCAGAGAGTGGAGCGGGGCCAGAGCACCGTGCGAGTGACATTCGTGGCCTGCGCAAAGGGTTGTACCGGTATCGCCCCCTAGGTGCGGAGCGCAGAACCGGTGTTGTACGCAGGCGCATGGGCGACGGCGAAGAGTGGACCGAGCAGGTGTCGTGTGCGGTTGAGTGCGGTTTGGTTGGTGACCCACGCATGTCCGACACCAGTGCACATGGGAGGGTGCCTTACGGCGTCCCTCTCTCGAGGTGCCCTGATGCGGACCCATCGGGACGCGGCACGCGGGGGGCACAATTGGCCCGTCCTAGGATGCGGGGCCTTTGGGGGTGGATGGATTGCATGGTAGGTCATGGGAGGCCGCCCAGCTGAATTTTGGCGGATTCGTCGCTCGGCGCTCCTTTCCTTTGTTTCTTTATGGCGGTGCGCAACAATGCCACGCCCGCAGCATTGCCATAATATGCACGTGGGTGTAGGCGGCTCAGGCACGCATGCTTTGGCCGCCATCAAGCGAGTCATGGGGAAAGCAAGTGCTGTGCAGGGGGGCCCTGTAGGCATTCCCCGTGCCCGCTTGGGTCAGAGGACGAGGAGGTCGCGCCCGTAAAGCAGCAGCCTGGCGGCGCTGTGTAATGCTGAGATAATTGTGTGCGCAGGGCCAGGGCCCTCGCCTGCGGTTCATCAGCCGCCTGCAACAGTCCTTTTTGTCAGGGGGCGTGTTGTGGCTGGTATGTCTGCACAGGCAGAGCTCCGTAACGCAGGAGTGTACACACGTGCAGACGACTGACCACATATCGGTGGTGGCGCTGTCGTACGGTCGGTACGGAGCAGGAGCAGGATCACATGTGCGCGCCTGCCCCCCACCATCACCCCTGACCTCCACCTCCCCTGGATTCCCCTTTGTTGGCGGCAACACATGAGCGCCCCTAATCGCTCGCACCAGTACGCACCAGTACACCGAACTGTCAATCTTTACTTGGCTGTTCCCTTCCCGAGTACCAGCCCTAAACGGTACCATGGGCCCCAGCCAATCCTTAACAGCTGAACGTGAGGAGCAGGACACAGACCTGGACGCATCCTGCGCGACCACCACCGCCACCACCAGTGCCAGTGCTTACACGCCTTACACGAGGAGTGTTAATATCCGCAGCGTTGCTAATGATGTTTGCGTGGATTCTGCGATCGCGAGAAGCGAGCAAATTCTGGCAACGCATGCGAAGGCGCCCGCGAATGTGCAACGCGGCTTCATCAACGAAGTCCATCATGAGACGTCGTTCAACGTCAACGCCATAAAGCAAGGCGCATCAGTAAGGTGCGAGCCGTCCCCCCCGCCCGCACCCTCCCTGCCCAGACCCGACTGACCCTGACGTGTCGTCCCTGACCCGCAGAGCCCAGCCCGTACCAGGGAATGCGGCCGCCGACATTAGCATTGTCGATGGCACGAAGACGGTCGCTGAAGTGCAGGTAGGAGGAACACGCGCGCCTACCTGGCATGTCGCGAGGGGGAAGGGGGGGTGATGACCTGCCCCTGCCCCCTGCTCTGGCAGACCAAGTCGTACAAGTCCGGCAAGGCCCTCCGTGTGGCCTTAAACAAGCCCAAGTACGACGGCATGCAGAAGGTCGGCAACGCGGACGTGAACGCGCGCGGCGTCGCCGACCGCATCACAGCCGGCGGCGTCTCCAGCGACCCGCTGACGCTCGCCGAGGGTAACGCAGCGACGGCGGACCCCACCGTCCACTTCAACAAGTACCGGCCCAACCTGGTGGCGGACTCTGCCAGGGCCGGCGTGGTTGGAGCCGGTGTCGGGGCGGCAGTGGGAGCGGCGGTGGCCGTGGGGGCAACCCTTGCCACCAAGGGCAGGATTGACTACGAGGACGCCGCCGTGGTGGGCGAGAGCGCGGCTGTGAGCGCAGCGGCGGGCGGCGTGGGCAGCCTGGTGGGCGTAGCGACGCGCAGCTCGCCGTTCGGGGCTCTGGCCGCTGGCACGGTGGGGGTGGCGTACGGTGTATGGAAGCTGCGTGGACGTAGGGCCGCAATGGCGGAGGAGGCGGTCAAGGGCACGAGCAGCGCCGTCGCAAGCCTGGCTGCCGGCGCAGTCACGTGCGTGGCCCTGGGGCCGCTGGGCTGGGCGGCGATGCCTTTCGTCATGGGGAGCTCCATGTTGGCCGGCACGAGGGCGCGTGTGGCTGCCGAGGCGATGGTAGAGGTGCTGGTCGTCCGCAGCCTGGTGGCCCGGGTATTCAAGCGAGTGCTGGCCAGGGCCCGCGCTGAGGGTGCAGGACACCCCCACCGCCTGCCGCCTCCACCAGCATTGATGTCCTAGTGCGAGAGTGCGGGAGAGGTTTTGGGCTGAGCCGCCGCCGTTAGGCTCTTCGGGCGGCGAAGCCCCCCGGGACTACCTCGTGTAGTGCGGGGTGCCAACGGATTAATGGCCGGGTGCGAGCCCGCGTGCCGTGGTGCGGGCTGGTGGTGGAGAGGGTTGAGGGCTGCACGGAGCCACACTCGGACATTGGGCCCCCTGGGGGGGACCACGTGGCTCAGCCCTTGTCCTGCCTTCGGGCAGCCACCCTTGTCCGGGTTCATAACAGGTTCACATATATGGTGGGGCATTTTTGGGCTGAGCCGCCGGCTCTGCGGTGTGCCTTCGGTCTTCGGTTGCTTGCCATACGAAACATACTGAACTGACACAGGCACACTCACAATTTATTGCGGACAGGCGTGAGGCGGATGTACAACCGGAACTGGCGGAGCTTGGCTCGGCGGTCGTTGGAGGACACTAGTAACGAGCGTGTGTTGCACGTGGGAGGGAACGGCCCTCGTTACAGCTTCTAGGGCCCAGCAACCGCGACGACAGCTAGACATGCCTTTGGGGGCTTGACTGTTTGCACGGAACGGGTTGGAGCCGTGAGTCATCCCTTGTCGCAGCACATGCGAAGGCGGGTGGAGGGACGAGGGGCTCGAGTGCAGGGGCATGCAAAGGGCCGTCAAGGGCAGGGCCAGAGCAGCTGCAACCGGAGGGGGCTCTCGAAGGCTGCGCACTGAGGGCTGTTGCCGGGTGCGGTCGCAATGAGTTGACGAAACCAAGGGAAAGTAGCAACGCTGCCCCCATCCCCAGGCCCCTATCCCCAGCTTCCAGCATGATGCCTCGTGGCTGGCTGCACGGCAGCAGCTGCAGCTCGCACTGAAGGCTGTGGGGACCAGAGCCAACGACGGTTCCTGGGATCGCTGCCAGAGAGTGCCGGTCCATGGGTGGGCTCGAGCCAACAACGAATCATGGTTACATCCACTGCTCTCGTCTGCGCCTTCAAGGATTAGTACAGCAGCACTCGCTGCACTCCGGGGCGCACCCCCCACCCTCAGTACCCTCGGCATCACGCTGCGCTCCCATCCGCACCCTACAGTATCACTGTGCTTGATATATATGGGGCCGTCAGACCCGTGTACCCGCCCGGTCGGCCCCGCGGCCCCCACCCCTCCCACCCACCCCGCTGCCAGACCTCCGGCCCTGCAGCAGCCGCAGCAGCATCCCGCCCACCCCCACCCGCAGCCCGCCCGCGCACCCGCACCCGCACCCGCCGCGCCACGACCTGCCCCGCCTGCCGCCCCCGCCGCCCTCGGCCCGGCCGCCCCCCGCCCCGCCCTCGCTCCGCCCCGGCCCCGCCGCGGTTGCTAGGAACTCCTCCCCCGCCAGCCACGCAGCCACCTCCTCGCCGTCGCCGCCCTCGCGCCGCCGCGCAGCCGCCAGCGCCGCCCTCACGTCCTGCACCGGGCACACGGGGACGGGCGGGGCACCGAGACGTTTATTTGAGCGTGGATAAGGGTGGGTTTCCCCGCGGCCCAAGGTGCATCGTAGCCACAGCCGCTCCCTCTCCAATCGCCGCCGTGCCTTCCCACGCCCGATCCCACCCCTAGGACCCCCACCCACCACGGGGCACCCCATGGTCGCCAGCAGCGCCAGCGCCGCCAGCGGCGCCCCCACGCCTCCATCGCCTCCGCCTCCGCCGCCGTTGCCCGCGCCGCTGCCGCCCGCGCGCGGCTCGAAGACGCAGCGCTCGAAGGTGCCGCTGCCCCAGCCGCAGCCCAGGCAGGCCAGGGCGCGGATGGTGGCCAGGTCGCCCCGGCGGGCGGCGCGGACGTAGAGCTCACCGTCGGACTGTTGGGGGGCGCATGAGGGGATAGCAGGGCGAGGAGATGATGTGGAAGGGTAGATCACGGACACACGACAGGAGCCGCAGCATGTCAAGAACTACCGCCCACCGCCTGACGCTTCATACCGGCAGTCTCTACCGTAAGGCTCACCCGGATGCGGCAGCCCGCCTCCGCCAGCCATCGCATGGCCGCCTCGCTCCCCGCGTCCGCCGCCGCATCGAACGTGGGCCGCAGCGCCCAGGCCCCGCGCGGGCCCGCCGCGCCCTGCAGCCGCCGCAGCAGGCCCACGTCGCCAGCCGCCGCCGCCGCCGCGAAGACGCGCCCACTCAGCGGCCGGTCCGGCGGCCGCTGGTCCAGAAGCCAATCTACCATGGCCTCGTGGCCCCCGGCGACGGCGGCGAGCAGGCAGGCGTCTGGGTCCCAGCCGCCGCCACCGCCGTCGGCAGCGGCTCCGCCGCCGCCGGAGGGCGGCTCCGCCGCCTCGGCGATGTACTGCAGCGTATCGAGGTGGCCGGCGGCGGCGGCAGCCGCGGCGGCAGCGGGCCCCGGCGGTCCGACGGCGGCGCTTAGCAGGGCCAGTGCGGACGTGTTGCCGGCGGCGGCGGCGGCCGTGAGGCAGCGGCGGTCCGCCGGCGCGCAGCGCTCCGCCAGCAGCCAGCGGAGGCGCACGCTAGCGTCGGCGTCGTCCGGCGTGCCTGCCGCCTCCGTCACGGCGGCCGCCGTCAGCGCCGCACCCGTGGCCCCCTCCAGCCAATTGACCTTGTCGGCCCAGTCGGGCGAGGAGCTGCCGGCAGCTGCCGCCAGGACCAGGCTCCTGCGCAATGGAAGAGATCAAGGGGACAAACATACCGGGACGACGTCAGGGGCTGACGTCAAAACATGGCTGTCTGTAACCGCAAACCCGAGCCCTTCGGTGGGCCCCCCCTGCTTTGCCCCGGACCCCACCCCTTCCTATGATCTCTGCCGTACACCCAATCTCATCATCCCTGCTGGGACCCGTACGTGCGACCTGCTCAGACCGCACCCATCCCCTTCTGCACCTACCAGTCCCGAGCGCTCATGACCTCCATGCCCCCCACGCTGACGCTGCCGGCAGCAGGCGCCGCCAGCGCCGCCGCAGCCGGTCGCTGGGGCCGGCGCCGCAGCGGCGACGGAGAGCCCAGCAGGCTCGCCGCCAGGCCCATGCGGCGGCCACGGCCGTGGGATGGCGGCGGCGGCGGCGCGTGGCCGTGCGAGCCGGCAGCGCCGTCACCCAGGAAGCGGGCCCTGGCGGCAGTGCCGTTGCCGCTGCCGTTGCCGCCCTCATGGCCTCCCCCTCCGCCGCCACCGTAACCGATACCGTTGGAGTGACCGTTGCCACCGTGACCGTTGCCACCGTTGCCGCTGCCGTGCGGTGCGTGCTCCAGCATGCGGTGCAGGCGCACCAGGGCGTGCAGCGGCAGCCCTGCCGCCGCCGCCGTCAGCAGCCCCCGCGCGTTGAGGCGGTGGTGGGGTGGCTGGTGGCTGAGCAGGTACGCCAGCGTCTCCTCATGTCCGCCCCGCGCCGCCGCCTGCACCGCCGCCTCGCTCCAGGGCACCCCCCGCGCCGCCAGCAGCCACTCGCACATGGCCCGCTGCCCCGACCCCGCCGCCGCCGCCAGGGCGCCGCCGCCGCCTCCGCCACCGCCGCCGCCACTGCCGTTGCCGCTGCTGGCTCCGCTGTTGGAGGGAGGCCGCGAGGCGGAGGGCTCGACGCCACCGACGGTCATGAGCCAGAGGCAGCATTCCGGTTGGCCCGCGGCGGCGGCGGACTCGAGCGCTTCGGGGCCCGGCACGCAGCCTGCCGCCGCCGCCGCCACCCTCAGGTTCGCGGTGACGCCGCTGGCGGCGACGAGGCAGACCAGCTGCCGCCGCCGCCTCAGCGGTAGGCAGCGGCAGGAGCCCGTCGCGCCCCAGTGTGCGGCGAAGAGCTCCGGGAGCACTGGCTGGGAGAGGTGGATAATTGTGTGCTGCGGGTGAGGGAGCGGGTGGGAGGCTGGGTTGTGAATGGTGATGTGGGTCGAAGTGCGGGGTATTGCCGTATTGATAGGGAAGCAGCGGGCATTTAGAGGGAGGCTAGCAGCGGTGCAGGTTGGCGATGTGACAGGACCCCTGGTCCCAAACACGCGCTGGCTACTTTGCAGCCCCCGAGCACGGCCCCTGTGCCCGCTAGCAACCCCCCCTGACATGACCCAAATCTTGCTCTCACCCCGCGGAAGCGGGCTGCGAGGGTCCGGCACACTAATCGGAGGCTCGTCGCCTTCTCGTTGGATGGCAGCCAGGCGCCGACCCGCTCCACCAGCTCAAGCGGCAGACGCGTGAAGGGACCACTCGCCTCACAAGACAACGAGCTGGCCTCGCTGGGCTCCGCCTTCGGCCCGAGCGACTGACCGCTGATATGGACCTCCATGTGAGCTAAGCCCATGACGCGACCGCGCCAGGAGTCTCACGAGACGTGCTTTATAGGTCACAGTGATAGCCTTGTACGGTTGGCTCTGTGTGGGGTAACATCGTGCGACTTCACGAAGCGCACTACGTCTGAATTGCTGCCGAACCGCCGAGTCGGTCGCTCTCAATGATTTGAGGTCGTTTGTGGGTCAAGTAATGTAGATGTAGGCTTCGACAAGCATCCGAGCGCCACAGGTTGAGGCGTTCGCAACGGGGTCAAGTTGTACGTCGCAATCGCCCGGGTACGTGTCTGTGCGGCGACACGCAACCGTAAACCCGTTCGCCCCTCGCTGGACTGGTGAGCCCGATTCTCGCCCCGATCCCTGAACTCAACGCTGCAACGACCCTTCTCCCCCCAAGTGTTTTTGCCTCTCATAACCAACCGTGCACGCTCCACGGTGCCCAGGGCTTGGAGCAGCTGCCAGGTAGCTTCGGTGTGTCACCACCTAAGGCAGGTGAGAGGCCCCCCCACTCCCATGCGCTTTACCGGCACATCGCTGACAGGCATCACGAGGCCTGACGTGGAACCCGTTACATGCCTTGGCACAGGACAGCCCCGCTCCCCTGCCTGAGCAGCTTTGCGCCTTTACCATGCTCATAGCCAACAGCCCCTCGCCGGGCACCTCTCGTCCCCATCGCCTTGCCGTCCTCCCGGGCCTCAGACTCCGCGGCGCTACGCCCCGTTGTCTATAATAAACCCGGGCCTCAGAGGGCCACAGCCCCACAGCGCCCACTGCCACCGGCGCCACCACCACAACTCCACAAGTCACAAGGACCTCCACGGCCACACCACAACTTATCATCTCCTCACTTGGCACATTGTGACGGTACATGCAACCCACGGCTCCAATACCGCTGGTGATCAATAGCAACCAACAACCAACCTGCCATCCGCGCATTGCTAGCAGTTCGCAATCCAACATGCAACATGCAATTTATTGTCATTGCCCAGTAGTAACGTATTACCAAACGCGTGCAAACGGCCCCCTGCCAGTAACCATCCTGACTTGACCCCTTCCATGTCCCCTCCCCGCCCTCTGTCGCCGCCCCTACCGCTCCACCCTTCAATGCCTCCCTCCCCAGCTTTACATCTGCACCCCTTCTGCCCCCCATCACACAGTCAGAACCGTCTCCTTTCCCCCCTCCCCCCTTCCCCCCACCCCCCTCGCCCCTCACTTGTCGTCGCCCCTCCCCAGCCGCTTCTCCTTGCCCTTCTGCTGCTGCCGCGCCGCCTCCGCCAGCTTTAGCTCCTCATCGAACCGCCGCATCTCGTCGCGCACAAACAGGTCCGGCTCCGAGTCGCGGCGCGGGTCGAACCGCGGGTCCTCGCCCGGGCCCAGGCTGGGCCGCTCTGGGCCCCGGTCCTCCAGGCGGCTGCGGCCGTGGCGCTTGGCCACGCGCCTGAGGGGCACGGGGGGCAGGCGGAAGAGGTGAGGGCGGTTAGGGCCTAGGGCGTGTAGAGGACGTACGCAAGGCGCAAAACGGGCATATACTGCAGACCGTCACCCGCGCATGGGACTGCAGTGCTGCGCTCACAGGAGCAGGCCGCTGCCACCAAGTCCCCACCCAGCTGCGGTAGACGAAAGCCCCCGTAGCCTCTCTCATAAGTCATGACCCGTCCAGGTCGGGCCCCACGCACCGTGCGTCCCCCGCCAGCACGCCCCCCAGCCCCGACAGGAAGGCGCCCGTGCCCCCCACCGCCCCGCGCAGGGCCGCCCCCAGCAGCCCCACGGGTCGGACGGAGCGGAGCGTCTCCGGCTCCGTCTGGGCGATGCGCTCGGCCTGGAGGGCGGCGGCGGCGAAGGCAGAGGCAGGAGGAGGCGGGGGTCACGGACAAGGCGATGCTGGCTCCGTGGCCTAGTTCACTCTTAAAGCCCGGACCCCTGGGTGCGTACTCTTGCTTGGACCCTATTAGGCCCCCCGGAGCTCTTCTGTACCCCAGAGGCAACCCTCCTAGTTCCCCCGCCCTCCCTGTGGCGCCGCACCTGCACGTGCACCGCGCATAGGGCCAACATGAAGAGCACCCAGGGGTCCTGCCAGTCCAGCCCACGGAGCAGCAACGGCGTGCCGTACAGCGCCGCATATGTGCCGTACAGCACCGCCCGGTCCTCGTCGCTCAGGGCCGCCAGCACCCATGACTGCGGGGCGGGGGCGGGTCCATGGGTGCGTTCAGCACAGGCCACAGGGCAGCTTGAAGAAGGCATGACGCCCTTACGCTGACAGTCACAGCAGCCGGAGGCGGGGGCCATACAGCTTCACTCGGTCCTTAACCATGCCACATGTCGCTTGAGTCAAAAGGATTTCATTTGGTCTCACCATCCAGTTGAAGAGCGGCAGGAAGGTGATGAAGCCCATGAGCCCCCACACGAAGTTGTCGTCCCCGCCGGACGCGGGCGAGCGGGCGGGGGCGGGCGGCTGCGGGGCCCCCGGCTTTAGGGCCTTCTGCTGGTTTGACCCCGGTGGGAGTGCGGTGGGGGGCGGCGGCGGTTCAGACACTGCGGCCAGAAGCACGGCATAGCTGATGCCGACCACCGCTGAGATGGAAATGGCGTTGCGGATGGTGGCGTCGACCGCCTCGGGGAGCGCGAAGGCACGGCAAGCTAGCCGGGAGGAACGGCTGCGAGAGATGGTTGGGGTAGCGGAGGTGCGGGATCGGGGAGGGAAGGGGAAAGCACCGGGGGCCCTGGGGCGGGCGAGGCTGGGTAGGCCATGGAGTCGGGAATGGAGCAACATCCAGCGTGTTTGGGGTCCCGACGCCGTGGGGCGACGGACCGCCCCGCGGCCGACGGCCAGCGCCATAGGCTGCTGCGACTAGATAGTGGTATGCAGTGCGCTGGAGAGCAGGGGCGGCCTACACGAAGCTGGTGTGGGCTGCGTGTTTGCTCTCGGGGGTCGCGCGGGTCAGCGACGTCAGTCCAGCTGGCTCTGTTGGGACTGCGGCAGTTTCGGTGTTGTGTGAATGCGTGGAGCGTTGGAAATGAGCAGTCTTCCGCGCGTTTCACGTTCTCCTTTTGCTTCGCGCCTCGGCCAAATGCGTCATTGGGTCGCCGGGATGGGGGACCCGGGCTTGACTCGCCAGCGCATTCCTTTACCTTGTTTAGATAGCAGATGTTGAACCTAACTTGCTAGCTGCTCACGGCGCGCACAGGCTCGCCAGAATGATTGTGCAGCGCGGCGTCCGGGCCGCGCATGCGCCTGCTGCTTTGGTAGGGCGCGGATGGCTCTCGCACCCGCCAGCCGCCTGTTTCTCGACTGGCGAGAAAGATGGCGACCGGCCAGGCGCGAGTGCATCCGGTTCATCACCAGCGCCAGCGGACGCTATACAGCCTCCCAGCTCCACCCGCGATGCGTCGACACCCAGCACGTCGGCGATCGGGGCTCCGTCCACGGATGCGTCCATGGCGCTGCCCTCAGGCTCGGCAGCCGCCTCCATGGCTAAGCTCAAGGAGAGGCTGGCGACCCCTGCTGCAGCCCCCGCCTCCGCACCGCCACGGCCCCCTCCCGTGGTGCCCCCAGCCTCCACCTCCCAGCGTCTCCCTCCTAGCCTTCTGGCATCGACGGGAGGGGGGCCGGGCGCCCTGCCAGGCGCGGCCGCGGCGCTGGCCCGATCCCAGGCGCAGCCCCGCCAGCAGCCCGACTCCCTCCTAGGAGTGCCCCTGCAGCTCGGGGAGCAGGGCAACCCCATCCAGGTAGGCCGTAAGCGACCGGGGCCACGCCTTGCGGGCCATCAGTCTAGCCCTCAACCTGCAAAGCCGGCGGTGGTCGCCGCTTGAAGGGGCTGCAGGTGTGGCCGGCAGCCCCCGGCCCCACCTCCGCCTACCCATCACCTCCCCTCTCCCACCCTCCCTTCCCCCATCCCCAACCTTCCCCCCGCTCCCACCCCCTCCCACCCCAGGCCATGGCGGCGCTCACCTACCGCGACCCCGCCGCGCTGCGCCCCCACGGCCAGCAGCCGCTGCAGGCGGACGCCGTGTTCCTGGGCTCGCTGCGGCAGATGGAGCGCTCGCCGCAGGTGCAGGCCGCCATCGTCATGCAGCAGGCGGCGGGTGGGTTGGCGGTTGGTGGTTGACGGTTGACGGTTGATGGCAGTCGGGATTGGGGCGCGCTCGCCAGGTTAGCAGGTTGCGTTTGGGCTCGGAGCCCGGGGCTGGCTGCTTGGCGTCGCGGCTGAAGAGGTGCTGCTCGTTCCGCTGACTTCCCCCACCCCCGGGCGCCCGGGGTGCTCCGTGCAGGCCGCGTGCCGCCCCCCGCCGTGCTGGTGTGGGCGGGGTGCGAGGTGGTGCGTCAGGCGCAGGCGGCGCTGCGGGAGGCGCTGGGGGCCTCCGCGCCCGCCTCCGCGGTGGAGGCGGCGGCGCAGGCGGGGGCGCTCCGAGCGCAGCCCTGGTACGGGGTGGCGGTGCAGGTGGGGCTCCGTGTGTGGGGTTGGGGCGTGTGCGGGTCATGGTGGGGTCGGAGGTGGGTTGCTGCTGGACCTGGGCCTCCCCTGGCTGGGTCCGGGAGGGGCTGTGGATGCTGAGCACGGCAGGAAGCCTCACGCTGGCAGGGAGGCGCCCTGCAACCCCCCGCCCCTGTTCCTTTGCTTCCGCTGGCTCCGTCCCCACCCTGCCGCTACGCCACCCCGCTCCCCCCTGCCACGTTCCCCCCTCTTCCATCCGCAGCTCGCGCATCTGGCCACCCTGGCGCTGGAGCCCCGACCCACATCGGAGCTGCAGCTGCTGCGCGCCTTCGCACACCCCCCGCCCCCGGCCCAGGCCCCGGGCCCAGCCGAGCCCAAGCCTGGGCCTGGGCCCAAGGCAGAGGCCGACGGCGCAGCACCCGCCAGGGAGCTGTACGTCCTCGACCCCGTCGCCTCCTACGTCCCATGGGAGGCCCTGATGGGGCTGCCGGGCGTCGGGGAGCTGCTGGAGCTGACGGCTAGCCGTAGCCCCCAGCTGGCGGCGGCCCTGGAGCTGACGGCGGCGCGGCAGGAGCCGGCGGCGGCGGCGGCAGGCGGAGATGGGTGGCTGCTGCCGCGGCTGCGGGCGGCGGCGGCGGCGGCGAGGACCCGGGCGCTGGAGGCGAACGGGTTGAACGCGGTGGACCCGCCGACGGCGGCGGACGCGACGCTAGCGGCGGCGGTGGCGTCGGGCGGGGTGGCGGCGGTGGCGCGGACGGCGGCGTCGGATTGGCTGGCGGCGGCGGCGCTGGTGCGGGCGGCGGAGGAGCGGCTGGGGTGTGTGGGGCCCGGCACGCAGCCGGCGGCGGCGGCGGTGGTGGCGTTGCTGGGCCTCCCGCGGGAGCCGCAGGGGCTGGCGGGCATGGCGGAGCTGCAGGTACGGGGGAGCGCGGGGGCCGGGGGGGAGAGCAGGCGGAAAGAGGGCGTGTGTATGGGCACGAGCGCGGGCAGGGGCTGGCGGGCATGGGGGCTAGGGTGTTGGGGGGCTGGGGTGCAGGCGTATCCTTCGTGGCGTGTCCTGTGGCCATGTAGCGGGTAGACCGGGACCTGACCCCATCCTTGGCTTCTGTCTTCCCTTGCGCCCCCCTCGTGTGCAGGCGACGGAGGAGGAGGTGCAGAGCTTGGTGGCGGCGGCGGCGGCTGCCCTTCAGCAGGCCCCGCCCGCGCCGACGCCGCCGGCCCAGCCGGGCGCCTGGACCTCCCTGCCCTCCGTGCCGCCCCCGCCCGGACTCGACCGACGCCTCGCGGCCGCGCAGCAGAAGCTGGCGGCAGCTGGCCGTGCGCTGGCGGTGGTTGGACCCGGCGGCGCCGCCGCGCCGGAGGCGGCGGCGGCGCAGACTTGGCTGCGAGCGGTTGGCGGCCCGTTGGCCTCCGGGCTCTTGGCGGACGGGTACGGCAGTCTGACCAGCCTACGGCAGATGGCGCCGGAGCTACGGGAGGCGCTGGTGTTGCGGTTGGTCGAGGGCGGCCGTACGGGCGGCGGTGCGGCGGCGCTGGCGGCGGCGTGGTATGGAGACGCGGCGACGGCGTGGCGGGCGGCGCGGCGCGACGCGGCGGCCGCGGAGGCGGCGCTGGCGGCTCTGGCGGCAGAGCGGGTGGCGGCGGATCTGGATCTGGTGCATGAGAGGTACGGCACCAGGGAAGATCACGCCTGGGGATTCTGGCAAGGGTGGCGGAAAGCTGACAGGAGCGGTCGTAAGGATGGCGAAGGGCGGCGGGCTGCGAGCCCAGGTTCTGTCCGGGGCTCTGACTAAGCACCGTCATGCCCCGCCTCCTCCCGTGCGCCCTTGAGATGGGCTCGGCCCGGACGCTGACGCATGCCATATGACTCATTCCCCCCGCCTGTGTGCCCCCCCAGGTTCGTGCCGGAGGTCTCGGCCCCTCCGCCGCCTCCGGCCCTGCCCTCCGAGTCGGACCTGGCGTCCGCCGTACAGTCCCTCCCGCCGCACGTGCGGAAGCTGTACGACAGCTACTACGCCGTACGGCCGGACTCGGACGACGGCGGCCTGCCGGACGGTCTGGACGGCGGCTCTTCGGGCGCGGAGGCGGGGCGGGGGGTGCTGGCCCGCTGGATCGCAAAGGGCGCTGGGGAGGTCAGGGGCGTGAACGCAGACGCAGACCTCAAGGTGGGATGGGTGGGGTGCCCCGGGCTTGGGGCCCTTGGGGTCTGGGGTTTCAGTGGGCTTCAGAGGTGCGGTACGGAAGGCGAGGTGTGTCACTCAGCGCTAAGTGTCATGGGCTCCAGGCCGCTCATGTTGCTGCAGGGCACCTCCGAAGCATACCAGGGTCCCTCCAACCCCTGCCCAACGCCCCCCACCCCTCCCCCACCCCCAGGCCTGGGTCCGGTCCGTGGGCGCGGGCGTGATGCTGCTGCCCGCCCCCCTGCTGGGGCTGCTGCTGCGCTTCGTGCGGGTGCAGGCGAGCGGGGGGGAGGGGGGCCGGGGCGGAGGGGGGGGGGGCCGAGGGCAGACGGAGGGGGAGGCGGAAGGCCGGGGTGCAGGGAGGGAGCGGGCAGGGCATGTTTGGTCCAGGCCAACCCTGCCTATCCGCATGAGCTGACCCTAGCTAGTTGAGCAATGTGTCGGAAGCCCAAGCAAGTGGACAGAACTGCACCCAGGTGTGTGCTGACACTGCGCATTGATGCCCCTCTGCCCCTGTGCGGCCCCGCAGGCCTCTGTGACGCCCGAGACCGCCGCCCTGCAACGCACTCGGCTGACGGCGCTGGCGGAGGCAGTGGCGGCGGCGCAGGCGCGCGCGGCGGCGGCGGCGGGATCCGGGTCGGCGGCGGTGTCGGAGCCGTCGGCGGCGGCGGCGCTGGCGGCGCTGGCTGGCGGCGGCGCTGCGGCGGAGGGCGTGCTGGCGGCGACGCTGGGGCCGGCGGGGGCGGCGGACTTCGTGGGGTGGCTGCAGGTGGGAGCGGGCCTGGCCGGGGGCCTGGTCCGCAAGCTGGGGCTGGCGCTCGGGGCCCTCGCCCCGCATCCTGCGTTTGGGCCGGGAGGCAGCAGCAGCCGTCAGTGCGCACTTGCCCTTCGTACTGGCCCACATGTTAGGGTCAGCACACGCCTTGTCGGCCCCAGCCCTAGCGCTGATCCTGGGGCTGGCACTTCCCACACATCTTGAAAGGGCGGCCTCGCAGCTGAAGTTACTGCTACTTGCACCACGCTCGTCTTCTCAACCCTGGCATTTACGCCTCCCCCCCCCTCCAGTCCCTGGCCCTCCCCGAGGACCCCCGCGCCTCCACGCACGTGATGAGGGCGGCGCAGGGCACCGCTGAGGACGTGGAGCGGTACCTCACGGTGGGGGGGAGGGCACGTGGGGGGAGGGGGTCTCTTGAAGCTGAGCGGGATCGCGGAGCCTGCGCCAGAGAGGGGGTGGGGGGCGGGGGAGGTTTGGTGAATTTGCTGGTAGCAGGGGCGGGCGAGTGGGGCGTACGGGGAGGGGCGGAGGTGGATAGGTGCGGTCGGTACGGGGATCCCACCGCTGATACCCTTGCTCAAACCACCAGCCCTCGACCCGCCAAAGCCTCGCCCACCTGTTGCGCCTGTTGTTCTCTCCGGTTAAGGTTACCCCTCATTCCCCCATGTATCTTCCCCTCCCCCCGTAGATGGCTCACGACCCCCGGCTGCACCTGCAGCTGGGGGGCCTGGGCCCCGCCGCGCCCGTGCTCCCAACCGCCGCGGGGGGGGCCTGGCGCGACCCCGCCCTGCGCCGCGGCGCGGACGAGTGGCTGGGGGGGTGCCGGGGGGAGGTGGACGCCCTCCTGTCGGCACTGGTGGGTGGGGGAGGGAGGGGGAGGGGGAGGGAGGGGGAGGTGCAGGGGAAGGGGGAGGAAGGGGAGAGGGGGAGGGGGACAGAGGGGGGTGGAAGGAGGTGGAGGGGTGGAAGGTCGGATGTCAGGAGGCAAGCACGGGGCAACCGCGGGTCGCTTGGCGGGGGCGTGCACGTAGTACATAAGAGGGGCAGGTCGACGACAGGAAACCTTGGAGCGCCTAGCGCATGGGCCCGAAAATGAGTTTTTTTTGTGCGGCTTGTGCTCCGCGCACCTATCCTTCACTCTGCCCCTCTCCCTTGCTCCCTTCCCCCTCTCCCCCGCCCCCTCAGGGCCACGCCCCCCTGGGCGAGGCCGAGTGGGGGGTGTACCGGGAGGCGGCCCTGGCGGAGTGGGAGGCGGCGCGGGGGGAGCGCGAGGCGCAGCAGGCGGCGGCGGGGCAGAGCGGCTTCTTCAACCCCAGGGTGAGCTTGGGGAAGGCGACGGGATGCGAATCTATGATCTGGGGTTGACTCGACCCCTGGGCCCTTGCCTTGCAACCACTATTTCCCCCCCCCCCCAGGCTGACGAGGCCTACCTGTGGGAGATGCTGGAGCAGGGCATCAAGGAGGGTGAGCCGGGGGGGAAGGGCTGAAGCCAGCAGTAAGCGGGGGCGGTCGAGCGGGGTTCCAACCGGGGCACGTCGTGGACATCGCGCACCAGGGCCCCCCCACCTTCTTTCCCCCCCTCCACCCCACCCCACCCCACCCCACCCCACCCCACACCCGCCCCCCAGGCGACCCCCTGGGCCCCCAGTCCCGGCGCTACCTGGACACTCTCCTGCGCAACCCCTCCTGGAGCTTCGCGCAGCGCCGCCAGGCAGTGCAGGTGGGGCGTTGGGGAGGGACAGGAGGAGGGCAGGGCCCTCGCACTCTACTGCCGACCCCGTGCCCAAGAACACCCGACCGCGCTCCCGCTAGGCCCCGACTGCGGTCAACCCTCCAACCGCTCTCTCCCCCACCCAACCGCTCCCTTCCCCCGCCCCCGCCCCCACCCCCCAGCGCCTCATCCAGCTCAACGCGCACTTCGCCTCGCAGCCCCCCGCCCCCGCCGACGGCTCCCCCTTCGCTCCGCTCTTTGCGGTGGGGGGCCCCGACCCCGTGCCACGACTGGGGGGCAGCGGCGGCGGGGCCGGCGGCGGCAAGGGCGCCGGGGGCAAGGGCGGCAAGGGCGGCAAGGGCGGGGCGGACCAGGGCAGCTCCAAGGGGCCGGGGGCGAAGGCGGCGCCGCAGCTGCCCAAGGGTTTCTGAGCGGGTGCCTAAGGGGCCATGGGGCCGGAACCAGGGGCATGAGCTGGGGCCGGGGCCGGAGAGTGGAGGCGGTACCGCCCGGATGGCCCGGTTTGGCTGGGAGGCGGCAGCGCTGCCTGCGTGCGGAGAGAGGAGGGCGAGGTGGAGTGGTCAGGAGCCGGCGGTGGGGCCTTGGGGGCCGCCGTCAAGGGAGGTTAGAGGGTGAGCGAGCAGGATGGGGGCTTCGTGAGCCGGGCAGGGTTGACGCGAGGGGGGGTGACGTGCAGGCGGGCTGGCGGCTGAGGTGGTCGTGGCGGGACACGCAGGCGGGTGTTGCGGGTGGCGATGGCGACTGCGTGGACGGGGGACTGAGGAGGATGACGCCCATGTCCCACGCTTGCAAGCTGCCCTCTCTCCACGTCCTCGATACGGAGCACTGTACGTCTCTGCACCCCAGCGCCCCCGGCTAGCTGCACGCTGCATTGACCCCACGTCTGCACGGCCCTGCGAGCCCCACGTCTGCAGAAAGCCCGGACCGAAGACCCCGGCCCTTCCCGCGCAGTGCTGGTAGCTTTTTCTTTTCCTTCTGGCTCGTTCTCTGGCAGAAGGATTCGGCCCGCCAGCAGGGGGCTTCTGGCTCTGAGCCAGAAGGATTTGGGCCTTGGTGGGGGGGTGTTCTGGCTCCACCCTTCTGGACATGGGGCACGAGGGGCCGACGAGATACCAGCACTGTACCCGCGGTCCGGTGCCTTGTACTGAGCATCACGCATTCTAACTTCGTGTGGCGAACTGTATGTGACGTGGACTTTGACTCATGACACACCCCAGGCCCCTAGACCGGAGCACATCGGACAGACGGTGCTTACAGGGGGCCGTGTGCAGCCGTATGTCGCTACCCATACAACTAGCCCATGAATCCGCCATTACCGGTCTGACCGGTGTCCTCACGGCAACCTCGCCCTCCCTCCTATCCTTGATACCTGCCTGCCTCCGCTCCCCGCCGCTCGTGTCCGTCGGCCCCTGCCCCTAGCCTACACACTGCCTACCCCCGAACCGTGCCACTAGCTAGCCACGCAACGCCTCGCGCCCTCCCTTCATGAACCCCGTCAGCCCGCACACCGCTCCCAACTGCGCCCCTGACCCGATTGCTACCCGCCCGTGCCCCTCCCTCCAAGAACCCCTCAACCCCTCCCTGCGTCTGCTCCCGCTACCCCCCTCTGCCCCTCTCACGCCTCCACCCCAGAGATTCAGCAGCGCAGCCCCGCCTCCCCTTCCCCGCTCCCTCCTCCGCCCCCCAGCACCTCCACAGCAACTCCTCCGGCCACCACTCTTCCAAGCTGCGGCCCTTGGCAAACACCCTTCCGTGCTCCCCTCCTTCCGTGCTCCCCTCCTCCTCTGCTGCTCCTCCCTCCGTGCCTCCCCCCCTCCTCTGCCCCACTGCCCCTCAGTACCTCAGCAGCAGCTCCCCCGGCAGGTCCTGCCGCGCGTGCTCCGCCTCCGCCAGCCGCACCGCCAGGTGGGCCTGCAGCAGGGGGGCGCCGATGGCTGGGGGAGGGGAGGGGGGGGATGGGGGTGGGGTGTGTGGGTGGGTGAAAGGAGGGGTGGACAATCTGGACATGGTGGTGACATGCAGGGGGGCGCCCGGGGGGAGGCGTGACCACAGGCAGGGGTGGCGGTGCCCGGAAGGCCCTGGGCGGCGGCAGGCCTGGCCCCAGGGCAGCTATGCCCACATGCCGTACGCCTCACGCCGTACGTACCCTCGGTCATGGCGGCCTTGAAGCCCTCCCCGGTGCGGGAGTTCTGGGGGCACGTGGGGAAGGGCGGTGGGGGAAGGGGGGAGGTAAGGGGCCCTCAAGCACTTCCTCACAGGGGGACGCAGGGCCCAGTACAAGGACAAGCTGGTTTTCGTGAACCCACGACCGGTGAGCTGCCGCATAACCACCGGCACTCCATCAGGACTGGACGAGCAGCCCCTTGCCCCAAGACCCCTCCCTCTCCCCCCTCGCCCCAAGTACCGTACTCCGACAATCATCCCCCTCCCCCCTTCCCCCCCCCCCCCACCGTGAGCACCGCCAGCGCCTCGTCCCCCCTCTCCCCTCCTTTACCCTCCCTCTCATCCCCTCCCCTTTACCCTCCCCTCTCCCCCCCCCACCGTGAGCACCGCCAGGGCTTCGTCCAGGGAGGCCGGCAGAGGGCGCACGCCCAGGCGGGCAGCGGCGTCCTTGTCCAGGTCAGCAGGGGGGACCTGACAGGGGGTGGGGGGAGGGAGGAGGGGAGTGGATGGCAGTGGGGCAGTTGGATGGCGGTGTCGGGATGGGGCAGTTGGAAGGGCAGGGAGAGGCGTGGAGAGGGTGGAGGGAGGGGCAGTTTCTGCACGGGCAAGGGGCAGTTGGAAGGGCAGGCAGGGGCGCCCGCACGCCAACCTGCTCCCAACCCCGCCTCCCGCAACCACCCCCACCTGGCAGGGCTCGGGCGGCACCAGCTTGAAGGACAGGCCTGGGGGGAAGGGGCAAGGGGGCGGGGGGGGCCGCAGGGCGCCCGATGGGCATCCACCCGAACGAGCCGCAGCGCGACCCTGCCAACCAGGCACACAACAGACCATCCTCCACGCTAGCCATCGAGTTACCCGCTAGAAGCGCTGCCCTCTGCTGTTCGTCTATCGCAATGCTTGTCTTGCCCTGGCGAGGCGTCATCTGCGATCCCGCCCAGCCACCATCCCCCTCCCCACCCGGCCGCCCTCACCCAGCATTCCCGCCACCGCCACGGCCGCCAGGGCGATGTGGGGGTTGGCCGCCCCGTCCAGCGGTTTGTACTCGATGTGCATGTCGGAGAGCTGGGAGGGGCCGGGGGCGGTAAGGCGGATGGGGGCCTGGGGACGGAGGGCAAGGAAGGAAAGGGGGATGCGAGTTGAGAGCGGGAAGGGAGACCCCAACATGTAGCCCGCACGGTGCCCTTTCCCCTTCTCCTCAACTCTTGGTTGCTGCCCCCTTCACCTCACCATTGAGCGCTGACCCCCGGCTCCCCGCTGAGAACAAACTCCCCCTGCCCATCCCCCACCGCACCCCCTCGTACCTCGCGGTTGTTCCAGCCCCATGCCGAGTACGACCCCGCCCACGTGCCCGGCCTCAGGCGCTCGTACGACGAGGGGCAGGGGCTGGTGAAGGGCAGCAGCACCTCCAGGTACGACAGCATGCCGGCCATGAACGACAGCATCTCCTGTACGGCAGATCGGAGATCGGGGCCGGTGGGGGAGGCCCGCGGCGCGTTGCGGGCTGCCACCGTCCCCCATGCCCACCCGTCCTCCAACATCCCCCCACGCCCCTGTCCTCCGCCACCCCGCCCTGCCCCACTCGCCGCCCGGCTCCCTCTCCTCCCTCCTGGCCCCCTCTTCCCCCCCCCCTCCCTCCCTCCCCCACATACCTCCGTGGGCCTCAACTGACTGGCGCCATGGGGTTCCCCCGCCCCTTCCACCTGGGGTGGTGTGGGGTAGGTGGGGTGGCGCGGTGGCATGGGGTCAGGTGGGGTGGCGCGGTGGGTTGGGATGGTGGCAGGGCTAAGATTGGGTGGAGTGCGGTGTGCAGGGGGCGGCTTCACCCCCTTCACCCTGCAAGCAACCCCGCCGCCTGGGGCTCTGGACACCATCCGCCCGCACACCCGGCCACCCACCCACCTACGCTTCCCCGGCTAACACGAGCAGCCGTTCACACCCAACCACCCGCCCCGCCATTCACCCGCCCACCCGCCCTCGCACCTTGGCGGCCTTGCCGGAGCCCGAGCCTCCCGACGCAGGCATCGACATGGACGCCCCCGCCCCCGACCCCGCCACGGAGCTGATCCAGGCGGCGGGGGAGGAGGCGGCGCCGCCGCTGCACTGGGCCATGTGGCTCTTGCCGTCCTGGGGTGTGAGGCGGTGGGGAGCAGGGGGAGGGATGGTGGTGGTAGGTTTAAGGAGAGGGGTTGGGAGCGTTGGGCAGAAGGCGACAGGGAGGCGGCAGGCGGGTTGACGGGGGCAGGGCGTTAAACTGCCCGGGGCCCTGGCACCCCTGCCCCATCGGCCCCCGGCCGCCACCTCCGCGCTTACGCACCCCTGGTCCTGCCCACACCGCCCCTCGGGGCCTCACCCGCCACAGGCTGATGTGCGCGTGGCAGCCGCTGCCGGCCGCAGTGCGCAGGGGCTTGGGCAGGAAGGACACGGCCAGGCCGCGGCTGCCGGGGGTGGGGCGGGGGACCGGCAAGGGGCAGGGTCAGCGGGCGAGGCGAGGAGCAGCTGGACCCTGTGGGGGCTCCGGGGAAGGAGACACTTATCCAACGCGCGTTGGCTTAGCCATAGCCATCAGACACCCCTCCTCCCCCCCCCTCGCCCTCTCCCCCCCTCACCCCCCCACCTCTGCGCCACCCCCATGATGGCCTCCTTGGCCAGCAGCAGCTTGTCGCACGACTCCAGGGCGTCGTAGTATCGCAGGGCGAACTCGTACTGGCCTGCCGTACGAGCGGTACGACAGGTACGGAGCGTCAGCGGCACGACGTGAGCTACTCTTCATGCACCGCCGTCAGCATGAACCCCACGTCGGCACCCTCCCTGTCCCTACCCGCCCCCCCCCCGCACCACACCACCATTCCCACTCCCCCCCATAACCCCACCCGGGGCGCTCTCCGCGTGCCACTGCAGCACCTCCACCCCCACGGCCGCCAGCGCCTCCACCATCTCATCCAGGACTGGGGTTGAGGGGATCAGGGTGGGGGCTGGGTGAGACAGGGGTGGGGTGGAGTGGGATACCGTTGGGTGGACAGAGGCTTGGGGAGCAACGCCAGAAGCTGCCGGGAACACAACGCCCTCTTCCTCCAGTTGCCCGTCACCCCCGGCTCTCACCCGCCGCCTGCTTGTTCACCGCCGACGTCTGGCAGTACAGTCCGGCATCCACGGGGCGCCAGGACGTGCCGTACAGGCCCGGACCGGACCCGGACGTGCCGCCCGCCGCCGCGCCCGCCCCGGCGCCCTCCGCCCCGGGGCCCGAGGGTACTCGCTCCAGGAGCAGGAACTCAACCTCGAAGCCCACCTGTGGGGCCGGGCGGGGCGAGACCGTGTTACCGGGTGGGTGGGCGCACGGAGAGAAGATGGCCCAGATGCAGGAGTCAGGTCGATACGGCGCGGACACACCCCACACGCCACACGCCGCAAGACAAACGTTTTTCCCCCTCTCAAGCCCCACAGTCCCCCCCTCCACACACCTTGAGCGTGAGCTTGAAGTTGTCCTCCAGCATCTTGAGGGTGTTGCGCAGCGCGCGGCGGGGGCAGCAGTCCCAGGGGCCCTCTGGAAGGGATGGCGGGGGCGGGGGCGGCCGAGGTTGGGCTTGGCAGGGGCTCAGCTCGGTCACAACCCTCTCTCTGCACCGGCTTTCCCCGCCTTCCCCCCACAACCGTCCCTCGGTGCCTCCGACATGATCGTGCGTGCCTCTGCCTCTCAGCCCGCCTTTTCCCCGCCTAAGCCACATCCGCGCCTTCGCCCCCTCCTCACGCCTCCCCCCTCCCCCACCGGTCCGCGGCGCCCTAAACTCCACCAGCGCCATCTGGTGCCCCGGGGCCCAGGGCAGGCCCACGCGGGTCCCCTCCACGGGTAGCATGCGGGTTTCGCCCACGCAGCTCAGGCCCGCGCCCGCGGCCGGCGAGTCGCCGTACGCGGGCATGGCCATGCAGGCGGTGGTGATGCATACGCCGCTGCCGGCCTGTACGGCAGCGTAGCGGCGGCCAGGGACGATCCTGGGTGTGTGTGGGGGGGAGAGGGGAGGAGGGGGCGGGGGCGGAGGGGGGAGAGGTGATGGAGAGGCCTCCAGACCGAGCCCTCCCCACAATGTCGCCAGCTCCGGCTAATCGCTCGTGCGAGTGAGCCCCACCTGCACCGGCGAATGCCCGCTGTGTCACACCACAGCAGCCTGGTTGGGGGGTGGGGGGGGGGGAAAGCCGTGTCGGCGGGGCGCGACATAGAACGGGTACGCGTGGTCGAGTAGCCAAGTCGCTCGCCAGTTGATGTGAGGTACTGCGAGCGCTGTCGGCGTGGCCCGGCTCACCGGACTGCCTTAGCACTGGCAGCATCGGGAACATCCCGAGCCCGCGGTGATCCACCCTCGGGCTCCAGCTGCTTCTTTGATGGGCGCACGATGGGGCTAGGCTGAGCTGCGTCGCCGGAAGGCTGTCCCATGAGACCATCCTGTGTTTTCGAGACTTCTTCGCTCCCCTGCCGAGCCTGCTGGGAGTCTACAAGGCCTGTGGTTTCTAGCGCCTTCTTAAGGTAGTCCATGCTTAAGGCCCTGCTGCGCCGTGCCTTGAAATGTTCGATTGAAGTGGGAAGCGCTGTCTGAGCAACCCTATGCCTGTCTAAGTAGTGCAGGTTATGGCAGGTGAATTCTGTTCAAGAGGAAAGCCTGGGAACGGTGGGCGCGCACTTTGCCAACCGCAACCCCACGCCTGACCTGCGGCGGGGAGGGGATGGGACGGCGGGAAGGTTCCCGCGGGAAGGAGAAGGGCACCGTCATGGTCGTCACCCCTGGCCTAACTCCTCGGCATGGCGCTGCAGGGGCTGCGGGCCAGGGTTCAGAGCCGAACAACGCTGTCGGCCAAGAGCCAAGGCCCATGACTGAGCACCAACGGCGGGCTGACCGGAGGGGACCGGCTGGGCAGGGTTGGGCAAGTGCCCAGAGGCATTTATGCAGGTTCATGCCCTGGTAGCCCTGCTCATGCACACAATGCAGGTGATGCTGCCATCTCTTGGGTTTGTGGTAGCCGTGTTGGCGCCCGTGCATTCCGACGGGCTGCCGGCAGGGCGCCAGCCTGAGGGCCAGACCGCCTTGGGCGAAGCCAGAGGTGGACCCTCCGTTCGGTCGTTGCTCTGCTCGAGCCCCTGGGCCAGGCAGGTCCAGGGCCAGCCGCCCGCCCCTCTGCAGAACCGGCCCAGCTGTAACGCGAACCAAGAAGACCGTATGCTTGATCCTGGGCCAGGAGCTTGTGGACAGTCGAGGCGTGTCTAGCAAGGGAGGCCCGTGGAGGGCGGCGATCTAAGGCGGGTGGCCGTTGCCGGACTATGGGATGGTCATAGTTATGGCTGGAGCAGTTATGAGCCTCGTGGGGAGGGGGGAAGCGCGGGGCATGAGGGCGGGGCATGAGGGCGCGGGACGGCCCCGGGTAAGAGGGGGGGGGCCATTGCTCGGGATTGAGTCTTCATAGCCCTTGTGGTCCTCTTCGCACAGTATCAGTGCACACCGCAGGCCACTTCCGTTCCGCTCCGTTACACCGTAGACGCGCCCTCGCAAACCTCTGCCCTTGGAGCCCTCCGAAACTGCAATCTCGGACTTCAAAGACCGCGCCGAGCGTTCACACTCTCAACCATCAAACACGACTGCAAGTTGAGCCACGACTCACCGAAACGGAGCCAAGCGGAAGACAGCCGGGCGCATGGCGTTGCGGTCATGGATGGGCCGCGGCAGTGCCCCAGCGCGCAGCTGCAAGCCAGGACGGCCTGCCCGAGTGTCGATAACGCCCCTGGCTCTACAAATTGATCACCGTGGAGCTCTGGAGGGCCAGTGGAAGCGTCAACAGTTGCGCTCAAAGCGCATCGCGGGCCTCGCGGCGGACGTCGCGGCTGGCAACATGGTTGAAGTGGACGATGCCGAGATGCTTGACGTGGTAGTGGACCAAGCGGGTGCGTCAGGCGGGAGGGTGGCCCAGGCCACTGGGCGGGACGTGGTGGGGCATGCCACGTGGCCTGAGGGTTTCCACACCAGAGCGGGCGGGGCCAGGGCGCAGGCAAGAAGGGTCGGTGGGGAAGATCACCGTATCTGGAGCGGGGCAAGCTCTCAGGCATGGGGCTGACGCCCTGACGGCTGAGCGGATGGCACGCGGGGGGCTAGCGGTGCCTTTGAGCGCTGGCGCCTGCTGGAGAGCACAAGCTAGCTGCATGGGCAATCAGCCTCCCTGCCCTGCAAGCACCGTGTTCATCCGCCGGGCCCCTCTCCCGACGCCCTCACAACCTCCCCACCCGCTGTCGCCCTGGTCCCCGGCCCCCGTCCCCCAGGCTCCTCCATTGTCATTGCCTTCCTGTACAAGGCCTCGTGCGGCTCCTGCAAGGATGCGGCGCAGCGCTTCGAGCAGCTCAGGACAGAGGTGTGTTCGGTTCAAGGTTTGGGTGGGTCACCTGGCCGCGGGGGCCGGCGGAGGGCTGCGTCGCCCCTGCAGTAGCTCTGGGCGCACGCAGAGCTAGTTGAATCGGCGGCAGACATTTGACGCTGTGGGTGTAGAAGCGATAACTTGGAGGCCGTTTGGTGTGACTCCCGGTGTGGCATATCGGGATTGGGTGGGCTGCTGAACCGCTGCCTGGGGCCGCTCTCCGACCGCAGGCCCACCGCACACAGGCGAGGGTGGTGTTTGTCAAGCACGACGTCGAGACGGACTACGGGGACGCCTCGGATTTGGCGAGGCTGCACAACGTGCGCGCGGTGCCATGCTTTCTGTTCCTGGACAATGGGGCTGTGGTGAGTGCAGCGGGGCTTCCGGGATGGGCCGTGGGGCAGGTCACCCGGTGACCCGGTGTGGGTGGGCAGTTGTGAGGCGTTGCGAGCCGTCAGGGGGCCCAGTATAGAGGCGTCATGATCTAGCCCTTGCTGTAGGGCACATGCTCGAGCTTTGTAGTCGCGAGCAATCGCCGCCGACCCTCGCCGCGCGCAAGCCGCAAGATATGCATATCTTCGCTTGCTTGTATATCGCGCGTAGCAGAGATGAACGCGACTGCGGCGCGCAGCTTGCTTGAGGTGTGCATGGTGAGCGAACAATTTTGCCATCACACTGCAACCTCAAGCGCGCAAGCGACTACCACATGCTGCAGCGGCTAGAGCTCGGAACTCTTTCAGCAGAGGCGCATGTTGGCAAAGCTCTGCGTGCACGGGCCGGATGGGCGAACTCACCCCCGCGCTACTCCAACACTCCGGCCCCTTCCAGCCCCTAGTGAAGGCCGCTACCCTACACCGCAAGGGGGTTTCACAGGCTGGGCGCCTTCGAGTTCACTGAGGGGAAAGGGGCCCGTGGGCGCCGAGACTCGAACCGCTTTGCGGCTGCGGTTGTCGGTTCCGTTCCCGCAGGGCAGCCTGTCGGATCCGTTCCCGACGCTTGGTTTCAACTGACGGCCTTCTAGCTCAGTTGGTTAGAGCGTGGTGCTAATAACGCCAAGGTCATCAGTTCGATCCTGATGAGGGCCAGAGATCATTTGTGATCAAGAATCCAGATGAATGGGGTCGTAGCTCAAATGGTAGAGCGGCCGCTTAGCATGCGGCAGGTAGGGGGATCAATGCCCTCCGACTCCAGGCCTTTTTCCGGCGTATTCTGTCGCTCAGTCGGGTCCCTGCAGTATGTCAGCTGCACCTGGCGCTTCCCAGAGCATCGGAAATGCTGCGGGACGCCTCCACACCGCTACCTGCAGCTGGACGTGCTGGTGGGATGTTAGCGTGGGCAGGGTCAAGCGGTGGGGGACCCTGAGCCTCTGCGGGCAGATTACAAGACCCTGCTGAGGGATTAAGGCAAAGCGCAATGCAGCGCAGTGCACGATGACACAAGACCTCGCTGAGGGTGTCAGCTGGTCCGGTTGGGATGATGAATGAAGCCGGCCGGCTGCGTCGTCCTCTCACGAGTCTACACGGAGTTCCTTGAGGCGGGCCTGCAGTCTATAGCGGGCCCAAGGCACTGCCAGGGGTCCCAGAGCTTCGGCCTTCCTGTGCGCTACCATGGTCTTGGCTGCGGCCGCTGGCTCAGCATGGCATGCTGAGTACAGTGTGTTGGTCCCAGCAGCCGGCCTCCTCAGTGAGGTGGTTGAGGGCAGCTGACTCCACTGGTGCAGTCCCTGCGGGCAGGCAGCTAGCAGTCCAAATTCCGCGGGATCACGCCGTGGCTACTCGGCGAGGACCTCGCATGCCGGCAAGACCTGTCCCTGAGCGGCAGTTGGTCGCGTGTGGGGCCGGATTCCGGGAGCAGCAGGTGCCACGCGGGCTTGACCTCATCGGCTGGAGCGGCAGACTCACTTGTTCTCCCTGCCTCGCTGTCGGCCCTTCCAGGTGCGCCGCCTGTCCCTCCGCGACATCCGCCGCCTCACGGGCCCAACCTGCTACGTGAGTCGGGGGTCGTCACACGGCGGGCGGGCGGGCTGCTCACGTGGGGCGCCCCCGAGGTCTCGACGGGTCACGCCACCGCTGCTCGGTTTGCTGGGACCTGGCAGGTGGCGGTGTCCACGAACAGCAGCCTCGCGCATGGCCCGGCCAAGTCCTGACTGCCAACCGCCCTGCCTGGACGCCGCCCTCTCCCCGCAGGTCCAGGCCGCGCTGGCTGAGGACGTACGGAAGCTCAAGACTACGTTCCGCGAGGTGCTTTTGTCGCGCGCGCCCAGCGCCAGGAGCTGAGCGGCGGAGGCCCGCCCCGCTCCGCCCCGCCCGGCGCGCCGCCGCCCGGCCGACGGACAGACGGGCCGAGGGAGAGCCGCGTGGCCGCGCAGTTGGATGCGGCCGTGCAGTTGGGGCAGCAGCGGCAGGCACCTCAGCAGCAGGGCCCGCAGTGGAGCGCGCCCAGGCGGGGGGGTGGAGCTCATCAGCAGCGCCTGGGTGTGCGGCAGCTTACCACCTGCTGGGAAGCCTGCCCGGGAGGTGGGCTGCGGGCGCGGCAGCCTCAGCGTGCGACCTGGGGGCCTTGCGGAAGGCAGGGGGTGCCGGCGAGGAGGGAGGTGAAGGACCGCGCAGCTTGTTCCCACGGCTGCCTCAAGAGCCATCCAGCCCTACATCAGTGGGTTCAGAGGAGGCCATGTGTGTAGTCAGAAGGTTGTTGTGAAGAATGGGCGGCGGGGGTTGAGGTGGGTCAGCGGGTCTACCAACATGTATACTAGGGGTCGAGTGTCAAGCTTGCTTGGGCGATGGGTGATGTTTGTACGGCTTCATTTCTCGGTTGTATGGCTCGGGCTGCGCGCGAGAACGGCAGCGGCTGGTCGGGATAGGTTCAAGCGCTGCGGGCCGCTGGCTGCCGGCTGCCGCAATGTACCATAGAATGGTGCCAGTAATAATTGCATTCCAGTGGCGCCGTGAATTGCGGGCCCATTAATTTGCAGCTTAGCGGGTTGTAGTTGTTTGTGTCTTAGCTCCGTGACGTCGTGCCCAAAGTCAGCATTCCATCGCCACGCTTGCCGCCTGGCTGCACACCCCGGGCGAGGCAGTGCCGGTGCGCCATTGCGCCGCCGCTTGCCTCTTGCCGACGCCAGGCCACTGACCAGCCTCTTCTCGGAGTCATTGCCGAGCAGGCTGAGACGCTGCAACTTGGGTGCTGTCATGTACCGGTAGCCGTTGCTGCGCATAGTTGGCCGTTGGTGTATCGATAGTCTTTGCTGATCGAAGTCTGAGTCTGTCTTCTTACCGTATCGGACGGGCCTGGTGTGGGGCCGACTGAGAGTGTGTGGTCTTGGCTTGGCTCTGGACCGTAAGCAAGAGTGTTCATGCCGATGGGCCGTGCGAGGGCGGGTGAGAGGCAGCAGCGAGGAGGCGGGGGTCGAGCAGTTATGGTAGCACGTGACCTTTGCCTTGCCCGGAGGCTCCTGGGCTTGAGCCTCTGTTTGGGTTTGGGTCCGGAACCTCAGGGTGCCGGGTGCTCTAGTTGCCTCGCAAAGGTCGACGCGCGCGGTCACTGCAGGTGACTGCGGCTGAGGGACGGAGCCCCGGCGCGGACCGCCTCGGCCCCGGTGTTACTCCTGGCCGTGTTCGCTGTAGCAGCTAGCAGGGGACGGCAGGGGACGAGGGTAGAGCTGGTTGAGGGGCGTAGGGCGTGGTCGCGAACTACGCAGACCTGTGGGCGGCCTATCGCATTGTCGGGACGAGGGTCGAGATCATGAAGGGTCCCGGTGAAGGCGGCAGTCGGGTCATGCGCCTGCTCCTTCTGGTTGTGGGCTCACACTGCCCCTCTGTCCTGTTTGCAGCGGCCAGTGGAGGTGGAGGTGGAAAGAGGATGCAGAGGTGGGAAGACGTGCGTGCTGAGAGCAAGGCAGGGCTTTGGAGAGCTGCCGCAGGCTGCCAGAACTTGCTTTCAGTGCCAACCTGTTGTCTGGACCATCCCGTCCAAGCCGCCTGATGTTCATACGCCTGGGCGTTGCGCTTCCGAGAGCTCTTGCTTGCGGCTGGGCAGATTGGCCCTGCCCTGTCCTGTGAACCCAACTCGCGTCCGTAGCTCCGTACCGGTATGCTTGAAAGTTGGAACCACCTCTTTCTCTTTCCGCTCTGGCTGGGCGCTCCCTCAGGTCGCCGGTGGCCACGCACAGGACTCACGCACAAAAGGTCAGACCGAACTTTGTACAGCTCCCGTCCGAACTTTTGTCACAGCGGTCTGACGCAGCCCAGGGGCCCTTTCCTTGCGTAAAGGAGAGGCTTGTGCCTGAGTACCACAGAGCCCAGACCATAGGGATGGTGGTCGAAGGGTGGCTGCAGGTGCCACATGTCGGCTTGTCCGCGCGTGGGACACGTCACGACCGGCACTGCCACCGCTGCTAGGCGTCCGGGTGTACTATTATGACCGTGGCTCGTCATATAGGAGCCCTAGGACATGAATAGCGCGGATGCAAGGTACCGGTGAGTGGTCCATGGACGCGGGGACAGGACCCAAGCCTCATCGACGCTTCCGGTTCACGCGCAAGGCAGTAGCGCACACGAAGCGCAGCCTATTGACACAATAGTCGAGGGAAATGGGTTACCGTATGGCCATGTACGGCAGTGTGTGCAGTGTACGGCAAGGGGTGGGTGGGGGGGTCGGGACTTCTGTGGGGTGGTGTAGGAGACTAATGTTGTTACCCCCCCCCCCTGGCCAAGATTGGTGCACAGCGGGTGTAGAAGAACATCAACGAAGCGAAGCGCTTGGTTGGTATGGTGCACAGCGGGTGCAACATAAAGTCGGACTGGCGAGCTTGGGCCGCACCCGGCGAGCGAGCGGCTGCAAGCTTAGCCGCACTCAGCTTAAGGTCATCTAAATTCCAGTATGGCTGTGGAGTCGGTGGCGAGGGAGCTGCGAAAGATCCCACCTAACCTGCTGGACGGTTTCAGCTCGGTACTGCACGGCCATACCAAACTGGCCAAGTCCCCACTTGTTCACCCCCGCCGATACCGTTCTCAACCATGATGCGGTGGCACTACCACTAGATGAGCCTGCGAATGCGGTTAGGGATTAAGTTGGCCTCTAGACGTCGACCTCGTCGTGAGGCACATCGCTTCGCCTGGCCCTGCCGGATCCAGAGTTACCATTGAGCTTCATGGGAGGGCGCTATTGAAGTTTGGCGAGTGGGCGACCCATCTACTTGTACATATACCCAGCCATTTACTCGCCACCGGCGCTCCGCCATGAGAGACTCACTGGTCTGGTGGTCGGGCTGAGGCCGATGACGCTCAGATGGCTTGCGGCATGGTTCCTGCTGCTATCGGCGTCGAGTTTGGTGCTTGGCCCTTCGGCAGCAGCAGCAGCCGCAACCGATGTCGCCGACGAAACCCTCGCTCTCAGATGCGCTCTGAGAGATCAGCGACAACTGCGCCTGAGGTACGTGTGTGAAAAGCGCACCACAGTCCATCGGCAGTACCGACGACCGTAAGACGCTGTCTTTGCGCGCTTCAAGAAGTCTCCATGGCATATAGGCCGTGTGTCGGATGGCAGGCTCGCACCGAAGCCCCCGGGTTTAGCGGTTGATTGCCTGGGCGCTTCCGAACTCATCCTGCTGACGCCTGTCCCTACACGTAGCTGCGCTGCCAATGGCGACTTACGCGCTGATGACAGCAGCGATGGCGCACTTGACGGCCCAGCACTGCGTGTCGCGGTCGCCGCGCTGCTGCATGCGTGTGTTCCGGGGCCCGGGGCAAACGACCGCGACTCCATTGGTCGGCCCAGGGTGCGACGCTGGGCGGCCTTGGGGTGGGCCGGTGCATCTGGCGCGTGTGTATGTGGGGGAGCTGGATAAGTTGGGCACCTCCCCGGGGGGAAGCGGACGCATTCCCCGGCATTGCCGACCATGCTCGCTTCGGGCCTGCCGCAGCCCCTCCGGCTCGTGGCGCCGGTGCTGGACGTCCTCACGGAGTTGGGGGCCAGAGCGAACGCCAGCTTCGCGGCAGCTTCGAGCGTCCCCATCCTCTTCCAGACGCTGCCCCTGGTAGGAGGGGCGCTGCCCCCCATGCATGTTCAGGGGACGTCAGCGTCAGGATACGTGGAGCAAGGCAGCGGTGCCAAGGCTGACCGTCAAGTCACAACCACACTTACATCACCGCATATCGTGCGCTATCCGCAGGTCGAGTATGCTCTGCAACGGAACGCTCTGCTGCGGGACCCGCTGCCGCCCAGCGCGGACCGGGGCTACGATGCCATAATCGCCAGCGGCAATGCCTTCGGTGACGCAGCACAGGTGCGTTGCCCGTAGCGTGTGTGCCGACTGCCTACTGGACTGACAGGTTGGTATGCAAGAGAGAACGTACCGTTAGCAGGATTCAGGGAGTGCACATCCACAGGTTCGTATTGGCAGCTGGTGGGGCGAGCTGCGGCGCCCCCGCCCACCCCAGCCTCGAGGGTCCACGCAATGCATGCCACGGTCGTGAACCGGCGGGCCGAGGGCGGGCCGCCGCTCACCCGCCTGCTGCCCGCCGCCCTCCCTGCTCGCCACAGGTTCCCGGCAAGCTGCCAGATCTGTCGTACCTGGTGGCCGGCGACCGGGATCTGGCGTGGAACGACATCCTGCCATCCTTCCGCGCTGCGGCGGTCATGTACGATGGGGCGGTCAGCGCACTGCCGCTGGTGCCGGCGCCCTTCTTGCTCCTCTACCGCACCGACCTGTTCGAGCAGGTGTGAATGGCTACTCGCTTGAGCGGGGGAGTCGTAGGCGCGGTGAATAGCCGGCCGGGTTCTAAGTTGCCCGAAAGCCCAACCCCTGTGCGATCAGGTGTATGCGGGAAGGTAGCAGATCCCTTGGAGGATGGGAAGGGAGGTTGGGCCCTTTGGGCGTTGGCGGACTAAGGCCTTCGGGCATCGGCCCCAAGGTGCGGGCTGAACGGCCTCCATACCGCTAGCTACTCATGGTGAAGCGTGTGCGGCCTCCTCTTGCACGCTCCCCTTCCTCCTCTTCCTCCCGCACAGCTGAACCTCACGGTACCGCAGACGTGGTGAGGCATAGACGTGTGCCCTACGGCTAGTACGGTTTGCCTGAGGGTGCCGCCTGAGGGCTTCAAACCAGGCCTCACGACCCCGTCCTTTTTCAACTCCCCGCTTCACCGCAGGGAGCAGATGGCTGATATGGCCGAGCGCTTCAACGGCTATGAGGGAATGGCGGGGGCGTGCATTATGCCAGTGGGTAAGCACGGGGCAACCCGGACCGGCCCGTGCCTGCGCGCCGCGGCACTCGGTACCTAGCACGTGCGCCATCAAAACGGCAGACCAGAAAGCAAGCGTTCGTGAAATTTTCAGGTTGCCGAGGCGAGAGTGTCCTGCTGCGGCTCATCCTGGCAAGCTACGTGGTGGGGGGCAGGGCCTCCAGGGGGCAAGCGGGGGGCGGGCGCGGGGGTGGGTTTGGGCCGGGGGCCGGGAGCCAGCGGGATACTCTGTTATGTCTTGCAGGTGTGGTGGCACCGTCGAGTGGAGAGTGCTAAATGTTCCCCGTCATCTTGCCTTTCCCTATCAGCAAACCGCTGGCCACGCCCACGGGGTGCTGTGGGACCCTGAGACGGTGCAGCCTCTGGTCAACAACGAGGTGGGGGAGGCGGCAGTGAGGGTGAGGCGCAACGGAGGTTTGGGAGGCGCCGCGTAAGGTTGGGCCTTGACTGGCTCTGTGCTCCCCCTGACCACTCGAACTGTGACCTGCGCCGCCGTTTCGCCCACCTTCCAGATCTTTCGACGACTCGTGGCTGTGGGCCCGACAGTCTCAGATGCCCCATACTGCCAGCCGTATGGGTTCAACCAGGGGCGCTGCTTCCTGGCCCTCTCTTCCGCCCAGCGGCTCAAGGTCGGCCCCGCAACTTAAACGGCTTGCGGTAACTACTTTCCTTCCGTATTATCAGTAAACCCCGTGTTGCGCTATCCCCACAGGACTCGAATGTCGGTCCGCCGTCTCTGCGTGTGAACCGCGGCCGCACGGGCTTCGCGCTGATGCCCGGCTCCACGCGCGTGCTCAACCGGGCCAGCGGGCGCCTGGAGCCGTGCGACCGGCGCCTGTGCCCCCTCGCAACCGACACAGCCCCGGACGCGGTGAGAAGCGGAGGAGGGGTGAGGGCATCGGCGCGATGGCATGAGCGGGACGGGGCTGCAGCTGCAACCCCCCACCCGATACACCCCCGCGCCATCCGCCACACGCCGTGTACCCCCGCAGGAGGGCGTGGTCCGCTTGGTCAACCGGCCCATCACGTTCACGTCCACCATTGTGCTCATAAACGGACTCGCGCCCCTGCAGTACCAGGCAAGAGGGGGGGCGCGGGGGAGGGGCGCGGGGTCGAGGGGTCGGGGAGCGGGCGCGAGCACGGGCTCGGGGGGCGGCTCGGAAGGGGATGACGGGGATGCGACGAGACCGCCGGATGAACGCGCACCACCACAATCTTGCGTGCTGATGTAGAGCAGAATTCACATAACGCTATCGCATTATGGGAACGCTGCGATCACAAGACAAAAGCCTGGAGTCACATCCGAGCTGCTGCAAGCTGCATGTCAACTTTCGCGTCGAACTGAGCGCAGAACGAGGAACGAGCGCAGCGCTTTCCATAACGCTCGCTCGGCCCCAAACACCCCCGAACCCCTCCCGCCGGCACCTGCCCCCGCCCCCCCGCAGTTCTACGCCTATCAACTGGCGTCCATGCTGGCGTCCGTCAGCCTGGCGGGGTGGGGGAGGGACCTGCTGCAGGCAAACAACGGTAGGGGGGTGGGGAGCGGCAGGGAGGAGCCCGCATCATCCCTGCACGCCATCCCTGCCCCTTACGTCTCCCCCCCTTGCTTTGCCTCCACAGAGCTCCTGCCGATGCGTGAGGACGACCTGTCCCCTGCCCACCTGCCGCACTGGGTGCAAGCCGGCTATGACGAGGGGGACGTGACCCGGTTCCTTGCTGCCTACCGGCTAACAGCGACTTCTGAGAACTCCTCGCCCGACATCAAGCTCCGCCTCTCCAGCAATGTGACGTGAGCGCACGGCAGAATGACGAGGGCCTTGTGCATGCAGCCCCCTCCTTCCCGCCCTCTGCCCAACGCACTGCAACCTGCCTGACCCTTCCCCACAGTGCGGCAATGCTTGCCGCGGGCGTGGCCGCCGGCAGCCCCTCCGCCACCCCCGAGTCCCTGGCGGCCGTGCTGCCCACCCTGGAGCGGGCGCTGCTGGGCATTGTGGCGGCGGAGGGGGGGCCGGAGGCGTTCCTTGCGCAGTACCGCAGGTGGGTCGACGGAGTGCAATACTGCAGGTGGGCGCTTTGCCTTCCAGGGCAGTTGCTTGGCTCGATTCAGCCGCTGTCTTGAGGCTTGCGCCCCTATTGCAAATGGACCGCCAGGTCGTTGAGCTGGGCGGACGACTCGGCGCTGTCTAAACCCAGGGAGGCTGGATCCTCATTGCGGGGCCGCGGTGCATCCAGCCCGTCAACCAGTACTCTTGCGCTGGCCGTGGCACTGCCGTGCGCCGCTGCCTTGGCGGCTCTGGCAGCTGGGGCTGTCGCGTTTGTGACCATGAAGTGGCGGCGGGGGCTTGCCAAGGCCAGCCGTGCCCAGGGTACCGCCCCGCCTGGCCCCGGGCCGCTGAGCCTGGTGGTAACGGACATTGAGGACTCGACGCGGCTGTGGGAGTGGGAGGGCCTGGCCGCAGACGTCATGGATGCAGCGCTGCGCCTGCACCAGAGGGTGCTGCGGGAGGCGGCGCTGGAGCACCGGGGGTACGAGAGCGCGACAGAGGTGAGCAGAAGGGCAGGGAGCGAGGGAGGGGGCGTGGCTACTTCGCCTTGCTAAGTGCATGGCTGACTATATGCCTGCCCTTGACCCACAACAGGGCGATTCTTTCATCCTGGCATTTGGCTCCCCGGTCGATGCGGTTGCGTTCTGCTTGGCGGCGCAGCAGGTGAGCAGGGGCAGGCAGGGCTTGATGTGTCGACGTTGTGGACCGCACAGTGGATGCCAAGGCGTGTTGCGCGTTGGACGGTGTCAGGATGCCGTTAGAGCCTAGGCGCACAGGGCTAGTTGTCTTTACCGCGCAAGGGCTGCCTGGGCGTGTTGCTCCGTGTGCCAACACCTACCGAGGCCCAATTGCCCCCCTTACTCAGGCCCTGCTGGAGGCCCCCTGGCCCCGAGAGCTGCTTGTGCTGCAGCCGGTGCTACGGGAGTGGCCGCGCAGCGACACAGACATGGATGACAGCGGGCTGTACTCGAGCATCGCCTCAACAGGCGGCGTTGACCGGCGGCTTCCAATTGCACCCCTGAGCGGACTCGACCCGTGGGGCACCCCCGTGACGGAGGTGTGGATGTGGCAGAGGTGAGTGGTGGGGGCTCTGCAGCATGCCCGCTCCAGTCCTGGTCCCAATCCGCCAGCCTGGTGGTACTCGTTGGCCACGTGACCGCACTGTTCCTGTGTGGACCCCTTTCAGGCCCTCAGCCAAGCCGTTCCTCCGTTTGGCCGTCAGCCACAGCGGCAGCAGTCGTTTGCGCCTGCCAATCTCCACATCGCTCCGATCCGCCGCTGCCAGCCCCCTGCGCCGGCCGGCGGTGTCGTCAAGTGCGGCCGCCGCCCTCCTGTCGGCGATGCCGCCGAGCCTTCCCAATGGTGGCCAACAGCAGGCCCGAGTCTCTGGTGCAACCGACGAGTTCACAGCAGCAGCTGTTCTTCGAAGCGCCTCCCTGACTGGCTGGTCGGCGTATCACCCCCAGTCACAGCCCAAGGCTGCAACAGCCACTGACCGCATCTCTGGAGTCGTTCTGGACCCCGCCGCCACTGCCCCGGAGACATTATTTCGGGCGCCGCCGTCTCAGCTACACTTTGGCGGCTTCTCCCGGTCGCCACGGGATCGGCTGCTGGCGCCCCTAGCCAAGTTTGGGCGGTACTCAGCCTTTGAAGCGACGACTGCGGCAACTGCCTCACACGCCCAGGTCGTTGCCCTGGGGGAGCTATGGAGCATTCGCGAAGCCCAGCGGCAGAACGTAGACAGCCGAGAGCCTTCCCACGCGAACACCGCAACCCACCAGCCGCTTTACTCCCCCCGAGACGACATATTGCCGTTTGAGCTCCCCGCGGTGGAGCTGAGCCCGGAAAGCCTCCGCCACGGAGGCCGGCAAGGCCTGGGTGGCGCAGCATGCTCCGTACGCCCTAGCTTCTCGGGGGACCTGACCCCAAGCCCCATCGAGGACTGGCACCGTCATGGAGTCCCGCAGGGCATTGCCCGGCACGTCCGGGCAGTGCTGGCAACTGCAGGACAGGGCTCGTTATGGCCCGAGAAGTCCGAGCCGTCGCCAGTGTCATCGCTGATTCCACCGCATTCCGTGTCGGGCATGGCAACCCTGCTCGCCAGCCCACTATCATCACGAGGCAACCCGGTCAGCAGCAACGCAGTCGCGACTGCAGCGCTGCAGCTGCTCCTACGCAAGCCCTCATCAGCGGGCCAGCTTCAGCTATGCCACTCCGTCAGCACGCTGAGCCAACCCTCGGGCTCGGCGGCGCTACCATCACCATTGACTGCCGTACCAGGCTGGACCCCAAGGCCTCCCCTACTATCAAAGGCTGCGTCACCACAGAGCTCAGTCGCGCAACTGGCAATCCCCGCAGTATTGGTACCCCCGGGTCTGCACAGTGGTGGGAGGAGCCCGGCGTCTGGCCGCAGGGCCGTGTCAGCGGTATCAGCAGCCGGGGCAGCGGTGGGGTCCCTTGCACGGCTGGCTGCACAGCTGACGACTTCTGGCCGGGAGTCGCGTCGCGCAGTCCTCAGGCGAGCAACGCCGTCCGCCATGGGGGCGCTTGCGGGCGGACCCGCTGCAGAGGCAGCGGCCGGGGCCAGGGCTGCACCGTTGACCCCGTCCCTGGGGCAGTTGCTGGTGGAGCAGTGGACTGTGGTGCCGCAACAGCTCCCGTCACTGGCGCTCTCCGCTTCGTCCGCGGCCCTGGATGGCGCCAGCGCCTGCAGCAGCGCCTACAGCTCACCGGCTGTCGGCACGGAGGCCCCGGGCCCCTGCGAGAATGGCATGCCCGCGTCTCGGCAGCAGTCAACGCTGGTGTTCCGTGGCCTAAGGGTCCGCATGGGCGTTGCAACGGGCCTCGCGCTGCCCACAGACGTGGCGGTCAACGTGGCAAGCGCACGAACGTGTGAGTGTGCAACAAGGGGCGGGGCCACAGGTGGGGAAGGGCGAAGGCAGGGTGGGCTGACCTGTCTGCTGAGTTGCGTCTGCTGTTGTCCCTCGTCTACGCAGGCTACGGCGGCGCTGTGCTCCGGCTCGCCCGGGCCGTGAGCGACGCGGCCCAGGGCGGGGCTGTGCTGGTCTGCCCCGAGACGCAGGCGGCGCTTGCTGCGGGTAGCGGAGGCGACGCAACCACCGCCACGCTGGGCCGTGCAGCCGGCGGCTCGGCGGTCGTGCTGTGGATGGGGAGGTGGCTACTGCCGGACTGCAAGGAGGCGGCGCACGTGTTCCAGGTAGGCCGCAGTGCACGGGCCAAAGATAACCACGGGTACGTGCCAACAGCCCCGTTCGGTCGACCCACTACGCCCCCTGATCACCCCCTTGCCCGGGCCCATCCATGACCCACAGGTCGTGGGCTCCCCACTCCTCGGTCGCTTGGCTCTGCAACTCAGCTGCCCGGCTGGAAACTCCTGCGCCCACCAACCCAACCCGGAGCCAACTGCGGCGTTCCTCGAGCTGTCCGCTGCATCCCACCCCTCCTCGTCGGTGTCGCTCACGGCCCTGCCCAGCGCCGTACGGGCCAACATCGTCCAATGTGTTGATTCCACGGATGCAAACGCCATGGAAAGCCTTCCGGGAGTGCGCTCCACGCTCCATCCCCATCACGGTGGAGCAACGATGGTGACCGCCCCGCTCCTTCGCAAGGCTGTGCTGGTGCGCCCCCTGGCCGGTGTGCTGGAGGCGCCCGTGACGGGCCCCGGCTGCCTGGCCCGGCTGAGCGTGGTGGGTGCGGCCACGCTCCTGGCCTGGAACGAGCCCGCGGCCCGCCGGGCGCTGGGGCTGCTGCACGAGGCGCTGGTGGAGGGGCTGCGGGCGGCAGAGGCGGAGGTGGCACAGGCGGCAGACGCGGAGGCCGCGGAAACAACTGCTGGGATCCGGCCCTTATTACACGGCCGGTGTCGAGCCCCAGCAGTCCAGTCCGCGCGAATGTACGTGTTCGAGGGCGCGGATGGGCTGGCCGGAGCCCACAGCGGACCCGATCCAGGAGGCAGAGGGGCAACCAGTGGCGCTGCGTCCATGAACCCTTCTGAGCATGGCTCAAAAAGCGCGGGCGAGGGCGTGGGCCCGCTGCACTGGTGGGCCCGCAGGCCCTGCCGCTCTGTCGCTGGCAAAACGTGTTTGGAGTGCACAGGGGGAAACGCGGCCATGCCAAAGGAGAAGCCCAGAGGCGGCCCCGTCGCTGCTGGTGGTCCCGTGGGCGTGATGACGGCGGCCATTGCCGCGCCCCCGTGCGTGGCGGCCCGGTGGCTGCTTGAGGTCATCGAACGGCTGCCCTCCCTGGATTGTTGAGTGCACCGGGTGGGCTATGAGGCCTAGGGCCGTGGAGGGGGCTGGGCGTAGAGGAGGGCAGCACGTTCTGCTGGTCGCACTTTACAGTTTCGTCTGCCACCCTTACCCCTTCCGCATAGGCCCCCCGAGCTCCTGGAGCACCCCCTTGCCGAGGAGGTCCTCCTGCTGCCGGCCGCGACGCCCCTGCCGGGCACACCGGGCCATGACGCCTCGTCGCACTCGGCTGCTGGGGCGGACCGCGATGCCGCCCCGGAGGTCCGGTGGCGCGGGCTGCGGGCGGCCGGCACGTTCGTGTGGGGCGAGCTTGGTGGCAGCCTGGCTACTGCCGGAGCCGCCGGGCTGTCAGGGCACATCGACTACAGGGGGCCAGCGGTGAGCGGGGTTCACTCAGCCGTATTGCTCTTTAGCCAATCGTCTTGCATGAGATCTGGCGGCTGCCGCTGTAACCGTCTTGTGGTTCTTTCCCCCTCCTGCAGATGACTGCCCTTGCGTCAACCACCGCGGTAGCCCCGGCAGGGCAGGTGAGGCGGAAACCGGGGACCAACTGCGCTGGGCAGGTTGCAGAGCGGCTTGACTGATGTGGTCGAAAGGTGGAGGCCCGTCACTACACTCCCTTTGCTCGTAGCAAGCTGACGGCCAACACCACAGGTTAACGCGTTACACGTTGCTGCATGGCCGCTCCCGCAGGTCACGACGGATGCGGCAACGGCGGCGATGCTGCCTCGTGAGCTGGCCGCTCGGCTTGTCGTCCCACGGCCCAAGCCGCAAGGGGCCTCGCGCCGCCGTGGCAAGTGAGCCCCGGCCCCAGCTCAGGGTCGTGGCTGCTCAGGAAACGGCTGAGGAGTCAAGGCAACAAGAAGGAGCTGTCATCATGAATCAATGTGCAATGAAGATGCTATCTAAACAGAGGACAGATGCAATCAATCGACTTGAACACTTTGTGAAATTGATGAGGCGGGGCGTGCTGCGCAGCTAACACAACACTGTCTTGAACGCATGCGAGGCTCAACCACTACGCCAGCCGTACGGCAGCTTGTGAGGCCGAATACGCTGCGGTTTCTGGCCCCAACAGCCCCAGAGGATATCAAGACGAGGCTTGGCTATGCAGTTCCGACGGACTATTAGGTGTGATGAGGCGTTACAGTGCACACCGTACGTACGGCTTTCAGGCTGGTGCGGATGGATGGGGCCTTGAAACAGGCCTGTGGCAGTTTCAAGTGAGCTATTAGTACGCATTCCAGGCTATGACGATGCCCGCCCGGCTGCTGGGGAGTCCACCAGAAAGGGCGGCTTGATTGAATGAGCCTTTCCGTTTTAAGAGCCGATTGTGGCCGCAGTTTGAGTGCCCCAAGCAAGAGTTGAGAATTTGCTTGGGCCCTTATGCATGCAGCCCTCCCTTGGGGCGATTGGGCAGGACGTGAATATGATCTTACTGCTGTGAACCCACGCAACCTAAAACGCAACTGCACGTTGCAGTGATGACCCTCAAGTGTTTGGGCCCCCCCCCGCCCGTGGGACAGGGATATGGGCACCCGCCTGGGCAGATCCTGCTTTAACTTCATAACTGAATGGTTGTGAATGATTATGATTAAAGACAGCAGAACTCTGTGTGGTGCCCATCCTTTGTTTCCTGTTACATGAAGGGCTGAATGTTTTGGCAGGTTGTTCCCATGTGTTGCTGCTTCAGTCTGCGCTGCTTGCTAGTACCACTCTTACACACTCAGTGCATGCCATTTGGCGTACATGTTGTTCAGGGCTACAAGAAGCATCAGTGTGGGGGGCAGAGGATGTACTGTTGAGCTCTCAAGGTGCTTAACTGCGTGTCCGTGACGGCTTGAAAGGCGCTTGACACAACGTGTTCTGGGTATGACACGGCTGTTGGTTGTGCGTGATGACGTCTTGTCAGTACCGTTTATCTTGGGTTTGTACTGGGATACATCCTTGATGTACAGTGCCGGGTTCAGGAAGAACGAGAAACGTGATGGATGGGCGGATCCCAGGGGAAGTTGGCAGGAAGCCGCATCGTGTGTCGGGGCGGCAGGTGGGCCACGGAGCGGCCCATGGGCCAGCAAGCTGGCGTGTTGCTCGGCCCGGTCGAGTGTAACTCCAACCCTCTTCAACAGGGCACGTGCTTGTGTGTGGCGCCTGGAGGGAGGCGATCTGACCCTTACTCGGGTACCGGCGTACGGCGGCCTTGGACGTTGGAGCGGCCGAGCTGTTTGAGCGGGCCTGCGAAACTGACCGTCACACAGCATTGTTAACAGCAAGCACCCAAGCATCCTGAGCAGAGCCAACGCTGAAATGCGGAAGGGGAGCACCGTTTCGTCGTTGGGAGTACGCCCTTCAAAGGCAAATCAAAGCTTCCTGATAGGTTCAGATGCCTTTTGACTGCAAACGGCGGCAGAAAGGCTGGGAATGCCGACACATGGCCCCCGGCAGCATCAGGCCGAGCCACGTCGCGATGTTGAGTCCCACACCGGGAAGCAGCCACAGACCATGATGCACAGCTTGCTGTCCGGGCTGCTGGCTCTGTCTCTCGTGTTGAGCCATGGCGCAGCCGCGACGACAAAACAAGCGACGGACGACACTCTACGGTGTGCGCGCTTGAGTGAGAGACAGCTCTGGTCCAGGTGCGTGCGCCGAAAAGAAGGGAAATGCCGTCACTGACTCATCTACGGGCAGGAGCATGTCCGGAGGTCCGAGGAAACGGAGCGCAGGCCGGTGGCAATGCTGGGCTTTGGCAGTAAAGGGTTACTGTAGCGTTAGCTCAACCGGCGTACAAGTTTCTGCACGCCCGCCCCCGCGGGCTGCCCCCGACCGTTTCCCTGTGCAGCTGCGCAAGCGAGACTGGCGGTGCAGGTTTGCGCGTAGCGGTCGCCGCCCTACTCCAGGGGTGTGTGGAGCCCGGGCCAAACGACCTCGACTCCGCAGGGCGTCCCCGGGTACGTGCCCACCGGTGGAAAGCCGCCAGCGCCACCCTTGCCTCGTGCGACCCCGCCTCGCTGGTTCCCCTGCATGCAGCGCAGCGGCCTGACAGGGGTCAGGTCCCAGCCTCCTTGCTGTTTTCACCGCTCGGAACTGCTGTGTCCCTTGTACCACCACCACTTGACTGAGACGCCCCCCATGTGCTTCCTATGCAGCCGCTCCGCATCGTGGCCCCAGTGATGACGGTGCTGGCGGGGCTCGGCCAAAAGGCCAATGACACGTTCTCGGCGCCCACGGGCATCCCGATCAGCTTCCAGATGCTGCCGCTGGTGAGCTCGGACATGCCGGGAGGGCCTAGGCGTCCACCGCCCTTCTCGGTCCAGGGAAATCAGCGGCATAAGTTGCACTTGGTAAAGTGACCTGTCTCCATGGTTTCACATCTGGCCGCTCAGGCTCAGTTCACGGTCCAGCGGCTCGGCTTGCTGCGGGACCTGCTGCCACCGAGCGCGGACCGGGGCTACGACGCGCTCGTGGCGTCGTCCACTGCGTTTGGGGACGCTGCCCAGGTAAGACCAGAAGGCGCCGCCGAGGGCTGGGTTGATTGGCAGCTGGTCCTAAAAGGGCAAGGGCCAGGGAGTGCCGGCAGGCCCAAGTTATGGAAGAGAGGCAATTCTGTGAGGGCAGCGCGTGGCAGTGTGCCGGCATGCTTGGAGGGTGCTGCCTGTGCCCACGTCAGCTCGACAGCTGCTCCTGCCCACAGAGCAGGACAAGGCCAGCGGTGCCCTCTCGCTCTTGAAACCAGCTCTCCCGCACAAGCATGGCGTTCGCCTTCCTTGCTTTCATCACCCTCGTAACCTTGGCAGGTTCCTGGAAAGCTGTCTGATCTGTCGTACTTGGTGGCGGGCGACCGCGCTCTGGCCTGGAATGACATCCTCCCAGCCTTCCGGGCGGGGGCTGTCATGTACGACGGCGGTGTCACGGCCCTGCCGCTGGCGCCCTCGCCCAACATGCTGTTCTACCGCACGGACCTGTTTGAACAGGTAGGTAGATGCGCGAGAGTTGGGGTTCTGCGACGTCGACACACCAGGGGCTTGGAGCCTGCCACCAGCTACGCTTGCTTGTGTGACGAAGTTCTTGAGAGCAACCGTGAATGACTTCATCGGCGCCCCATGCTGCAGTTCAACCTCACGGTCCCACAGACGTGGTGAGGCGGTGCTGCGGGAAGGGGGGTTGTTGGGGACGCTGTGTCACTGAGACGCTGGGGATTAGGCGCCCCATAGCCTCCACCGTACCCCCCTCTCCGTTCAACGGCTGCGCCCTCCTCCAAGTATCCCCTCTGCCACCATCTCTCCGCGCAGGGAGCAGGCGGCGGACCTGGCAGAGCGCTTCCATGGCTACCAGGGAATGGCGGGGGCTTGCTTCATACCGATGGGTGGGTACTGCCCGTCACAGCTACTCGCAGTCGAGCTGACTGGGCGCCTCCTGTTTGGTCGATGAGCTCCGCCGGCGGGTGTGCTGGCCTCTCCACTATGTGTGTCCCCGCCCTCACGTGCGCTTTGCAGGTTGCCGGGGTGAAAGCGTCCTCCTGCGAATGATCCTGACAAGCTACATGGCAAGTTGTGGATGACGAGCGGATCTCGTTGTGGGCGCACAAGGGCCAGGGAGGGTGCTGAGCAGGGAGAGGGACGGCGTCGCCAACATGTGCACTCGCATCTTGCTTGCTGGCGTTTCCCTTACAGCAAACCGCGGGACCCTCCCACGGGGTGCTATGGGACCCGGACACTGCCCAACCGCTGGTCAACAACGAGGCGGGAGAGGCGGCCATCAAGGTGGGGGACTGGTTGGGGCGCTTATGCAAGGCGAGGGGCTGGGTGGGCAGCTGCGGCACCAACTGTGTGGCTAGCGCGCTAGCCCCAGAGGTTTTAGGGGAAGCAGTGAACACGTGATGCCAATCAAGCACAATGATGTACGTACCTGTACTGGGCACACATGCCACACCTTGACTTGCCTTGCCCGAGGAGCTGATGATGAGAGGCCGGGGCACGTGCGAACAGTGCCGGTCTCAGTTGCATGCTTACAGGGTCGTCGCGCAACCCCCTCCCTGATGTCCCGGCCTCGTGCAGGTCTTTCGACGGCTCATGGCTGTCCACCCCAACACTACAGACGCACCCGTGTGCCTGCCTGACAGTTTCAGCCGGGGCCGATGCTTCCTGTCTCTGGCAAGTGCACAGAGGTTTAAGGTACGTTGGCCAAACCACCAGGACGCACCTAGCCATGGAGACTGTCGCCAGGGCTGACAGGGCACCCACCCAATGCCAGGCTTGCCTCCTGCGTGGTCGTGATGATTGCTGCATGCCCACGGGCCGCAGGAGATAAACCTCGGATCCCCCGAAATGCGTGTGAACCGCGGCCGCACCGGCTTTGCGCTCATGCCCGGCTCCACGCGCGTGCTCAATCGGGCCAGCGGGCGCCTGGAGCCGTGCGACCAGCGCCTGTGCCCCCTCGCAACCGACACAGCCCCGGACTCGGTGAGCATGTTAGGCGAGGGCCGGGAGACGGGAGGGGAGGCTGTCGGGCAGGGCATACGCTTGAGTGCATGAGCAGGACAGAGCTACAGCTGCAAGTCCGCGCCCCGCTCGGCCCCTGCACCTACCTTCCCTCCCTTCCCACAACATCCCGTGCCTCCCCGCAGGAGCGCGTGGTCCGCTTGGTCAACCGGCCCATCACGTTCACGTCCACTGTGGTCCTCATAAACGGCCTCGCCCCGTTACAGTACCAGGCAGGCGGGGGTGCGGGTGGCGGGAGGCAGGGGCGGGGAGGCCGGGGAGCAGGTGCGGCTCCAAAGGGGGCCGGGGCGCGGGGCTCGCCGGCCCAGGGACGCGGCAAGCGGGATGAGGCCGATGAGGCCATATAGAGGTGACCCAGATCCTGCGGACCCGAGTTGATGCCACCGCATCCACGCGTGCTGCTGCTACATGCTCCATCGGAAGTGCCGTCACACCCGAGCTGCTGGGAGGTGCTCATCGACTGTTGCGCCGATTTGCGCGCGAGCAAGAACAGCAACAAGTGCAGAAGCTTTGCCTGTTGATGAAGCGCGTTGACACTCCCCGCAACGTTGCTCATGCCACCTCACGAGTCTCGACGCCCCGCTCCCCCCGCCCCGCTCCCCCCGCCCCGCTCCCCCCGCCCCGCTCCCCCCGCCCCGCTCCCCCGTTCCCCTCCCCCAGTTCTACGCCTACCAGCTTGCCTCCATGCTGGCGTCCGTCAGCCTGGCGGGGTGGGGGAGGGACCTGCTGCTGGCAAACAACGGTAATGGGGGGGGCCGGGCTGGTGGCGGCCAAGGGGAACGGCGCGGAGCGGGGAGGGCAGGGGCACGCCCGTCCAAGCAGACATGCAGTGCATGCGGCATCCCTGAACCTCACCCTCCGCCCCTCCCTTGCCTCCACAGAGCTCCTGCCGATGCGTGAGGACGACCTGTCTCCCGCCCACCTGCCGCACTGGGTGCAGGCCGGCTATGACGAGGGGGACGTGACCCGGTTCCTTGCTGCCTACCGGCTCACGGCTGCTTCTGAGAACTCCTCACCCGACATCAAAATCCGCCTCTCCACCAATGTGACGTGAGGAGCGCACGGCAGAATGACGTGGGCCTTGTGCATGCAGTCCCCTCCTTCCCGCCCTCTGCCCAACGCACTGCAACCTGCCTGACCCTTCCCCACAGTGCGGCAATGCTTGCCGCGGGCGTGGCCGCCGGCAGCCCCTCCGCCACCCCTGAGTCCCTGGCGGCCGTGCTGCCCACCCTGGAGCGGGCGCTGCTGGGCATCGTGGCGGCGGAGGGGGGGCCGGAGGCGTTCCTTGCGCAGTACCGCAGGTACGTAAGGGACTGCCTTCCTCTCATCTGCTGACCGAGGACTGGCCTGGGCCTGACTTGATTGCTCACGTCCACCAGGTCCATCAACAACATCGACAGCAATGTCCAACCGGATGCAAGAGCAGCTCAGCCCAAGGGTCAAGGCGATTCTCTCTCCACGTGGGAGCTGGCGCTGGCGGTGGCACTGCCGTGCGCCGCTGCCTTGGCGGCACTAGCAGGGGCTGTCGCCTTTGTGACCATGAAGTGGCGGCGGGGGCTTGCCAAGGCCAGCCGTGGCCAAGGTACCGCCCCGCCTGGCCCCGGGCCGCTGAGCCTGGTGGTAACGGACATTGAGGACTCGACGCGGCTGTGGGAGTGGGAGGGCCTGGCCGCAGACGTCATGGACGCGGCGCTGCGCCTGCACCAGAGGGTGCTGCGGGAGGCGGCGCTGGAGCACCGAGGGTACGAGAGCGCCACAGAGGTGAGCAGAAGGGCAGGGAGCGAGGGAGGGGGCGTGGCCACTTCGCCTTGCTAAGTGCATGGCTGACTATATGCCTGCCCTTGATCCACAACAGGGCGATTCTTTCATCCTGGCATTTGGCTCCCCAGTCGACGCGGTGGCGTTCTGCCTGGCGGCGCAGCAGGTGAGCAGGGGCAGGCAGGGCTTGATGTGTCGACGTTGTGGACCGTACAGTGGATGCCAAGGCGTGTTGCACGTTTAGCGGTGTCAGGCTGCCGTGAAAACCTACATTCTCGCACTGCCCCATGCTCAGGGTCTGCTCGAGGCTGCCTGGCCCCAAGAGCTCCTAGCACTACAACCGCCACCACAAGGCTCAGCCAGCGGGACAGACACCGCCGGTGACAGCGACCACTTCAGCACCGCCACCTCTCTCACTGGGCTCGACCGGGACGTGGGGCCCCATTGGCTGGACCCGTGGGCCACCCCTGTGACGGAGGTGTGGATGACATCCAGGTGCGGGGCCGTCGAGCCAGCATGTTGTCAGCAGCTTCCTTGTTGCTCGGAGTCTGTGAGAAGCTGAGCTGATTATGCGCCCAACCGCTTCGGCCCTCGTTGCCACTACAGGTTGTCTCGTCCACACAAAGGCACCCCCGGTATCACGGCACCCACTGGCGGGCAGCGACTCGTGGCGCCTTCATCCACCCGTGACTCTGGCAAGGGCTTCTTTGTTCGGCCCGCTACCAGCCCCGGCGTGCGGGCTTCTGTGGACAACGGGCGTTTCCCCTGGGACACAACGTCCCGCATGTCCGAGGCGTCACCCGCCTGTGCCGAGGGCACCTGCCCCGCGGCTCGTCGCACGGGCTCCCTCCTTTCCAGCTCCTACTCGGCGGCTTTATGCCCGGTTCGACCGACACACCTCCACGGAACTCCGTCACTCCCCGAGGCGTTCGCAAATTCAGCGCACACGAGGACCACCACTCTGTCCCAAGGGGGCTTTCCCTGCACCGCGGACGACCTCGCCGTTGATGAACTGGTCCCAGGAAGCCGGCAGAAGCTGCAGCAGCCCCAGGCTGCTGCGCAGCAGACGACAATGCAAGGCGTGCTGCTGGGTCGCAGCCCGATGCTGTCCACGAGCACGCCCATGCTTCCAGACCTACTCGTGGATTCTGGCCCGCTACGTGCGTCATCCGATGCTGGCAGCCACCCGTCTGACAGCGGTATGAGTGTTTCCGCTGGCTGCAATGACCTCAGCCATAGCGGCCGAGGAGGCCGGCTGGGCCTTCTCCAATCTGGTACGTCCAGGCTACACATCTCGTCCCGGCTGCAAACACCGGCAGCTTCTTTGCCTGGGCTGGCGGCATGCGATGCCTCGCGTGGGGGCCTGGACGGTGGTCTCACAGTGGCCAGCCTGGCTCAGCACCGGGTCCATGACGGGCAAGGGCCCACAACGCTGCCGTACGTTGAGCGCAGCAGCGCCTCCACCTCATCAGCCGCTCCCATGTCCGCGGGTGCCACGCCTACGTACGGCCTTGAGTCCAGCAATGCGTGTGGCCCGTCGCCAAAGAGGAATCAGCAGGCCCTATCATTCGAGCTACGGGCGCATGTGGCAGCCATGGTCCGGCGCACGCTGACGTCCTCAGGCTCACAACAAGAGCCCCCACAACGGCCACCTTCGCCACCACCGCCTCTTCGAGAGCTGTCGCAGCCCTCCTTCCATGCCATGCCGCCCTCGCCAAGGAAGGCGAGGGCGCAGCCCATCCCAGGCGGGGGCCAGAGCAAGACTGGAAAGGCAGCCAGCCTGCCCCGAGGCCGGGCACTCAACATTGCCGGCAGTGTCGGCTCCCTAGCTCGCCGTGCGGCCCAGCTCGCCCTTGCCAGCCGTGAGCCACGCCGGGGCGGCGCCAGCCGGGGTGCTGCCCCCGACCAAGGTGGCCATGGTTCCGGGAAGGCTGCCGCTGTGACGCCTCCAATCGTCAACCTGGGGGAGCTCTTACGTCAGCAATGGGTACTGGCCCGGACGCCAGCGGCAGGACAACCGCCCGTTGCTGCTCGGGACAGGAGCGCCCGCACGAGTACGGGAGGCGCCGTGATGAACAGCGGCGGGGCCTGCACGGAGGGCGCAGACCCATCCTCGCTTGGCGCCGTACGTCCTGTCCTTGTCTTTCGAGGCTTGAGGGTGCGCATGGGCGTCGCCTCGGGCCTGGCGCTGCCGGCGGATGTCACCGTGAACGTGGCCAGCGGCCGCATGTGTAAGTGGGGTTGCGTAAGAGAGCAATTGGTGCGTTGTGTTTATGGCTGCCGGCTTCTCATGCGGTGTAACCCCTTTCGCGCAGGCTACGGCGGCGCTGTGCTCCGGCTCGCCCGGGCCGTGAGCGACGCGGCCCAGGGCGGGGCTGTGCTGGTCTGCCCCGAGACACAGGCGGCACTCGATGGTGGTGGCGGGGCCGACGCAACCACCGCCACGCTTGGCCGTGCAGCCGGCGGCTCGGCGGTTGTGCTGTGGATGGGGGGTTGGCGGCTGGGCGACTACGAGGAGGCGGCGCACGTGTTCCAGGTGGGCAGATGGATGTCCCTGGCCCAGTATTAGGCACAAGCTGGTACAGACCACGAAATCCAACACGCTTTCCCCTTTCCCACCTCCCTCACAGGTCATTGGCTCCCCCCTTCTCGGTCGCTTGGCTCTGCAGCTCAGCCGCCCGGCTTCGGACTCTCATGTGCAGCCGCTGGGAGTGCAACAGGGGACCATGCACCTGGAGCTGTCTACCGGCTCCCACCCCTCGTCACCCCTCTCGCCAGCCTGTCTGCCCCTCGTCACCCGCCCGACTTCCCTCCCGTCCATCAACCACATGGACACGTGCGGCAGCGCTGGCCTGCTGCGGACCCGCTCCCGCCTGGGCCTCAGCCACCGTCAGCAGCTGGAGACGGCGGCCCACGTGCACATCGCCCCGCTCCTTCGCAAGGCGGTGCCGGTGCGCCCCCTGGCTGGTGTGCTGGAGGCGCCCGTGACGGGCCCCGGCTGCCTGGCCCGGCTGAGCGTGGTGGGTGCGGCCACGCTCCTGGCCTGGAACGAGCCCGCGGCCCGCCGGGCGCTGGGGCTGCTGCACGAGGCGCTGGTGGAGGGACTGCGGGCGGCGGAGGCGGAGGCGGCACAGGCGGCAGACGCGGAGGCCGCAGAGGCAGAGTCTTTGCTGGAGACGACGGTGTCGACGTTCCATGGGGGCTTCCACGGAGGGCGGTCATGTCGGCGTGGCGGCATTTACGTATTCGAGGGCGCAGCTGGGCTGGCAGGTCCTGCCGGTGGGGCCGGACACCTGCCTCCCCGGTCTGACTCAGTCGAGCAGGGCCTCGGTGCCGCGGGCGCTGCGCCGGCCTCAGCTGCCACGGCGGCAGCGGAGTCTGACACGTCAGCTGCTGGGGACAACGACGCGCGGGACGCACCGCGGAGCAAGTGGTTGGGTTCGCTCGGTCGTGCCATTTGCTGCCGCGAGCAGTCGACAGTCGCAGGCAGTGGCGCGAGGGAGCCAAGCGACCGCCGAAGGGCCCTCGCCAAGATGAGGCTCCGGGCCGGCCCCGCCGCTGGTGTTCCCGTGGGCGTGATGACGGCGGCCATTGCCGCGCCCCCGTGCGTGGCGGCCCGGTGGCTACTCGCGGTCATCGAGCGGCTGCCGTCCCTCGACTGGTGAGTGCACCGGGGTAGGCTATGAGACCTAGGGCCGTGGAGGGGGCTGATCGCAGGGGAGGGTAGCATGGCCTGCTGCTGGTCGCGCTTTACAGTTTCGTCTGCCACCCTTACCCCTTCCGCATAGGCCCCCCGAGCTCCTGGAGCACCCCCTGGCCGAGGAGGTCCTCCTGCTGCCGGCCGCGACGCCCCTGCCGGGCACACCGGGCCATGACGCCTCGTCGCACTCGGCTGCTGGGGCGGAGCGCAATGCCTCCCCGGAGGTCCGGTGGCGCGGGCTGCGGGCGGCCGGCACGTTCGTGTGGGGCGAGCTCGGTGGCAGCCTGGCTACTGCCGGAGCCGCCGGGCTGTCGGGGCACATCGACTACAGGGGGCCAGCGGTGAGCGGGGTTCACTCAGCCGTATTGCTCTTGAGCCAATCGTCTTGCATGAGATCTGGCGGCTGCCGCTGTAACCATCCTGTGGTTCTTTCCCCCTCCTGCAGATGACTGCCCTTGCGTCAACCACCGCGGTAGCCCCGGCGGGGCAGGTGAGGCGGAACCCGGGGACCAACTGGGCAGGTTGCAGAGCGGCTTGATTGATGTGGTCGAAAGTGGAGGCCCGTCACTACACTCCCTTTGCTCGTAGCAAGCTGACGGCCAACACCACAGGTTAACGCGTTACACGTTGCTGCATGGCCGCTCCCGCAGGTCACGACGGATGCTGCAACGGCGGCGATGCTGCCACGTGAGCTGGCCGCTCGGCTTGTCGTCCCACGGCCCAAGCCGCAGGGGGCCTCGCGCCGCCGTGGCACGTGGGCTCCAGCCCCAGTTCAGGATCTTGGTGGCTGAGGAAACGGCTGTGTAAACGAGTTAACGACAAGGACATGTCATCCTACACATGTGCATGTCTGTGAGTGGGGGGGCTTAAAAGTCCCTCATGACGGGGGACCCCTGTCCAAACGCATGCAAAGGGATGAAAAGGTATGACTCGTACAAAAGCACGTTGTACGACTTTGTGGTTGGTGACGAGGGGGCCCAGCCCTAGGTCTGGGCGGCTAACCTTGCCGCGTGCAGTCAACGCATGTGGGTGAGCCGTATACCGCACGCCGTTGGGCTTGTTGTTGTGAGGAGTGGGCTCAACCTTTAGAGGCGTGCGGAAAGTCTCCTTGAGTAACACTTGTGGCAGTCATATGGAAGCTATCACTTCAGGTATGCCCGCCCAACGGCTGGGGTGTCCACCAGAAAGGGCAGCTTAACCGAATGTGCCTTTCCTATGAGCCGATTTGGCTGCAGCTAAGGACCCCATTGAAAGGGTGGCTACGCAGGTTGACAACATGCAATTTCCCTTGGCGAGGGCATGTACGGGGCGAAATGATCATTCTCAGTGTGTTTCCTAAACAAATTCAGATGGTGCACGTTGCTGGGGCGCTCCAGTGTCTGGGGCGCCGCCGCCCATGGGGCAGCGGTGAAGGGTTTGCATGGGCAGTTCGTGTCTTAGTTAGCGTCTGCTTGCAAGTTGGCGGTGGCGGGGGGAGGCAGTGGAGGTGGCGGCACGGTTGCGTCATCGGCAACGTTAGTTGCATGGACGCTCCCGCTTTACTCGTAAGTGCTCCAGCTGCTGCACCAGGCAGCAGAGGCATAGACACTATGGCACACATGCGAGGGGAAGGGGAAGGCCCTGGACCCGCCCCTCCAAAACACCTCATCCCCTGTCTCCTGTCTGCCCCAGGAAGGCTGCTGGGCTTCATTTGTACACACCCATAGCATAGCGCCGGTACGCCTGTGCAGTATCCATCCATCACATGTAAATGGTAGGCGACGCCTTGTAACTTGGCATCCGCTACCGGTACAGCGTAAAGAGGGCTATGAGGAGGGGGCCCTGAGGTGTAATTGGCTCCCCTGTGCGTGGCTGCGTTGGGGAACGGGGCAATGGGGCCCAAGGGCTCAGCAGCCAGCGGCCATGCTCTGACAGGCCGAAGGGGCGTAGGGGCGGTTCCCTTGGCTGCTTGGGGAAAGGGGACACGGGGGACGAGGCCTACGCAATAAGCAAGGCCAGCAAAGTGCAACAACAACATCTGCTTGGGGGAAAGGGCGGCTTGGGGACAGACCTGGCACGTGCTCAAGCGCCAGGGAACCAGACCACAATCCTTGTCGTACTGCAGAGAGAGTCCTGAGCGCTTTGGCTGCGTTGCCAGACGTGCATTCCGCTTGTAACGCGGTTTGACACTGCGGCAAGACCTGTCCGAGAGTGCTGGCGTTTTCTTTACGCCCATCCCGCACCTCCACGCCTCCCTCGCCCCGGCTTTATCCAGTCTTTATATCAGCACGGCACTAGCACACCCAACCGATCCACGCTGACCACGCAGCCCCACCCCCGCCCAATCCCCACCCCCTGTCGAGTTGGCGTCCCCGCTGGCGTTGTGGTCGGTCTGGGTTCGAAGCGGTTCGACGTTCAAGGGCGAGTGCCATGAAGCGACCCGTGGGCCAGCGAGCTGGTGAAAACCCGTGACTCGGGCCAACAGCCGGACTCGGCAGGCACACTAGCTGCTGGAAGGCGCAGAGCCTTAGACTGAACCTAGTCCGACGGACAGGCGTACGGCCTAGGAGGCGGTCGAGCTGTTTCGGCCGATCTGCAAAACTAAGGCTCAACCTGCCACAGAGCAGTAATAATATGTAGCCCCAAAGCATCCTGAGTTGAACTGACAGAAACGCGACCATTGCAGTTGCGTCGTGGAGAGTGCGCCCTCAAAGGTGTACCAAAGCCCTGCAATGGTAATGGGTGCTCTCTGACGACAAACAGCGGCAAAAGGGCCGGGAATGCCGACACATGGCCCTGGCAGCATCAGGCCGAGCGACGCTGCAGTAATGAATCCTTCAGTGGACGTCAGCTAGGGACAATGATGCACGGCCTGCTGTCGTGGCTGCTGGCTCTGTCTCTAGTGTTGAGCAATGGGGCAGCCGCGACGACAAAACAAGCCACGGACGACACTCTGCATTGCGCGCGCTTGAGTCAGAGGCAGCTCTGGTCCAGGTGAGAACTCTGCAAATGGAGACGCGGCTGCAACTGACTGTTTACGGGCAAGCATGTCCGGAGTCCCCAGGGGGAAAACGCAGTGCACGCGGAACGCGGTCCTAGGGATTGGGAGCACAGTTTGTAACGTTGGCTCCACCTACGTACAAGTCTGGGAGTCTACCTTGAAGAAAGTGACATCTCACATACACGTTCATTGCTCCCGCTGCTCCCGCCGCCGCGGGCTGCCTCCGACCCTTTCCCTGCAGCTGTGCAAGCGAGAATGGCGGTGCAGCTTTACGCGTCGCGGTCGCCGCCCTACTCCAGGAGTGTGTGGAGCCCGGGCCAAACGACCTCGACTCCGCTGGACGTCCCCGGGTACGTGCCTGTACGTGCCGTCAGTGGAAAGGCGGCCGCCAGCGCCGCCCTTGTCCCATGCGCCTGGGGTAAACCTGCCCCGCTGGCTTCTCTGCAGCGCAGCAGCTTGAAGAGCGCATGGCCCAGCTTCCTTGCTTTGCGACCGCTCAAGACTGCTGTTGTGTCTTTGCATTTGCACTAACCCACTGAGCAGTTGCACTCCTCCTGGTCCTTCCCGTGCAGCCGCTCCGCATCGTGGCCCCAGTGATGACGGTGTTGGAGGCGCTCGGTAAGACAGCCAACGATACATTCTCGGTACCCACGGGCATTCCCATCAGCTTCCAGATGGTATCACTGGTGAGCCGGGACGTGCTAGAGGGCCCAGGCGCACGTGAATCGCCTTGCTTGGGGTGGCCTCCTGCTGGTCCAAGGTAGTATTCAGAAGCTGACGTCACCCTCAAGAAATCACCCGTCTCATACTGCTTCCACGCCTGCCCTTCCAGTCTCAGTTCACAGTTGTGCGGCCTGGGTTGCTGCGGGACCCGCTTCCACCGAGCGCGGACCGCGGGTACGACGCCCTAGTTGCAACAGCCAACGCGTTTGGGGATGTGGCACAGGTAAGACCATATGCCACTGCGGACTGGGGGCGCTCGTCTCACCAGTCAGGAAGGGCCAGGTCCAGGGACTTACGACTGGCCCAACTTGTGGCGGGCCCAGCGTGTAGCGGGCGGCGTGTACCCGCATGAACCTATGCTCCATGGACTCCATGGCATGGAGCAGCGGGTATCGACGTCGGCTCAGCATCCCCTCCAGCCCCGAGGGCACGACAGGGCCAGCGTTCATTTGCTGCCCTCTCATTCTTGAGAACCAGCACTTCACGCATTCGTCTTTTGTGCTGCGCCTTTGACAGATCCCCGGCAAGCTATCAGATCTGTCGTACTTGGTGGCGGGCGACCGCGCTCTGGCCTGGAACGACATCCTTCCCGCCTTCCGGGCGGGCGCCGTCATGTACAACGGCGGCGTGGTTGCGCTGCCGCTGGCGCCAACGCCCAACATGCTCTACTACCGCACGGACCTGTTTGAGCAGGTGCGCGCAAGTTGGGCTTCTGCGACGTCAACACACCAGGGGCCTAGAACCTGTCGCCAGCAAGGCGTGCTCGTGCGCCGGGTTCTCGAGAGCACCCTTGCATGATCCCCTCGGGTTCCCCTCGGCTCCTCTGCCGCAGTTCAACCTCACTGCCCCACAGACGTGGTGAGCGAGGCAATGCTACCGGGAGGGTTGTTGTTGGAGGGGGAGGGGGTCTTCGATGTGCGCTGTGTTGCTGGAGGACCTGCTGAGGAGCCCGTAGCCTGCGCGGTAATGCCGTAACTACCGTAACCCATCACCGGTACGCTGGTTGTGCGCTCCCCCAATTATCCCCTCTGCCACCATCTCTCCGCGCAGGGAGCAGGCGGCGGACCTAGCAGAGCGCTTCCATGGCTACCAGGGAATGGCGGGGGCTTGCTTCATACCGATGGGTGGGTACTGCCCGTCACAGCTACTCGCAGTCAAGTTGACTGGGCGCCTCCTGTTGGGTCAATGAACTCCGCCGGCGGCGAGTGTGCTGGCCCGTCCACTAAATGTGTCACCTCATTTGCGCTTTGCAGGTTGCCGGGGTGAAAGCGTCCTCCTGCGACAGATCCTGACAAGCTACGTGGCAAGTTGTGTGACGGCGAGCCGGCCTAGTTGTGGGGCGCACGAGGGCGAAGGAGGGGGCTGGTCAGGGAAGGGGACGGCATCGCTAACATGCGTGATTGAATCTTGCCTGCTGGCCTTTCCCTTACAGCAAACCGCGGGCCCCTCTCACGGGGTGCTGTGGGACCCTGTCACTGCCCAGCCGTTGGTCAACACCGAGGCGGGAGGGGCGGCTATCAAGGTGAGAGGACGGGGTGCTCGAGCAAGGGGAAGGGCCGGGCCAGTTGAGGGGCTAGCGCCAGAGGTTTTAGGCGGGACCAGTGCACATGTGATGCCACGCGCAATGATGTACGTACCTGTACTGGGGCACATGGAACACCTCAGCCTGCCTTGCCCGAGGAGCTCATGAGAGGATTGTGCCTGCCTCGGTTGCGCGCTTGAAGTTCGCCCTGCAACCCCCTCCCTGATGTCCTGGCCTCTCGCAGGTCTTTCTACGGCTCATGGCTGTCCACCCCAACACCTCAGACGCACCCGTGTGCCAACCTGACAGTTTCAGCCGGGGCCGATGCTTCCTGTCTCTGAACAGCGCACAGCGGGTGAAGGTAGGGCCTCGTCACCAGGGCAGAGGGCACACCTAGCCACGCAGGTTGCCGCCAGGGGCCATTGGGCAGGGGCACCCACCCAATGCCAGGCTTGCCTCCTGCGTGGTCGTGATGATTGCTGCGTGCATGCCCACGGGCCGCAGGAGATAAACCTCGGATCTCCCGAATTACGTGTGAACCGCGGCCGCACGGGCTTTGCGCTGATGCCCGGCTCCACGCGAGTGCTCAACCGGGCCAGCGGGCGCCTGGAGCCGTGCGACCGGCGCCTGTGCCCCCTCGCAACCGACACAGCCCCGGACGCGGTGAGAAGCGGAGGAGGGGTGAGGGCATCGGCGCGATGGCATGAGCGGGACGGGGCTGCAGCTGCAACCCCCCACCCGACTCACCCCCGCGCCATCCGCCACACGCCGTGTACCCCCGCAGGAGGGCGTGGTCCGCTTGGTCAACCGGCCCATCACCTTCACGTCCACCATTGTGCTCATCAACGGACTCGCGCCCCTGCAGTACCAGGCAAGAGGGGGGGCGCGGGGTTGGGGGTTCGGAGAGTGTGCGCGGGCATGGGCGCGGGGGCCGGCTAGGGGGCGGCTCGGAAGGCGATGACGGGGATGCGCCGATTGCGCCGATGAGCCCGCCAAGAGGTGACGCCCGCGAGGTGACGCGGACCTGCGTTACACCACCACATTCTGCGCATCCAATTGGAAGGCGAAAGCAACCAGATAGAGATCTGACAATGAGAGCGCTGCCAGGGAGCACTGCGATTGGAAGCCGACCCGAGCTGCTGCGAGCTACTTGTCAACTTTTGCATCGAACTTTGCAAAGCCTTCGAACACGGTGGAGAGCAGGGCTGCTGCGCGCGAGCACGAGTACCGAGTAGCGAGCGCAGCGCTTCTCTAACGTCCCCGCCAGGCTCACTAGGCCAAAAACACTCCCACTCCCCTCCCGGGACCCCCGCCCCTCCCGCAGTTCTACGCCTACCAACTGGTGTCCATGCTGGCGTCCGTCAGCCTGGCGGGGTCGGGGAGGGACCTGCTACTGGCAAACAACGGTAATGGGGGGGGGCCGGGCTGGTGGCGGCCAAGGGGAACGGCGCGGAGCGGGGAGGGCAGGGGCACGCCCGTCCAAGCAGACATGCAGTGCATGCGGCATCCCTGAACCTCACCCTCCGCCCCTCCCTTGCCTCCACAGAGCTCCTGCCGATGCGTGAGGACGACCTGTCTCCCGCCCACCTGCCGCACTGGGTGCAGGCCGGCTATGACGAGGGGGACGTGACCCGGTTCCTTGCTGCCTACCGGCTCACGGCTGCTTCTGAGAACTCCTCACCCGACATCAAAATCTGCCTCTCCACCAATGTGACGTGAGCGCACGGCAGAATGACGTGGGCCTTGTGCATGCAGCCCCCTCCTTCCCGCCCTCTGCCCAACGCACTGCAACCTGCCTGACCCTTCCCCACAGTGCGGCAATGCTTGCCGCGGGCGTGGCCGCCGGCAGCCCCTCCGCCACCCCTGAGTCCCTGGCGGCCGTGCTGCCCACCCTGGAGCGGGCGCTGCTGGGCATCGTGGCGGCGGAGGGGGGGCCGGAGGCGTTCCTTGCGCAGTACCGCAGGTGAGGGGATGCTTGCCTTCCATCTGTGACAGAGGACTGGCCTGGGCTCGACTTGAATCCTTGCGTCCATTGGTCGGACAGGTCCATCAACAACATCGACAGCAATGTCCAACCGGATGCAAGAGCAGCTCAGCCCAAGGGTCAAGGCGATTCTCTCTCCACGTGGGAGCTGGCGCTGGCGGTGGCACTGCCGTGCGCCGCTGCCTTGGCGGCACTAGCAGGGGCCGTCGCCTTTGTGACCATGAAGTGGCGGCGGGGGCTTGCCAAGGCCAGCCGTGGCCAAGGTACCGCCCCGCCTGGCCCCGGGCCGCTGAGCCTGGTGGTAACGGACATTGAGGACTCGACGCGGCTGTGGGAGTGGGAGGGCCTGGCCGCAGACGTCATGGACGCGGCGCTGCGCCTGCACCAGAGGGTGCTGCGGGAGGCGGCGCTGGAGCACCGGGGGTACGAGAGCGCCACAGAGGTGAGCAGAAGGGCAGGGAGTGAGGGAGCGGGCGTGGCCACTTCGCCTTGCTAAGTGCATGGCTGACTATATGCCTGCCCTTGACCCACAACAGGGCGATTCTTTCATCCTGGCATTTGGCTCCCCGGTCGACGCGGTGGCGTTCTGCCTGGCGGCGCAGCAGGTGAGCAGGGGCAGGCAGGGCTTGATGTGTCGACGTTGTGGACCGTACAGTGGATGCCAAGGCGTGTTGCACGTTTAGCGGTGTCAGGCTGCCGTGAAAACCTACATTCTCGCACTGCCCCATGCTCAGGGTCTGCTCGAGGCTGCCTGGCCCCAAGAGCTCCTAGCACTACAACCGCCACCACAAGGCTCAGCCAGCGGGACAGACACCGCCGGTGACAGCGACCACTTCAGCACCGCCACCTCTCTCACTGGGCTCGACCGGGACGTGGAGCCCCGCTGGCTGGACCCGTGGGCCACCCCTGTGACGGAGGTGTGGATGACATCCAGGTGCGGGGCCGTCGAGCCATCCAGCATGTATGCCAGAAGATGTCTGTCTTGTTGCCCAGAGTTCTCTAAACGCTTTGTACGCTTTGCTTTTTACGCACCTAACAGCTGCCACCCTCATTGCACACCCAGGTTATGTCGTCCACACAAAGGCACTCATGTGATCACGGCAACCAATGGGGGGCAGCAGCGGTGTGTGGGGCCTTCATCCACCCGTGACTCTGGCACGGGCTTCTTTGTTCGGCCCGCAACCAGACCCGGCGTGCGGGCTTCTGTGGATCAAGGGCGTTTCCCCTGGGACACAACGTCCCGCATGCCCGAGGCGTCACCCGCCTATGCCGAGGGCACCTGCCCCGCGGCTCGTCGCACGGGCTCCCTTCTTTCCAGCTCCTACTCGGCGGCTTTATGCCCGGTTCGACCGACACTCCTCCACGGAACTCCGTCACTCCCCGAGGTGTTCGCAAACTCAGCGCACACGAGGACCACCACCCTGTCCCAAGGGGGCTTTCCCTGCACCGCGGACGACCTCGCCGTTGATGAACTGGTCCCAGGAAGCCGGCAGAAGCTGCAGCAGCCCCAGCCTGCTGCACAGCAGACGACAATGCAAGGCGTGCTGCTGGGTCGCAGCCCGATGCTGTCCACGAGCACGCCCATGCTTCCAGACCTACTCGTGGATTCTGGCCCGCTCCGTGCAACATCCGATGCTGGCAACCTCCCCTCCTACAGCAGTGTGAGCGTTTTCGCTGGCTGCAATGACCTGAGCCATAGCGGCCGAGGAGGCCGGCTGGGCCAACTCCAGTCTGGCACGTCCAGGCTACACATCTCGTCACGGCTGCGCGCGCCAGGAGCTTCATTGTCGGGGCAAGCGTCAGGCGACCCCTCGCGTGGAAGCCTGGACGGTGGCCTCACAGTGGCCAGCCTGGCTCAGCACCGGGTCCAAGACGGGCAAGGGCCCACAACGCTGCCGTACGTTGAGCGCAGCAGCGCCTCCACCCCAGCCGCTCCCATATCCGTTAATGCGACGCCCAGTTATGGCCATGAGTCCAGCGATGCCTGTGGCCCATCGCCGCTGAGGAAGCAGGAGCAGGCCCTATCGTTTGAGATTCGGGCACGCGTGGCAGCCATGGTCCGGCGCACGCTGACGTCCTCAGGCTCACAACAAGAGCCCCCACAACGGCCACCTTCGCCACCACCGCCTCTTCAAGAGCCGTCGCAGCTGTCCTCCCATGCCATGCCGCCCTCGCCTCGGAAGGCGAGGGCGCAGCCCATCCCAGGCGGCGGCCAGAGCAAGATCGGCAAGGCAGCCAGCCTGCCAAGAGGCCGGGCACTCAACATTGCCGGCAGTGTCGGCTCCCTAGCTCGCCGTGCGGCCCAGCTCGCCCTTGCCAGCCGTGAGCCACGCCGGGGCGGCGCCAGCCGGGGTGCTGCCCCCGACCAAGGTGGCCATGGTTCCGGGAAGGCTGCCGCTGTGACGCCTCCAATCGTCAACCTGGGAGAGCTCTTACGTCAGCAATGGGTACTGGCCCGGACGCCAGCGGCAGGCCAATCGCTCGTCGCTGCTCGGGACAGGAGCGCTCGCACAAGCACGGGAGGCGCCGTGATGAACAGCGGCGGGGCCTGCACGGAGGGTGCAGACCCATCCTCGCTTGGCGCCGTACGTCCTGTCCTTGTCTTTCGCGGCTTGAGGGTGCGGATGGGCGTCGCCTCGGGCCTGGCGCTGCCGGCGGATGTCACCGTGAACGTGGCCAGCGGCCGCATGTGTAAGTGGGGTTGCGTAAGAGAGCAATTGGTGCGTTGTGTTTATGGCTGCCGGCTTCTCATGCAGTGTAACCCCTTTCGCGCAGGCTACGGCGGTGCTGTGCAGCGGCTCGCCCGGGCCGTGAGCGACTCTGTGCAGGGCGGGGCTGTGCTGGTCTGCCCCGAGACACAGGCGGCACTCGATGGTGGTGGCGGGGCCGACGCAACCACCGCCACGCTTGGCCGTGCAGCCGGCGGCTCGGCGGTTGTGCTGTGGATGGGGGGTTGGCGGCTGGGCGACTACGAGGAGGCGGCGCACGTGTTCCAGGTGGGCAGATGGATGTCCCTGGCCCAGTATTAGGCACAAGCTGGTACAGACCACGAAATCCAACACGCTTTCCCCTTTCCCACCTCCCTCACAGGTCATTGGCTCCCCCCTTCTCGGTCGCTTGGCTCTGCAGCTCAGCCGCCCGGCTTCGGACTCTCATGTGCAGCCGCTGGGAGTGCAACAGGGGACCATGCACCTGGAGCTGTCTACCGGCTCCCACCCCTCGTCACCCCTCTCGCCAGCCTGTCTGCCCCTCGTCACCCGCCCGGCCTCGCTCCCGTCCTTCCATCACATGGACACGTGCGGCAGCGCTGGCCTGCTGCGGACCCGCTCCCGCCTGGGCCTCAGCCACCGTCAGCAGCTGGAGACGGCGGCCCACGTGCACATCGCCCCGCTCCTTCGCAAGGCGGTGCCGGTGCGCCCCCTGGCTGGTGTGCTGGAGGCGCCCGTGACGGGCCCCGGCTGCCTGGCCCGGCTGAGCGTGGTGGGTGCGGCCACGCTCCTGGCCTGGAACGAGCCCGCGGCCCGCCGGGCGCTGGGGCTGCTGCACGAGGCGCTGGTGGAGGGACTGCGGGCGGCGGAGGCGGAGGCGGCACAGGCGGCAGACGCGGAGGCCGCAGAGGCAGAGTCTTTGCTGGAGACGACGGTGTCGACGTTCCATGGGGGCTTCCACGGAGGGCGGTCATGTCGGCGTGGCGGCATTTACGTATTCGAGGGCGCAGCTGGGCTGGCAGGTCCTGCCGGTGGGGCCGGACACCTGCCTCCCCGGTCTGACTCAGTCGAGCAGGGCCTCGGTGCCGCGGGCGCTGCGCCGGCCTCAGCTGCCACGGCGGCAGCGGAGTCTGACACGTCAGCTGCTGGGGACAACGACGCGCGGGACGCACAGCAGACGAAATGGTCCGGATCCTTGGGCCGGGCCCTGTGCGGCCGCGAGCAGTCGACAGTCGCAGGCAGTGGCGCGAGGGAGCCAAGCGACCGCCGAAGGGCCCTCGCCAAGATGAGGCTCCGGGCCGGCCCCGCCGCTGGTGGTCACGTGGGCGTGATGACGGCGGCCATTGCCGCTCCCCCGTGCGTGGCGGCCCGGTGGCTGCTTGAGGTCATCGAGCGGCTGCCCTCCCTGGATTGGTGAGTGCACCGGGGTGGGCTATGAGGCTTCGGGCCGTGGGGGGGGCTGAGCGTAGAGGAGGGCAGCACGTTCTGCTGGTCGCACTTGACACAATTGTTCGTCACCCTCAATGAGCCCTCTCCCGTACCCTGCCTTGACCTCCGCCACATAGGCCCCCCGAGCTCCTCGAGCACCCCCTGGCGGAGGAGGTCCTCCTGCTGCCGGCCGCGACGCCCCTGCCGGGCACACCGGGCCATGACGCCTCGTCGCACCCTGCCGCTGGGGCGGACCGCGATGCCGCCCCGGAGGTCCGGTGGCGCGGGCTGCGGGCGGCCGGCACGTTCGTGTGGGGCGAGCTCGGTGGCAGCCTGGCTACTGCCGGAGCCGCCGGGCTGTCGGGGCACATGGAGTACAGGGGGCCAGCGGTGAGCGGGGTGAACAAGCTAAACTTTGTAGGCACTAGCATCATGTGCTCAAGGACTCTGCGACCGCCTTCAGCCTACCGGCTCGGGACCTCTTAGCATGCCCTGCACGTATCCCTGGCCCTTACTGCAGATGACAGCGCTCGCACGCACCGCGGCGGTGGCGCCCGCTGGGCAGGTGAGCCAATAGGTTGGGTCACTTGCCATGCCTGTAATACGCCTATCATCGCCATGGGGAGCCCTCTAGCAGCTCTCAGGCGCGTAAAAATGCCACTTACCATTACGTACGGCGCAAGTCCCCAGAGTCACGCGCGCTACCCTCTGGGGGCACGCCCTTCCCACTCGTCCCACAGGTCACCACGGACCCCACGACCGCGCTCATGCTCCCCCGCGACCTGGCAGCGCGCCTCGTGGTGCCGCGCCCCAAGGCGGAGCAGGAGCCGCGCCGCTAGCGGCGGAGGGCACAGACCCAGCAGGAGCGGTGCTGCGCATGGACAGAGCCCGCCCGGAAGGTCGGTGCCTGAGCTAGGCACGGCCTGGAGTTAGGGCCTGGCGCCAGGGCCGCGGTGGTGGCATGGTATGTGGTCATGCTGGTGTGGGGGCTCGCCATGCCGGTGCCACAGCGCGCAAAGCACGTGTCTGTTGCGTGCTCTCGCCTTGGCCCTTGGGTGGCATTCATACATGGCGGCCAAGCCGGCTGGGCCTCAAGTCAGGCGGCTGTCTATGCTCGCAAGCCGTGGAGCGGTGGGTGTGTTGCTCTCAAGTGCATTAATGGAACTGCGCAGCAGAGGCTGGTGGGGGTTACAAGAGGTTTTCTTGGGGGGCCTGGCGAAGCGAATGCATTTGTATGGTGCCGTATAAGGGCGTCAGGTCTCCGGCCCCAAGTATCAGTTCCAGCAGGGTTATGTGGGTGGGTCGTGCCACTTATGCTTCACTGTTTCCCAATGACCGCTCGTCCACGGGCAGACTCATTGCCAACACTAATCTGCAGTGATTCGACACTGCCACTATTCTTGACGGGCGTCGTGTGGCCCGCTGTTGAGGCCCCACAGGGGTGGGGTTCATTCTGAGAGGTGTTCCATTGCCTAACACCGTGATAATCGGTACTGAGCACACAAATGTGACCAAGTAACTGGGAACGTACCTCGCAATGGTGGCGGTCTGTCGGCATGCCGGCTCTGGCGTTTCTTACTTGTGCCCTTGATTGAGCACACGGGGGATCTCTGTGGGCATGCGTTGTGGCAGCGCAAGTATCGTGCTGTGCTGAGATCTTAATGTGATATGCGCCATGGCTCACTTGCCTGGCAGTACTGAGATGCAGGGGCTCCCTAATCGTTGTCTAGGCATACGGTAATGACATTATCCAAAGAACAAGCTCTACGCGCAGTGTTGTCAGCACTATCTACATCGTTATGTCTGTGTCAGGCCTTCTGAGGTCTGCTTGGTCCAGGGGGACGGGTTGCAACCCTTCTCCCGCCGTCTGTGCGGGTTGCCGCTCTGGGCATGCAGGTTGGTTGGCTGCAGGCATGCAAGGCCTTGTGTTAATAATCTGCGCACATACCGAAATGGTTCCATGCCCCCTCACACTGTCCCGCTCACAGACCATGATTGTCAACTCTTCTCCATACCTCCGCGGGTTGGTTGTTTGGCTGCTGGTTGGTTGGTCGGTTGGTTGGTGGGTGGGTGGGTGGGTGGGTGGATGATTGCTAGCGGTTAATGCGAAGAGGCCTGACAGCCGTGGTGTTGCTTGGTGGCTGATAACTGCTGCTGGACTTGCTTAGAGCCTGCTGTGGGGCTGTCAAACATGCGTCGGGAGGTTCAGGCAGGGGGCGTTCGGTTGTGAGCTGTGATCAAGGCAATGCCGGCCATGTCTTTGGCTGTTTCAAGTCTGTTGGTTGGAAACAGTGCGTGCGACAAGGTGGTGTCGAGGATGGGATGGGCAAGTGTCAAGGGGGGACGGACACGCGCAAGTCAAGTCAAGAGCTCTGATCAGATTCATGCATGGCGGCTACCCTCCCCCGTCCCGCCTCCCCGTGCCTTTGCTTTGCTCGTTGCAGTGCTTTGGGATGGAGGCGGTGAGGGGCGGCGGCGTGGTGCTGTGTCGGCGTTGGGTTTCCGTGCTGGTAGGTGGACCGAGAACAGACTTCAGAAAGCCTGGTGTTCGGCCCTCGGTAGACACCCTGGTGGTCTGCACGTGCCGACGTGCGTGCCAGGGGGCACGGGGGTGGGCCGGGTGCCGAAAGGTTTGACTGAATGCGTTGATTCAAGAGGGACTTGCCCAACGGAGGCCGATGCATGCGTGTGTTTGGCACGGCGCTTCAAGGTGCCGCATGCAGCCAACGCGTCCTGCCGCCCACGAGCTGCTGGTTCCGCCATGCATGTTACCTTACACAGACCCTTGGCAGCCCCTCCACGGCTCCACCTGCATGTCATTTGCGTCCCGAAGTCAACATCCAGCCCCGGCCTCCCGAGGACCTCCGCCGCCGACAGTTCTAAGGCGTACGCGGCCTCCACGCCCCATGCACAACTCCTCATCAGGTGGTCACTGCATGAATACAGCCCACAAATGTCATCACTTCACTATCACATGTCCCATGTCGGAACGGCTCGAGATCCTTCTTCAGGATACATAACGCCCCTGGGCCCCGTCACCAGTCCGCCGACCAACTAGCATCGGAAATGTCCCCCTTGCGCCCCTATCCACACCAACGCAGTGATCCCAGTCAGGATCCAGGCCCCAGCTAGGACCCCCAGTGCCCTGCACCGCCAGATTCACCGCCCCCACTCAACACTCCGTCCACAGCACAGCCGCCACCGCTGCAGCCACCGGTACCCGGCACCCTCTGATACCAGCAGCGTGCGAGTGTGGGCCGAGGGCCAGGGGCTGCACTGCGCCACAAGGCGGTCAGCGCATGGGCAGCCCCTCCTGTGCAGCGACGCCCGGAGCGGGGCCATTGGGCCGGCCTCCACGTGCCGTCCGGCGGTCCGCCTCGGCGCCCGCCGGCGCCCCTCACGCCGCGTTGGGGCCGTACAACCTGTGCGGGACACGGTCACGTGGGGGGGGGGGCACGTGCTCGTCAGCGCAAGGTAGGATGCCTACCCCAACCCTTCATCCCTCGCCAGTCAGCCCTTGGCGTGCAGCCCTCGGCCAGCTCCCCCCAGGCGACGACATGCAAGGCCCGACCCACCGCGACCCACCCCGCACCATCCCGCCCCCCACCCACCCCACCCGCCCTGCCCCCCGCCCCGCCCCGCCCCACATGCGCAGGTAGCCCCTCTCCATGGCCCCCTGCGCCCGGCTGATGTCCAGGTCCGCCGCCAGCGTGCGCATGGACGCCAGGCGCCGCAGGTGCCGCGCCAGGCCCGCGGCGCGGCGCCAGGCGCTGCCGCCCGCCTCCTCCAGCACCCGCTCCCGCAGCGAGCGCCGCACCAGGTAGCCGCGCCACACGGCCTGGGGGGTGGAGGGGGTGGGAGAGGGGTGGGTGGGAGGGCAACAGCGGGGGGCAGAAGGTAGGTGGATGGGTGTGATTGTTTGCCCCTGTGGTCACCACCCATCGCATGCCCTCAATGCGTGCATCCTCAGGGCCGTATCGTACCCGGCCAGCGCCGCACACCGCACGCCTCCTCCACACACCGCCCCCCCCCCCACCTGTATGGTGACCGCCGCCACCGCCCGCTGAGCGTCCGCCGTGATGCCGCCCAGCTGCATGGACACAGTGCCGTACTCGGGCCGGTCCAGGCACAGCACGGTGCGGGCCAGCACCTGCAGCGGTTGGCGGTTGAGCGGTTAGTGGCGATTCGGGGCGGTTGGCGGCTCAGAGGCAGGCGATCGACGGTTGCGCCCGCACCAGCGCCCCGGTCCGGCCCTCCCCAGCCCCCAGGGGCCCTCACACAGGGGGGCCCGGCACCCCCCCTCTGCAGGTGCTCACCAGCTCCCAAACGCCCCCCCGCAGCTCCACCGCCTCCTCCAGGTCCAGCATGGCTCCGTCGCAGGCCAGCGCCGTGATCACCTGCACGCCCGTGGCACTGTAGCAGCTGGGGGGTGGGGGTGGGGGTGGGGTTGAGGCAGGAAGGGGGGTGGGTAGGGTAGCCACAGGGCGGGGTCACGGGCACAGTGGAAGGCCCCCACAACCAGCGCGCGTCGGGGCTCCAGACAAACAGCTGGCCTCCGCTTACGCCCCCGCCCTTCCACCTCCCCTGCCCCCCACCCTGCCCCCCCCCCCCCGCCTCACCGGTCCGCGAACCTGCACAGCGCCGCCACCGCCTGCAGCTGGTCGATGGCGCCCAGGTGCAGGTGCAGCGTCAGCCCCGCCAGGCAGCCGGGGGTGGACCAGGGCAGCGCCAGGGAGCGCCAGCCCAGCGCCCCCGCCACGCGCAGGAGCAGCTCGTCGCCCGAGTGGGGGCCTTGGGGGGTGGGGTGGGGTGGGGTGGAAGGGTGGAGGCGGGGTGGGGCGGGGTGGGGGTGGCTGTGAGGGCAGTGCGCCGGTTGTCAGGCCATGAGCAGGCGGATGCAGCGGTGGGCTGTCACGCTACCGGTGTTCCCGGCCCCAGTGGTGTGTACATGGTCCCGTCCCCGCCCCCCCGAAAGCCCGCGCCCCGCTCACTGGGCGTGAAGCCGCGCGGCCGCAGCAGCGGAGGACCGTGGTCGCCGTGGTGCGGGGAGGCGGGCGTGGTGGGCACGGAGGCGGCGCCCGCCCCCCCGCCCGCCCCCCCGCCCGCCCCCATGCCGTGGTCCGGACCAGAGTTGCGTTTGGGCGAGTTGCCGGCGCCGGGCACGGGGCTGGTCGCGGAGGCACGCAGGGCGGCCTGGGGCGCGGTTGGGTACGGGGTACAGGGGGGCGCGTAGAAGGGAGTCATGTGGTCACCTAGATAGCTCACCGGTGGTGGAGGGAGAGAGCGCAAAACGAGGCTTTGCCAGAACGCACACACACCCTCATCCCCGTGCTCCCTTCACAAGCTCCGGACGGCGTGTGTGCCCCGGTCCCGCCTCACCGCGTGGTTGCCCGGCGGGTGCTCTCCCGATGGGTGGTGCGAGACGGTCGCCGTGATGGGCATGGACTCGGTGGACCTGGGGGGGCAGGGGGCAGGGGGCGAGGAATGGAGCGCTTAAATGGCGGCGGACGCGGACGACCCACCTCCCGACCTCCCCCTTCAACTTGTGGCCCCGCTCCCCCCCACTCTGCAGCAGCCCCCCCAAACGTCTCTAGGCCTCTCCAGCCACACCGCCCCTTTCCCGCTGCATCGTGCCACCCCTCCCCCCACCCCCCACCCCGTCCCCACTTCTTGTGCAGCAGGGGCACCGCTATGGGGTGGTCCAGGTCCAGCACCAGGTCGATCACGTTGCCGCGGTCCTGGGGGTAAGGGGTGGGGGTGGGGTGGGGGTGGGGTGGGGGTAGGGGTGGGTGCTGGGCTGCGGGTGCCTCCGGTGTAGCTGCCTGCGCAGCGCCGCCCCGCAGCACGCCACCCTGCCTCCCCCACGGTCGGCCCAGGGCCCTCTCTCCCTCGCTGCCTCGAGGGCTGCCGGTGCGCCCCGCCCCCCCCTCACCCAGATGCAGGGCCACAGCGCCACCAGCACCCTCAGCCGCAGGTCGAAGTCGGGCAGCAGCCGCAGCAGGTGCATCACCTGTGTGTGTGTGGGGGGGGGGGGGGGTGCGGGGGCCGGTGTGTGTGTGTGTGTGAGGGCGGATTTCGGGCCACAGCGCCTGAAGCGTCTGGACCCTTGGTAGCTGTATCCCTCACCCCCCCCTAAACATGCACTTCATCGCACCCTCCTCCCCCCCTATGCCCTCACCATGTGGCAGCTCATGCTGATCTGGCAGGCCATGTCCACCATGAGGGGGGCCAGGTGCCGGGCCTTGTTGTCGACGGCCCCGAGAAGACGAAGCGTCGCAGAGTCCACGTGGCCGGGGCCCCAGCCGTGCGAGCCGTGCCCGTCGTGCGTGCCGCCGCCCGCGCGGCCCCCCTTGCCGCCCTTGGCCCCCGCCTTGCCGCCCTTCCCCGCCTTGCCCCGGCGCCCGCCCGACTCCTCCCCGCCGCTGGCCTCCGCGGCGCCTCTGGCGCTCTTCTTGCCGTCTGCGGGGAGTGGGTTGGGGGGTTTGGGGGTTTGGGATGGGGGAGAGAAAAGGGGCGGGGAAGTTCAGGTGTGCCGAGGGACAGGGGATGGGCCCTCAGCTGGAAGCAAGCAAGTGCCCTTCACAAGCCGACCCACAGCACCCGCCCCGGACCATCATTCAGACGCCCCCTTCCCGCAGCCCCCTCCCCGCTCACCCTTGCCCTTGACCTTGCCGCGCGCCGTGGCCGCCCCCGGCTCCCCCGCGCCGTCCTCCCCCGTGTGCCCGCTCTGTCGCTTGGTGGTCCCCCCCGCCCCCAGCGTGTAGCCCTCGTGCCGCTCCGCCACCTCCTCGTGCAGCCGCACGGAGAAGCAGCGGTAGGCGCTGGACTGGGGTTGGGGTTGGGGGTTGGGGGTTGGGGGTTGGGGGTTGGGGGTTGGGGGTTGGGGGTTGGGGGTTGGGGTTGGGGCCCGGGTTGCAAAAGCGCACGGGAGAAGACGCGAGGCTCTGGACCTCAAGCACCTCAGCGTTTGCTAGGGCCTTGCTGGGATCCTTTGCCCCGTCCTGCCCCTTTCATTCCCCTGCCCCGCTAGGGCCCCCTTCCCTCGCCTCCCACCTTCCACATGGCTCCCGCCTGCCGCCAGCCCGCTATGGCCGGGTGGTCGTGCGGCAGGCCCAGGCGCAGCAGCGCCTCCATGTACAGCCCCTCCCAGGCGGTCAGGTAGGGGGTCCACCTGGGGGGCAGGGAGGGGGGGTTTAGGGACGGGGAGGGGAGGGGGTGCGGAGGGGGTGAGGGTTAAGGGGGGCCGTTAGAGGGGGCCGGTGCATGTGTGATGCCAGGGCCTGGGTGCAGGTGCCGCGCTCGGCAGCTCCCATTTGCCCATTGCCAAGACGCACAGCGGCCCTTGCGCACCGCCACAACGCATCCTTCCGGGCCCCCAGACATGCATCCGACCCCTTTACCCACCAGTTCTTCTTGCCGAAGGTGGCGTTCAGGGCCAGGGAGGTGGACAGATAGGAGGCCGCCAGGCGCACAGCCTCCATGGCCACGATATTGGCGCCCACAGCCGGCGGTGGCCCCGAGGCAAACATGGTATGCCGCCGCATCGCCAGCAGCCCGGCGGCGCCCACGGGCGCGGCGGCGGCGGCAGAGCTGGCGGCGCCGCCGGCGGAGCTGGCGGAGGGGATGCCGCTGACGCTCGGGTGACGGGTGGCGCCGCGGCTGACGGCCCCGGCGCCGCCGCCGCCGCCAGCGTCGGCGGTGGAGGGGCTGCCCTCCGGAGAGGGGGCCGTCGTGCCGGCGGCGGTGCCCGGGCCTGTCCCGGCCGCGGCAGCCTCCGCGTCTTGGGGCGTGCGGGGGCGGCTGGCCGAGGGGGACGCGGCGTCCGAGGGACCCGAGGTGCCGGGGGCGGGGCTGCCGCCGGCGGTTCCGGGGATGGGCGACGCGCCGGGGAGGCCCAGGCCCGAGGCGGAGGCGAAGTTGACGGGGGCGCTGGCGGAGGGCGTGACGGCGCCGGCGCCGCGGCTTCGCTCGTCGCCGAGGCCAATGCCCGAGGCCACGGAGGCGGAGAGGGACTCCCTCAGGCGGGTCTTGGTGGGCGAGGCGGTGAGGGGCGGCGGCGCGGGGGTCTTGCCCGACAGGATGCTGGGCGCCTGCGGGAGGGGGTGTGAAGGGCTGCTCGCATGAGCCTGGGACTCTTAGGCGCGGTGATTAGCCGGCCGGCCTTAAAAGGGGGTGTGTACCGCGAGGGGGTGGGTGGGGGATATTTGAGTGGGTTTGCACGCCCAGCCGAGGGCGCGTGGGTGACTGAGGGAAGAGCACAAGTGCGGGACTTCACGCGCAGCAAACGGCTACCGCTACGGCGCCCGGGCCCGCTTGGCAGGCCTCCTCTCCAGGCCCCTTCCACCCCACCCCACCCCCAATCCGCGCTCGCCTGCCTCCGCTGCTTGCCCAGCCCCAGGCCCGGGTAGTCGATGTGCTTGCGCGGCCGCACGTTGACGAACTGCATCTCCAGGGTGCCGGAGACGGGGATGTTGGCGGAGGAGAGGTAGATCTGGGGGGACAAGCGGGGTGGGGTGGGGGTGGGGGTTGTGGAGGCTGGCCCCTCTTCGAGTTGGGGCGTGCCAGGCGTCAAGGGCGGGGCATGCAGTGTCCTCCTCCATCTGACACCCTCCCTTCCCCGCGGTGCGTTCCGCTCCTCGTGGCACACTTAAAGCCTCTCCCAACCTCAACGTGAAGCCTCTCCCACCCTCGAGGTCATGACCTGGACCAGCCCCCCACCCCCACCCCCACCCCCACCCCCACCCTCACCACGCTGTGCCCCAGCGGCGCCCCCCCGAAGGTGATGGCCCGCATGCAGGCGGTGGCGTCCCCCAGGCGGGCCGTGGCGGCGCCAAAGAGGTCCTCGATGGGCTCGGCGGCCTGGGGGGGGGGCGGGTTATGGGGGGGAGGGTGCGGAGGATGTCAGGGCTTTGCTGCTCCGTGCTTGGCCGTGTGCGCAGCACGAGACCTGACCCCCGTCCTCGTGCTGGCAACCCCCCGGCCTTCCTGAGCGTGCCCAGGCTCCCCACTCGCATTCCATCGGTCCCGCCAATCTTGGCTGCAGCCACGCACGCTACCGAGCAGACGACTCCCTGGCTTATTCCAGCAGCTCTTCAGTGGACCACTGCGAGGCCCCACCGTACACCACCCCACACTAGCTGCGCCCGGTTGGCCTCGCCCCCCATCCCCTTCCCGCCTCCCGCGCGCACCTGGGGCGTGGACCACTGCGACGCGCCGCTGCCCCTCACCGCCCGCTGCACGAGCAGGATGGCCAGGAAGCGGTGGGACTGGGGGAGGGGGGGAGTGGAGAGGGGGAAGAAGAGGGGGAGACGCCGGGGGTGAGGGGAGGAAAAGGCGCGGGAAAGGGGCGGTGCGGGAGCCACTGGGGCGTCCGCACCATCGCACCACTCCACCACCCCACCCCACCATCCCATATGCCCGCGCCTACTGCGCCCCGTGCCCACACCCCCCACTACGGTTCTCATCCCCCCCCACCTGCTGCGCCAGGTCCAGCTTGATGTGACCGCTGCAGCAGGCGTCCCATCCGTTGACCACCCGTGTGCGGAGGGGCAGCAGCGGGGCCAGGGACAGCTCCTGGGGGGGTGGGGGGGGGGTTGCGGGTGGGGATGGTGTGTGGAATTGCATGGGGGTAAGCGGGCGCGAGGTGCTGGTCCGGGTGCTGAGCGGTTCCGGTCTGCCATTGGCGGCGCCTTACAGCACCACAGGCCCCTCCCTCCCCCCCTCCCCCACCTGCAGCAGCTCTGCGATGTCGTCCGGCCCGAAGCCCGCCAGATCGCTGAGGGCCCAGGGCGCCCGGTGCAGGTCCGGCACGGCGCTGAGCAGCGTGGCGGCGGCGTCGGCGCGCTCGGAGCGGTAGCGCAGGCGGGACAGCAGGCGGCCGGCCTAAGGGGGGGGTTGGGGGGGGGGCTGGGGTCAGAGGGGGGGAGGCGGGTGGTGGGGGGGGGGGGAGGGCAAAAGGGGGGAAGGCTAGGAAGCGGGCCAGCCGCACCTGGCACGCGCTGATGTACGACACCTTGGTGGCCAGGGTCAGCAGCTGCGTCTTCCACACCTGGGAATGGGGGGGGGTAGGCGAGAGGTGGGACACGAAAGGCCATCAGCATCGCCCCAGCGCCGTACTGCGGATTGCGGATGAGTCACCCGAGCCCCGTGTCCCCAGATCTGTACCCGGCCTCCCAAATCCTCCCCCGCTCCCCACCCACCCCCCAACGCACCTCGCTGCCCGCCGGCCCCTCCAGGGCCGCCTCGAGGCAGGTCATGAGCGACGTTGTGAGCACCGCGGAAGACGGATCGTCGTCGCCCTCGCCCACACGCACACGCTTGTGGCCGCCCCCCGCCTCCGTGCCACCCCCCGCCTCCCCGGGCGCCGTGCCGCCTTCGCCAGCCCCCGTCACGCCCCCGCCCTCGCTGGCCCCCGGGGGCCCACCCGAGTCGCTGACCCCGCGGCCCCCCAGCCCCGCAACTACGCCCAGGCTGGTCGGCTGGCTGCGCGGGCTGTACTGCTCGTCCCAGTTGTACTCGTACGACCGTACGGACAGCGGGGCCCCGCCGGGCCCAGTGGAGCCCGCGTACGACGGGCCCGTGCCGGACGGCCGCCGGCCGCCCTCCATGACAGACACTGGGCGCGTGGAGGCGCCGCCGAAGGAGGGCCCGCCCAGTGGCGGGCGGGCCTGGGCCTGGGCCTGGGAGGGGGCCACGCGCTTGGGCGCTGGGTCGAGGCTGGGCGGGGGCCCCGCGAGGGCGGGGTCGAGGGAGGCGTTGTTGCGCACCGAGACCACCAGCTGACCTGCGGGGGCGGGGAGTGGGGGTGGGGGGTGGGGGTGGCGGGTGGAGTGGATGGGAGAGGGTAGGGGCAAGCGGAGTCATGGCGATGCGGTGGTTCAGAAGCAGGGCGGTAAGGGGTCCAGGAGTCATTGCCAAGGGGCGGTTGCCACCCCTCCCCTCCCCTCCCCTCCCCTCCCCTCCCCTCCCCTCCCCTCCCCTCCCCTCCCCTCCCCTCCCCTCCCCTCCCCTCCCCTCCCCTCCCCTCCCCTCCCCTCCCCTCCCCTCCCCACCCCTCCCCTCCCCTTCCCTCCCCTCCGTGTGCACGCACGCACCCCTCGCCGGCATGGCGTCGGGCCAGCGCAGGCGCGCGGGCAGCGGCGCCCCCCCCGCCGCGGCCCGGGGCAGGTGCAGCGGCTGGCCGTCCAGGGAGGCGGACACCCAGGAGGAGCCGGAGGAGGCGGACCACAGCGCCACCAGGGTCACGGCGGCCTGGGGTGGGTGGGGGGGAGGTGGGGGCGGAGGGGGAAGGGTGTGGTGTGAGAGCAGGAGGGTGGGCTCCGGCACGGGTGCAGAAGGGGAAGAGCGACTCAAACGGCCAGTAGCAGCGGAGCACGGGCGCACCACGATACCGCTACCGGTGCAGACCACAGCCCCACGCCCGTGCCCTCCTCCCCCACCCACCCCTCCCCCCTCCCCCTTGCTCGCCTTGCGCTGCTCCGTGTCCGCCAGGTCCAGGCTGTAGTGGCCGTTGGGGTGGGCGGGGTCCAGGTCCAGAGGCTCCCCGGGCACAGGGGTGAGGGACACCCCGGCCAGGGACACGGAGCGCAGCCGCGTGTTGGCCTGGGGGGGGAGGGTGGGAGCGGGGGGTGAGCGGGGGGTGTGATGGGAAGCGTGGGGAATGGGCGGTGCCAGGCCCACAACCGTATCCCGACTGGCCGAGTCAGCACCGGCCGCGCCCACCCAGCCAGCAATCGTTCGCCCCCCCCACCCCGCCCCCCCACCAGCAGCAGCCTCAGCACCGCCAGCACGCCCGCCTGCCCCAGCGGGTTGCCGTCCAGCGCCAGGGAGCGCAGCGCCGGCAGCCCCAGGGCGGGGTCGAGCTGCTCGGGGCGGGGGGTCAGGCCGGAGGCCAGCGCGTCGGCGCCCTGGGGTGGGGTGGGGTGGGGTGGGGAGGGGAGGGAGGGGAGGGAGGGGAGGGAGGGGAGGGAGGGGAGGGAGGGTGGGGTGGGGTGGGGCGTTTCCAGACAGGGAACCGCGGGATAGGCTTTGACCACCACTTGGAGCGACGCGGCCCTCATCAGGACGGAGTCGGAGTCGTGAGGCTGCAAGCGGCTCCCTAAACCTGCCCCCCGCCACCCTCTCCCAGCTCTGCCCTCCTCCCCTCCCGCCCCCTTCCACCCCCACCTTCCACGCCAGGTTGTTGTGCGCCAGGTCCAGGTGGCGCAGGGCGGGGTGCGCCGCCAGCAGGCGCTCCAGGGGGGGCGCGCAGGCGTCGCCCAGGGAGCAGGAGGCCAGCGACAGCCAGCGCAGGGAGCGGTTGTCCTCCAGGTCTGGGGGGGGGCCAGAGGAGGGGTGCCGGTTGGAGTTTGAGAGGTGAGGGGTGGGGTGCAAGCCACAGGCAGCCGTTGTGCTATCAAACGCCGAGCTGTGCTGCAGAGTGCGACCCCCTCATGGATGGACCGCTCCCCCTCATGCGTTTGTACGCCCGCGCCCCTGCAGTGCACCCCACCGCCCCAGTACACCCGCCCCAGCTCCAGCTCCCGCCCGACCCACCCCTGCACAGCGCGTTGATGCCGGCGGCGCTGAATGCGTTCCGCGACAGGTCCAGCGCCCGCAGGCCCGTGTTGGAGGCCAGGCAGCGCTCGAAGAGGGCCAGGCAGGCGTCGGTGAGGCCGCAGCCGGACAGGCGCAGCGACTGGGAGGAAGTGGGCGGGAGGGGGCGGGAGGGGAGGAGCGGGGGTTGGGGGAGTGGTGCGGGCGTGCAGAGGAAGCGGTGCGAGGGCCAAAGGCGTGGAGAGGAACCAGCTGTCAAGCCGCGTCCTCTTCCGATACCCCATTCCCTCAAGGTGCCCGCGCCCGCACCCACCTGCAGCCCCCGGTTCTGCGCCAGTGCCGCCAGCAGCGCCCCAAAGCCCGCCGCCCCCGCCGCGCCCTCGGCCAGCCGCGCGCAGCCCGACAGGTCCAGCACGCGAAGGCCCCCCCGGTGCAGCCCCCCCGCCCCCACCCCCGCCCCGCTGTGCAGCAGGGGCGCCAGGCAGGAGAGCGCCGAGGCGTCCAGGGACAGGTTGCCGCGGAGGTCCACCTGGGGGGGGGGAGGTAGGGGAGGGGGGTTGGGGTTGTTGCTGTGGGGAATCGCGCCGACGCCAGGGGGTGGGGGTGGGGGGTGGAGGAGGGCGGCTGATGCAGAGGGGGATACGTGTGGGATGCATGGGTGGTGTGGGTGTGGGTGAGTGGGGGCGCACGCAGCGGTCCTCCTATACGCTCACGCTGTCTACCTGAGCCCACTCCCTCTTCCTGCACTTCCCAGGGGGTTTGGGGGGGTGCTTCTTGGCGCATGCGGTCTCCCTCACACCCGCTCGCGCTGTTGCGCTGTCTGCCCGGCCCGACGCTTCTGCCCGCTTCCTCCCACGACCCAGATACCAGGTGAATGGGACTCGACTAGCCACTCACACAGGGTCAGCGCGCACACGCCCCCCGCCCACCACCACCGCGCACACGCACCTCCTCCACCCCCGGGCAGTTGCGCAGCAGCGGCACCAGTCCGTCCACCGCTGAGGACGTCATGGCGCCGTCGGTGGCGCGGAGGCCCGTGACGCAGGGCGGGGGCAGGTCCTGGGAGGGAGAGAGGTGGGAGAGGGTGGGCGATGCGGGAGAGGTGCGAGAGGTCGCTTTCGGACGATGCCGTTTCTGGAAGAGAAGAAAGAAGCCCGCTGCGCCGGATGCCCCGTCCGAGCCTGCAACCAGCCTTACCCGCCAAGCCCCTCGCCCCGCACACCGCCCCACCACTAACACTCGGTGGAGGTGGGCGATGAGAGGGAGGAAAGCCTAAGCGCCCAAGCCCTGCACACCGCGACGCGCCCGCACGTGCCCCCCCCCACACACACACACACCCACCTTGATGGCCGCGAACACCACCCCCAGGTCCCCCCGCGTCAGCCGCGGCCCGAAGTCCAAGTCCAGGGTGGTGCTGCCCACCTCGCCCATCTGGGCCAGGCGCCGGGACACCTGGGGGGCAGGGGGGAAGGGGTGAGGGGAGGGAATGGGGGAGGGGAGGGAAGGGGTGGAGGAGGGCACGAGCACGCGCATACGCACTGGGGTTGAGGCGCTGCCACCTGGCACGCCCCCATGCCGACCCGGTCCCTGCCCAGGAGCCTCCCAATCCCTGCCCCCGACCCTCCCAATCCCTGCCCCCGACCCTTCCTCTCCCCTCCCCCCCGCTCTGCCCCCCACGCGCCTGCGCCGCCGTGACCTTGACGGGCTCCCCCGGCAGCGGCGCGAAGGCCTTGAGCTCCTGCGGGGGCGGCCCCGCGTCCCCGGGCAGGAGGGCCTCCTTGAAGGCGCCCAGGGCCATGAGCTGGGGGGGGGAAAGGGGGGGGGAGGAAGGGGCGTCAGTGGGGTGGGTCCAGTTAAGGCATCGACGCATCGTTGCTATCCGGACACCCACTTCCCGTCCAATTGGGACACTCTGACGTCTGCTCAGCACCACCGGGAGAAGCATACCGTAGCCTCATCGCGCGCTAGCACGACCGTGAGAACCATGACCACATCGCGCATTGGGGTTGTTTGAATGGGTCTGGGGCAGACCTTGAAGCCTGGCTCGACGCTGCTGTTGCATACCCACAGTACGAATCTGAGCATGCGCCTGCCCAATATCAAACGCAAGAAACGAAAACGCACCTGCGGGTCCGGCCCGGCCGCCACCTGCCAGTTGTCGAACATGGGCTCCAGCTTGGCGCGCTGCCGCTCGCTGGCGAAGCTGTACGGCACGCTGGCGGGCAGGCCGTACGCGCGGCCGGCGGCGCCGCCCACCACGCGCCCGCGTGCGGACGTGCCGCCCGCCGCGGCGGCGTTGGGCGACACACTCCGCACGCCGCCCCCGGACGGGTACCACACGAGGTGGGGCGCGGGGGAGTCGGCCGCGGGCCCCGAGGTGACGCCGCCTCCGTCCGCCGTGCCTGGGGACCCGGCCCCCGCCCCACCCGCCTCTTCTCCCGACGTGGGAGTGAGCGGCGGTTGGTGGGGCGATGCCAGCACCTGACCCTCGTTGGGATCGGCGCCGTCGGCTGGGGCCAAAGCACCCGGTTCGGAGCCGGCTCCTGGCGGTGCCGTGTCGCCGCTGGTTGCGCCCTCGGGCGGGGGGGTGCCGCCGCCGGCGCCGTCAGGGTTGGGCGCTATGGGGGTGCCGTCGGCGCCGATTGCGGCGAGGGCCTGGGAGAGG